>CM051826.1:135405039-136124706 GCA_028451465.1 Erethizon dorsatum | reverse complement strand
CATGAAATGCTGCTCTCTCGGTGAGGCTAACAACGAGAAAGCCTAAAGGAGGCTTTGACTACTGTCGATGGCAGAAGCGCTGTGATTATCGGTAACATCGCCATTTCTCACATTATAAACTGTTCGCACCACGAAGGGATGCGCTGCGTAGGAGTTGGGTGACCGTCTACGTGCCTATGCTGTTCCCTGAAGCCAGGTGAGGCAAAGATCACTCCTGGCAGGTGAGTTGGCGGGGGTTAAACGTTAGCTCCGGCTTATCTACTCCTGCCGTTGCCTGCTGTAAGAGGACTCGCTCAGTGAAAGGTTCCTGGAAGTCCCAGGTCAGGATTCACAGTGTGTGCAGCTGGGAGACGGGGTGTCCTAGGACAGTGAAAAGGGAGATTGGTTGGGGAGCAGTGTAGGCGTTATCTCCTCAAAGCCACGCCCTAAATGTGTGGCTTTGCTCCAATCCACATGTGTTTCCCTGAAACCTCAGTGACTGGTTTCCTCATCGCACAGGGACCGCTGGAATTCACCCTTTGCTGACCTTAGAGCTTCATTTGGAACCTAGGTCTCCGCAAAGCAGATTCTGAAAGAGAAAACGGTCGCCTCCCTCGCCCTGTTCCTTACCAGGGACTCCGCTGTGTCTTTCCCAGGGTGCCTCCCAGGATCTTCTGAAGTTATCAGACGAATATTTACCTAGGACCTGCTATAGCCCCAGAATGATGCTCGTCAGAGGGAGCAGTCCTGGCCCAGAGAGATGGCAGCCTTCCGCACAGGGCGCCTGCAGCCCATGTAAACCAAGTCCCATCCCATCCGCTCAGGCACCCTTCCTCGTGCGCCTTCTCACGTTTCGGTCTCACGGAGCCTGCCTTCCCATGTCTCCAGCCTAGCAATAAGAAAGGTGAGGATTTCCCGGAGTCATAAAGAAGGGGTGGCAGAACTGGGTTGCGAACGCAGGGCTGTCTGAGGTCACACACTGAACCCCACCTGCATCCTGTTCTCTTGCCACCTCGCTGAGGCGAACCTGCATAGAGCTCTGTTTGCTGCAGTTTCTGCTGAACACTTTGGCTTGCAAATGTAGAGGATTCTTTGAAGCACAGCCTTACACAAATTGTGGTGCACAGCCAGAGAGGAGAGTGGCAGATAGGAAACGTGGCCTGGTGCTCTGGGGGCAAGTGGGGTCTCTGTGTAGCCAAGGGGCTCCCAGGAGAGGAAGCAGCAACAGGGTGAGGAAAGAGGCACCAGGGGATTCAGCCACATGGACTCCAAACTGTGCTGGAGTCAGGACCTTAAATGTGGTGCTGTGTACTTTTATCAGGTTATGCAAATGCAATTAGAACATATGATTGCTTCCCCTTGTCCATATCATGAGGGAGTATTTAAATACATTTAAAAGTTATGCTTTCCTAAGTATGTTTGATGTAAAGAGGTGAACGTATCTTGGGGTTACAAATCAGTAGACATAAATTATTGTCCCGCCGGCAGCAACAACTGGCCAGGTGTGTGACCTTTTTAAGTTTCTACCTTCTCTTCTAGGTTTCCTCCTCTCTAAAACAGGGGACCTGAAGGATTGTTGACGTCCCAAATGGCTCTGATGCTACAAAAACCTACTTTGTCTGCACCACTCATCAAACAATCAGAGGTTTAGACACGACTCCAAGGGCGCACTCCTAGCCCTGTAGGTTTACACTGTCCGGTCCAGTCCAGTACTGTCCAGTACAGTAGCAGCCAAATGGACACGGCTATGCAGCACTGGAAATGTAGCTTGTGTGACTGAGTTTTATTTCTTTTAAAATTAAGTTTAAGTAAGAAACTGATACTATGATCAGTTATGGAAAGCCCTGAATATGAAACAATTTAAGATGTGAATTTTGAATCTGCTTTTCTTAATGATAAATGTTTTGAACTCTAAGTACAGATGAAGGGTTTAAATGAAAGCTTAGCATCTGAACTAGGAAGTTCAGTAGTGTGAAATACCAGATTTAAAACAATATCAGAGAGGAAGTAAAATACCTCAATAACTTGCGTCGTATTTTAAGGTGAGAATATTTTGGATATATTGAGTTCAATAAAACACATCATTAAAATTCATTTCACCTGTTTTTATATTTTAAAATATGGCTCCCAGAGCATTTTAAAGAACTATCGTGCATGGCATTTCTCTTGGACAGTTTTGGAGGCTGGGCTCTATACACTGTGGTGGGCGGTTAGGTCAGCACAGTGGCCCTAGTCAACCATGGGTGTTTCACAGAAAAGAATTGTGTCACCCTTTGGAGAAGATACTTTTACCAGTCTGAGTCACTGCTCGCGTCAGGAAAGACTTGCCCCAATTACCTTGCTAACAGGGTTGTTTGAAGAGAACCCGGGGCTGGGAAGTCTCTAGATTCTGGTTCTCGCTGCTTCCCACGTTGGGATGCGCTAAAGGCACGCAGGTAAATGCCCCCCCACCCCCGCGCAGCAGCCCGCCTACCTCCGGAGAGGGTCTCCGTTCAGGACAAGCGCCTCTGTTGGGGTGGAGTTGAGCTAGGCCTCTGCAGACACTGCTGGCTCCCCCGGCCTGGCTTCCTTCGGCCTGGTCACACAGTTCTGGTTCTTCGGCTGTACACATGTAGCTGTGCTTGTTCTGCTCTTTCCACGTGGCTGAACGACAGGATCTTAACATGAAAAGGAACTGCTGGGCTTTCTTCCTGAGGAGGAGGCATCGGCAGGCAGGGTTTTGAGTGTGAAGCCTTCTTCTTGTGTAAAATTCCACCCTTCCTTGTCTCTGTAAGGAACCGTCGTGTAATCAGGGAGAATTACCTTCCTGGGTCAACATGCAGAGGCTGGCCTGGTGGGGCTTGGAAAGGTCATCTTTCCTGAGCAAGCCATGGTGGCGACGGTGGTATGATCAGACATAGCTGCAGGTGGAGGCTCACCTGAGTGGCCAGGAGGGGTCACCATCCTTAGCCCCTGATGACTTACCTGTGGTGCTCGGCGAGGACCACTGTTGTGATCCTGCAGGGCTTCAAAAAAGCTACCAGTGTGGGCCACTTCAACAACAGAAATTTAGTTTCTCAGAGCTCTGGAGACCAGATGTCCTTAGGTCAAGGTGTCAGGTTTGGTTTCTTCCAAGGCAGCTTGGCTTGGCCCATGGAGGATCGCCCTCGCACTGTGCTCTCACGGGACTGTCTCTCTGGGTGTCTGTGTCCCAAACTCTTCTCACAAGGACACCAGTCATCTGGGAGTCATATGGCCTCATCTTTAATTGCCTCTTTAAAGGCTGCATCTCTAAATGCAGTCCTGTTCTGAGGTACCAGTGTCAAGACTTGGGCATATGAGGGGGTGCGCTTTGGCCTGAACCCACCTGTCGTCATACATGGTCCCCGACCACTATCCCTGGTCAAATGTAGCTCGGAGAAATGAGCTGCATGAGCTGCCTGCTTGAGGCAATGACCACACAACGACTCTGAGGCCACATGAAGAATTGGCACTGAAGGCAGTGAGAGCAAGGACACACATTTGACAGGGCTTTGAAGGTGCGAGGGTAAATGAGGTAGAAGGGAGGGGAGTGTTGAGTCTTGAACTTTCTTAGAAAGCCACAGGTACCACAGTCTCAACCTTAAAACCTGGAATTCCTTATTAATTGAGCCACTGTGGCAGAGACCAAGCAAACGTAACTGGATATTTTTGGGAGAGCGGACTATGGCACGAGGGCTGAGAACCTAGTTACAAACGTGCAGTAAGTACGAGAATAAGCCCTGAACCAAGGAATAAGCAGCCAGATTGAGAAAGGAAGTAGAAGTCAGCGAAGATTCTGATTTCTGGGAAAGAAGACCTCAAAGTTGAAAATTGATGAACAGGTAGATACTGATGAGGATGACGGTGAAAACCCGAGGCCAGCCCTTCCCCTTCTAGGGATCTTCCCCAAAGAGTTAAAGACATCATAGTACAGTGATCCATGCATACCCGTGTTCCTAGTAGCACAACTCATAATAGCTAAATCTTGGAAGAGGCCTGTAAGTCTATCAACAGATGATTGGCTAAAGAAAAGGTAGTACTTACACACAGTGGAATACTACTCCGCTATAAAGAAGGATAAATTTGAGTCATTTTTAGAAAGTGGATGCACCTTGAGACCATAATATCAAGTGAAATAATCAGACACACAGGTTTAAATATCATGCGGTTTTTCTTACATGAGAAACCCAAAGAATAAATACAGAATAAAATAAAAGATAGATAGTAGGAAACAGGGAGATAGATCTTTTGCAAATGGAAAGGGTACCAAGAGATGGAAGGTATGGGGAGGAATGGGCTGGGAAGGGAATGTAGGTAAAAAGAATTAAAATGTGTTATGTACATGCACCAGCTCCCTACAATGAATGGAATCACTATGTACTGCAAATGTGTACTAATAAAAATAAAAATTTAATAAAAAGGAAAATGTAAGACATGAAAGGACCCATAGAAGGCTGCCTGGTTAGAGCAGAGAATTGGTTTGCAGTGGTGACAGGAAGAGAAAATCCATGTGAGGGTGTCATGGAGGAGGGTTGGCGACAGAGGGAAGAGGATTGCTAGGGTCTGGAGACTGATTAAACGCTATGATTCTGAGGTCCAGAGTTACACACACACACACACACACACACACACAACGGAAACCACCCAGAACCTCCAATCCTGCATCCCGAAGAGGTGACTGGTTACCAGCTGGTGCCGAGTCCTTGGTGCTGATGACAGAGAGGATGGGAACAGTCTCCTTGGTTTGTAGACGCCTAAATCACCTGAAAAATCAGTTTCAGCATAGAGCTTTTTGTTTGTTTCCATCCTCACTTTAGGCTTCTTCAGTCAGTGACTGTCAGCAGCAAGAAGTGAGCTTGCCGCAAGCAATGCTCTCTGGCCGACAAGGCTTGCGGGACAGGCGGCTCACGCCACATTAGATGGCCTCAATGCTTCTGATCACTTTGTCTAGGAGAAATACACTGCGGAGAAGCAGACCCATGGCTTGATGGGAACGTGCTTGGCTTAGTGTGATATGACAAGGAAACCTCTTTAAAACAGCGGCTGAGTGTTAAAGTTTTTAAAAAGAGGACAAATTCACTCCTAATGTCTTTTCCCAGTAGTCTTTTTTTTTTTAAATAATTGAAAATATACTCTGCAACCAATCCTAGATGACATACATGTATATACAGTATGTATAATCCAGGATCATCTCTCCGTCTTGCATGATATACATGTCACATGAGACAGTTTTATCTGGCCCAGACCTGTGGACTTCCCCCTTGTCTTTAAGACATGAGCGATACCCAGCAGGTTTGGTCTTTGACCTCAGTATCCCCGTCTCTGTCCCCATCTGCCTGCAGCCCAGCCTCAGGGGAGGGACTCTCAGAGTGGACTTCAGCACAAGCCCCCAGGGACGATAACAGGGCCAGGAGCTTCTGCCCAGGAGCAACCAGAGCGTGCACTGGGGCAGGCGTGGGGCACAGGGGATGTCTTCCCTGTGTACCGAAGTTGGGTGCTGCGTGGGAAACAGCTGGGAAGTTTTGTTCCCTCTCCCAAGGGTCGCAGATTGCACTGAGGACAGGTCATTGCAGAGGGGTAGCCCACGCCCCCTCCCGGGCCCCGCCTCGGCCCTGCCCTCCCGCGCGTCCCACCTGCCCCAGGCTGTCCTGAGCCTGACATCCCGCGCGGCTGGGCGGGGCGTCCGCCGCGGCCACACCCTCTCCCCGCCGGCCACACCCCCAGCACGCCCCGCCCGCCCGCGGCCCCGCCCCTCCCGCCACGTGACAGCCGCGCCCTCTTCGCGCTATGCGATTGGCTCTCCAGGGCAGGGGCGTGGCCTCGCCGGCCTCCCCGCCCCCGACGCGGCAGCAGTTTTTAAACCTCAACTGTAACTTCGCTCGCGTCGCCGCCGACGCCGCCCGAGTCTCCCGGTCACTGCTGTCGCCCTGTCCAGGAAGGGTCGCCGAGTGTCCCCGGAGCCCAGCGGAGCTGCGCGTCGCCGAGTGCAGCGGAGGGGCCGCGGGAGCCTGAGGGGGTCGGTGAGTGTCCTGCGGGATCCGCGAGGGGCCCGGGGTCAGGGGGTACTTCGGGGTGAGAGGTCTGGGGTGAGAGGACCCGAGGTGAGGGGGACCCGGGGTGGGGGACCCGGGGTGAAGGACCCGGGTTGAGAGGTACTTCGGGGTGACAGGATTCGGGGTGACAGGACGGGGTGAGGGGGACTTCGGGGTGACAGGACCCGGGGCGAGGGGACTTCGGGGTGAGGGGACCGGCCCGCGTGAGCCCCGGCGCCCCGCGCGGTCCTGGTGGCCCCCTCGCGACCGGGGCCGCGGGGCTCGGGGCCGTCTGGGCCGGGCCGCTCCCGTCTGAGCCGTGCCGCCGCCCGCGTGGAGTTCGGAGCGCGTCCACGGGCGCGGGGACCCGGGCCAGGGCGAGGGCGGCCGTCCGCTGGGCTCCTCGGCCTGCGCGGTGCCCGGGCGGCGACAGCCCGGGAGGGGCTCCTGCACACCGCGCCCGGTTCCTGTGCCCCGGCTCTCGGGGCTGGGACTAGGGGCTCGGACTTCAGTCTGCAAAAGTAAACTAGGAGAAGTAACATTTTAAACTCCAGGCGCGATCCGGGCGCGCGTCAGTGATCGTCAGCGCGAGGGCTGCGGATCCCTCGCCAGCTGCTGGGCAGACGTCGTGCTTGCGCCTTGGTCCTGATCTAGGCTGAGCCCGGCGGGATGCTCAGGATGGTGTGGGCCCTGTCACCTCCCAGGTCTGAGGTTTGGGCGACAGCGTGGTCTGTGGAAATGACTGGGCAAGGAGGTGGCAGCCTCTGCAGCCTAGCATTTTGAACCCAGGAGCACAGTTTTGTGGCAGGAAAAGATCAAAAGATGGGCTCAAATTGTGCAGTGGGATGGTGAACTGGCCAGTAGTTTTCAGCAGTTTCTAAATGTTTGCTTTTTCTTTTAAAGCATATACCTATAAAATTGTGTACTTTTAAAACAACTAGCTCATGGAAACAGTGCCCTCTGGGCAGATGCTCAATTTTAAAAACGTTGTCGAATACATTAATCGTTGGAGTTATATATAGCTGCTTATTATTGAAATATGCAATACATTTTAGGTCGCTTTTCCAAAATATGGACCAACCATCAAAATAATCTATATGTACTTAATGGCAGCATGTTAGAAAAGTAAAGGTTTTGTAACTTTAAACCAGTTTTTGTGTGTGGATAGAATGATTGCATTTTCTTTTGGGATCACTAAATAGTGAATTACTATTTGGTTAAGATAGAATCAGATTTTAGGAAAGCAGAGACTTGACTAATGATCCCTGCGTCAGTATATGAATAACACATTTGAAGGAGGTGCATTTTATGCCAACATATCAAAATTTCTGTGTTCGTCTTAGAGGAAGCCAGGAGTCAAATAGATCAACTACTAATTTATTTACTAAATTCTTAAACTGTCTTAAAATTTATGGTATATATATATTATAGTATATTAATATGTTTATGTTATATTATTATTATTATATATATTAATATCTATTATATCTCCTGCATGTAAAAGTTGGCAGTTGAGAGTTATGCTCTTAACACTTTTTTTTTTTTGGTTCTCATGATGGAACCCAGATCCTAGGGTGCTTAGCTAAGCACTCTGCCACAGAACCACATCCCTGTCCCTTGACTATCCCTATCCTTTGAAAGGATTTGGATCGATTCTTGGTTTTTTAATGAGTTATTTTGCACTTTGTATTTATTGTGTTAGAAATACTAACAGTCACTTGGAAAATTTTAAGGTATTCAGTTGCTTTTCTTTTCCATATGACAAAATCCAATGATTTTAAGTGCTGTATATCCTATGATAGACCATTGTCAAAGGAGATTTCTTTGAACTGAGTTCAATCCACTGCGTGACAGGGCGGGGGGAGGGGATGTGTTCTTATGAATTAAGTTACAAGCACATATTTTTATCTAAATATGTTGTTGTAATAAATGTTGCAATTTTCAGGGCATACTTTATTAAATATTTTTGATTTATGTATCTCTTTTCCCAAAACATTTACTTTAAACCTCACTCAACTAGTCCATTTCTTTTAATATTTAGATGCAGCGTGTTTTGGTTCATCTCTTATCCTTTCCCAGTACTCCAAAAGAGGGCGTAGTTATGCTTTAAACATTGAAAAATTTTAACAGCGAGATGGTAGTTTCCTCTTTAATCCTGAAAGGCTCAGATTCCTTTTGCATTGTAATAGTTCCTGAATAAACAGTACTTCAGTGGTGCTGTTAAGTAAATAGTAATTTGTTTTACACCAGAAACCTAATTTTCCACCTGATGAGTGGCAGGCGCTGTCTGTTTGTTGGCCCATTATGTTTCCATTTTTCAACATCTTCTTACCCTACTGCACAATTAGAGGGTTTAATTCCTGTTCTGAAGGTGGGAAGAGACGGTGCCGGGCCTTTCTGTCTTGGCACAGAGTCAGGCCTGGGGTCCTTGCCTGGGATTTCAACTCTGGATAGTATATACTAGACGGGTTGGACTAGAGTTAGTCTAGCTGGCTTCCTATTGTGATTTGGGGGGGATTGAATTTTTGAATTATACTTTATGTTCAATAGTAATAAGCAGTAGAAATCAGGTTAAATTTCCGGGTTGAGGTTGTTCTTAAAACACTGATATTTTTAAACAATCAGTCATGAAACCATTTCATACATGAAAATAGGTGTCACCCACTCTAGAAAGTCTCATAAGTATAAAAGAAGTTGTTGGCATTGTACTATACAATAAAAATAATTTTATCTATGTTTCTGGACTGTGTAGCCACCCTGGTTTGAACTGAATTCTCTAATAGCAATTTTAAATGTTTATTTAGCCAGGTTCTGAGTGAAGCAGAGACTAACTGCATTTGGGAGCTCTACTACTGTAATGTCAAGAAGGATCCCAACTTCTAATGCCTTGAATACACGAGACACACCTAAAAATTCACTTTGCTGTATTTTATCACCCATATAATTCTGTTCATCAAACATTTTTTGAATTCCTACCAGGTACCAGGCACCAGGCTGGTTGCTTAAGTACAGAAGTAAAAGTTTGCTGCCCTGTAGGTACTCACCATAATTGCAATCTAACATTTTACATTTCAATGTAAGGGATGGCAGGGGGTCGCTTATTATAAAGGAGGGGCATTTAAATCTACCTGTGGGTTTGAGGCAAAGCTTCCTGAGGAAGAGTGTGTGTAAAAAGAGTTATTAATCTAAGGAGTGTTGAAAAGGGTGTTTGAGGCAGAGAAGGGTGACAAGGATGTGGAGATAAATCGTAGCTCACAGTGCGGCAGGAAATGAAACTGGTGTCCAAGCTTCAGTGGCCTTTGTGTGTCATCCTTCAGAGTTTTAGCTTGTAGGCACTAAGGAGCTAATAGAAATCAAAACAGACTATTTAATTCATTATTGTATATTGTAAATTCTACTTTTGTAAAGCTTTTATTTGATAGATTTGAAATGAATATCATGATGAATAATTTTTAATAGAGCTGTTTTGAGGTTTATAAGGACTGTTTGCCTTGCTCTTAGTCTCATTATATTTGCTTTCTTCATTTCAAGTAAGGCAAGGCCCAAATCCAACCTAACATTTCCTTCTGTTCTTGCCTTCCTTGATTTATGTCTGAATTCTGACTGTAATTATTATAACAGTAGTTAATGAAAAAGTTAAAAATAAGTGTGAGATACCATTATTCTCAGTAGCACTGTATAATTTAAATATTAATTATATCTTCTCTTACCCTTCTAGCACTCATTGTGTCTATAATTGTACACAAACACACAGATTTACTTACTAAGCCCTTGAGATATTTTTATTAATACAGTCTGATAAAATGTTATGAAATGGATTTCAAATGCGGTAACACACACTGCTAATTTAGATCAGTTATAGGTCTATGTACTGTGGTAGAAGACAAGAAAAGTGCTGGGGATCGGTCATTGGAATTAGGAGAATATGGCGGGGAATTTAGACGATGTAAGGAGAGAGAGAGAAAGAGAAAGAGAGAGGGAAAGAGAAAGAGAAAGACTGACTTCGTGTATCTTTTTTTTGTGTGTGTGTGGGTACCGGGGGTCGACCTCGGGACCTCGCGCGCCAGCAGGCGCCCGTGCCGCTGAGCGATATCACCGGCCCCTTTTTTCGTATGTGGGTTCCGGGAGTCGAACTGGGGCCCTCGCGCTTGCCAGGCAGGCTCTTATGCCACTGAGCCGTCTCACCGGCCCAGACTTCGTGTATCTTATGTGAAGGCCCGCCAGATATTTGTGGAGAGTTTGGGGGACAGAGGTAACATTCATGCTCCACTACATGCGAAACTGGCCAAAGGAGGAGAAACAGAAAAGTATCTAGGCTGTGACAGCTGGTTCAAGTGGACTACATAGAAGGCAGGCGAACTTAAAATATACCACAGGATGGTCAAAGCAGTTAGTGATGGAGGCATAGCAGCAATAAATAGGTGAGCTTAGGGTTTGATTATCAGAAAGCTGTGCTTTCTTTATCTGAGACATGGCTTGTGTTCCAACATATTCAGACTCAGAATGAAATTTATCACAATCCCCAAAATGGCTTTTGTAGTAACAGGTTTTTGAAAAACTGCTGACTGTCCAGCACTTTTTTCAGCTACATCTGTAGTCATACACATGCCTGTGGCGTAGTCATCCATTGTAATAACCAGCAGTGGATATAGGTGCTACAGAATTTGTTAGGGTAGAAAGTAAACACATGCCTATGTCCTGTATTAGGAAATTCCATTAAGGAGATTGATTGATGAAGCTATATTTAAATTATCATTATCCATTTCAATTTTTTTTTTTAGAAAAAAAAAACTAAGTTGCTTTTTCTACTAATAGACCAAATGATAGGTTTTACCAAACTTATTTTTTATCAGTATATTTGGATATCACATTTTGGATTTTTTTGGAGGGGTTCTAGGATGAGTCTGAATGTTTACAAGTGATACTCATTATAAAGCATTATAAGCATAAGTGCTTTTCCATGCAATATTAAACAAGATGTTAATTCTTGCTTCGTATATACCAAATTCTTGCATTGTGTCTGCATGAGAACTGGCCTGTGATTTGGGTGTAGAATACCATCAGCTGCATGGAAATGGAGAAAATTGTTGAGGCCTTTGAAAACCTGACTACAGATGGCTCCTGAACCTCAGGCTAAGTAAATCTTTACCATGGAAAGGTTTTGCTGCTGCAGGTGGTAAACTTCTACATTTGTCTGCTCATATATTCACAGCCATCTTTTTTTATAAGAATTTATCAGTTATATTACTCAAATAAATATTAATATGTTTTGAATTTTTAAAATATTGTCTCATGTGAAAAAAGTGACAGTCATCTTTTTTACTCAAAATCATTTGTTTTTGTTGATTATTGAGGTAATACTTTACTGTAGATAACTTCAACAGAAAATGATAAATGGTGAATACTGCCTATAATGGCACAACTCAAAGATAGCCACTGTTAACACTGTTAACGGCCACTGCTGTTTTTCAGTCTTTTCTTCTGTTTGGTTTTATATTTTGCCCATGAATTTATCGTACTATATAAGAAGCTTTGTTGGACTTTGAGGTTCATGAACTCAACAAATTTCTAAAGTATTTTTTCACTATTATAAATCATGTTTACTTGAACATAAATCAGACTGTATCCAAAACCCATATTGACTCTTGAAAATTGGGAGCAGAAAATGTTTTTTCATAAAGCACATCCTAGTTCTGCTGGTTCTCATGAATGGATTATTTTGAAACCAATGTATTAGAACATGAGGTGAACATCCTAGAATCTAGAAGTTGTGTGAGGCAAAAATCTAGAATCAAGTCTTTACTATTCTGTCTCTATGAACTTGTTTTATTCTTCATTGATATACAGCATTGGGAATGTATCCCAGTTGTTTCCAAGATATAAGTATATCTTTCTGAATCTATGTGTATAGTGTAAGTGCATCTATAAGCATGCATATTTGTAGATGTTTTAATTTAGGCATGTCATTCTAAAAGCTCAGAGATGATCTGGGGAAAAGGCCAAACTGAGCATAGATATTAATACCTATGTTGGTCTTTTAGAGAACAGTATGTGACCAGTGAAACCAATGTCATCAGAAGTAAGAAGATAGAGAAATAGTCACTCAAAACAAAATTTAAAAAGTTTTCAGAATTGAATGTAGACTCACTGGAGGTGAGAGTTTTGCATATGGAAGTGGTGTGGCCACTCAGCAGTGGCAGGGTACTGTGTGAAGAGCACCATTAAGTAGCATGTTAACTTCTTTCATGAATGCAACAGATATGCAGTGACATCATAACCAGCACCAAACTGGTGCCAGTCTACACGTGCTCATAGTATTTCGACTCTCACTCTTCAGAGCTCTGTAGGATCAATTCTGTTATCATCCATACTAGAGAGACAGCAACATAGAAGCTTTCCTCACTAGTAATCAAGGATATGCAAAGTAAATCATAGGAAAAGACCATTTTTTCTTCATCACACCAGAACTCTAGGTTAAAAAACTTGAATGGGCAGGTGTTGCCAAGGTCATGATAAATCCTCCCCCTCCAGTGCTAGTGGGAGCATAGACTGGGATGGGAAGACGGGGCCATGACTAGGATGTTTTATCGAATTTTAATGGCATATGGCCAAGGAATTCTATTGGAAAGAACAAGTGTTTGTTATAGTATTTGTGTGTCTTCCTATGTATTTGAAGTGTTCTATGCTTTTAAAAACACCTATCCTGCCTCAGACTGGGTGACTTGAACAAACAGAAATGTGTTTTCTTGCAATTCTGAAGTCAAGAGAGGCCTGGCGAGGTCTCTCCCTAGCTTGCATGGGAGTCCTCTTCCAGGATCTTCACATAGTCCTGTGTGTGTGTTTATGCCCTAATCTCTTATGAGGACACCACACATTTTAGGGCCACTTATACCTTGAAAGAGCCTGTCACCAAAGGCGATCTCAGTCTGAGGTCCTAGGAGTTGGGATTCAACATGCAGGAAGACATAATTCAGAGTATTACATTAGTTTCTATGGTTTGAATAGGGTTTGTCCTCGCAAACTCATGTTGAAATGTAATTCCCATTGTGAACTATGAAGAGGTGGGAACTTAGTCCCTCAATGGTGTTTTAGGTAGAGACAATGGGAAATGACTAGGACAAGATAAGCTTACTGGGCTGAAGCTGCTAGGATTGAATCCTGGAGGCTTTACAAGTGGGAAAGAAGCCAGACACTTACATGGGTGCAGTCCCTGTGTGTTGCCATGTGACACTGTGCTATCTTGGGGCTTTGCCATCAAGAAGGCCATTACCAGATGTGGTCCCAGGCCTTGCACCTCTAGAACTAGGAGCCAAAATAAGCATTTTCCCTTTGTAAAGTAGCCTGCCTCAGGTATTTCAATATAGTGAAGAAAAACAGACTATTACAGCAGTGAAGTTTAAAAACTTAAGGTCTCATAGCTGGTATGATGGATAAGTGGTATTGAGACCTTGGTGTTTCAGCCCATTCTGCACTCCTGTCCTTAGACTCCTAGAGACAAGCCCCGACACTAATCAGATCTTTCTTTTCCCTCAGAACCAAGGGACTTAGAGAAAACAATTTTACTACCTTGAGAATAAAACCAAGAAAAGAAAAGAACTGAAAACACTGAACTCTAACACTGCGTTTTTGCTGAAGTAGAAGATAGTTGGCATTGAAATGCATGAAAATACAGAACAGTAGATGTCAAGCAAGAAATAATGGGGGTGTGGCAAAAAAGGAACACAGCCGAGGGTTATTATAGGTGGGTGCTAGAAGAATAATGCTGAACTTTCATGTGGCAGGGGCAGCAGAAAGTCTGAAGTCCTGTATCGTGGAATGTGTAGTCCACCACTGTCATGGATTCAGTCCGTATGAAGTGGTAGTCTTGATGCAGGTAAACATCTCAAAGGTTTTGATAAATATGAACTTCAGGTGTAGATTAGAACTTCAGAGTAAGGCTTGAGAGTCAGTCATCCAACAAAATGATTGCACTCAGCTATGGCAGGCCAGAGGAGACAGTTGAAGACCTAAGAGAGCTTCTGAATTGGTTTCTGAAATACAGCCTTCCATGAAACAAAGTTTTATTTTTGTAGACATTCACATGTCAGTAATATAACTCACGATATTTGAAATCACCACCAAATTTGTTTGACCATGTGAAATTACAATGAAAAATGATTACATTGTTATGTTAAATTACTAATTGTGTGAAAGGTGTGATGAGAGTTTAAAATAAAAATAAATGATTATTTGCATTATAATTTTATACCTATTTTTTAAGAAGTTGGGAGGGTTTTTATTGTAGCTTTATTCTGAAATGAAGTCAGTAGCTTTACTGAGATGCAGTAAAGGTGATGCCTGTCTATGTGTGTGCGTCTGGTTTTCCCTCCTGTGGGCAAAACGTGCTCTTTAAATAATCTTTTTGGTTCTACCTTATTGCTATATTTGGAGGTGTAAAATGTAGTGCACATCCTGTCAGAGATAACATCTTTTTTTTTCTTAATTACATTTAAGTTACATCCTCTTTCACCTTCTTTTCTGTAGGTAAAAACAAGTGACTAGAAAAGCCGATCTTGGAGTCATTTACTATGGCACGGAGAAGATTTGATTGCCGAAGTATTTCAGGCATGCTAACAACAACTCCTCAAACTCCAATCAAAATGGAAAACTTTAATAATTTCTATACACTTACATCTAAAGAGCTTGGAAGGTAAGGAGACTATGATGTTATGATAGTTTAATGTCAAATTGTGGGTTTCTGTTTCTGTAGTTCTATTTGGAAACTCACTTCGGCCCGTTAACAATGATGAGAATGTAAAGTCATCACATCTATCCCTAACCCAGACTGAGAAATTGAATCCACAGAGGGTTTTATATGGGGTGCCCCACCCAGCCTAGAGTCCTGCAAGGTCTCAGTTCTACTCTGCAGCTGCGATGGGAAGAGGTCACTCAGCATAGTGGATTGCTGAGCCCAAATCTGGGCTCTGTCATTGACTAGGTGTGTGACCTCAATTAAATTACCGAACCTCTTAGTGCCGTAGTTAGCTCATCTTAAGAAGGAATGAAGGTAATTTTATTTGTTCTGAGAGTCAAATTTCTTAATATTTGTAAAGTGCTTAATGCAGTGCTATATAAGTTTTTGTTTAACATTTTTAAATTCCTAGGATGTTGTACGTGGTTTAAAACAGAAAGAAGAGATCTCCCCCCCATTTCTTTCCTAAATTAAACAAAAATAGGTAACTCATGTCTGGTAGTATAATTCTGTGTTACAAAGAATGGGTGTTCTGTAAGGCAGAGCCTTTAGAAATTCTTCCTTGGCTTAACCAGGATGTAATTTTGTTAAGTCCAAGGAGTGACCTGATATCATAAGACCATTTTGTACTGAAAGCCATACCAAATTTTTAAATTCATTGTCTCCTGAGCTTGATATTAAAGGTAATTAATGGTTGGAAATGGTGGTCAATTTATATCTTTAGCTTGATTTTAGTTCTCATAGAACTTTGCAGTGGAAGGACTTTGATCCTGATATAATTTTTATGCAGTGGAGCAATCGCTCCTGTATTTTCCCCCAAAAAGCTGTTATCTGGTGTCAATTTGAATACTTCATTGATGGGGAGGTCTCTGCTTTAGAAGTTGTCTGCTGCTTTTTGTGGTACGTTATTAGCATAGAATGTCCTGTTTTCTACTCTGCTAATATCTACCCAGTAGACATGGTTCTCCTTTTGTAGCTGCACGTAATGTGCATACATGTGGTGACTCTTCAGATACCTGAAATAGTTAAGCACTGACAGTTCCCTTCCGTGCTTATCAGGCGATCTGATTTCCAGACAGCCTTCCTTGATGCAGTTACCCTCTTCCGGAGCCTTTGGTGTGTTCGTCATTTCATTGAATGGGAGGCCTACACTTGGACGCCTCATTGTTAGTATCTTAGGATACTTTATTAAGAATGCCCAAGAAGCCATTAGGAGTCAGCCTGCCTCTCTGCATGCTTCCTTCCTTTCTTTTTCCCCTCCCTCCTTCCCTCCCTCCCTCCTTCTTTTCCTCCCTGTCTCTCCCCTCCTCTCCTCTCCCCTCCCCTTCCCTCTCTTCCTTTTTTTCCTTTCCTTCCTTCCTTTCCCTTCTTCTGTTTTTCCCCCCAGTAATGTCACATCTGTGTTGTGCAGCATCACATAATAGATTAGAAGAAAAAGGCTGAGGTAGAGGTCAGTCCCCGTCTTTGCTGTAGATCTGAAGCTGTGATGGGCTTAGTTGTGTGATTTCTATTTTGCTTGGTGAGAAGGTGGTCTAGATGTGTCCAAGTTTCCTTTTATTACAAAAATGTATGGCAATTGCAATGAATAGGTAATTAGGTAAGAAAAGCCTTCAACAGTACACAAGATGCAAAACATTTTTTCCATTTTTCCAAGTTACTACTTTGATGGATAAATTTATTAAATTAACTTTGCAAAATAAGAGAGACTGTGGCAGCTATAAAGTCTATATATTTTTTTCTTTTTTCTTTTTTTAAAGACAACAAGTAAACATTCTCATGTATTAACAAACTCAAGAATTACAGAATGTACAAATACCTTTACTATATTTTTTCTTTTAGGAAAATAGAACTTAAACTTTGATAAGAATGATGTCAATAATATAAAATTTTTATAAATGAGGTGCCATCATAAATACCAGTTATAAACTTGAGTCAGCATGCTTTTTTAACACTTTAGAGCAAAAACTTATGGTAGAACCTGATTAAAACAAATTCACATTGCTAATATCCCATCTTGTGTCTTTGTGAAAGAGACCTGAGTAGCATCTAAATTGTTATGGGCTCATGGGTCACATGCTAAATGCAGATGTACTTAATTAGTAGCGCTTGATAAATAAAAAATCATTACTTTTCATCTACCAAAAGCTTGCTTAAAGTACTTCCAATATTGTAACCAATCTTAAAATACTGTATTTTTGTACAGTGGAAATTGGGATTGTAATCTTGTTTTTCCCGAGGGTTGCATATTTTGTAGTACATAAACATATCATTCTAGCATGTGGTGAACTGCAAAGTTATCTTTGTAAGTCAACTTATTTCTTAAAACTTGATTTTAGGATGTCAGTGTTTAGGAATGTATTTTTCTTTATCAATCCAAAGGAGAATACATAAAAGTTAAATTCACTTTTTTACTAGTCTCAAATCCCTTGTATTGTTCCTGTTTTTTGCCATGTTGGGTAGATTTTTCTTCCCCTCCCTCAAGGGGGGTGCGGTTTCATAGGACTTGTGGTCAGAAGGGCCAGGCAGATTCAGAAATAAGCGTCAGCTTCCTCTGCAGCTGCCCTCCCAGCCCCCACAGTTACTGTGTGTGCTAGAATGAAGGAGTTGACTGACTGACTGCTGGACCTGCACTGCGGGGAAACCTGCAGAGCCTCGCCTTTAGGGTGCCAATTACCTATCGTTCTTGAGGGTCTTGAATGTTTGTTCACCTTGATGTGGGAACATTACATATTGAAGAATATTGCTGATACTTCTAAACTACAAGCAGTATTTTAGAATGGAAAATAGATACTTGGCTTTTTCCTAAGACATCTGATAATCATGGTAAGAATATTTATCTTGTTTCACAGTAAGTGAATATATGCACACACATATAAAATTTTATTGGAATCTCAAATAAACTTTAAAAAATAGAAATGCTGGGCCAGTGAGATAGCTCAGCGGCGTAATCACCTGCCTGGCAAGCGCGAGGTCCTGAGTTCAACTCCTGGAACCCACATAAAGGAAGAAAAGGGCTGGTGATATCGCTCAGCGGCACAAGCGCTTGCTGGCAAGTGCGAGGTCCTGAGGTCGATTCGCGGTACCCACATTAAAAAAAAAAAAAAAAAATGTTTCCAGTACAGGACACAGACTAGCCAAGTAAGTGCCGTTACAGTAGGGACGTAGCTCTGGCGGTTGTCTGATAGGACGGACGCTTGGGTTCCTATTCTGAGTGAGGTGGCTGAGTGCAGATTTCTGCTCACTCTCGTAGGCGCGGTCAGATGTGCCCCTCCCCTCACCGAGTTCCGCTTAGTGACCGCAGAGCAGATGAACCACAGTCCCTGTCCTCTGGGCGCGTTTGTCTTGAATCAGTCAGTGCTGCTGTGCTTGCTTGAGAAGGCCTCTCGGGACACCTGAAACGGAGACAGAAAGTGATGTTGAATGTTGCTCTTTGTTTCTGAGGGAAGTCTAGCTTGTAAATACAGTCATAAAGTTATAGCAGAACTAAATTGCCACAACCGGTAATGTAAAGCTTTTTTTTTTGGAAGTATAATTTTCTTGACTAACTAGTTTCTGTTTCCCGAAATTTACAGGGTCAATTTCTTTTTTTTTTTTTTTTTTTTTGGTGGGTACCGGGGGGTCGACCTCAGGACCTCGCGCGCCAGCAGGCGCCCGTGCCGCTGAGCGATATCACCGGCCCCTTTTTCGTATGTGGGATCCGGGAGTCGAACTCCGGCCGTCGCGCTTGCAAGGCAGGCGCTTAAGCCGCTGAGCCATCTCACCGGCCCCCAGGGTCAATTTCTTCATAAAACCTGAAGTTTCCTTTCTGTTTTGGACAAGTTTTTGCTTCTGAATCTAAGTAAGAATTGGCAGAAGTACATTAAACCTCGTAGAGGAAAAAGAAAAACTCTTTTAAAGGGATGAATTGTGTTACACTGGTTACAATCGAAAGTTAGAAATTCACAGCCCAGCTTAATTCTTGACGTGACAATTCCATGTGTGACCTTTCATGCGTCATTTAGTCTTATGCTGACTCAGTTTCCTCAGTGCAAAATTTACAAAACACCAATGACTTTGAGTAAGAAATTAAGGGATTGACTTAGTTTTTGTGTGTGATTATTGAAATGTATCTATTTGTATTCCTTGTTTATAGGGTGAGAAATACATTGTAGTTAAAATTAAACATTCTCAAATCTTAAAACTGCTTTCAAAGAATCAAGTTTGTACATGTATATTTATTTAGTTGAGGTATATTTTAATAGATGTAGGAGTCAGATTATAGCTCAGTTACTCTTTTTGTGCATTACTTACTAGCTAAACCTTTTCAGTTTGGTTTGCAGTGGTTTTCACTGCCACCAATTTTGAATAATTTTGGGAAGAATAGAAATGTTTGTCACTCTGGTCCTTGGGAATAGCAAGGGAAAACAATCAAGCAATTTGTTCCCCCACCCCCATAAATATCAATTGTGTTAAAAATGATTTTCCTTGCTAAGGGCTGATACATTGTTCTAGAAGAGGGAACTGGGCTAGAGAAGTTGTGGAACAAAAGTTCAGATTTATGCTTTTTACCTGATTTGTTAGTATCATGAACTAGGGAATAGTTTGAGCCTTAGGGTGGAAGTTCATAATTTTGGATCCTCTAGATTTCAAGCTTAGAAGGCTTATGGATGGGGCTTCAAAATCTGAAAACTCTGGAACAGAGTGTGAGCTCCCTGTTTAGGTTGTGCGTACATTTTCCTGGGTAGGCAAGCCAGTAACATTCATTAGTTGATAGTGTTTGACTCAAAATAGGTTTAGCCCTTTATGAAGCTAAATATTAGGTGGCTATAGGCTTATAACAAACATACATACCAATGGAAACTAATTTTTATGTTTTTTAAATTTTGGCCAAGGAGCTAAGCATTGTCATTGGAAAGAGCTGAAAACACATTTATTCCTAAAATGGTGAACATGGCCTTATCAGGTTTGTTGTACCTAGCAGTTGATAATCATTAACTTTCTTAGTTGATCATGAAATGTCTTAGAATATTCTCCATAGCATACATGATGTTCCTGTTTGTTACAGACCTCAGAGAGTACTGACCATGACTAAGAGATACACTGATAAAACAACTAACAAATTATGATAGAAAGTTCCTAAGCTTGTTAAAATTCATGTTTAAAAGCAAAATTACTGCACTAATAAAATTAAACAAGTCATATACCCATTTTTCATTTGACTTTTTTTTTTTTTGAAGAAAATGTATTCTGATTAGCAAGTCAGTGTGATGCCCTGATTAGGGTATAGTCTTTGGAAATAGACCTGTTTAAATCTTCACCTTGACCAAGTTACACATCTTCTCTGCGATCTGCAAAACAGAATAGCATTTGCTATATAGAATTGTTGTGATACTTAAACACAATTTATGTCAAGTGTATGGCTTGGAATAGGTATGCACATGAGATGATATGCTTGCAATTATAATGTATCATATAGGCAAAGAATAATTATAATTCTGTCTTACCCCTGCTATTATACATTGTCATTTACATTTTTTACATAACACTATACATGTTATCGAAGTACCTATGATACTTGATTCAGTTTAGAGAATAAAGACAGATTCTTAGTGGCATGAATGTTTGAAAGATTAGACTTTATATTTCACTTATAATGATATCTGTAATATACTAATGTTGTTCTCTATGGAAAAGTTAAATTGCTTGTCCTTTTCTCCCCATCCCACCCCCAGAGGAAAATTTGCTGTGGTTAGACAATGTATATCAAAATCTACTGGCCAAGAATATGCTGCAAAATTTCTCAAAAAGAGAAGACGAGGACAAGATTGTCGAGCAGAAATTTTACATGAGATTGCTGTGCTTGAACTGGCAAAGTCTTGTCCCCACGTGATTAATCTTCATGAGGTCTATGAAAATACAAGTGAGATCATTTTGATATTGGAATAGTAAGTATAATAAGTTTTAATAAATTTAAGTTACCTGTTTTAATTGATAGGACATAGTGTTTTGAAATTGGCAAACATAAAAATGATAAAAAGTATGGTAAAAACTTATGTCTGGTAAAATATTAGAGAGACAGTATATTCAAGTATTTCACAAAAAAAATTACTATTCAGCATTTTAGGACTGGAGTGACATAAATATACTTTTATTTTGCTAATGGCACAGAATTTGGGATTTTTCTGAGAAACAATCTAATAGGCAAATAGAATTGAAGTCACTTATATATTTTGTCCATCTATTTGGAAAACACCTCCAAGGAAATGATACAAGGAGAACAGAAAAGTAAACAGCATAAGGGTACGCCTAGTACATTGTTTGATAAAGAAACAGTATATGTGATGTGCAAAACACTGTTAGGAATTGTAACAACAAGAAATAAATTATATATCTTATCAAAGAAAAATCTAAAACCCCTAAATAATCAACAGTTTGTGAGTTGGTATGAGTTGAGGATGGATAAGATAACCATGGATGTTAACCAGTATGTTGACATGTTTCTTTTCAGCAGTGCCTGATATTTACTACAAGGATGTAAAAAGTGTGTTTGGACATCTGCAACAATTGGAAAGCATCAGCTAAATTTATGTTTAGTACTTTTAGGTTCTGACAATTTTTAATAAAGTATATCTATTTAATATTAAACAAGATAAGTTATTTTTTAGAAAGTTATTTTTTAGATAAGTTTAGATAAGTTATTTTTAGAAAAAAAGAGGTATTAGGAACCATAGTAACTATTTTTTTTTTTTTGTGGGTACCGGGGGTCGACCTCAGGACCTCGCATACCAGCAGGCGCCTGTGCCGCTGAGCGATATCACTGGCCCTTTTCTCATATGTGGGTTCCAGGAGTCGAACTCGGGCCCTCGCACTTGCCAGGCAGGCACTTACACCGCTGAGCCATCTCACCGGCCCCATAGTAACTATTTTTGTGGCTATCTTGCCTCATTGCCTTTTTGAATTTGAAAGTATATTAGCTTTATTTTAGTATTTATTTTAAGAATGGAAAATCTGCTTATATATACATTTAAAAAATCAGTGTTTCTTGTGCCAGGAAATAGATTTGCCTGGAATCAACTTGAAAATGAAAATGCTGATTTTCTAAATTGTAAACTAACAAATAGTTCATTAAGTTTAAATACTATGAACATTTCCCAGAGGAGCTAGATTCCGTATTAAGGCATGTTATAGCATCTTCAATATTAATTGGAATTGCAGGGAAGGCTGGGACCACCAATATGATTTCATTTTTCATAAATTTGTGTTTATTTTGTCAAAGATTTTTTAGCTAACTATCAGTTACCCACTTGCATGATGTCTGCATGTTTGAACTGTATAAAAAATAGCCAATGTTTTGCAGAAATTGTAATGAAATACTAAGTTTGGAGGATGAATATACATAGGTACATTGGCTACTTTCATTAACTCTCCTTTTTGGGGATTCATCTAAACAGCAACAACAAAATACATTAAAAAGTTTTGACACATTTTATGGATAGACGTTGGTCATACTACTTGAAAATTGATTCGGGTACCCTACCCGGTAAACTAGAAATCTTACTGATGTGTGCACATCTGGTTGAAAGGTAGAAGCACCCAGCACATGTTTGAGTGGATTAATGTATTTATTACCAGAATGACTAAGACTTAAAGTTTATTGCTGAGATTTTGGCTTAATTACTGTGCCTGTCACTTTTGGGGCAGTCTGATCACATCAGACAGTTTTAGTTCATGGTAAAAATTAGATCAGAGAGGTTTGTTTCAGTAAGGTGGCGTAATTTTTATGGTTGGTGTAATCTTTCACACTTAGAAGTATTACCAATTCAATTCTCTCCTCAAGCCATCTTACATACTTATTTTTCTTTTATTTTACAAAATTTCTATCAGGATATTTTTCCTTCACATGCTAAAGTATTTATTCCAAAGAATAAGGGCATTTTTTGCATAACCAACACCAGCATCAAATCTAGGAAAGTTAACATTCAGCCAATGTTATCATCTAGTAGTCTGTGTTTAAAAATTTCTTTGTCTCCAAATTGTCCTATAGAACTGTTTTTTTTTTTTTTTTTTTTTTTTTCCAGTACAAAACCCAATCAAGATTCACACATTGTATTTGTTAAATCTCTTTAGTTATTTCTTTTTTCATGACATTGACTTTTTTGGGGGAAATCTGCATCACTTAACACATGCAATGTTATACATTCTGGATGTGCCTTCTTTCCTCGTTATTAGATTTTAGCACTTTGTCAAGAAGGCAGTGTGGGTGGTGGTGTTTATCTGGTGGCATTACCGTCAAGTTGTTTTGTTACTTGTTTTGTTGACTTTGAGCATTGTTAAGGCGGAGTGTGTCAGCTCTCCCATTTATTCCTCTTTGTAATTATTAAGTCATCTGTGTAGTGATATTTGGAGACCTGGTGAATATCCTCTTGTTATAACAACTTTTCATGCAGGGATTTCAGTAACCCTTGATATACTTGAATTAGCTATTATAATAGAGGTCTGAAAATGGTGTTTTATTGTGTTTTAATTTATGGAGTCTAATCAGTTGCTGCCACCATTTTTTTTTCATGCTGAAATTGTCCAAAATGTACCAGTGGTTAAATTTATCAAGTAGCCTTTTAAGCTACTGCCTGTGTTCTTTTGATATGATCATGTTAGTGTTTGAGGACTTCCTTGTTCTCACACCAAGGTTTCTAGGGTCACTTTGGCCCATGCCTGTGGTCAGCTAGTTCTCCAGGAAGTTCTGGTTTTTAGTGCAGAATGGTACTTAGAAACCAAGATAGAGAGGCTGGGCATGCTCATTTTCAGTGGGTGATCACTGCTTCTAGACCTTTTCTGAGACTAGAGTTAGGAAGCTGTATTTTTAAAAAATCATGAATTTGGGCTGGTGATATAACTCAGCAGCATAAGCACCTGCCTGGCAAGCACAAGGTCCTGAGTTTGACTCCCGGTACCCTCATATTAAAAAAAAAAAAAAAAAATCATGAATTTATTCTCACAGCTCCATTTTAAGTCTGCCACCACAAGATTCTTTATCACATCTCACATTCTATGTTATTATTGTTCTCCCTTCTTCCACAGTGAAGACCCTGGTCTCAACAACACTTATTCATTTGTCTTATCCAGCAATACATACAGAAAAGTTTGAGCACAGCAGTATTCTAATACCACTACCAAACCACTACTAGTGCTAGCAAACCACTTAGAGAAGTTTGACTTTTTTGTTGCCATTCTTTTTGAATTTGCAATATAACCTGGTAAGGCAGTGGTCCCCATGTACCAGGAACCAGTTTTGTGGATGACAACTTTTCTATGGATTGGGGGGTGTGGTGATTCAAGGGCGTTACATCAGTTGTGCAGCATAAACATCCCTTGCCACTCACTGATAGGGCTCTGACCAGAGTCTGCAAGCAGTTGATTAACTCTGGTCCACGTGCAGTCACAACTCTGCTGATGTGGATCTGTACCTGCAGCCACATCACCGCCTCAACCCCCTCAGATCAGCAGACACTAGACTCTCAGAAGGAGCGTGCAGCCTGGATCCCTTACACGTCAGTTCATGGGAGGGTCTGCACTCCTGTGAGAATCCAGAGCCACCGCTGATCTGATAAGAAGTGAAGCTCGGGCTGAGAAGCCAGTGATGGGGAGGAGCTGTAAGCATAGATGAAGCTTCCTCTCTTGCCCGCTGCTCATCTCCTGCTGTGCACACCAGCCTTGGTCCTCAGCAGCCTGACCCTGGACCCCTGCACCAAGGGCAAATAGCTGGAGTGCTATAGTTAGGTGTATTTGTTTCTATTTATGTTCAATTTAGGGTTTGGTTTTGTAAATCCCTTTAAAAATACTGTTGAAATTATAAAAATTATTTGCATGGTTTAAAACTCAAAGATACATAAAAAAGTATACTACCAAATCTTGCGCCCATTCCTTTTCTTGCTATTCTCTTCTCACCCAATCTTTGTAAGTTGTTGTATTATTCATTTTAGCTCATTCTTTTCTTTCTTTTTTTTTTTTTTTTTTTACTTTTTTCTTTTATGGTGCAAGGTCTCAAGCATGCTAGACAAGTGCTGTACCACTGAGCTAGCTACACCCTCAGCCCCTGGCTTATTTTTTATATGCTTCTTCTTGTAAGTGCAAGTGAGTTTTCATATCTTTGTATTTCTTTTTTTTTTTTTTTTTTTTTTTTTTTTTTTGTGGGTACCAGGGGTCAAACTCAGGACCTCGCACACCAGCAGGCGCCTGTGCCGCTGAGCGATATCACCGGCCCGTTTTTCGTATGTGGGTTCTGGGAGGCGAACTCGGGCCCTCGCGCTTGCCAGGCAGGCGCTTATGCTGCTGAGCCATCTCAATGGCCCTGTATTTCTTTTAGTTACAGTAAAATAGCATACCATATATAATCCTTTGCACCTTGCTTTTTTTTCTTAAACTTAACAGCACATTTCAAAAGGAAAACTTGCTTTTACTCACCAGAGACAATTCTGTGAGATCATGTGAGACACAAATTATATTTTTTTGGTCAAGAAATTACAAAAAGTTAAATTCTAATTATTGTGTATTAAATATCTTTAGGTAAATATTATGGGCCCAACAGAAAACAATGGAGATCATAATAAAGTCTGTAAAACAGCGGAAGCCTTACCTCCTGGCGGTGGTCTGTATCGCCAGAGCGGTGCCTTTCACTATGTATAAATGATGTCAACAACACCACGTTTTGGGGATTGACGGTAGAGCAAGCACTGTGCTGAGCACCTCAGCTGCATTCTTATCTGATTCTAAAAACTCCTCCGAAAAAGGAGATTGGTATTCACATCCCATATTCCAGTTTAGAGGGCTAAGGAACTACTCTGATGGGTTTCTTCCCATTCTAAAATTTCACGGTCATTATTTCTGCCATTAGCATAAAGATATATTTTTAAAGAGACTCGTTATAAAATGTTAAAAACTTCATTTTGATCACTAGAAATACTTATTTTTAATATCTTTACTATGCTTTTCCAAAGCTGTGTGACTAGATTTCTATTTTTTTTTTTTTTGTGGGTACCGGGGGTCGACCTCAGGACCTCGCGTGCCAGCAGGCGCCCGTGCCGCTGAGCGATATCACCGGCCCTTTTTTCGTATGTGGGTACCGGGAGTTGAACTCGGGCCCTCGCGCTTGCCAGGCAGGTGCTTACGCTGCTGAGCCATCTCACCGGCCCCCTAGATTTCTATTTTATGGAAAATGGAGATATTGCTTTCTTTTTCTGAAAATCTTGCCTCTTTAGTACGCACAGAAGCTCATCGTTTTGGAGGAGAAAATATTCTGATTTCTGTCTTTTCTATATTAACTTCATATTTATTATGTTATAGGAATCTTTCTAAAATATACTTTCTTCTCTACTGAGTCTCAAACTATATTGGCAAAAGCTGTAAAATGCAAATGCAGATCTAGATAGGATACAACATACAACTTTACATCACAGGACAGCTGGGCTAGAACGCTGGGAACTCTCAGACCATCTACCATGTGAGCAAATGCAGGAATAAATGAACGCACACTCTGGCTTTTTAGATGTGTTGGTTGGTGTCCCTTCAGGGACAAACTCTTCTTATAGAGAGAGAAAGAAGAACCCTGAATTTGTCTGCCAGGCCAATGACAATGATGCAAGTGGCTTTTCTGACTTTAGCAATATCTGTGTGTGTGTGTGTGTGTGTGTGTCACTGCTCTGGGTGGCTTGTTATAATAAAGGGTCTGCTTGTCTGCTACTCATGGTTCCTGTTTCTGTTCCCAACTCCTGCGAACTTCTGCAATCTGCTTCTTGTGTTGTCCATTCCTTCCCTCTGAACTCTTTCTAACTGTCGATTTTCCACCCATGTCCCTCTCTTGTGGGCATCACAGAGTCCTGCAAGACACTGGTCAGTGTCCCATCCTGAGGGGAAGATACAGCAGGGCTGGCATCACAGCGTGTTGTTCTTGAAGCAAGCGAAAAATCCTTAGCACACTTTTCCTGGTTATAAAAGTAATACTTATTCATTAGATTTAAAAGATGTTAGATTTAAAAGATGTAGAAATCATGTAAACTGTGATTACTTTGTGGCACATTATTGTATTTTAGAATTATCCTTATTTCTTGATCTATACATGTGTAGCTTTAGAAACAAAATTGCAGTCTACCGGGTATTTTCTATAGTAACTCTCTTTTTCACTTAAGAATGCATTATGGGCATATATATATATATTCCTAAAACTGAATTTTAAGTTAGCAAAGTCTTTTAAAGTTATCTTCAAAATCAGGGTTCAACAAGAAGCCTCCAAATTCAGAAAGGCTGGATGTTGGCTAGAGTGGAATTAATGTTTGTTGCTCCGTTGTATTAATAACTGATAGGTATTGAACACTTAGCCCATGTCGGATACTGGCGTGTGTACTTACAGGGATGTCTGCTTTGAACCTTGTAACAGCCCTGGTGCTCAATACCTCATGTACATTATCTAATTTAAATCTTACATATGAAGTTGGAGATCTGACTCACATGTCACAGTAGAAGAAGCAGACGTCTTGTCCCTGTTTGCATAGCTGGTTAGTGACGCCCTGTGACCCTGCAGGCACCCGATGTCTGTGCTTCCTCCTCAGGCCCTGGGGAGGGCCGCCCGCTACACCTCAGCTTGTCTCCTTGGGTTTGTATCTTGTAAAGTGCCTAGCAAAGAACTTATTTTCAGAGATTCTGAAGTTCATCTCTTCATTTTCTCATTTGCTTATAATTTCATTAGTAATATTATGTAATGCAATAATATTAGTAATATATCTTGAATGTTTTTGGAAGAATATATTTAAATTGCTATCTGTTTTGAGACAATTTGTTTAGTTAAAATCAGACCATTTAACCAGAAAGGGAGGCGTGAAGGTGTCACCATTGTCACTCTTCACTTGAGAGACTTTGAAAAAGCTGCAGGGCCACCAGGAGGAGTTTAAATCCTCACTGTTTGTGGAGATGAATTTATTTTAGGCAAAATAATAATAATAATAATAATAATTGTCTTCCTTACCTTATTTTGGAGTTTACCACCATGAATTTAGTAGCACACTACTCTTCAGATTGTGTTTAGCATGATACATTGAGGCAGATGTGGAAGTCAGTTTCTTAGGAAATCTCCGGGAGTCTTGGTGGATGGGTGGGGTTGAAGCCTGTGTGACTGGCGCATTCACACATGCTCCGTAGGAGGTGTTCTGCAGAGCTTCTTCTCAGTCATATGCCAAGCATGACGTAGCAAATTCTGTGGCTTCTATGGCACACTATGCTGACGGCTTAGTGGCAAGTTACAGGTATGGTGTGCTTTTGACTTGGGACTCAAGTCTGAGACCGCCGTCATTTTTTTTTCCTCAGGGCTCCTGTAACATGCGCATGACTTGTTTCTTCTCCTTGGTACTCCCAGGGACTTCTCAATCCCAGTTTCAGGCTCTCTGAAGAATGACTACTGTCTTTAATTCATTCATTCAACAAGCACATGCTGAACACCTCGTACATGCCAGATGCTATTCTTGATGCTCTGGATCAAAGAAACCAGTGAGCCAAAGAAATAAAAAGAATAGTGTTTTCTGGAGTGAGTTGCTGTTTGATAACATAAAATATGCTCTGCTTGAATATTCCCAAACATAAATTTGATGAGTAACCACCTGGATTTTTTGCATGATATTCTCACTCACCACTTTTATCTCGTTTATATTTAATCCTCAGAAATCTGTTGAGTTTAGTGAGATCCATTTTACAGATGGGGAAACTCAAGTACTATAAGTGACAGACCCTAGATGACATTGCTGTTAAATAGCAGATTTAGGATTTTACTTCAGATTATTTGATTTCCAAACTTAGGGATTTTTCACTACGCCTCTTTGAGCATTCTTTAGATTTCAGTTCTTTAAACATACTGTTGGATTCTGGTATCAAGTCTTCTACAAGAAGCTACAATACAGGATATTGGTTAAGAATGTAGATTCTTAACCATAATGTGCAGATTCCGATTTTGGCCCCGTGTTTACTGTGGGTGACTCTTTACAAGTTGCTTAACCTCTTCGTACTTGTTTCATCTGTAAAATGGGAATAACCACATGCCTCACATGGTTGTCATGAGGCTCAAAGTAGATGACAGTCATAAGATACATGCAAATTTATCTATGACCAGAGCAGAGCTCAAAGCATTAGCTACAATTTTTATTACTTTTATTGCAGAGTTAATGCAGACTACGACATTATTAGATTATAAACTGATTCGGTTTTGTTAAATTTTCAAGTATTAATACCAGGTTAGAGTTCTTGTCATTTATTTTATTCTTTGAAGATCCCTCTCCCCTACCCTGTTTTTAAATGTGCTTGTGTGTGTGTATCACGCACACACTCAAGTTTACATGGTTGTGTGTCTTTGACTTAGCAGGTAAATAGTGTTTAAAAGTTATTTTTTAGGTTAATGATTTTAAGTTTCTATTATTTGGATTTTATTTCAGTGCTGCAGGTGGAGAAATTTTCAACCTGTGTTTACCTGAGCTGGCTGACATGGTCTCTGAAAATGACATTATCAGACTCATTAAACAAATACTTGAAGGAGTTTATTATCTACATCAGAATAACATTGTGCACCTTGATTTGAAGGTAAGGCAAAGTATGACATGAAGTGACACAGCAGTTGTGCTCCTTCTCTGCCCTTGGTATGCACACTTCAAGCTAATGTTGAGAGGAGGCAGCCACGTTTGGTTTCTAGGCAATGCTGGGTGCCCTCTTTGCCTGCCCACTGTGCTACAGGGATTTGGTTTTGTACTGGCAGACAGGAAGTGACTGTGTCTACAGAGCTCAGACTAATCATGACCTCTTCAAAGGCACCGTTCTGGTTGTGCTCCTCCCATCATCATCCCTCTCCATCCCACATATCGGGCCTCCTTTTATCAAAGCGTCTACTTCTGGAGTCCTCAATTTTCATCTCCACCTCTGCAGATGTGCTCTTGCTAACTCCTTCCCTCCCATGTGGCTCAGCCATCTTGCTATTGAGGCTTTCAGTCCTTTGGCTCTTTCCAGATCATTCAGGCTCTCTACCCCAAGCCCTGACACTTCAGCCTTTCATGTTGCTGTCTTTTTCCATCTTCCTCCACAGACACCCAACAACCTTAAAGTCTGTTCATCTGTCTCTTTAGTGTGGAGCACTGGACTGTTCTCTGTAGTCTCCCCGAATGATCCTTTGGCTTCCGCCAACACTTTCATCATCACCATAATCCCAAATCTCTACCTAGGGCCCAAGCTTATCTCCTAATTTCCAAACCATTTTTCAACTGTAGATTGGATACCATGTGAATGTCCTGTAGAAACTTTAAAATGCGCATGTCTCTAACTAGACTTATTATCTTACCCTCCTTCTCTTACTCCTTTTTCAAAGGAGAAAGCCCGGCTAAGCTGTTTTCTTATATCGGGCCCTCGGGAGGAGGGGCGTGAGGTGGGAGCTTTTACTGTCCAGCATCCTTATCATTTCCAGCAGTGGTAATATATTAGGAAAGAAGCAACCTAGTAAACACCATGTAATTACACTCCTGTCAGGTTCCTGTTTGGTCTTTTTCCTGCTAAGGAGAAATCAAGTGCATTACATAGCATCACACAGCACTTGAAGTAGGGATGGTGTGTAAACCTCTATAAACCTGACTTTGCATACTTTAAAGCTTCATGACAGCAGAGCTCTTTGCCCTTACCTTTTATCCTGTAATAGTCTCTCTTTAGTAATACACAAACAAGAGATCATCCCAAAGTTAAGAGATGTTGGGATCCTTTGCGCTGACTTTGGGAGCAGCACTTCTGCATGTACATGGGTTTAGGTAGCAGCAGGGAACTTTATCACAGGCCACGGGCCTACACAGCCCCATCCTTCCAGGAGGCAGTGGATGGTGTGGCCATGCCTAAGCTTGTCTACGCTACAATCCCGTCAACAGTCAGACCCAGCTCATCCAAAAGCATAGCGCTGTGCTGAAGCATCTCTGCTTCTACAAATGTGTGCATGTCCATCCCTTCCATCTCCTGCTGTTACCTGGCCCCTTCCTGTGAGCACACAAGCTCCTGCTTGTCCTTGAGGGCTCAGCTCCAGTGTCACCTCCCCTGAGAGCTTTCCTGGACTCTATGTGGGTAGCAGCAGACAGCCTTGTCTTTGTTTCCAAGTACTCTCTGTCTCATACTCACTGAACCTAACTCTTTTCCCTCCAAACTGAAAATACTTTTTGAGTATAGTTTCTCCTAAATAGTAGTTCAGTAGGTATTTCACAGGTGACCCAATGAAGTGGATAATAGATAACCAATAAATTCCAATTAATTTATCTCCAACCCGAGACTTCTATTCTTTAATTGCATGTTAAAGTACTTATAATTTTTGTTCTGTTTTATTTAGCCACAGAATATATTATTAAGCAGTGTATATCCTCTTGGAGACATAAAAATTGTAGATTTTGGAATGTCTCGAAAAATTGGGAATGCCTGTGAACTTCGGGAGATCATGGGAACACCAGAATACTTAGGTAAGAATTTCCTTTTATTTTCTACATCATTTTGAAATTTATTAAGTAGACGTTACCTTTTTAAAACTATATTTGAAGGCTGTATGTATAGTTCAGTAGTGCTTGCCTAGTGTATGTAAGGCCGTGGGTTCCATCTCTAACATCACAAATCAAACAAAAACAACAGCACAAACTCTACCCTGTTATGTTTTTCCAGCATGTAATTTCAGGATTCATTTAGTTGAAGTACTTTAATGCATTGAAACTTGGTTATGACACATTTAAATGAATTGTAGTGAGTGTAGGGATACTGACACATTCACAATTCACAGGAGTTAAGTCATATACATGTGAAGTTAATGTTGTGTATAAAGACTTTGTATGTATATAAGGAGAAAAATAAGAAACAAGGAAATTAGTTTAGGAACAGAAGAAAAACAGAAAAAGTAAAACTGAGGTAATTGGGTGCCTTTGATTGCCATTAAAGCCTGGTTGTTGGATAGATTTCACTTTTTCTTCTGTGGTCCCAGCTCCAAAGCTGTTTGCACAGATATCTTTGGTTTTTCAGGAATTGTTGGCAAGAGAGCTCGCTGTTTGTTGCTACTGCTTGTAATGTTAGGTTTTGAATAGGGCTGTGAAAGGAGGGTTTTGAAGCAGAGGAGTACCAAAAAGGAACCTAGGATTAGGTGATCTAGAAATACTGTACTAAATCAAAAAAGTAGATTATGCATATGAAACATTCTTAAGTTGCATGAAGCAGCGTATGGAGTATTTTGACTTATAGTAGAAATATATTTACCTTTTTTCATTGTTTATATGGCTATCCCTACATAGAAAATGAAAAGATACAGCTAAATACAACAGTTACCACTCAGCTAGGCAGTTATTTCCAGAAGTGAAAAATAATGCAAATAACTAACTTTTCAGTACTAACATGGACCATAATATCCTAGGATAAATGGTTGTAATTTTTGAAAACACAGCTCACAAGAGTATGTGAAATGGTTGTAGGTAGTTTACCAGAGACTACAAAATAGTTAGACATTAGAAAACAAATTCATTTTGGAGAAATTATGTGACCACATTGTAAAGAAGAAGAAAATAGGGGGCCGGTGAGATGGCTCAGCGGCGTAAGCGCCTGCCTGGCAAGCGCGAGGGCCCGAGTTCGACTCCTGGAACCCACATACGAAAAAGGGGCCGGTGATATCGCTCAGCGGCACGGGTGCCTCCTGGCGCGCGAGGTCCTGAGGTCGACCCCCCGGTACCCACAAAAAAAAAAAAAAAAAAAAAAAAAGAAGAAGAAAATAATTTTTCAGTCAGAAGTCCTAGTTTGGACGTGACAATCTGAAATACATGGTAATGTTGAGAAAGTATAGAGAATTTATTTTGCAGCTTTTGGGGCTGGTGAAGAGCCAACTAGAAATTAATTGCTTAGCAAATTAGGTTTTGAGTTTAAAAGAGACAGTTTAAAAGGAATATTTAATCTACCTGAAAGCCTAGCATTTCCAAGAAGCATGATTTATTCACAATGTCATTATAAATGCATATGATTTGATTTACCCTGAAAAGAAAAACTTAAATTCAATAATAAAATAATGCAAATTAATTCCTAACAAAGTAATTAAATTAAAATTTTTAAAATATTCTAGCTTCTAACATTGTATTTATTCATAATTGTTTTTTCTGAGGTTAATATTAATATATTGGTTCTTTTAAACTACGTAACTATCAGTTATTCTGGGAATATTATTAGTGTTTATGAACCATTTAGTTTATATATGTGTAAGTGTCTGATCACAGGACAATTAAAAGTATGCTAAATTTCTGTTTATCTTTTATCACTCTGCTTTTCAAAATTAAATCCAATTGTAATTTAGTATAAAGTAATTTTTGTCATTATTGAATTTAAATTTTATTCTTTCAGCTCCAGAAATCCTGAATTATGATCCCATTACCACAGCAACAGATATGTGGTAAGATTCTATTAGTTACCTAGCAGTGAAAGTTTGGTAGTGTATATTCTGGCATTCTTTGATTCCAAGTGTAAACCATAAGGCTTCATTTAGAAGATTTTTTCAAGTGTCACTATTATGCCACAGGAGAATATTTACCTGCCCATCTTTTTTAAATAACACTAAACGAAGTCTCCCAGCCAGAGGTTCAGAAATACGTAGGAAAATCCCTGTTGGTGATGAAAACTCAGTTGAATACAAGAACAAAATAGGCCAGTGCAGTGCTGTGTTCTGTAATAAAGGGAGAATGCTCAGCAGTGAGAACGCCTGATCTAGGCCTAGAAAAATTAGGCAAAGCTGTCTGCTAAGCAGAAAAGGGAGGTCAGGTACACACCATAGCATAGTTTTATTGAGGGACACCTCTATCAAAAGCAGTTTAAGTCTGTAGTTTAAATGCACCAGTTTTGAGAACAGGAATGTGTAGAATATTGATTGTACATTATATAAATATTTTAAAAATTAAATTTATTTTAAGTTCTTCTCCCTTGTGTTTTTTAGGAATATTGGTGTAATTGCTTACATGTTGCTAACTCATACTTCACCATTTGTGGGAGAAGATAATCAAGAAACATATCTTAATATTTCTCAAGTTAATGTAGATTATTCAAAAGAAACTTTTTCATCAGTTTCACAGCTGGCCACAGACTTCATCCAGAGCCTTCTAGTTAAAAATCCAGAGTAAGTAATAACATTAATTTGTTTAAATACCATTATAAAATAATATGTGTCTATTAAGGAAGGTACATTCTAAAGTGCTATAAAATTCTTAGACATATGCTCAAATTTCAGATAAAATGGAGAGAAAGATGGTATAAAAGATAAATAACAAATACGTAACTTTTTTTTTTTTTTTTTTTTGGTACTGGGAATTGAATTCAGGGCCTTGTGCTTGCCAGACAGGCACTGTGGTGCTGAGCTACATCACCAGCCCCACAAATACATAACTTCAGATAGAAAATATACAGTAGGAAGTTTGGAATGAAAATATTTAGGTTACTTCTTTCTTAATCATCTGCTAACCCTTGAAAACAAATATAAAGTACCTATAGCTGGTTATGGTAAGACTTTATTATGAGTGATTTATATTTTAATTTTTTTTTTTTTTTTTTTTTTTTTGTGGGTACCGGGGGTCGACCTCAGGACCTCGCACGCCAGCAGGTGCCTGTGCCGCTGAGTGATATCACCGGCCCTTTTTTCATATGTGGGTTCCGGGAGTCGAACCCGAGCCCTCGCGCTTTCCAGGCAGGTGCTTACACCGCTGAGCCATCTCACTGGCCCTATAGTCTAATTATAGTTAAATAAGTACACATTACTGATTGTCAGATCTTGAAGAATAAGATGCTTTAACAGCTTTCTATACAAAGGGCTTGAAATTGTGGCTCACAAGTTACTCATAGGCAACTTCAAGGCAAGAAAAGGAGAAGTGGACCTGTCCTTCCCCCAGGGACAGCCCTGTTCACTTTCAGATGTAGAAGCTGGGGCATGGCACCTGGTGCTGGGACCCTGATTTTCTTATTTTTTAGTCTTTTATCACCAACAGTTACTTAATCTCCTTAATTTCTTTATATATTAAAAAATCTCAGGTTTCTTAATTATTTCATTGGATTAATTCAAGTCTAAACTCTTACTGACTATATTTGGATATGAATAGTAGAAATAATAATGATTCCATAGTTTCTGGCTATAAGCAATTTTAATTTTCTTAATATTTTTTACCTAGATTCTAAAATTTTGGTAATGATCATATTAATTTTTGTGACTAGAAAAAATGCTATACATAGAAACAAAAAAACTAAAAATATCTATATACCAAATGATGGTTATGCTCAGAGTTACACTTATAGATAGATGGGCGTTTTTCCTTTGATTTGAAAAAATTTGATATTTGACCATAGTACTTCCATAATAGAAAGCAAACTTTAAAAATTCAAAGTGTTATATAAACATTATTGAAGACTGGCCTTTGTTTTCAGGATTTAGTAGTTACTGCTTATAAGAACACAAAATAATAGAGAACATGAATTACTTATATTTTCCTCCAAGGATTTATAAACCCAAGTGATGTATAATTTCACTTGTTTTTTTTGTTTTTTTTTTTTTTCTTTTTTGAGACAGGGTCTCACTTTGCAGTCCAGGCTGGTCTTGGAACTCACTATGTATCCCAGGCTGGCCTTGAACTCACTGTTGGCGATCCTCCTGTCTCAGTCTCCTCAATGCTGGGATTACAGGCATGCGCCACCATGCCTGGCTGTTTTTTTTTACTATTTTTTGTTAGACTAACATATGCCTTCAAGCTTTTTGACCAGATTTTCATCTGTGAATTCCGTGATAAACTGAATTTTCAGTACATGTCAGGAATACAGAAACTCCAGCTACTCCAGCTTGCCTTCTCTGAGCAATCCCAAGTGGACTCTATATATAACCAAGACTACAAACCAGCAGAGGCAGGACCGGGGTGATGAGGAACTGCAGAGGCTAAACTTTCCTTGATGTTTTTCCACTTCTTATTCCGTTTCTTTAGGTGTAATTAAAGGAAGTGACATCATAAAATATTTGTTTACTAATTGTAATTATAGGGTATCTTTCACTTGAATTTTCCAGTTTTATTTAAGAAAAAAACCTATTATTTACCTAGAAAATAAGGCAAATATTTGTTTTTTCTGCAGTGAAGGAAATCTCAACATTAAGTGCAGTTTTCAAGTCATTTGCAGAAGAGAATGAAATTTTTTAATTAGAAAAACTAGTGTTTTTTTCTATTAAAAATTCTTTCCACATAGGTTGTGCTTCCAAGAAGAATTTTACTAGGAAAAAAGTTAAATTTAATGTCCTTCCATATATAAATATAAATTCATGGGCTTGGGGTGCAGCTCATTGGTAGAGCACTTGCCTAGCCTGCCCAAGGCCTGAGCTTGATCCCTACCATCATTCATAAAAAAGAAACAAAGGAAAGAAAAAAATACATTCATGATAGAATAAAAAGTAAGATTTAAGTTCAAAAAGTAAAAAATGAAAGTTCTCTAAAAACTTGTATTTTTTTCCATAATCTTTAGAAGGTCATTTGGAGGTCAGTTGAAACTGTCTTTCAAAATATAGAGATCCAATAATATTATGAATGATTTATTCTTTGGAAGTAATCAGAAGTTCCCCAAAACATTTTCTTAGTGTTTATTGCAGCATTATTTATAATACCAAAGTTCTGGAAGCACCAATGCATATCTGGTTAGTAAATGATTGTACACCTATATGTAAGAGTGATAAATAATATAGCTATTAATTAATATGTTAACTGTGTACTGATGTGGAAAAATTCTTGAGATCCATCATCAAGTGGATGAACAAAGCAAATTGCAGACATATGTAGTATGTATGAACCTGTGTGTGTGTGTGTATTTACATATATGTAGAGAAAATATCTGGAGGTAGAATTGGAAAATGAGAGAACAGAGAAAATTTTACTTTTTACCTTCGTGGGAGATAATTGGGTATAATATTCAAAAGCACAGACTCCAGAGTTAAGGTTCCACGTATCGTACTGTGTTCATTTTCACTGACACTGTATGACAAATGCCTGAAAAATCAACCTCAGAGGAGAAAAAGCTTGTGTTGGCTCAGAGTTTCAGAGGTCTCAGTCCATGGTTAGGTTGTTTCATTGTTCTTGAGCCCATGGTGAGGCAGAACATCGTGGTGGGGAGTGTGTGGACGGGCAGAGCTGCTCACTTCCTGGTGCCTGGGAGGCAAAGGAGAGGAAGGGCCAGGATCTCCATACCTCTTCAAGGCCATGCCCAGTGACCTAACTTCCTCCCATGAGGCCTGCCGCCTAACGAGTTCCCCATCTTCCGGTACTGCCAGACAGGTGGCCAAGCCTTTAACACATGGCTTTCGGGGGACATTTGGGATCCAAACAATAGCATTCCACCCTTGGCCCCAAAGGCTCTTGTATGTCTCATAATGAAAAATGCATTCAGTCCTTCTCCAAGAGTACGCAAAGTCTTAACAGTTCCAGCATTGCTCAAAAGCCCATGTCCAAAGTTCCCTCAAGGTCTCATTGTTAGCTGTGAGACCCTGTAAAAATTAAAAACGAGGTTAATACTCCCATGACATAATGGCACAGGGTAAACGTTCCCACTCCCAAACGCAGGAACAGGAAAATTAACAAGGAAGAATCAAACTAACACAAGGCCAGTACCCAGTAGGACAACAATGAAATCCCGTAGCTCCGTGTCTGCCATCAGGGCGCACAGGGATGCGGTGAACTCCAGAGTACCTGGGCGGCCCCTTCCTTCTGCTGTAGACTCCCTCAGGCTGGCTCTGCTCACTGCCTGCAGCTTCCATCCGCAGGCAGTCCGTGTGCCTCGCATCCCTAACATCTGGGGTCCCACTGGAGCTCCGACTTCTCTCACAGCTTTACTGTGCATTGTCCCATCGGGCTGCTTGCAGACATCACACTGCCTGGCCTCCCTGGCTTTCTTTTGAAATCATGGTGGAAGCCTCCATAACTCCAAAACGCTTGCATTGTATATGGCTACAAGATCAGCATCATATGGACAACACCAGCATCTGCTTCCAGCAAGAGACATGGGGCCCACTTACACTGTGGTTGCAACAGCCTCTGAGTGCCTGGCTGGCGGAATATGGGGAGTGGGGTGAGTCTTGGGAAAACAGTTCCTAAGGCATCCTTGTGTGAGCGGCGTGCCCCAGTGCTCTCTTCTCAAACCAGTCTTTGGAATGAATTCACACTTACATCTTGGAGCCTGTGGTGAGTGGGATGTACGAGATGCCCACAAAGCATCTCTCCTGTTATCCCACTACAGAGTATCTGGCTTCTTTTTAAGGGTGCTAATCTCCTTAGCAACTGCATCTTCTGTAGCCAGAACTTTACTTGTGCTTTCTGGTCATAGTGTAAGTTTTCCAAAATTTTCTTTGCTGCTTCTCTTTGCTCCTTTTATTCTCACTAAATCTGGCTTAAAGCAGCCAATGGTACCCATGCCGTGGTCTGAATGCTGTGCTTCCAGGTTAATTAGTCCATCACCTTTAAGTTTAGCCTGCCACAGAGTCTCAGGCATAAATCAAATATTGACAGGTTCTTTGCCAGAATGTAATGTGGTGCTCTAATGAAGTCCTTTCCACCTGCAACCTCATCAGCAAAGTCTTTACTGTCTCTGTTCATATCGGCATTTGGATTGTCGAAGCCCCCACCAGAGTCACCCAGTACGCACTGCTTAGAACATTCTATGCTTTTCCTAGTCTGTTTCTCCACACTTTGTCAATTTCCTCCTGCAAACAAATTCCAAAATTTCTGAACCACGTCATCAGGTATAGTCACAGCAATAATCCCCTTCTTAATACCCATTTTCTGTGTTAGTGTTACATTACTGTGACAGAATACCTGAAAAGTCAACTTAAAAGGATGAATGCCCTCTGTGGCTAACAGTTTTGATCCATAGTTACTTAGCTCTCTTGTTTTGGCTCGTGACAAGCAGAACATGGTGGTGGAGCAAATCTGACCTCATGGCAGCAGGGAAGCCCAGAGATAAAGGAACATCTGGGGTCCTCGTCTCTCCTAACCCTAACCCTAACCTTAAACATATACATAGAATACCAGGCATAAAACTAAGCTTTCAATAAATGTTAGCTGCTATTATCACTACTAGTCTGTACTGCATTATTTGGATACTTATACTACGAGTATGTATTATTTTCATAATAATTAAAAAGATGTCTATAATCTATCAAACTGAAAATATTTTCAACTTGACTTTTATGTTGTTTTCTCTTGGTGCTTTCTTCCAAAGGAACAGACCCACAGCGGAAACCTGCCTTGCTCACTCTTGGCTGCAGCAGTGGGACTTCGGAAGCTTGTTTCACCCTGAAGAAACTTCCAGTTCCTCTCCAATTCAGGACCCTCCAGTGAGGTCCTCCGAAGATAAGACTTCGAAATCCTGTTGTAATGGACCCTGTGGTGACCGGGAAGACAAAGAGAACATCCCAGAGGATGGCAGCATGGTTTCCAAAAGATTCCGCTTCGATGACTCTTTGCCCAATCCCCATGAACTTGTTTCGGATTTGCTGTGTTAGCACTTTTCTCTGACTCATTGGGACTGACTTTGAAATTTGAAATCCACTCCAGTGAGAGAGACTGTGGGTTGTAGCTTCATATATGATATGTTTATACTGTAAATGCACTTTTGCATAGAAGAATTTAAGGAAGTGTTTTAATGCAAAATTTATAGTTGCTAGCGTAATATTATTTCCTCTTGAGATAGCTCCATAGAGAAAAATATTTAAATATATGACAAAAAATTGAAATTATACATGTGAGTTCACATGTAAATGAATGAATTCAAGTTCAAATGAACTTAATTTTTTTTTTTTTTTAGTATCAGAAAAAAAGTAGTTTGGGTTATATTATGGTTGTTGTAAACTGAGAAAAATGAAGGCATTTGAATTGAATAAGTTCTGCCTGTATTCTGACTCTGCTGACAATTTGTTTAGGTGAACAGTGTCAATTTTAAGCCAAAATATATACTACTATATAGATGGCCCAGGGATTTTACAACTGAAAATGTTTTTCAGTTACAAATATTTTAAAGCTGCCTTTAGATTTTTATTGTATGCAATTTGCTATTGTGAAACCCAGAGCAAAGAAGGAGCTGGAAGAGAGGGAGAGATTTCTCTAAACTAGTCAGAGGACAGTGTAGCATGTCTTCATTCTTCATCTCCACTGTCTTTTACCCATTCTCAACATGTTTCAGGTCTAATGAGCTCTGGAAGATGGAGAGCATGTGGTATGCAAGAACCTCTATAGCTTCTTCAGCCTCTCTGATGTCTAGAGTAGAAGACACTCAGGTAAAAATAACAGTGATCAATTTTTAGCTAAGTGTATTAATTGAGCATAGAAGAAAATGTTGACACACTCAGGCAGCTTATTCAGCTTTAGATGTTTCCTAAGTCTTAAAACACAAGCCCGTCATTCATAGCCCTAAAGTGTGCATAAAAAACACCACACAGCCAGGCGTGGTGGCGCACACCTGTAATCCCAGCGCTCGGGAGGCTGAGGCAGGAGGATCACCATGAGTTCGAGGCCAGCCTGGGCTACATAAGCGCGTTCAAGACCAGTCTGGACTACATAGTGAAACCCTGTCTCAAAAAAAAAAAAAAAAAAAGAAAACACCACATCATCTCCAAGGCTAGTAACAGTGCCAGTGTCCACAGTAGCAAGGCCGACCAATGTGACAGGAAAAGTTCTTGTGTGAAATTCCCGGTGCGCGTGGAGGCTGAGGCGACACTCTGCAGGGCCTGTAGGGGCCCTCTGCTGGGAGCGGCACGGGTGGAGTGGAGGGGGAACCGGGCCTGGGCTGTGGCCAGTAACTAGTGCAGTCCCGATTGGGGGTAAGTGGGGAGCACGTGGGCAATCGCTGATGAATTTCTACCTGGTGATCAAAAAATTTCTTACAATATGATGTACAGGTAACAGCGATCTCGTGACTGTGTAATTATGTCAAACTGCATGTTATATGTTAACAAAGGAAAAATCGCCTCACATTCCCCTATGAGTTAGATGTTACTCTATAGACCTGTACATTCTGGAAATTGTGATGACTTCAAGTCCTTTAGATAACTTTATTGTTTAATAACCATGGCTTATTTTGACCTAATAGTGAATTCTTTTAACACCTTCTGCATTTTTCAAGGAAAAGTTGTTTCTGCTGTGTGTGTACACACATGTGTATATGTATATGTGTACATAGAGATAGATAATAGTCTTTAAACAATGGTCTTTTAGGCAGTCTTTGCTCTACTATCTTGGGCTCAACTCAGGTGCCAAAGGAGCTCTCTTTTCATGAATAAGAAATATATGTACAGGTTCTTTAAGAAGTCGTTTGTTGGTCCAATATAGACACTGCGGATACTAAAGTGAGCTCTTGTATTTCTACAACGCGTGAGTTATCTCTAAATTTTTGGTTGTTATTTGTCTTCAGTATTAAGTAATGCAGGTAAAGCTTAGCAGGTCATTAGAGAATGAGGAAACAATTACTTTTCTAAAAGACCATTGTTATATTTTTTAAATTTTACAGGAATTATGCCATAACAAACAAAAATGAAGAAATTATTGAATTTTGAAATATAAGCTAGTTTTTAAAACTCATTTTATAGTGTGCTTTCCAACGATCACCAAGTTGGTAATAGAAGTTTAATCAAAAAATCATGTTGCTTAAGGCATATAAACAGGCATTATGAACATTCCAGTAAAAACCCCATGAAACTCTTTATTATCAAAGCAGTGATCCTTCTGGTTAAAAATTAAAATGTGTTATTTTTTACATTGTCCTTTGTTTTAAAGCATTTTATAATTTACTGTTTTTAGATGTACACTTTACCCTCCTGGTTGTTCTAGCCTTTGACACAGGAAATCTTTGAACTCCCTTTTCAGGACGGCTGTTTATTATTAGGTCCTGTCCATTGGAAAGGCCACATAAATTGGGAAACAAGCAGGTGTACTCCCTTGTAATAATAGTTTTAGAAAATGTCAGAAGTGGCAGTGTGCTACATGTTGCTCAAAAGATGGGTGAGAGACTTTTAAAGAAGTTTATGGTTTGATTGTGGACTTGGGTGCAGTTGATTGCCGTGATTCACGGTGGCTGTGTTTGATAACATTTCCACACCCATCTCCTTATTGTATCTTTTAGCTGTGTCCTCTTGCTTCCTACTAGTACACAGTCTTCAACCTTAATCTGAGTATCTAGAGCATCTAGCCTTTCAATAGCCAGCAAACGTTCTATAGAAAGAGCCAGTTATATTGGGCCGGTGAGACGGCTCAGCGGCTTAAGCGCCTGCCTTGCAAGCGCGAAGGCCCGAGTTCGACTCCCGGATCCCACATACGAAAAAGGGGCCGGTGATATCGCTCAGCGGCACGGGTGCCTGTTGGCGCGCGAGGTCCTGAGGTCGTCCCCCCGGTACCCACAAAAAAAAAAAAAAAAAAAAAAAGAAAGAGCCAGTTATTAAATATATCAGGCTGGTAGGCCAGTTTCTGTTACAACTGCGCTGCCGTGGAAGCAGAAAAGCAACCATCAGTGATGTGCAAATAAATGAGTGTCCCAACATAAACTAACTTAGAGAAATGGACAGTGGGGCAGATGGTTTGTTAAGGCCAATCTAGATTATTGCAGCAATGTTTTAATGATTCTCCTGCTGTTAGCAGGATTAAGATGGGAGGAGAAGCCAGAGACACCGCAGAGGAGCATCATCAATGAGGGAGAAAGGAGTGTCGTCTGCACTGAGTGTCTCTCAAGCAGATGTGGAACAGGAAGACTAAGAAATGACCGCTGGACATGACAGTTCCACCAGAATGCAGAGTTTGCAAGTGGTTAAGTTAGAAACCACAGGCATAGATGATTCATCAGAGAAATTTTGTGGGGGAGGAGAACAGTAGATGGAAGAGTGTTTTTAAAATGTCCTAGGATGAAGAGGAGCTGGCAATATTTGTGCGCAAGGAGGGAGGAGGAGGGCACATGAGGCAGCAGTGACCGTATCTGAGGGCGGAAGAGGACTGGGAGACTGGGGACAGAAGATGCAGCCAGGCGATGAGATCACACACAAGGGGAAGGGCGGCCTGGCTAGAAAGACGGGTGTTCATCCTCAGACAAAAGTGAGAAGAAGATGGGGATGGTGACAAGTGTGAAGCAGAGCTGACTGACTGCTCCTTCACTAAGGGGACTGCTGCCAGGGTGAAGGGGTTGGAGATGGGTGTGGTTGCAGAGTAAAACTGCGGTGAGGAGCAGAAGTGTCCGTGAACAGTGTTTGTCAGCCGGGTAGAACTTGCAGTCTATCAGGAGAGAGGCTCAGGACTGAACACCTTGCTTTGTGATTTGTGGTGTTCACTCTGTAAAGTATGCAGCCAGGCAATCTTTGTGATACTAATTTATAATTTCTGCCTCTATTTTCCCTTTTCATAGCAAAAGATTAAGCTTCTATCAGAGGAAGTATATGGCAGCATTTAAAATGGGTGGTTCGCCAAAACCTTCCATTGAGGTTTTATTAGCAAATACTTAAGTCTGTTGGGGAAAAGTTTGAAATGAGTGGAAACAGGGAGAGAGATCACTGTATCTTAGAGCGGGAACCTGGCCCAGTCCCTTGCTGCATGCTGACAGTGTCGCAGGGCTTTGCAGATGACTCTCCAGCACCACGGATGTAGTGTGTGGGGTCGAGGTAGGAGCACGCCTCGGGCTGTGGGGTGAACACTGCTGTGGGCCGAGGGTGGCGAGGGAAGGAAGGTAGCACCGAGCCTGCGGAGGGCTCTCACGTGGGTCTCATCACAGCACACCTGTCACCTTGGACAACCCCCTCATAAGCACGGTGTCCTCCAACAGCAGATTTCATGCAGCAGGTCCTCACGGTGTCTCTTAGTGGAAGTCAGAAGTACAAAATCACAATGCAAAGTCCCCCAAGGTAATTCTGTCGTCGAACACAGTGTTGCGTGGCTAAGCCAGGATCCCTAGCCAAGCCCCTTCCTCCTTGCCTTCCGCCTCAGCAGCTCTTTCAGCTCACTTGGGATCAGGGATGCACTGGAAGTCTTCCGGTAGTTTCTGATTTCTTGATGAAAACCAGAACGACTGGCCCCAACTCCTGGAGTCGCTGGCCCTGACATCACGGACCCACTGAAGTCGCTGAAGCAGTGGCATCATCATCTCCTTCCTGACTTCTCAGCATCGATACAAATAAAGCCCTGTTTGGTGAAACCACTTTCTTCTGGGTTTCTTGTTATTGGCAGCTGAAAGCATCTTAATTGACACAGTCATCTGTGTTTCCCAAATTCACTTTCCTCTTAAAGTGGCAAAGATATGTGGCAAACAGCATTCTGTACCCGATTATATTTTGGGAGCACCGTGCCCAACAGTGTTAAACACACAGTTTTCCCGCAGTCTCCCTTGAACACAAGGCTTTACTTCCCAGTGGAAACCTGCGAGTGGGGGCGCCGTGTATGTGCTGTGTTTCATGATTGCTTTGACTGCGCCGTCATCTCTTTAGGTGTTACTCATGGACAACTGACTCGGTGAACAGTACTTGATGCCAGTATGAGCCAAGGATCTCCCAAGGTAGGATTTGTCCAGCAATGGAATTCAAGTTGTTTTGTGAGAACCAGTCGGTTTTTAACTAGGAGAATGGACAGGGAAGGGCAGGCACCCAGGCTTCCTAAAGTCTTGGTCCAAGTAAGATCCCATTAGTACCCCTGTTTGTGAGCTTTAGACCTTTATTAGAAATCACCAGTAGGTTCCAAGGTGACACAGTCTGGCCCTTGTGGGCCTGCAATATCTTGAAGATGGTTTTTTGATAAAAAGTCATCACCGTGGCCTTGTGCTGGGGACACCTAGCTCAGGCCCTGCCGTGGCTTCCAGAATCACACTCTCACTAATTATTCATCTCTAGCAGTTCACCACTTTTGTGACACTCTCACTAATTATTCATCTCTAGCAGTTCACCACTCTTGTGATGCTCTCACTAATTATTCATCTCTAGTACAAAGTTCACCTCTTTTGTGATATTTGCCACAGCTGAAAGCAAAGGTCTTTCCCACATGTTCTGACATCTTTATCTACCAATGCTATCCTGTGGGAGTATAGACGTTCCAACATGTTCCCATATAGTTTTCATAGACACAAACATTTTTCTGTCTTCTTAGATAGATTTTCTTCGTGGGAAGCAAACCAATCTTCCAGTTTGTTGAAATAGATTAAGTCCTTTCCCTTAAAATATATTACAAACAAAACTTCCAGAACGGCTCTGGTGGACAGGCTACAAGCAAGTGTGGTAGGAATTAAATAATCTCTCATGTTTAGGCCCAGTGCCAGCCCTACACTGTGGACAACTCTCAGAATAAGTAAAAAAGGGTTTATTTTATAATTAGTTCGGAGGAGTCCACCCTTTGTGGTGCACCACTGGAATTTAAATTTAGTGATTATAATACCCCTTTGAAAGGCCAAAGGAAAGATCTATGCTAATTATCCCTATATTTCTAGCCAGATTATAAAATGCAACTGGGTCACCAATTAGAGAGACAATTGCAAATGTACAATCCCCCTAGTTATATTGAATAACAAACAAGTGAATGCAAAATGTATGTGGGGAAAGCTGTAAGACAGAATTACTGAATGAGCAAAACATCAGATTCTCCACGTCTTCTACTGCATATCCCAGCCCTTCCTTACCTTATAAATCAATAATCATGAATAATCTGTGAGGCTTCGTGATCTTCCCTGGGCCAGCCTGGATCACTTTCTGACTACATTTATAATTATAATTGAATGAATTGCCTATATCGTCATTCAAAGTCACATTTTATAGATGAAATATTGCAGTTTGTTTCTTCCCTTGAAAGTAGTTTTTACCCAATTTAATAAGAACGTGATTGGGTTTTAAAGAGATTTGCACAAAAAGGCCTCTGAAATAAATGAATATTTAAATAATCTCAAACTAAAGACCATTGAAAACAAGTTTCAAGGGAGAAGAAGAGGTTGGCCTTTACGGAGGGCCTTCTTGGCTGCTTTAACCTGTGTGAACATCAACTGCTTCTTTCTTTCACACAACAGCAGTCGTCAGCGTTTGCTTCTTTGATTCGTTCTGGTCCTAATTCATTTAATACTCGCCATTAAGCATGGGGTACTACAAATAGACTTGTCTTCCTTCTTCCCTGAAACAGAATAATCACACTGGCCAATGGCTGGGACCTTTGTATTACCAAATTGTCAGAGATTTAATTACTTTGGCTTTGCTCCTTTGCCCCTGGACAAATATGACAAACAAGCCCACAATATTGTATCTAAATAATTTAATTTCAGAATCTCTTTCCAGCATGTGTCTTCCTTAAATAGGTGTTTGTGTGTCTATATAAAAAGCATTGCCTTTGTGTGTGTCTGTATTTTGAGATATATAACTTATAAATAAAAGAGAAAGAATAAAGTTTCCCAAGGGCCCACTGCTAATCAAGAATTATATTTGTCTCTTTTAGCCATGCCATTTTACTTAATATGCAGAATGATCCTGCATATCAAATATTACCCTCATTTTGTAGATTAGGGAACTAAGTCTTAGACGTTAGACAAGTTTTTAAAGTTGCCTGATTACCATAAGCTCAATTTCTCCTGACTTCGAATATCTTTGCCTTTTCTATCATACCATATTTGAGGTAAATTTTCCAGGGTTAATTAAGAAACTAAAAGAAAGTGATTGGACTCTGTATCCTTTTAAATTTGGATTCAAATTTTAATTTATGTATGTTTAATTAAGAATTGAAAATGTATTATAAAGCCAATTAAATTTAGGACTGAATGCTCTGGATTGCAGTATTTGTTGCATACAGAGTGCAGTAACTGTCTGCTCGCTAGAAGCAAGACACATGAATAATTCAGTGCATTGTTTCCTGGTGAGCCATTTGTACTATACAAACAGGTACTGCACACATTACCTACATTCACACACAGTGGGCTCTACGTGGAGCAGAAATTGGTATAAAAGCCTCCACAATTCTTTATCTATGTCATCTGGAAAATGTCTTGTAAAAGCAGACATCTGAAGAAGACCTGCTCCAGGTGGAAGGAGTGACGCTAGCTCTGAGGCAGGAAATACCTGACTCATTGCAGGGCCTGAGCCGACTCGAGAGAGAAGTGAACAAGAGGCTGGGGAGGTGGGCAGGGTCCGATCACAGGCTTGGCCTTGACTCTAAGGCCACGGATCTCCTTACTGAAGAGTTTGAAGGTGGAGTTTGCCATACCTGTACCTTGGGTTTTAGAAAAATCACCTTTTGGGTGCTGTCTGAAGGGCCAGTTGGAAGTGGGTTTGTCCAAACTCAGACCCACTTAGTAGGGCTGTACCCACTGTCCTGGCAAGAGGCTAGTGGGTCTGAGAGAAATGGAGGGCTCCTAGCAAGATGCGAGAGGTAGAACTGATAGCGCTATTCGGATGTGTAAGATGAGGGAAGTATAAAGGACGATTTCCAGGGTTGTTTTTGTGGTGCTGGGGACCCACCCCAGGCCTTCCCACTCAGCGAGCAAGAGCTCCGACCCTGAGCGGGGGCCCAGCCTTTAGGGTTTTCTTTTAAGCAACCATTTCTATGGTTGTCTATTAAGAATCTAGGGGACATTGAAGGAGCAACAGGTTTGTAGGGAAGATGAATTCACTTTGAGTTGATTATGATGCTGGCTTTTGGATATATGATTCGGGAACTCAAGGTGTGGCCAACCATGAAGATAGAAATTTAGATGTCAACACTGCACAGCTGAAGAAATGAGGTAGCTCAGGGTAGATGGTGAAACAGAGCGCTATGCTAAAATATCTTCCACAATTCAGGTCTGCACGTTAGACAGTCTTACGGACTTGCTTTGAAGCCAAGTCTTTAATAGGCTTTTGTCTGGGAGGAGAAGAGAGGAAAGGGAGGAGGAGGGAAGGGGCTGGATGAATGACAGGAGGGATTCAGGACCTTCTGTCTTATCCACGAAGAGAAAGCCTTGGCTCCCCGGGTGTGAGGTGAACACTGCCCCGTGTGTGGGCAGCAGCAGTGCTAAGTAAAACATGTTTGCTCCTGGAAACACCTTGCTTCTTTCTTCTATCCACGCCTCCTTCCCAACGCCTGGAAGACTTGGCATCCAGTCCTCTGCCTGCTCTGAAACTATTTACAGAGGGTCTGAGATACGTTCATAGCACAGCAGAAATGACTAAGTTTAACAAGTTACCTCCATTAGCAGATGTCTTTTCCAGAAAGTGACCCCAGAAGTATTTATGACCCCTCATGCTCTTCCACAGCCACCCCATTCCCATTTGTGTGATTGCACAAAAAGGTGACATTTGTGAGTTGTCACAATCCATACAAAAAAAGAAAGGCTAACTACATCAAATTGGTGGATTGCTCTTATTCTTGGAAAGTTAAAAATGGAGGGCCAGTGAGATAGCTCAGTGGCATAAGCGCCTGCCTGGCAAGCATGAGGTCCTGAGTTCGACTCCCGGAACCCACATAAAGGAAAAAAATGGCCAGTGATATCACTCAGCAGCACAAGTCCCTGCTGGCAAGTGTGAGGTCCTGAGTTTGACTCCTGGTACCCACATTAAAAAAAAAAATGGAAACAACCTCCCAATATGTGAGATTTATAGAATTATTCTCAAAAATTTTGCAACGTGTCTAACCAAAGATGCAAATAAACCTTATTCCATTCTCCCTGGGTAGGGAATATTCACATTTGCTTTGAACTTTAGTAAAAGCCTGTGAATTAAATTAATTTTTCTAAAAAATGTGGCAGGAATTTATGTCGAGCTGAAAATCTACATGAAAAATTCAGTAGTTATCTCTTAGAATTACAAGGTCATCTCAAGCATGTATAAAGAAATTTCTTACCAAATGGTGATTTGCAGCCAGAAAAACTATATTGCCAGAATATGGCATGGAAAATAAACCAATGTCTGAACATTTTGCATAATGTACTAAGAGATCTCTTAACTTTGTCAGCAATGGTTTTGTTGAGATATAATTCACATACCATACAATTCATCCCTTTAAAGACTTAAAGTTATAAGTGAATGTTTTTTAGTATAGTCATAGATGTTTGCAACCATCACCACTATCTAATTCCAGAACATTCCCACCTCTCCGAAAGAAATCCTGCGGCTGTTTATGATTACCTTCCATTTCCTCTTAGCCTTCTCAGCCCAAGGCAAATGGTAATCTACTCTCTGTGTCTATGCAATTATGTATTTTGGACATTTCTCATAAGTGGAGTCATAAATAAAACAAGTGGGCTTTTGTGACTGGCTTCTTTTTTTTTTTTTGTGGGTACCGGGGGTCGACCTCAGGACTTCACGTGCCAGGAGGCACCCGTGCCATTGAGCGATATCACTGGCCCTTTTTCATATGTGGGTACCGGGAGTCAAACTCAGGACCTCGCTCTTGCCAGGCAGGCGCTTATGCCGCTGAGCTATCTCACCAGCCCATGTGACCGGCTTCTTTCACTTAGCGTGGTGTTTTCACATTTATGCATATTGTAGCATCTATCCACACTGCATTCCTTTTTCTTGCTGAGTAATATTCCACTGTATGGATACACCATATTTTTTTATCTGTTCATTAACTGATGGACATTTGTGCTGTTTATACTTTTTCATTAAGAATAATGCTGCTGGGCCGGTGAGATGGCTCAGCGGCGTAAGTGCCTGCCTTGCAAGCGCGAGGGCCCGAGTTCAACTCCCGGATTCCACATACGAAAAAGGGGCCGGTGATATCGCTCAGCGGCACGGGTGCCTGTTGGCGCATGAGGTCCTGAGGTCGACCCCCTGGTACCCACAAAAAAAAAAAAAAAAAAAAAAGAATAATGCTGCTATGAACATCCGTGTACAAGTTTTTGTGTGGATATGTGTTTCATTTCTCCTGGGTATATACTAGGAGTGGAATTGCTGGGTTATATGAGATATGTTTAAATTTTTGAGAAACTGGCACATTGTTTTCCAAATTGGCTGGACCATTTTTCATTCCCACTAGCAATGTCTGAGAGTTCCAATTTCTCAACATCTTCCCTTCCCCGTGTTATCATGTGTCTTTCTGATTATCTCTGTCCTCAGGGGGTATGTATGAACTTGTACCTCTTTGTGGTTTTGATTTACATTTCCCTGATAATTAATGATGTTGAACATTTTTTCATGTGTTTATTGGCATTTGTACATATTCTTTAGAGAAATGTCCATGCAAATATTTTATCCGCTTTAAAAAGGATCTTACCCTTTAAAATTGGTTGCTTACCATTTTTATTGAGTTGTAGTTGTTCTTTTTATATTCTAGCTACACATGCCTCTCCTTGATTTTGAGGGGGTTGTTTTTTGAGACAGGGTCTAGCTGTGTAGTCCTAGATGGTCTTGAACTCACTATATTGTCCACTCTGGCCTCTAACTCATGGTGATCCTCCTGCCTCAGCCTCCTGAGTGCTGGGATTACAGGTGTGCAGCACCATATCTGGCAAGAAGTCTCCTTGATTTTTGAAAAGCTGCATCAAAGTAAGGAAAGATAAATCAGTATCTGGCCTTGGCACCCCAAACTGAGATATATGCATGCACATGCTAATAAATTATTAGGTACAGTTCTTTCATATTTTAGCAAGGAAAACACCTAGTTAATTAAAATAATAAAGCATTCAGAGTGTATGCATAAATAAAAGGAAAGAAACTATTAAGCAAATTATGGAAATTCTCATGATAAAACATTATCTTGCCTTCAAAATGTTAAGTTTGAAGTGTCCTTGATCACCTTAGAAAATTTCTATGATAAATGAAGGAGAAAAATCCACATATACAGTACAGTCTCAACTAGGTAAAAAAAATATGGAAAATTTGAAGAAAAAAATATACCAGTGCTATGGTGTGTTAGCATCTGCCAAACGCCAGTGTGTTGGAGACTTGGTTCCCAGTCTGTGGCACTCTCAGGAGCTGATGTGACTTTAATAGATGGGGCCTAGTGGGAGGAAGTGAGGTCATCGGGTATGTGCCCTTGGAGGAAATGACATCACTGGGGGCTGTGTCCTTGAAAGGGATACTGGAATTCTAACCCCCTCTTGTCTCGCTCTTTCACTTCCTGGCTGCGTGAGGTGAACAGTCTTGCTCTGCCATGTCTCCATGGGCCCAAAGCAACAGGGCCAAACAACAATGGGTTGAACCCTCAGAAACCATAAGCCAAAACAAACCTTTGTGATTTTCAAGTTATCTCAGGAATTTGTCATGTTAATAGAAAGCTAACACAGTTAATGTGTTAAGCCTGTCAGCACGGGGTGGTGAAATGACAGGTGATATTTCTTCAGAATTCCAGTCATCTGTGACGAACATGCATCTCTTTTATAATCAGGTATTTTATGGGAGTGGGCAAAATTGTCTTAGCAGTAACACAAAATTTGCAAAACTAAAACAGTGGGTTTTCTTTAAGGAACTGTGATGATTTGGGGAATTGTGGTGATGTTTCATGACCCTATACTGTAATTTTATGAGTAATGCCAGAAAGTTAGAGTCACTTCAAACCCAAGTCCCCACCACCATTTATCTTGGACTTCCTATTTCTTGCAGGGTACCCTGGCATGCTACATTACATTTCCCTGGTCAGAAACAATATTTTAAAGTATTAGTATAACCCTCTGCTTTTCAATATCTATAAATCCTGACCAAAGGGAATTTCTCCTAGCTTCCCTTTTGTTTGCTTTCTTCCTCTATTACCTAAAGAGAGGACCACGAAGCTTTCAAAAATATTTTTTGTCCCACAGCAGCTTGTTTTTCTCAAAGACCAAGGATATTCCTGTGATGTAGGCAGGCATGGATGTGTGGCTGCAGCTCTTGCAACTGCTATCATTTCAAGACAAACCACTAATTGCTAAGGAATTCACCGAGACCTAAAAAAGAACTTTTCTTTATGGCGTTCTCCTTGGGACCTCTCGCAGATTTCCCTTGTTCTCAGGCTGAAGTCTCATTCCCCGCTGCCATTCCCATCCCCTCCTCTCCACTGGAAAGTATTTTAAGGCAAAACTACTCATGAAGAACAAAATGTCCTGGTGGGTTTGGATCCACAGTGATACAGTGATGTTGGCACAGCGCTGCGAACACATGTCCAGGATGGCTCTTTGTAAATGTGACAGCAATTTTGCTAAAAATAAGGACTTTCTTTGCAATTTACAGAGGTATGGCCAGAGGAGACACTGCCTTTGTCCCTCGTTGTCCCGGTGCCCTTTCATTTCCTGCTGGGTGCTGGTATTTCAAAGCCTCCACAAAAATTACAGTTCCAGTGAGATTTGCCATCGTGGTTTCTTGGGAATGTCCAGAAATATTTTGTTGCTTTGGTTTTTGTTCTCAGCAGAAAGTGTTGTTTGTAGTTATCCCTTTTATAAATTATATCTCTTTTTAAGATCTGAAAAATAAGCTTTTGTAGTTTTCAGGAAGCAAACAATTTTTTTTCCTGCTCCGCACTGAGCTGAGAGGATTCGCTGAGGGGACGTGGAGCTAGAGTTTTCAGTGACTGATTATGCTTGCAGGTGACAATGAACTTATGAACACTTCCCCCTGTTAAGTGAATTTTTCCCGTGAGTGGTCAGTGCTTGAGCCGGTTAATCACTTAACTACACAAAGTGCTCATTGTTCCCTGTGCCCAGGGCCTGAAGTAATCCAGGCTGTTCCTTGAGTTGACACAACCTGTCGCTTGGCTTTTGCGACATCAACCCGTTGGCTTGGAGAATTTCACCTATCCATTTAAGTGTGGTAACACTTAAAGAATTTTTAAGAAGAAAAAATAGGTATGCAATTCAAGCTGATGCCTAAGCTGAGCCAGACTCTTGGTCACAAAACAGTGAACTTACCATGCTCCCTGGCCTTGCAGTATTCACTGTGGCGACAGGCCCTTTCCTCCCCATTTCTCTTTTTTCCAACAAAGATTCCTCTAAGGCAAACACACACACACACACAGAGGAATCGAAGGGCCTCTCTACTCCTTGCTGACTGATCTTGCCATTGATGCCCCTCGTGGGAGCAGGCCACTTAGAATCGAGCAGGCCTCAATGTCCAGTGGTGTGATGAACCTATTGATTACAGTGATGGTGAAATTTATCGAGCACTTATTTGCCAACTACGATGTAAATTCTACCCACATCACTCCTGTTTTCGCTTAAATCTTGTAACCATTAGCAGGGGTAAATATTGTCATTGTCCCTGTTTACTAGAGCTAAGTAAATCAACCAAAGTTTCATAGTTCCCTTAGTTACTTCAAACTGCTATGACAAAATACCATGAGCTGGTATTTTCTGAACTGGGATTAAACACCAGAAATTTATTACTCTCAGTCCTGAAGCGTGAATGTCCAAGAATCAATGCGGACTGATTCTGTTCCTGATTTTCAGACACATGGCTTCTTGCAGTATCCTCGCATGGTGGAGAGAGATCATCTTGGTCTGGTCTCATCTTCTAAAGGCGCTAATACCATTCACCCGGGTTTTGCTTTCATGATCTAATCGCTGCAAAGGCCCCACAACCAAATATCACCACTTTGAAGGGGGCTTCAGCACATGAATTTTGGAAAAGATACAAATAATCAGCCCATAGCAAGAACTAATGAAGGGCAGAAGCAGGAATTAAAAGCAAGCTACCAGAGTGTTTGCTTTCTATTTCTACCATTTTGGACTCAACCGAAGTGCCTGTATCTGTCTGCAGTTAGAGTTCAAGTCTGCAAATCTCCGCTGTCCACTGAACTAGTGCATAACCACCTTGTGTAGTATACAAAATATCCAGGAAGAGCACTACAATTTTACACTTTTACAGAGGCTTCAACAAATACTACTTCCTGTACTATTTGGTATTAAATTGATTAAAATCTATAGAATACAAATTTTTACAATTTACTCTAACAGAGTAGAAGGTAAATGCCAATATCTGTTTGCTTTAATAACATTTAGAGATCTATAGGTATTTAAGAAGCATTACATTTTATAATGCTTATTAAAAGTATTACATATTATTTTGTAATAATATGCTAAAGGGGATAATGGATTTACTTTAGAAATTGTAAAAAACTAAAAAAATTAAACATTTAAAGATATCAATTTAGATCACTGTATGTTCTGTGTTGGTTTATCTCTTTCTTTGACTCAATCTATCACAAGTATTGTTGCCACAAAATATTCTAAATAACATTGTTTATACCAATTACATACTATGGAATTTTGTGGGTATAACATCTTTTATTTAACCAATCCCTTATTGTTGGACATCTCAGTTTTTAAACTATTTGTTGTTGAAAACAATGCAGGAATTACACTTTAAGCAAATCATCGTGTACATTCAAAATTATTTCCTTAAGATAATTTCTTAAAACTTGAATGACAAGGTCAAGTACATTAAAAATAGGGATTTTTTTCCTTCTAGAAAAATTATACTATATTAAGGTCCATTAGCTAAGTGAGAGTTCCCATTTTTTTACTTTTGCTAACCTTAGGTACTACAAAAATTTCAAGACATTATTAATTTAATAGGAGAAAATAGTATTTTGTTTTATTTTTCATTTCTTTTATTATTATGAGACAGGCATGTATTTAATGATTTTTGGCTTTCTCTTTTTATTGCATTTTGAGAAGCAAGATTTTATAAAATTGGCTCAATACCAAATATCCTGATGAGGTGTTGAAAAAAAGTTCTAGATTTTTTTTCTGGAGTCTTCTTCCTTTATTTAGATGCTAAAGCCATGGCTTTTTCATCAGTGAGCCATCTCGGCATGGGCTTGGACAGCATGGAGATTTTCTGCTGAAGAAGGACAGGAGCACAGTAGTCACTAAAGGAAAATTTGAAGAAATGAGCTCAGAATGACTAATATGACCCAGAGTAGACCTTTTTCTGACCTGACTCAAAACTAAAATGCTGAGTTGCTAGATTATTTGTGGCTACAAAAAAGTTATTTATTGGCAAATAGTCTAGGGCTATCAAATTCAGTCCCATCTGTAATTGCATTAGAGACCCAAATTCTTTTCTCCAAGAAGACTGGTCTACCAAATCCTGCCTTTGATTGGATAGTATCAAGCTGGATGTCAGCCAAGGAACAAAGTTTCTACTTATGGAAAATGTCAAGGGTGATAAGCATGAAAGAGTAGTAAGATCATCATTTTCTAACTAAATAATCGAACACGAACAGAGAGACAATTCCTGCCAAATAATGTTCAGGACAAATGTTCTGTCCTAAGAAGCCAGATTAAAAGTTTCTAGAATCTTCAAAGATCTAAAAATGCAAAACAATATGGGCATCGATAGATATGGGCAATGATGCGTAGACGTCCGATGGAAATATGTTCCAGTCAAAAAGAAAGCAACTCATTCCTCAATAAATGCCAGCTGTTGTCTCCATGTTCGTGGTTGGTACATCTTCTATAATTTAAATATTGTAAATATTATTGTTTGCTGTGGGAATATCCACTTCCCTATCTGGCCTCCATCTCTGTGTTCGTGTGTGTACGTGGACACACACACGCACACACACACGCACACACACACACACACACTCTACATTACACATCCATCAGTCTAGGACTGCATGTCCTGCCACTGTAAATCACTCAAAGTGACAGGCTTTACAGGTCCCACCTCCCACTGACTCCCAGAGCAGACGTTAAATGCAAACGTGGTTGTGGGACACCAGAGCAAGCCTGCCACCACGCGACAGAGGAGGGACTCAGGTGGGCTGCCTGGCACTGTTGTCGCCACCTGCTGTATGAGAAGACCAAGCCTGATAGGGCTGAGGCTTAATCAAGATTCTATCATCAGTGATAGGCCCAAGAGCTGAACTCAGAACTCCTATTATTCCTAGAATTACATTCCTTCAACTACAAAAGAATACCAGTTCATGCATTTTTGAATCTGTATTCCATAGCATAAAAGCGAGTTTAAACTGTGTGTGATGGTGCACTCCTGTAATCTCAGCTACTTGGGAGGATGAGGCAGGAGGATCACAGGTTCTAGACAAGTCTGGGCAACTTAACAAGACTGTCTCAAAACAGAAAATAAAAAAAAGGCTGGGAATATAGAGTGCTTGCCTAGTATGTGTGAGCCATTGGCTTTATCCCAAGTACCACAAACGAGTGAATTTAATAATATTATATTATAAAGATTATTTTCCATTCTATATTTTTTATACTTTATTTCCCAAATAATTCAGAGTTAGCCTGGTGTGGTGGTGCACACTTGTAATACCAGCACTCAGGAGGCTGATACAGGATAGCTATGAGTTTGAGGCCAGCCTGGGATATATAGTGAGTTCAAGGCCAGTCTGAACTACATAGTGAGACCCTGTCTCAAAAAGCAAAACAGGGGCCGGTGAGATAGCTCAGCGGCATAAGCGCCTGCCTGGCAAGCGCGAGGTCCTGAGTTCGACTCCCGGAACCCACATACAAAAAAAGGGCCGGTGATATCGCTCAGTGGCATGGGCGCCTGCTGGCATGCAAGGTCCTGAGTTCGACCCCCGGTACCCACAAAAAAAAAAAAAAAGCAAAACATATTTTAATATATTTACTAATATTTTTCATTTACCCTGCTAGTTTCTCTTAGCTCATTGAAAAAAAAGTCTTGTGCTGTTATCTGTTTCTTCTTTGTAAGAGAATCAATTTTGTCTTGTATTCTGAGTAACTACTTTGGAGATAAAGATACACAGCACATTAACTGTTGTTATTCTTTTATTTTTTTGTTATGAAATTTTTTCATAAACAAAACCAAAAAATACCAAATAAATTCAGAGCAACCTATGACTGTACAACAGGTGGAGAGGGGTGGAAAGAGAAAGGGAGAACAGAGGAGGGCACTAGAGGGAGAGAAGAGAAATAAAGAACTGTGGGACTATACTAGAACCATAACAGCTAACATTCCGAGACTGTCACGGGCCTAGCATTGTTCTCAGTGCTTTCCACGGATGAACTTAGTTAATATGCAATGTCCTGGTGAGGCAGGCACTAATATTACCCCTATTTTATGACCACAGGAAGCAAAACAGAAAACTTTAGTAACTTTTCCAAGTCACACACCTAACAAGTGGTAGAGCCGGGCTATAAACCTAAGCAGTTCTGGCCCAGAACCCACACTGTAAGCACGGGAGTATTCTGCCTTCTAAATATCCTTGGCATGTGTACGTTTCCAGTTTCTTTTCCCAGGTCTTTGCCCTGGGAAACTCTGCTTTTAAAATTATCCTTGCATACGAGTCTAAAACGAAAACCCCAGACTCAGCTCTGAGACATACGATGCTTCCACCCCGGTAAATAAATATTTTTTGAGATCAGCTTTAGACAACATTTTTTGGTTGTTCTTAGCAGGAGGTTTGATCCATAAGTCTAAGCTCAAATTTTGAGCTCCCTTATGTACTACTGCTTGTGTGATGTTGGGCAAGGTACTTACCTTTTTTGTGGCTGTTTCCTCATCTGTCAAATTTCGATAACATTGGTGTCATGGTTTAGAACTAAAGGGTCCCCCAACGCCTCATGTGTTTGGAAGGTGATTGCATCACGGGGCTCTATACCTGACTTGCTGTTAGGAGATGGGGCCTGGCTGGAGGTGGTCATTGGTCACCAGGGTGTGACCTGGAAGAGTGTGTTCTTGTTCCTGGCCCCTCTCTATTCTCTCTGCTTCCTGCCCACCATGATGTGAGCACCTTTCTTCCCCCAAGATTTTCTACCATGTCTTTCTGCCTTGGAGTCAGCTGACCATGGACTGAATTCACTGAAACCGTGAGCCAAACAAACCTCTCCTCCTTGAAATTGTGGGTGTCAGGTATTCTGTCCCAGCAGCAGGGAAATGACAGAGACAATTAGTAACCATCAAATATTTAGACTGAGCATTAAATCAGAACATGACCAAGAGGCACTGAGCACAGTATGTGGCACAAGGTAAAATGATAATTATTAAATTGATGTTAGCTCTTTTAGTTATGGTGTTAAATAAGTCTGGGGGACAGAATGCAAAGAGGAGCACATTCGTAGTCAGTAAGGTGGTTTAATTAACTTCTTTTTGGAAATAGTTGAAAACATAACAGTTTTAGATACAAGTTCTCAAAAGAAGAAAATCTGTTATTTTTGTTGTTTTCCTTGTATATCAAATATCTATTTGGAATCATCCAGATAAATGACCAATTTAAATTTTTTTCTCTTTCTAGACATTTGATCTGTTTAAACAGAGTCAAAATTAAAACAAGACACTGCCATGATGGAAATTGTTTTCACTAAGGAATTTTTTTGTGTTTCAAGCTTTTCATTTTATCATAAATTAGCCTCCTATTTCCTTTTTTGAGTTTTGGAATTTTGTGTTCTTGATTGTATTCTTTGGTTTACTTTATGCACATAATCTACAATGTTCCATCCTCAAATAACTTCACTCAGACTCTTCTTAGCTCTAATATAATTCATTAATCTTTATTCACTTGTTATAGAAATCCCAACTAAATGATTTTTAAAAACCCTCATTCTCTCTTTCATCGCCAGCCAACATAGTCACATCAATGCCAGCATTTTTAGGCTTTTCGAGGGAATCTTAATGAATTGGACATGACATTTATTGCTATCTCTCTCTGTAAGAACTGATAAAAATCATTGCATTGTATTATATCTAAACCCACTAGTAGTGAAATGGATGAATAGTGATTAGAAAACCAAATAGCCAGAGCATAATTTAGGTCTTCATGTCTAGAATAACTGTAGCACAGCACTCACATTTACATTTTTGAAAGAAGATGTTAATTCAGAAAAATATCAATATAGTTCTTTTTGTTGGTTTTGAGACAAGATCTTGCTATGTAGTTCAGGCTGGTCTTGAACTCACTATGTAGCCCAGGCTGGCCTCGAACTTACAGTGATCCTCCTGCCTCAGCCTCCCTAGTGCTGGGATTACAGGCATGTGGCATCATGCCCTGCAATATAGTTCTATAAAAATAAAAAAATATTTAAAATGTTAGTCTCCAGCATGGAAAAGCTAAATGATCTTGATTCCATATCAACCCCCCGAAGTTTCCCCTTCTTCCTCTAGCTGAAGAGTTGGAGAGAGTAACTTCTATGGTGGGTCCCTTCTGTTGGTTTCTCATCCACACCCCCACCTTCACTATGTCCTACATCCTCGCCCTCAGGTTAGGTTCGAAGGCTACTACTTCTGCTTAATTTTACAACAAAAAGAAGTGTAAGTCTAATGTAAAATCCCCCTGCTGTTCACATCCCCTATCAAGCACATATTTCCTAAATTATTTTTAATTTCCTTTCAAAATGCAATTTGGAGTCACCCTTTTCGCTGCTTACCCCTCCCCACAGAGGAGTGCATGGATCAGCCACGGTTTTCCTGTCTGCACTGTGTTTCTTCATCTGTAAAATGGGGGCGAAGGACAGTGCCTGTGCACAGAGCTATGGATACATGGGTTTTGTGAAGTCTTAGTGAAATGACGGGCACAAACACATGAGATAAGATGTAGTGTTTTTGTTTTTATTCAATGAAATACAAACATGCATGCCTCTTAAAATCTCAAATAGATTCTAAAAGCTTGCCCAAACTATTGAGAATCACATAATGAGAAAATAATACCACTGCAGGCATGAAATGATAAATACGGACCCTCAGTTCAGTGAACATTTATTTAAGGCTACTCTAAGCAAAGCATGATAAGAAATAATGAATGTGCTTCCTCAGTCAGAAGGTGTGAGCGGAGAGAGTAGGGTTTTAGACCTTCGAGCGCCTCACCCAGCAGACAGCTCACCTTTCCTCTGCCATGAGGGCGACAGCCCAGGGGACCCTGGAGAAGAGCGCAGACGTGCTGTCCCCCGCCTCTGCCACACTCCACGCTTCCTTCCCACCTTTCTAACTAACACAAACCAGGAATCAGGCCACCAAGCCCTTCCAGCGTCCCAGGGAGCCAATCTCAGCTCCTTCCCAGCCCCTCGAGACTGGTTCAGAAATGGCCAAATGACTCAATTCTTGGTAACACTGACAGAGGCAAAGTCCACTGGGGGACTTTGGGGATGTTTTCCTTGTGCTTAAAAAGGGACATGGGATGGAGGTGGTTTTCCCTTCCACTCTTTGCACATCACTGTGTAAGGATAAAGTGCATGGAACCGCAGCCACCATCTGACCATAAGTGGACCAGCCTGAAGACCTTCAAGCTGGGAAGGACAGAACGAAAGTCTGAGAAACACCCGGCTCTCTGATAATGTCGCCGAGTGCTGGATGAGCACCCCCGAGGCACCCTGACTCTGTCGCTCCGCGGTCAATGTGTGAGACGCTAGGTTCTTTAACTGTTCAAGCCATTTGGAGCTGTGGCCGCAGACACATCCGGAGGAACAAGGCGATGTCCTCCCTCGTTACCTAGGTGATCCTGTTGCTGGTGTAGCAAATGACCATAAACTTGGTGACCTAAAATGACACGGATTTCTTCTCTGACAGTTCTGATGATCAACGCCTAAAGCTGGGGCAATCTCTGCTCCTTCCAGGAGGCTGAGGCAAATGTCTGTTTCTCGCCTGTCGTATTCCAGGCGCTGCCACGGTTCTTGGCTTGCGGTTTCTCCTCGCTGCAGGGCTACGATCACAGGGTACCTTCGAGTGTCTTATGAACAGGAGTTCGCCGCCTGCAGTTCTGGGGCTGGGAGTCCAAGGCTAAGGCAGCAGCAGATTCACTGAGTGCCAGGGCCATTTTGTCACAGATGGCCCCTTCCTGCGTTGTCTCCATGTGGAAGCAGAGGCAGTCAAATGCCCTCGAGCCTCTTTTGTAAGGACTTTATATTTTGGTCCAGAATGATCACTTTTTCTTGCTTTTTCATTTCTGTAATGAGTCTTTATGATCCAGGGTCTATTTTAAAAGCTTTACCTGTACTTAATCAGCAGGATGTGCCTTTTAAATTCTTACTACTGCCAAACCCATTGTACAGATGAGCAAATTCAATTGCAGTTTCCTCAATTTACCCAGCTTACCACGAGTGTTTCTTTTCTCTGCTTATCTCAGTGTTGGCAGCTTGGGGCTTGGCACACACATGTTCCTACCACTGGGGACCAGTTATATTCTGCTAGCTGCAATTTTCCCGATATATAATGGGATTTAGACAATAAAGAGTTCATTGTCGCTCCGAACAGGAAGTCCAGAGGCAGGGTTGGGGTCGGGTGGATGAGTCCAGCATCTCAGTCCCCTTGGGTTTCCTTTTACTAGGGAAGGAAAGTGTTTTTTCCAAAGTCCCTAGGCAGCGTTTCTGTTTTCGTTTGATCCAGCATCATCCACTGGCCAAGGGTGCTGGCCAAGCATGGCTCCTCCGTGGGCCTGAGCCTGGCTACCAGGTACCCAGGGCTGCCAAGTCCCTGACCAGAGCCAGGACTCTGAGAGCAGAGAGAAGATGGGGACCCAGGGAGCTGCCCGCTCGGGACACGCGGACCAACAGAGCAGGATGTGAGGTGTCTTGCACACTGTTTTAAAAAATTGCTCCCTCACCGGCCCCAGGTGTCCTGGGCCACCCCTGACAGGTCCTGATCACTTCTGGCTGCGACCCAGGACAGCCGCGGGGGCAGCAGGCGAGGCCGGGACTGGGCAGAGTCCTCCTGTGCGTGGGGTTGGTCCCTGCCTTGTCAGCACTACTCAAAGGATTCCAGTGGTAAACAGGTCTAGGGCTGGTGAGATAGTTCACTGGCATAAGCGCCTGCCTGGCAAAAAAGAGGTTCTGCGTTGGACTCCCGGTACCCACATACAAAGGAAAAAAGGGGCCCGCGAAATCGCTCAGCGGCACAAGTGTGAGGTCCGGAGGTCGACTCCCGGTAGATAACCACTTAAAAAAAAAAAAAGAAAAACACAGTTCCAGATAATTTTGAAGATCCTCTTTTTTCACAGGGAAGAAAAACATTATCATTAAAGCCCCAGGCATGTGTACCTGTTCAGATATGGCCTTTTTTTATTCACTGGAATTCCTTTAAAAACCTGCTTTCTGTATTTTTTTCCAAAATAACACGTTTCACCAAGGGCAAAGCACGTGACATCCTTTTATCTTCCCCGAGCAGAGCAGAGCTGCGTCACGGCGCCGGACGCAAACCTTCGCTGCCGGGCGACTGGGGGCTGAGCAGAGCGTTCGGAACCGGCCTCAGAGCCCCGCCCTCCGGCTCACGGATCAGGCAGCGGGCGAACCGTCCCCTCCGTCGGGCTCCCCGTCGCCGCCGGGCCACTCCCGCGCCCATTTCCCAAGGAAAGCGGGCCTGCTCGGCGCAGGCGTGACGAGGCCCCTGCACGTTTGAACCCCACGTCCCCCCACTGTCCGGCCCGGCAGAGCCCAGGGCGGCAGTTCCGCCTGGAGCGCGGCGGGGCGCGCAGCCCGCAGGCGGCGGACTCGGGGGCCGAATCCCCGCGGAGGCCGCGGCGGGAGCCCCACGCGCCCCGCGCCCACGCGCCCACGCGCCGTCCACCGCCGCTCCCACCGCGCGCACAGACGGCGGCCCTGGCGGGTTCCCGCTCGGCGGCTCGGCGGGGCCTCAGGGCGACCCTGCCGGGCCAGGACGCTGCTCCTCACCCCGGATCGATGCCCGCGGGTCAGCCGAGCCCAGGACCGCACATGGGAAGTGTTGGGTGGGGACGGCTGGGGGCATTGCGGCCCACTGGGTCCCCCGTGTGCCCCTGGACGGGGAGCAGCGACTGTGCCACGCGCCGACACTCGGGGCCACCTGCGCCCTCTCGGTGCTTTGAGTCGGCTCCACCAGGCCTTGACGGGAGCACTCGGGCTCCATGGCGCGCGAAGTCCCCCTGCGTGCTGCTCACCGCACAGGTGAAGGCGCGTGCTGGGAACGGTCAGCTTTCTTCTTCCCCCGGTCCCTGCAAGTGTTGCTTTGCAGTTGTCCCCCCGCAGGTCGGTCGCACAGGCCCTGCTGGCACGGCTAAGATCATGTCTTCAAGGGAAGGCGGGGTGACGGGTGTGCCCCGCGCACCGCGGGTCTCTCTGTGCCTGGGAATGAAGCCCCGCCCTGCTGCTGACGCCGGGGGCTGTGGGAGAGGAACGCGTCCCCGGGTTAGGACTCACCCCGTGACTCCCACACCAGCGGTGCCCCGGCTTTTCAGAGGGATGAAGGAGTCGCGCCCCTAAGGTGGAGGTTATCGAAAATCTCAGATTTTAATAGGGAGGTATTTTGAGTACATAACATATTGAATTTTAATACTATGCACTTGGAGGAAAAATATTTCCTTTGTAGCAGGCAGCCTCTGTTATGTTTCGGAGGAATTTTCCAGTAAATCATCTAACAGCTGCTTTACTGTACAAGCCTTGAAATTTTATCCTTTCATTGGTTACATACGCATTTGCTTTTGGAAACTTCACATGCTTTTCTTTACCAGTAATATTTTGTTCCCAGAATATCAGCTCCTGGGGAGGATTTAATAAAGGCTGATCCAACAAGAAATGTTTTTGAGAAAACCTGCATGTCTTTGACTAGGTCCCATGTCCCCTGTAAGTACATTCCATGCAAGGTTATCACTGAACACCCCAAAAGGCAATCTGTAGAAGTTTGGTGACAGAAAGAAAATGTTAACCAACTCTTAAAGCCATTTCGTATCTGTGAGAGTGGGAACAGTGATGATAGCGGGCGCTAGAAGAGATACAGCATGTGTGCGTGTGTGGTGTGTGGGACAAACCTCAGTGGAAATGTGGCCGCTGGAAAGTCTCTCCTTCAAGTTGCAATTCGAATTCTCTTGCAGAGGAGAACATGTGCAATACCACGTTATTGGATTGAGCTCTGAAGTCTCAAAGTGTGTTCCAAGTGAGGGCTACCTGGGAGGCGCCCACTCCAGAGCGCTGTCATGACATGCTGATCTGCAGAAGGGGCTCCCGGCTAATGAGGACTGAAAAATAGGAAAAAAATGGAGACTAGGAACTCACCAACCACGACCTCAATTCGTATGTGCAGAGTGATGACCTCAGTCCTTTAAGAAAGGAGGTGTGGTGGATTGACAACTGGTGGGCAACTTGTCACACCCAGCTGAACTGAATCAGTGTGGTGCTGGATGTGGAGGGCCCGCCTGAGGACCTCTGCCTCCAACATAAAAAGGAGAACTGGAGAGGAAGAGGGGGTGCTGTTGGTTCTCCTGGAGGAGCTTGTTGCGCTGGCTTTCCTGATAGAAACTCGGCTGTTCTCATCGTTGGAGGGACTTGGGACCTTGTCAATGAGGATGGCTGTGGTACTTTTTGGTGAAGCTCTGGTCCTTACCTTGAGCTTCACTTCCTGGCTCCAGTGCAGACCCCTCAGCTGCTGGCATAGACCCTTCATCCCGCTGGCACAGACTTTCTAGCTTCTGCCACGGATCTTTGGGCCTTCCCAGTGCAGGTCTGTGAAACAGACTTGCATGAGACATTGCTGTGGGCTCTAGGCCTCCATTTGGACTCGTGGGGGACATTGCCATGGGCTCTAGGTCTTCAGCTGGACTCGTGCAGGACATTGCCATGGGATCCAGGCCCTCAGCTGGATTCTTTGGGTCTTTAGTGTGTGGACAGATTTCCTGCACTCTTTTTGTATTTGACTCTTTGGGTGATTATTATAAAATAATTCTAGGGCCAGTGAGATGGCTCAGCAGCATAAGTGCCTGCCTGGCAAGCGCGAGGTCCTGAGTTCGACTCCCGGTACCCACATAAAGGAAAAAAAAGGGCTGGTGATATCGCTCAGTGGCGCAAGCACCTGCTTGCAAGCGTGAGGTCCTGAGTTCAACTCCTGGTACCCACATAAAATAAAATAAAATAAAATAAAATAATTCTATAAATTGTGTGTCCTGTATTAAATTGTTTCTCTTGCAAACCCTCACTACAACAGGAGGATTCTCCATGGAGAGTGTGAGCCCAAAGTGGAGGGTGGAGGAAGAGCAGAAAGCTTTGTTTTCAGAGGTCCATTGGACACTGGTCACGGTGTCAGTAGCAGTGGACCATAGGAGGTCCGGTGGCTGGGCTGGAGCTGCTCAGTGGAAGAGCTTTCAAGTAAATCTTCAGTGAGAACTGAGAGCAAGCACAGGAGAAGATACTGCTTAGGGCAACTTCCATGCAGGTGAAAAGTTCATGATCACTGGGGAACGTGGTCTTGGGGTTTGAATGCGTCTTTCAAAAGTCCATGGGTTGGAAGCTTACTCCCCAAATCCACCTGCTGCTGCTATTTGAAGGTGGAGCCTTTGGAGGTAGTTAGGATTAGATGAGGTTGCAGGTGGGGTCCCAGTGGTGGCACTGGTGGCTTTAGAGAAGTGGCAGAGAGACCAGAACAACACATCTGCTCTGTCTTGCTATGCGATGCCCTTCACCAGGTGATGGTGCAGAAAGAAGGCCTCACAGACATGGGGCAGATGCTGGCACCAAGCTCTTGGATTCCCCAGCCTCCAGAATGATGAGAAACAAATGTCTTTTCTTCACTTGACACCTATTCTTGGGTATTTATTTATAGCAACAGAAAACAGACTAACACATCTGGTTTCCATATAGGTGCATCTAGCCATGCTAGGTCAGAATCACCCCTCACTAGAGAAAATTTATGCATTGGTATACGAAGAGGTCAGTGAAATAGCTCTTTCCCTGTTGGTTTCTGAACCAGTCAGTCCAACGCAGATAAAAATATCAGCTTGATTACCATTGGATTGGATGGTGTATCAGTGTTTTACTAGAGAAACAGATATAGCACAAGATATACAAATGTATAAGAAATTACAAGATTGGCTTATGATGGTTACCCCAGAGTCAAATAAGAAAGCATGCAGAGGATCTGTCTACACACTGGAGACCAAAAGATTCAGTCCAAGGTCTGGAGCTCACTGCAGTGTCCTGTGGGAGTCCATGTCAGGAGGCTGATGGGTCCGCGATGGAAGGCTGAAGAATCTACACCGGAAGCCAGGAGATGACGTCCAAGCTGAAGGCAAAGACTAGAGCTCCTCTGAAGAATAGAAGCAGACCTACCCTTCCTCATTCCCCCTTTATACCATACAGGCGACAAGCCGCCCTAGGGTGTAGAATTACTGAGCCTATTTAGTTGAGCTTCTCTTAACTAAAGTTCTCAAGCTGACACACTCAACCCTCACAATCTACCCCTTGTCACCTTGGCAACCAGACCCATTTCTTTAAACCAGTCTCCACATACAAATATGCTTATAATTACACCTAACATGTTATAAGTATCCTGTGTACAAAGCGAAATGCACTAATCCCTCCCCAGGATAGAAGGTAAGTTTTCTTTGGGTGATGATTACCCTTATCATTTCATAACTTGAACATTATAACACAGGTTTAACAATCCTTAAGAACCAGTATTAGGTCTACCAATATATTACATTAGGATCGTATTAGGAGAGAAATAGTACAATTACAATCCTCGTTTCTGTAGCTGATCATGGGGTCGTAGCTGGTATTTAAAACTACCTTCTTCCACTGCCCATTCTGTATTCCCTTGGTGTTCAGCAAGCACCTCAGCAGGTCTTGGTCCTTTCCCTGGTGGAGTGAGCCACCCTTCATTCCTGAGGGCTCTGGGCCATTTGTCATGCTGTCTGGGTTACGTTGTTGTAGTGTCCCATTGACTATAATAACAGGGCACGTAATACTAAGAGGCGCCCTGAGGGATCTCCTGCACTCCATGCACTTGATGGTAGGGGATGAGACTTTAGTCCCATGCTTGGTCTTTCTGGTGATTGGCCCCCATTCTAAAAGCTTTCTAGGGGCCCTAACAAATGTAAAATGTTTAAGGTGATGAATATGCTAATTATCCTGATTTGATTATTAGACATTGCATACATGCACCAAAATATCAGACTATGCCTAACAAATATGTAGAATTACTACGCATCAATTAAAATTATATATATATTATATATATATATTATATATAACTTATGAAAATTGAAGAAGTAGAAAATCTGAATGGTCTTATAACTGTTATTATTATTATTATTATTATTATTTTGAAACAGGGTCTTGCTTTGTAGTCCAGGCTGGCCTTGAACTCATTATGTAGTCCAGGCTGGCCTCAAACTCGCAGTGATCCTCCAGCCTCAGCCTCCTGAGTGCTGGGATTACAAATGTGCACCACCACCCGCATTATAAGCATTATTATAGTTGAATCAGTGATTAAGACTTCTTAAAGGCAAACACCAGCTCAGAATGTTCTATGTATGAATTTAATAAAACATTCAAGAAACATATAATTTTAATCCTAGAAAACTCCTTCTAAGACTAAGAGAAAGATTCCAAACTAAAGCCTAGTTGAACCTTGCTAATAAAATTGGACAATAACACTATAAACAAAGAAAATTCTGACTATGTGAAAACCCAAAGTAAAGTATTAGCAGATCAAACCAAGTAGTATATAAACTACGAGCAGTTTACTTAAGGGGGAAGGAATTGTCTAAAGTTTAAAAGATACATTACTGTAATTTATGGTTTAAGGACAGAGAGTCCTCACATGTTCCCCCCAATCTCTCCCACCCCAGTTTAAATTACTAATGATACTAGTATTAGTGTGGTATATTTGTTACAATAATGAGCAAATATTGCCATCTTATCATCAGTTTATAGTAAAGTTCACTGTGTTCTACCTTCTATGATTTTGATAGATGGACACTGGTATATATCCATTACTATGGTATGAATTCATCTTTATAATTAGAGAAAAAGTTATAAAAATAATGATTATTCCATAGGCTGTAGTGATAAGTACTTCATAGAGTATAGTGATAAGTTATTGCTTAACTCCACCGAGAATAGAATAGTTCTGAGAATTCACTTCTAGTTATTGCTTCTACTAATAATACTAATGGCTCAACCTAGAAAAATAGCATCTTTCTCTGTTAATTTATGTGTGTATCCTTTGGGTCTCACAAGGCAATTAATTTCACTGAGGTCAATCTTTAAAATGTGGAACAACTGGAAAGTTTTTGCATCTGTTCAATTAACGTCTAAAACTTTGCCTGCAATGTTTGGAGGATTTGAGTGTGTGGAGTGGTAGGAAAAAAACCACAAAACTGTGTGGAGGAAGTGATCTTTGACCTGAGATTTAGAAAATAAGTAACAGTGGAAAAAAATATGTAAAAGGAAAAGGAGAGTTGCATCCATACAAACTATAGTAGTTAATAAATTGGAAGGTTATACTGTATTAATTCTCATCCAAAAATAATAGACCATTGTTGGATGCTTGAGCAAAAGCTTAGTTGATGGAGAGCCATTGAATTGGGCTGGGATAAAGTTAGACAGAGGGAGGGGTGGGGATAGAGGCTCAATCAAAATGTAGAGGATCACAGTCCGAGTAGGGATGCCATGATGGACAACATAGAAACTCTGCATGGAGAAGAGGATTGTAGGAGACTCTGGGGGCGGGGAAGGAGGAAGGGATTGCGGATACTCTTCTGAGACAGAGTTCAATGACACCAAACCCAAGATGAGGTCATTTGTGTTGCATTAGCCTTTGCTGCCTTAAGATGGGTATAATGAATAGGCTGGGGAGAAAGAAGAGACAATTAATTCGAACACTTAGACAGTTACGTGGATATAAAAAGTGGATTAAAAAAGGGGCAATAGGACCTGAAGGAAGCCTTGATCTGTAAGACACTTTTGTAAGAAAGTAATAACAGGAAATAAATGGATTTGGACTTGAAGGACAGGAGGAAAAGATGGTCAAGATACTGAACTTAGAGGACATATAAGGCTGAAAGTAAAATGAAAATAATCAAGAAAAATTTTGAACTTACAGTTTCAAACAGTATGGAAATTAAAGGGAAAAGTCATGTAGAAATTGGACACAGAGATAAGTAGGCAAATGCGAGAACCTAGCAGGTAACACAGTGTCAGGAGCCAAAGGTATCAGGGTGACAAAAGACACTTGGAGAGTAGGTAAGCCCTTGGTGTGAGGATGGAGGGTGGGGTTCTAGCAGGGCTTTGGAGAGATCAGTGTGAAACCAGAATGGAAGAGGAGCCAGAAAAGGAAGCACAAGAGCTGGAAAAAATGAGGCTAGGCAGTCCCCCAAACCAAGAAGAGGATAATTTTAAGTAGGAGGTGACCACAGCATACAGTTTTGAATAGTAGATAAGAGAGGCGAGGACTGGGTTCAAGGTCATTACTGATATTAAGGCTATTTCGATGCACTGTGGAAATGGAGGCCAGATTACAGGGCTTCCAAAGAGGTCAGGGGCAGAGGAAACGGATTAGGTGGGTAACGACCCCCGTTTGAGACCTTGGGATATGGAAAGAATGAGAAAATGGTGTAGGCTTTAAAAGAAAATGTTAATTATGCAATTATTTTAGCAGCTAAGAAACCTGTCATTAAAAGCAGAAGGAAAGGAGGCCACTTGCATACATTTTTCTGCACCTACTTTTCTTTTTTAATCTATAGCCATTGTCTGAATATTCTTTTAAAAATGTATCACCATGCAATTATTTTGAAAAGAATGTAGCTTTAACTATGGTGATTTCTCTCAGACAGGACGTGCCTGTGTGGCCCTTTGGAGAACACGGGCCTTTGCCTACGTGCTTCTTGCAGGAGGGGTGTGGCCACCATAAAATACAGTCACACTTCAGGGCGGTCCCAGAGCTGCTAACAAGAGTCAAGAATGAGGATTATTCACTTTCTGAGTTATGGACCGACACCTGGAGAACAGGTGATCCAGTTCGTGCGTGACTCCATATCCCCCGTCAACCTTGAAGATCATTCTGATTTTAGCTTCCACACCTTTTTATTCTGCAGTCTGAATAATAAATAAAACTTCATTTTCTCTTTCAGTCCTAGGTGTTGTGAACATGCAGTTATGTCTACAGTTGTCAAATTATTTGTGCTGAGCACAGTGGTGCACACCAGGCACTTGAGAGGCTGAGGCAGGAGGGTCACAAGGAGGCCCGCCTGGGCAATGTAGTGAGACTTTGTCTCAGAGTTAAACTGATGATGACGACAACGACGATGATGGTGAGGAGGAGGATGATTATGATGACTGGGGATGTAGCTTCGTGGTAGAGTACTCCTGGGTTCTATCCCCACTACTGGAAAAAACATCATTCATGTATTTTATGACCAATAATGAGATTTAACTAAGGGATTTTAAAAGAAAAATGGCTAACTGGTAATGAAAATGACTGTCGTGTACTCTCTTTGCTGTGTATTATCTGTAGATAATGACCATTCCATCATGGTCACTTTTATTTGTTTCAACCGGAAGTGAGTACTCAGGAAGAACCAGTGTGGATACCCGAGGGGACCAGACAAATAGAAGCCTGATGTGTTATTCTTTTAAGAATCTACAATTTGAAGGAAAAAGGTAATTTTCAGATGCTACCAGAAAAACAATTCAAACTGTATCTGCCCACCCACCCCTGATGAGTTCTGTTATCAAACTTCACGCAACAAAGTAAACACAAGAAAAGCACGCGTTCAACACTCCGTGCAGTGTAGAGCGCTATGAAGTGTGCTGGGGTGAAATTGCACAACAGGACATGGTCCTGCACACCTGGCTGGGGAGACAGGTCAGTGAATGCAAAGCAAGCCCTGAAGGTGACTGGCCAGGTGCTGGGAGAGGTGACTTGCACCAGGCTGCACACATCCCTTGGGAATGGGCTTTTATGGAGGCGGGGAAGTAGAGTTTTTATCTGTGGAGGAGAAGGGGAAATGGATTCTCTTAAGAACAGCAGTCTCCGTCTAACTTTCAGTTGCCTCTGGCCCTTCTCCCTGCCCCTGGGCTCGTGCTGAGGAGTGGTGACGCTGGAGCACGTGGGACCTGGGTGAGGTGCAGGGTGTGGCCTGACTGTGTCGAGCATAGGGAGCGCGGCTCTGTCCGTGTCCCGAACTCTTACAGGGCTGCCTTGGAGGTGTGGCCCAGCGTACAGCCTGTGCTTCTAGGTTCAGAGCACAGCGTGTGCGACTGCATGGTTTGCAGTCACTTTATAGAGTGTTCCATGCAGAAGGAAACAGGAAGGTGCAGGGAACTCGGAATGTCTGCTTTACGCTCAGAGCTAAATTGGTTGATTTTCATATATAATGTTAACCAAATCCCAACAGCGATGAAGCACATGATCCTAACTTTGGGAGATGCATAGTAACTCATTTACCTTCACCAACCAGGGAAGACAGGCAGAATTCAGATGAGCTCTGGTTTCAGAAAGAAACCAGTTTCTTACCCCAGTTTCTGGTTTCCGACCCCGTACTCCTGCTCTAGAGATAAAAAAGCCATTGTTTTCTTTAATTGCCAGAGATTTCAGTGTGGAGGTCACAAAAAAGAAGACTTATTAAATTTAGACTTATTACAAGGTCAAGTAAAGCATTCGGTAGGCTGAGGTTGTTGGACAGGACTCACACTCAACCTTTGATCAGGAGAGGACGTTTTGCATTATGTTCCTTGGAAAGATTACCAAAGTAAATAGAGAGAAAGTTTTCTAGTTGCCCCGAGCGATCATGAAAACACTACATATCTATGTGATTACCTAGCAAAGTTGAAAAGCATTTTATTGGGCAAATAAAAAGCCCAGTGCAAACTCTGTGCCAATGACCTCTGAGCCACCTGAGAAAGAAGGAACATGATGAGGTACATTGCGGCGTCCACGTCCACAGACACAAGCTTTCTCAAAGCTGTTGACACTGTTTTCTCACAATGAGCATATTATTACCAGAATTCCTGGAGGGGGGAGGATTCATGGTTCTCCAAATAAAAATTAGCTGGCTTACGCCTTGTCATTTCATGGTCACCTGAAAGTACAGCATCTCATTGCTATATAGAAAGCAGTCTGTTGGTAAATCTTGGCTTAACCCCGAAGCCTTGTTACTTCCCCAAAACACGACTTCTTTTAGTATTACTGTATGCCTTTATTTCTTGACGATTGTAAAAATACCAACATTTAAAATGGTCTAAGATTCTGTGTTAAAAGAGTAGTTCTACAGAAAAAAACAAAAAACAAAAAACCCTAAAGGTTTTGCTTGCTTCCTGATTTGCAGGTGAAACTGTCTCCCTCTAGTGTTCAAAGAACACAGTGCAATCATCTGTGTTCTCCAGGCCTGGTTGTGATTAGCAGAAGGTCAACGTGTGGTAATGAAGCATTATCGTTATTTGTTTTTATGGGAACCGCTCCATATAGAGCTCAGTATTTTCACAAACAAATACCACATGCATGGACTGTCAGCCACATTTTGTAGGGTTATTTTGTATCTAAGTTGTCTGTTGTAACTCTAACTATGCACTTGCATAACTCTGTTAAGAGAATGAAAACACTGTAATTTTTAAGTTTCAAGTTTCCAGAAAGAGAAAATGGCAGCTCCAAGGCCTGGTCCTTGAACTAACTACCTAACTTCCTTCCTTCCTTCTTTCCTTCCACCCCTCCGGCCCTCCCTCCCCACCTCCCTCCTCCTTCCTTCCCTCCCTCCTACTTACTCCCTCTCCCTCGATAATCTCATCTATGTTTGATTTCCATCTGTCTTTGGATGAACTTCTAATCTATACCCTGAGCAGAGATACACCTAGCACTGTATATCTTCCTGTTTCCTCGGCTTCTTGCTTGGGCGTCTAATAAGCATCTCAAACTTAACACGTTTAAAATCAAATGTTTCACTTCTTTCATCTTCCATCATCTCCTCCCCCTTCCCAGCCACTTTCACTCTAAAGATGGTACCAGCCACCAAGTGGCTCAGACAAAAACACCGAAGAGGCATTTTACCCTATTATCATCCCTGACAAGTCCTATCAGGTTCTCCTCCAAAACATCTCCCGGATTTGTCCCCTTCTTTCCATGTCCTAGTCCTGTGTTACGCCCTGGTCTTCTCCAATGGGCTCCTAACTGACCTCCCTGCTTCCACTCTTGCCTCGTTTCTACTCATGGTTTGTGTCCTGAAAGCAGGACTCTTCCTCACTGTTCCCCTGGCCATGTTCAGGCCTGAGCTTGTCAGGCTCGTCCCCACTCTGAGGCCGCTGCTGTAGCCCCTTCCACTTCTGGAAAACTTCTCAGCCGTCTTTGACTGGCTGCCCCTCTGTGTCAGGAGGCCTCAGTTCACAGGCTCTCATCCCTAAAGCAGGAGCTGAAGCCCGGCTGCCTCCGTACCTCCCGGCTTAGAGCAGTGCCCAGCAGGGTTCAGGGAGTGCGTGTTCACCGAGCGCGGTGAGTGAAACCAGGGGGAGCACAGCTTACAAAGACAGAGAAGCATGGCCAGAGAGAGCGACGCCACATTCTGGATTTGTTTTCTCAACCTCGTCCCATGCCCTATAACAATAAAAAGCTGCCACCTTGCCTCAGAAAGAAGATGGATAACAAATTCCTGCTATGGTTTCAAAAATGGGTAAAATAATAAGTAGTAACACATAACAACATAAAAAGATAGAACTCAGCAGCTGCTTAAACTTACACAATATATATTTTTTTTTTTGGTGGGTACCGGGGGGTCGACCTCAGGACCTCGCGCGCCCACAGGCGCGCGTGCCGCTGAGCGATATCACCGGCCCCTTTATCGTATGTGGGATCCGGGAGTCGAACTCGGGCCCTCGCGCTTGCCAGGCAGGCACTTATGCCGCTGAGCCATCTCACCGGCCCACACAATATATTTTAAAGGAAAACAATACTTCTCATAAAAGGTTCCCTTATAATCAGCACAAATTTGGGCATAAAAACCTGAAGTAAGCATTTGGTTCATGACTAATAAAATATTTCAACAAACAACAAAAAGCACAAAGAAAACACCTAAACTGTGAGAGGAAACCCAAGCTGATAAATGCAACTGAACTTGATGCTTGGGGAACCAAATTGTCCGCAAGTCAATTTCTGCCGTCCATTCGGTCTTTCCACACTTGTTTAACTGGGGTAACCAGTTTACGTTCCCAGATACTGCCTCTTAAAATGGACTTCCATATTTGTCGATCACTAAATTAAAAGCATGCAGATAGCACTGCCCAAATTACTGTGTAAGGGAGTCTTCCAAGGAGACAGCAGCAGGAGTGATAAAGTACCTTGCTATCGTTTGAGGGATCCAGTGGTCCAAAACATCTAATCTAAAATTGATTGTGAGAAATACGTTGATGCTTGTCAGCATTTGAGCTGGCCTTAACCTGAACAATGAGGACAGGGGTTACTTCAGGTAGGGTTTTCACCTCCACATTCAGTCAGTCAGTGGCCTTGCTAATTACTCTGAGGATTACTGCGTGAACCCAGCCCCAGAGTCACATTCCTTTAGGTTGATAGAGCTCACGGTAACTGGCAAATACAAAAGAACCATCACTGCCAACTTTTATAAAATTGTTTTCCTTTCATAATTCTGGCCAGATGCCTTGCCAAAGACAAATTTAGAAACAGCATTCTGCAGATGAGAAGTGGATCCCAGAGGAGCTCTAAACGGAGCCCAGCAGAGGGCTGCGGAAAGTCAGAGTAGCCTGGGCTGCACCCATTTCAATCACGGCTCTTGAGGTGGGGTGAATGGAAGGGGAGACCACAACAGATGCAAGGAGAAAGAAAGCCGGAGATGGGAAAGAGCGGCAGGCGCAGGGCTGGCTTTTTCCAGGCTGGTCTCTGTCCGGTGCTGTTGCAGTGGACCTGCCTCTCGCTGGCCTGCCCATGTGGACAGTCAGACCATCCAGTTGGCCCTGAACTTCTGGCAGGAATCTTCAGTTTCTTCTAAACACCTGGGGACTGTGGGGTGACCTTCTTTTGGCAGTAGCCCTGCAGTCGTTAAACTTGCTCATTGCCCATGGCATCAGCCCTCCCAGTTTTCCCCCCTTCTGATGTTAACTTATAAGTGATTTTTTTGTTTCTTTGTTTGTTTTGTTTGTTTCTACTTGGATGATTCAAACTTCTAGTACTCTACCAGCTTTCAACCCTTTCACTGCGCCTTGTGCTATGAAACAACAAAATCAATTTCATCTTCACCCCGTTCTTAGTTCCCCATTCCTCCCCCCCAGGCCTTTTACTGAAATTCGTCCGTTTCCACTTCCCAGATTTGGGAGGTGCAGTATTTATCCTTTGTTTTCTAGTACAAACTCTTACCAATCACAGGTTCACAACATCTCCTTGTCTCGTTTTATTCGTTTAAGACTTGGGGGCTGGTGAGATAGCTCAGCAGCGTAAGCGCCTGCCTGGCAAGCACGTAGGGCCCGAGTTCAACTCCCGGAACCCACATACGAAAAAAGGGCCGGTGATATCGCTCAGCGGCACCGGCGCCTGCTGGCGCACGAGGTCCTGAGGTCGACCCCCAGTACCCACAAAAAAAAAAAAAAAAGAGACTTGGGCTCATGGTTTTCCTTTGTCTAACGCTACTTCAGCATCCTGGGAGTAGTCAGACCCTCAGCAACTTAGATCCGGGATCTTCCATGTCTAACATCTGTCACTTCCACAGCCACACAGGGACATTTTTAACATCCAGAATTGCTCCACTTCTGAAATCAGTGTCAATACCCTCACTGGGATTCTTTCTGCTTGAGAATTTGTTTCACTCACTGTCATCTTTGCTGAAATGCCTGCCTACCCGCTTTTACATTCTACTTCTTCCCATTTAATGTCCTTTCTTCCTCTATTGATTTTAGAGCCTGCGACTCTTTATATATCAACTTCCTTATCAGATTCTCCATTCTCTTGCTCCATTGTCCTCTGTCATGCTAGCCTGGGTACTGTACAGTGGGTTTGTCCTCTCTAACCTGAGCCTAGCCTGGACAGCATGCATTGTGGCCCCCGCTAAGTCACAGGCCTCAACCTCATCGAGGCCTCTCCTCTGTTTCATCCATCACTTCTCATTGCTCTCATTTTCTGCCAGCTTATTTCAAAACTTGTTCATTTTTCTCAAATTTCTGAACAGTCTGTCTCTGAATTTCTTTCTTCTTACCAGATGATTTTGCTTTCTATATTACAGAAAAAATGAAATTCACTTTTGGGGGAATGTCCCCAACCACACACTGGCAAACTTATGTAAATACCCACCTTTCCACTCATCCTTTTTCTTCCTTTTATATGATGTCCTTTCAAGGTATGTCTTTACCTGGAGTTAATCTAACCTACTTTTACTTTTTCCTTTATGTTCATCTTTTCCCACTTTGTTTGCATTTAAACACAACCCAAACTTTCCTGTTTGTAAAAATATATCTAATCCCTGTCTCAAGAAGAATCAGCAGTCTTAATATAACAGGAATTAGTGAGACAAGTTAGGATTCTATTAAGCAGTAAGAACAGTGGCCCCAAAATGGAGCCAGGAAGCCCAAAATGGAGTCCGCTGAGCCACAGCCCTCCGGGGATCTAACAAAAACACCAGCCGTGTCTTTCATCTGGGACCTCCCAGGGTGTGACCACACAGGCTATTAACTCAAAGGCGTATGGGCCCTGCATGGGCACTAATGAACACTGCATCGACTGGACCCTAAAAATACATAGAGTCTCCTATAGGATCTTACGCAACAGCCCAAGATCCCTTCTAAATTAAAGCCCCAGACAAAGAGCCTTCATAGGTATCCTACTCGGAATCCCCTCCCAGCTAACAGGAACTTTACTTCTTTGCCTTTGAATCTTTTAGGTAAGTTTGTTTGCACCCTACCTCCTCCATCCATGGTTTCATTCTTTGTCACGGTGAGACACAACCCTGGTGTTCCCGTGATACCAACACCAAGTCTGTCTCTTTTGTTCATAACTCAAATGTTTTGAAGATTCCCTTCCATCTTTTAACCTGTGGTATGTGGACCCAAATCCTTCTATCACATTATACTGACACTCTTTTATCATGTTCACCAGTGACTTCCTTGTTGCTGTTCTACCCAATAGCTACTTCTAGGTCTTTAGATTCTTTCAGAAGCTTTTGACAGTATTCTCCCTTTTAAAGATTGTTTTCATGATTCTCTATGCTGAGTTCCTTTTTATCTCTAGCCACTTTTGCTTAGTGTTCTTTGTATGGTCTCCTTTTTCAACTCCTAAAAATTGGTGGTATTTAGTTTTAGGGTCCCCCGAAGGTTCTATTCTGTTCTTGCTCCACCAACTCCCTGAGCTATTTCATCTAAGCTCACAGATTCTGATGTCATTTATGTGTTAACTTCAAACCCATGTCCCCAGTTCAGAAATTATGTTCTGCACTCTGAACATTTTATGTAATACCTACTGGCCATAAATACACTTCTACGTCCTACAGGTATTTCATAGGCCACATGACACACTCTGGACTAATCACTTTAAAGCCTACTTATTTTCTTTTTTCTACCTCAGTGAATAACAGCACCATCCAGTCAAATGTCCAATGCAGTAAATGACCCTCAACCCACTTCTTTTTTAACATCCACATCTTAATGAAAACATCTCCCACATATGTCTTGCATGTGTCCACTTCACTCCATTCTCCACTGTCATTTGCCCAGTTCCAGCCCACTGGAATTGAATTCTTGAAATAGCCTCCTAACAGTTTTACCTTTCTCCTATTCCTCTCCCATACCAACGCTGGGATGAACTTTCTCAAGTGCAAATGTGATCCTGTCATTTCCTCTTCTGCTTCTCTTTGCTTCAGTTTTTCTTTTATTGCAATTAGATTTAAAACAAAAAAATTAAACTGCAGTAAACTATATATATATATGTTATTTATTTTTCACATACACTTCAGTAGCACAAGTCCATTTGCACTACTGTGCAAACACCAAAGCCTTTTTAAAAAAAAATCTTGCAAAAATGAAGCTTTATACACATTAAATAATCATTCTTTATTTCCCTCTTTGGCTTTATTTCCCCAGCCCCTGGCAAACTCCATCCTGCCTTCTAGCTATATTTATTTGACTATGTACCCCATATGAGTGGAATCATGTGGTTTTTTTGTGACTGTTCAATTTCAGCAGGCATAATGTCTTCAAGGTTCATCCACATTATAGCATGCGTCAGAATTTACTTTCTTTTTAAGGCTTCAAAATATTCTCATTGCATGTATGTGCTACCTTTTGTTTTTTCCATTCATTCAGAGAATGACATTTGGCTTGTTTCCACTTGTTGATTATTAGGGATACTGCTGCTATGAGTATACACATATCTGTTCGTGTTTCAGTTTTTAATTCTTTAATATTTTGTAATTCTGTAATATTTAGATACAAACTTGCCATTTCTTAATATAAAACTTTTAAATGGAGGCAGTTGCCCTTGAGGCCTACACTCCTCACCATATTTTACAAAGCCTTTAAATTCGTATAGCAACTGCTTATCACTTACTTCAGCTGTATCTCTAGCCTCTAATTCCCTTTACTCAAATCTACTCTTTGAGGCTTCAGAACCATGTCCAGTTCTTCCAACAGCCATTTCCCTGACTCAGGCTTCTTAGGTCCTGCTTTGTACCCAGAACATTCTTTGCCTGGCCACGTCTTCTTTCTTCAGACCTCGGCTTCCACATCCCCCGTGACAAAATAAGCAAGTGTTGGTGTCCTCCCAGAAGCCTCCTCCCAGTACGGTCTCCACGGCTTTGTCAATGCTTGCTTCTCGGTCACTCTTGTGTGCCTGGTGCTTGGCACAGCACTCTTCAGGGAGCAGACCATCAGTGGATGAGCATTTGAGTTAATTTTTAAAGGTTCTTTTACTCCTGTTCTTCCTAGAGATAGTCTTCTAGTGTGTGGGAAGAGGCAGAAGAAAAACATACCTTGGAAACACATGAACTTAAACAACAACAACAAAAAAATCCAACCCAGTCTTTTAGGCCTTGTTCTCATTCTACTCGCCCAAATCTGCGCTGAAATTTTCAGTTTTCCTTCCACCAGTCCTTAGACCTTCCAGGCACAGAGAGCAGTTGGGAATACAGAGGCTGAGGATTTCCCGGGGTAATTCGGGGGTCTTCTATCCTCAGGGGTTAAAGGGCTCCCTGGGGCCCCATCCCCACGGGCGCGAGGGTGCCACTGAGGCCCAGGAAAGCCCCTCCAGCTGGAACGCACAGCCAGTTCCGGGACTGCGGACGACCGGAAGTGGGACCGCGCCGGCCTGTTGCTTAGCAACGGCAGCTTCCGGGACGCTCGACTGCCCGCCCTGAGGGAGCGGACTGCGGGAGCAGGGAGAGGCTGCTGCTCCCCTACGGGCCGCCGCGGCTCTGGTCCCAGGGCTCCGAGGCCGGGCCGGAGCGACCCGGGAAGCGCCCGGTGCGGCCGCGAGACCCGGCGCCATGAGCGGCGAGCAGGTGAGAGGGCGGCGCCGGCCGGGTCGCCCGCGGGTCGGAAGCGGCTGGAGCCGGCCCTGCGGCCTCCCGCGGCCTCCCACAGCCTCCCAGCCCCCTCGCCTACCCAGGCTGTTGTGCGTCTTCCGCGAATACAGCGGCACGGTTCCTTCCCGGAAGTTCGCCCTCGGCGTCGCTGTAACAACCAGACGCGGCGTCCAGTGTTGCGCCTGCGCAGAAGCCGCCCGGAGCCCCAAGCGCAGGGTGGGAGGTGGAGCAGGGCGTGTTCGGAGCTGGGCTCCGCCTACCTGGGGGCCTGGGTCACTTAGTCCTTCGCACCCTGGGTTCTCCCCCCTGTGCAGAGGAGGAGGCTCAGAACAGCTTTCCTTGTCTAGGCTTACTGTGAAGTTCAAATAAGTACTGTGCCATGCTATCTGTGTACGACACTATTTTATACGTGGAAGGGTTTGGGAAGTAGCAAATGGCATTTATTAAAAAATATCCCTGTGACCTGTAATAAAAGGTGCATGATGTAGTAGCAACTTTAAAAAAAAAGACCAGCTTTTCATTAAATATTCCAAATTTTTATTCAATATGCAATAATTGCGTTCATCTTGGCCCAAGATTCTTGGGAAACTGGTACATACACATACTTACTGCATCTTGATCAATTTTACCCCTCCCTCCTCCCTCAGGTCCTCTTCCCATCTCCATAGAGTTACTTCCCTGTTTCCTACCATCTGTCTTTTATTTTGCTCTTTAAATAATTTATATTTTAGGTCTTTCAGAGAAACCATGTGATACTTAGCCTTCTGTGCCTGATTTATTTATTTATTTATTTATTTATTTATTTATTTATTTATTTATTTATTTCCTTTTGGGTACCCGGGGTTGACCTCAGGACCTCGCGGGCCAGCAGGCACCCGTGCCACTGAGCGAAATCACCGGCCCTTTTTTCGTATGTGGGTTCGGGGAGTCCAACTCGGCCCTCGCGCTTGCCAGGCAGTTGCTTACGCTGCTTAGCCATCTCACTGGCCCTGTGCCTGATTTATTTCACTTAGTATTGGGTCTCAAGATCCGTCTATTGTCCTACAAACGACCCAAATATCTCCTTCTTTACAGCTGAGTAGTTCTCCACAATTTCTTTATCCATTTATCTGTTGACGGACATATCAGCCACTAATGAAATTTAACTCGTGTTGCTATAAACATGTACATGCAGGTATCACTATAATACAGTGATTTGAACTCTTTCGGGAGGGGGGGTAAGATCTTTCTTGAACTTAACAGCAACTGTGGCTGAAAGAAGTGAAGAACAGTAGTCTTTTTAATGCCAGCACAGAACGGGAAAGCTGCAGTGTGGGCATTTTTCTGGCTGAGTAGAAAACAACTCCAGCTCCTCCACAGAGATAAATGAGAAAAGGACCCTGTAAGCAACGTGGAAGAAACAGTTGTTTTTATGTCTGCAAATTTTGCTTAGCATTCTTGTTTGAGTACTAAACTATATTTTTCATTGCTTCCTAATAATTCATATACCATAATATAATTAGTAGTAAAAGAATAAATGAGCAAGTAAAAAAACACAAATTCAAAAACAAGAAACTAAAAAACTGAGCAGTTGATTACTAGACCTCACTGGCAATTTTTCTGTGTAATATTGTAGTCAGAGTCTTTCTTTTCAAAAAGCCTGTAATCATCAGTATCAGTATATTCCCGCACTGGTCAGCTTCTTTGCTTGGTGTCCCAATCAGTCGTTGACCTGATCTTGAAGAATATCCTATGTTGGCAAAATTTGATATATCACTTTATAACATTTACGGTGGCATTCCTGAATATTACTTCCCAATTCTAACCCATCTGTAACTAAAAAGCATCCACTAAATACCCTCGGGCAGTTCAGTTTGTCTCATCTTTATGAAATACTGTTGCGAGATGACTCCCCTGGTCTCTACCCTGCCGCTCCAAAAAAAGGCATGTTTTATTGAAGAGCCAGTGGGACCTGATAGAACAGGCATTAGAGCCAGTGTGGTGGTGTACACCTGTAACGCTTGCACTCTGGGAGGCTGAAGCAGGAGGATTGCAAGTTCAAGCCCTGGGCAACTTGGTGACTTAGTGTGACCCTATCTCAAAACAAAAAGTAGAATAAAGGGCTGAGGATGTAGCTCAGAGTGAAGGTCCTGGCTCAACTCCAGTACCAGTACCACACACAGACACACACACACACACACAAATTTTCCCTCTTTCTACATGCTATTTTTAAACAGCAGAGGACCCTCTCTCCCTGTTTAGGTCGATTTGTAATTTTAAAACTTGCTTTGATACGTTCAGTTATGCTAATTTAGAAGGTAGTTTCCATGTTGAAAAGACGAAAGTTTTCATGTTTTAATCTAAAGTGAATAGAACAGATTAAACTTTTAGAAATGCCGTTTTGGTGTGACATTTGCTTATGTGTTCATTCAGTTTGAAAAAGTGATTGGTAGTAAAGTCATTATTGACTGAGGAGGCTGTAAAATATTCGCTTTATTAGTGGAAGGCAGTTAGTGAGGTGGCATTTTTCAGAGTTAGCAGTATGGGTTTTTTTCTTGTTAGCTACCTAAAAAGAAGATAAGTCTTTCACAATGTACTTCACTTTAAAAACTAGCTAAACTTGAAGGCATTTTGAGTTCCTGTTGAAGAACTTTGAGAAGTTCTTCAGGAAGGTTTCCACAAATTGTCTACTGATTATGTGCAAAGAGGATAAAAAACCTGCCAGCCATTCTCTACCCCAGTGCTTTTTCTAGTTATAGAAGCAAATCATTTTTGCACTTTCTCAATGCTCATCATGCTTTCCTTCGTCGTATCTTTACAGCTTTAACTTTAGAAAGAACTAAAAGTGAAAAAAGTTCTCTGTGAGGCCAACACCATGGTGACAACTGTAACAACCACATCTCAAACATGGGGTGCTTATCTTTAGTCAACCCTATTAATTTTAAGAGATTATTGAGAATTCAATTACAACAGTTAACATTTGGGTTATACCAGGGTTATAATAACCCTTCCAATAGGTGAGTAGATGAAAATCGACAAAGTAAAACCTAAGTGTGAACCCAGGCCATTTAAGGAAGATCAAGATGTCAGTTTCTTGTGGAATGTATTAGGATCCTAACAGAAAGCAGATGGCATTTCAAAAAGATTTGATTATCATATAAAGAGACCATTTGTGGAGGGTGCGCAAGTTTCAGGGAGCAAACAGGTAATGAGGCCCTCAAGTGTTACCAGCCACACAATGCCATTGCCGTTCTTGGAGCTGGTGGGTCAGGACAACTGGGCACCGTGCTAGATCTTGGTGAGAGCTGGAGGCTTGGAACAGTCATTTCCTGACAGGAGCTGAGCTCTAGGAGCATTCAGAACCACAGGGAGCAGGGTATACTAGGAAGTAAATATCCTCATGTTCTTTTCTCCTGCTCTCCACTCTACTGGGATGCGTCTCACTGGTTGGGGGTTGAGGGCACAGATGACATATGTGCATAGCATTCAGCCTCCTGTCACAGAGCACCCAGCAAAAGGATGAGGCTCCATCAGGGACCAAGAACACAACCATCACAGAAATTATTTTATGTTTGATGCAAACACGTTGAATTTCTAGAATAATTTGGAGGAAACTGGCATCATTATGATATTGACTCTTTCCTGAATACATTTATTTATTCAAATACTGGGAGCGTATCCATCAAAAATGTTTTAAAATTCTGTATAAGGGTGTCACATGTCTCTTGTTAGACCATAGCTCTCATGGTCAATTTCCTGTTAATCAGTTGGATTAATTCTGTAAGTCAGATGTTCACATCTTATGATATGATGCCGTTCCCATTCAGCATCTTTATGTCTAAATATGAGTCTAATGAAAGACGTGTAACACCCTTATCCTTGCAGGAAGAAATGTTTAAGATCAAGGTTTCACAAGTGGTGCCCTGTGTAATGATGAGAAGCTGTCTAATGATAAGAAGAGTTGCCACGGTGGTGACTGGTAGAGGCGCAATAGAAAAATAAAGGGTTACAGATGAGGAAGTTAAATAACTAAGGGAACAGGCTGTTGGATAGATTATTCATATATATATATTTTTTTTTCTTTTAAAGTATTTGAGATGGATGAGCAGGAGTAGAGCAGCAGGAGTTCCTCTAGTAAATACAGTGGCACTCAAACTGCAAAATGAACAGTTGTTCCTTTTTGTTTACTTAACTGGGGAATACAAAGATGACATCGTAGATTCAGGTATGTGGGGAGTATGTAACGTTCAGGATCTTTCTTGCTCCCTCCTTCCGTTTCTCTTGTATATCTTAATCTCCCTCTTCCTCTCCCTGTCTGTCTGTCCTTGGACCAGGATTGCAGTTATGAGAGAAGAGGTTAGATTCGGGATAAATGTTGTGGGCAGAGCTCAAAGGATTTGCTGATGGATTAAATGTATGATGTGAGGAGCAGGGAGGAGTCAAGGATGTCAAGGATGGTACCAGTGATTTTAGCTGGAAATCGAAAAGTGCATCATGATGTCATGTTTTAGTTCAAGAAAATTTGGGGAAATTCTGATAGGGTATGTGTTTATCAGTCAAGAATATGTCCTCGTGAAGTGCCTCAATTGCTCCAGGAAACACTCTGTCCATACTCCAGGGCTGTGGCAAATGATCAAACAGAGACATATCCTTGATCATATTGGTGGGTGGGGAAAAAATTGGGGGGGCTGGTGGTACACACCTGTAATCCCAGAATTCTAGGAGACTGAGGCAGGAAGATCATAAGTTTGAGCTCAGCCTGGGCAACATAGTGACTTAGACCCTGGCTTAAAATTTAAAAAAAAAATTTTTTTTATATGTGGGTACTGGGAATCGAACTCAAGACCTTGCACTTGCCAGGCAGGCGCTTATGCCACTGAGCTATCTCACCAGCTCAAATATTTTCTATAAAAAGGCTGGGTATGTAGCTCAGTGCAAAGGCCCTGGGTTCAATCCCCAGTACTGTAAAACAAACAAACAAAAAAATTCAGACCACTGAGTTCTGTGCTAGAAGGAGGGAGTGAGGGGAGCCAGCTACGCCCTGGGTTCAGTTCTAGCACTTTCAGCCCCAGCCCCTCAGGAATCCGCCTGATGGACAGGCCTGGCTCCTCACTGTAAAGGGCAGGACCGCTGTGTTCTCCTCGGCCTGAATTCCCGCGCTTACACTTCTCAGAGTCTGTGACTTGCCTTCCACCTCTCTACAGCTGTCTCTTGTGGCCATCTCCCACCCAGTCACTGTGGCAGGTTTTCCCCCGAGACCCTGAGGTGGGGTTGTTCTGTGACTTTGGATCCCTGGAGCAGCTTAGTCTCAAATAATAAGACCTCCCCCTCCTGACATGGCTCCTGGCCATGCCACCATAGCTTGCCATGTGGAGGGCTCACTTTCACAGTAGAAGCTGGGGCTTTTCCTGGGGTTGGCAGCCCTAAGCCAGGTTAGTGTTCTGGGCTGCTTTGGTCTTTTCTCTTCGTTGTTGTCTTCTGTTTCTCCATATTTAGCTTTCCTGTGGGCTCTTTCTTGATTCCTAGAGCTCTTCTTCGCTTTCACCTTGCTAAACATTCGTTTTTCCAGGTGTCTCAATTCCACATTGAAGGAGGCTTCTACTCTACCATCTTCATCGTCAGCTACTTCCACAGTGAAATTTCAGTAAGGGTTTTGGGTTAAGTTGTGTCACGCCCATCATATGCTAAATTCAGAACGCCATTATATTTGGAGATAGTCTTTAATAAGGTGATTAATTTAGACTGAGGTCTTAACAGTGGGTTCTAACCCAATAGGACTTGTGTCGGCATAAGAAAAAAGGGATTAGGACATGGCAGAAGGAAGATGACCTGAAGACACAAGGAGAAGATGACTACGGGCAAGTCAAGGACAGAGGCCTCAAAAGAAACCAACCCTGTTGACAGTTTGACTTCAAATTATAAGAAAACAAATCTCATGTTATTTTAGTCACTGAACCTGTGACGCATTGCTATGGCAGCCTTGCAAACCAGTACAGTGGCATAATGTACATTCCTTGTTTTTATGTAACAAATATATAAACACATTTCAGAGGAGCACAGTATATGTGCTCAGTACCTACAGGGGGCTGGGGCTGCCCTTTGGACAGCACAGCTGCTTTAAAGAAGGCAGGGACAGCAGGTGTGAAAAGCAGCCACTCTCCAGGTCTAAGGGACAGAGCTCAAGGGACACACGCAGAAGAGCCGTCCTCCCTCCCTAGAGCTCAGGCTCAGACCCCTGGCAGAGCTTCGGCTGCGCTCACTGCTGGGAGGGACCTGGCTGTGCAGGCGCAGGCCTGGCTGGCAGGGGACAGCGCTGCAGGATGCTGAGTTTGAAGGAAGCCTCCCCTGGTGTGGGGAGCCCCGTGGGTAGCCACCTGTGGGAAGGCGGGAAGCTTGGGGAGGGAGGCTGCCCTCAGGCATGGCACTCACTGCTGGCATCTGCACCACTGATGCCAGGAGAGAGAGCCCTGGACCCGGGAGTGTCTCCTCAGCATCCCTCACAGTGGTGAGGCGCTTGGCAAAGGAGAAATGTTTGGGGCTCCTGTCAGAACGCCCAAAGGAGGGCAGAAAGGGTGGATTTGAGCGGGGAGGCAATGCTCCCTCCATCCACTGCACAGATCAGCGCATTCTGTTACCACTGTCACCAGAGCTTCCTCTTAGCTCGGTGACGTCCTTCTCCACTGCCAAGGGGCAGCAGCACTTTTCTCTGAGGGGCGCTGCTGGGAAGTACAAATGTTATTTACGGTGATTGGAGGACTTGTTGCTTTGAACACATTGTCACCTTAGGAAGTGTACCGTTCTGGAAAACAAATTAATTTTTCATCATAGAGAAGGGAGGTGGAGATGAATAAGATTTAGGTACTGATTAGATTCAGATAAATTCCCAGGAGTAAATTTAATCAGTTTCCCATTGAATAGACTTGGCAAACGATGCCTTAATGGCTTATAGGATTTTCTATATACACAGTCATACAAGAGTAGCATGCTATTTTGGATGACACGTGCTGTACAATTTAGTTGAGTGAATCATGTTTTGTACTAACTGCTAAAAGTTTCTTTTTTTTTTTTTATATTTTTACTGCAGGATAAACCAGCCAGCAAAGAAAAATGCAAGGCACCAGTAAAGTCCCGACCACAGTTGTTTATGGTAATTTACCAATATATCATCACTTGTATTGCTTTTATAATAATGTTTACTAATTTTGCAGTTCAGCAACTTGAAAATATGTTACTGATTTTCTCTGATTTTAAATTTTGTGTTTCCTTTCATTCTATTCTCATGGAGACATTCTATGAGGTACATATCTTAGGAAATATATGTATTAATAAGTCACTATATCTATGATTTCCTAGTATGTACAGAATACTTGTGTATTATGATTAAAAGACCTGCCAAGGTGGAGTTGGAGGAGGAGTGTGACAGTTGGAGTTGGGCAATGAGAGCTTGTGTTAAAACTTCATTGCTAATGGCTCTGTGACATTTGAGAAGTCATTGAGCTTCGGATTCTCCATATGAAAATGAGAGGATTTGATGATCTTGAAGGGTGTGGCTTTTTTAGTTCTAGAATCTGTGCTTGAAGAGATTCTAGGCATGTTTATTAATTTTTTTTATTTTTGATAAATTTTGGTTTTTTACATTTTTATTTGGAGTTAAGAAAGACCATCTAAACTTACTTGATCCTCATTTTGAGGAAAGGACCAGATTTTATCAGGGCAATATGGAGGGCACAGTGGTGGCTCTGTTAGGTGAATTAGTATTGCTGACATAACACATGGGCCTCGAAATCTTAGAAACTGACAAAGACTCGCCCTTGCTCACATGAAGGGCAGTGTGGGTCCATAGTCCCCTGCGGGGTACAGCTGTGCCCATAGGTGCACCTGGCCTCGAGGGCCAGCTCTTAACTTCTCCAGGCAGTGTGAATCACTCAGCTGGCAACAGAGGAGTGAGAGGAGAGGTTGCGACATGGAATAGTTTGGAGCTCACTGAGGAGGGCTTTGAAAATCGCAGAGACTGGGCCCCTCCACCGAGAGTTCCTCAGTGCTCGGGAGAGGCATGGTCAGCGCTGTGCCTGAGGAAGGCCGCGGTGACCTTCTGGTACGTCTGGAAATGTGTCTCCCATTGCCTGGATTATTTTAAAAATCTGCTGGTTCGGGCCGGTGAGATGGCTCAGCGGCTTAAGCGCCTGCCCGGCAAGCGCAAGGGCCCGAGTTTGACTCCCGGATCCCACATACGAAAAAGGGGCCGGTGATATCGCTCAGCGGCACGGGTGCCTGCTGGTGCGCGAGGTCCTGAGGTCGACCCCCCGGTACCCACAAAAAAAAAAAAAAAAATCTGCTGGTTCTACTTGCTTCTCCTGTATGTTGTTTACTGCTACTGGAACCATTTATGAAAAGTACTCTCTGTGTCCCTGCATGATAAATAGGGTAGCAATGTAATTTATCACCAGGAATGACCTGCCATTGAGAGCAAAGTGCCACTTGTGCTGGGAACAAGTGTCAACTGCAGCCATGTCCAGCAAGCTGGAATTTGAGGTCACTGCAAGAGGGACTGCAGTGGATGTTTATTGCGGGCCAGGCCAATCCAGCCCCAAAGCCCATGTCCTCATGACGTAGTAGCCGCCTCCTCTCCAGCTCCGTGTCCTCCCTCGCCCTTTATTCATGTCCCCACCCAAGCATGACTACGAAGACATTCTCACTACCTCATCTCACCTGGCATTTCTCTACTCCTACTTCCCTTTCCCCTGCTTTACTTTTCTCCACTGTACACATTACTTCCTGATGTTACATGGTGTGTCTATTCTGAAATGGCTTTGTGTACCTCCAGCATGTACCCTCTGTGACGGGAGGGACTTAGGCCTGTCTGTGACTGAAGACCCAGTGACTGTGGAATGAGAGGATGGATTAGGTAACCCACCGAGTTGGTCCAAGTCCCTGCACCGTCCATCCCAGCATCTCCCTCAAGCCTGCCATTCTCATTTAGTCCCCAGTTCTTGGGGCTCCCTCTGTCTTCACTAAGCTCCCTGCTGTCCTCCTCTGTGGAGGCCCAGCCACCCTTCAAGGCTTAGTTTCCATCCCTTCACTTTCAGTAGTAGTCACTGGACTGTGCACTTCCTACAAGCGGGAAAACACCGTTCCCAACTTGTACAGTAGGCACCAAAGTGGTAGAATAGTACGTACCTCATGGTGTTAAGAATATTGAAGAAGCTTGTTGATGTACATTTCTTAGAACAATATAAAATACATTCGAATTAATATAAAGAATTATTAATGAGATAATTTGTATTCTTTGTGTTTTGTACTGTCTTCAAAATCTAGTGTGTATTTTACACATCTCATTTCAGAGGAGCACAGTATACATGCTCGGTACCCACAGGGGGCTGGGGCTGCCCTTTGGACAGCACAGCTGCTTTAAAGAAGGCAGGGACAGCAGGTGTGAAGAGCAGCCGCTCTCCAGGTCTAAGGGACAGAGCTCAAGGGACACACGCAGAAGAGCCATCCTCCCTCCCCAGAGCTCAGGCTCAGACCCCTGGCAGAGCTTCGGCTGCGCTCACTGCTGGGAAGGACCTGGCTGTGCAGGCACAGGCCTGGCTGGCAGGGGATGCTGAGTTTGAAGGAAGCCTCCCCTGGCGTGGGGAGCCCCGTGGGTAGCCACCCATGGGAAGGCGGGGAGCTTGGGGAGGGAGGCTGCCCTCAGGCATGGCGCTCACTGCTGGTGGCTGTGCCACGGCCAGGAGAGAGAGCCCTGGACCCGGGAGTGTCTCCTCAGCATCCCTCACAGTGGTGAGGCGCTTAGCAAAGGAGAAATGTTTGGGGCTCCTGTCAGAACGCCCAAAGGAGGGCAGAAAGGGTGGATTTGAGCGGGGAGGCAATGCTCCCTCCATCCACTGCACAGATCAGCGCATTCTGTTACCACTGTCGCCAGAGCTTCCTCTTAGCTCGGTGACGTCCTTCTCCACTGCCAAGGGGCAGCAGCACTTTTCTCTGAGGGGCGCTGCTGGGAAGTACAAATGTTATTAAGACTTGTTACTTTGAACACACTGTCATCTTAGGAAGTGGACCATTTTGGTGTCTCAGTAAGGGTGAACGTGAAATTTTAGCAGTACAGAGGGGAAGTAAAACTGAGTGAGCTCTGAACAGTAAGTTCAGAGAAATCCTCAGAAGTTGAGATAGATGAAACGCTTTGTACACTTTTTAAAGCTTTTGATAATTATTCCTGCTACCGTTTTTCTTTATTATCTTGCCCTAAACAAAAGAATTCTAAAACAAACATTAAGAATATTAAAAATAGTAGAATATATTTTGGGTCAAGTGGGGTGATATATGCTTGACTTTCTAATAAACAGTATAAAATTTGGTTGAATGAATCAATTTTGGCATTAAGAGAATAAACAAAATTTTTTCCATATTTTTTATGCAGGATAAATCAACTTCCAAGGACAAATCCAAGATAGCAGCAAGAGTTTTGCCACAGTTGTCTATGGTAACTTACCTATACACTCTCAATAAATTTTTGCCATTTAAAAAATGTTTATTAGTTTTCAAACTTGAAAATAAATAATCAAATTTCTCATTTTGAATTTTGTGTTATAATTTGATTTTTTTTTCTGATTAAAAAAAATTCTGTGAGGTACATCTCTTAAGAAAAATACCTTAATGGAGTTACTATAGGTATCAGTGGTGGCAAACCTATGGCACAGGTGCTGCTGCGGGCTGTTTGTTATCACTGAAAACTCTAAAAGGCTCGCCATCACTGCTCTATAGTTTCTTAGTATGTTATGATTTATATCTGGATGACCCCCCTCCCCAAAGTCTCATGTGCTCATAGGCAGGGCTTTTTAAGGGTGATTGAATCAATGGCATCCTATAATTAAATGTGGTGCTAGGGTGCGGGGCTTGGTTGGAAGAGGCCACATACTGGGCGCATGACCTGGAAGGGTTTATCTCCCGCTTTTCCTCTTCCCTGCTCTCTCTGCTTCCTGGCTGCCATGATGTGAGCAGCTCTCCTCCACCCAGGCCTTCCGCCATGCCTTCTTGCCTTGGAGCGAGCCAACATAGACTAAAAACATGAGCCAAAATAAACCTCTCCTCCTCTATTGTGTTTCAGTTACATGAAAGTGGTAAAGACATATGTACAGAATGCTTGAGTATAATGAATGAAAGATTTGCCAAGGTGGACTAATAGGAGGAGTATGAGTGTTAGAGTCAGGAGATGAGAGCTTGGGTTAAAGCTTTGTCTCTATGGCTCTGTGATGTTTAGAAAGTCATTTACTCCTCTAAGCCTCGGTTTCTGGGATTGAAAATGAGAGGATCTGATGATCTCTGTGGAGATGGCTTTCCCAGTGCTAAAAGTCTGTGCTGGAGATTTTTTAGATCTTGGCATCCTTGTTCATTATTTTGACTCCACATTATTGTTATTCTGTGGAATAGGCAGTTCATGGGCATTTTCACTTGATAAAATGCTGGATAAGGTAGATTTTACTGCAATAAAATTTGCTATCTAGTAATTATGTTGGATTTAATGCCATTCAGTTTCCCTCTTGGGACTTTTGGGAATGAGCTTAAGTGGAGTTTCAGTGTAATCACTGTATTTTGGAATTGTGATAAAACATACATAATGTAAAATTTACCTTCTTAATTGTTACTTGAGGTATAGTTCAGGAGAATTTAGTAATTCACATTGTTGTGAAACCATCACTATCATCCATTCCAGAACTCTCTTCATCTTCCCAAATGGAACCTCTGCTCCATTAAATGATAACTTCCTATCCTCCCCTCCCTCAGTCACTAGCAAACCATCGTCCTACTATTTTTGCCTCTACCTGTTTGACTACCTAAGCATGTCATGTAAGTGGAGTCATATGATATTTGTCCTTTTTCATCTGGCTTATTTCTCTTGTATAATCTTCAAGATTTGTCCATTATTTGTTTTGAAAGATATTTTTAAAAGCTGAACTCATAATATAATATTGAATTTGTATTACTTTGTACAGAAAAATTTTAAATGAAGATCATTTGCATTTAGAACACTTGAGTTAATATTCCTATGTGAATTATCTCAAACATTTAAAAATACATATTTTAATTGAAAATATGCTTTTATTGATAATGCCACCATGTCTGGACAATTGAGCAATAGAATGTTTCCCCTAGTTCTGCAAGAACTGTGCTAAATTTCCTTGTTTAGAAGTTAAAGACCTGCAATGGAATAGACGCTTTATTTTCTTTTTTAAAAAATTTAAATAATTTTAAAACTGAAATAAATTGCTATTAGTTTGTTTTGTCTTATTGGTATATGGATTTAGAAGTATAAACTCAATTAAAAGTACTTATTGAATGCCTGTAAGTGCAATGAATCATACCCCTTTCCTGTGAATCACATAATCATCTACAATGCTTTTTTGGCGGATTTTTCCTTTTCTTTCTTTAAGTTTTATATGTCTTAAGAGAAACAGTATTTTAAAAAATAATCCATTGGGCCGGTGAGATAGCTCAGCAGCATAAGCGCCTGCCTGGCAAGTGGGAGGACCTGAGTTCGACTCCCAGTACCCACATAAAGGAAAAAAGGGCCAGTGATACCGCTCAGCGGCACAAGCACTTGCTGGCAAGTGCGAGGTCCTGAGGTTGACTCCCGGTACGCACATTAAAAAAAAAAAAAAAATCCATTGATTTAAATTGGTTTTTATTTGAATGTTAAGGTTGGCACCTGGTTAAAAGTTCCCCAGTAGTAACTACTACCTGGAGTGATTTTCATTACAGCTCCACTTCTCCTAGAAAGTGACTCTTGCAGTTGAAATTATGCTGATTCAGCATGGGTGGCTCCCATCCTCTGTGAGCAGGCAACCTGATTCACACCCTTCTGCTCACAGAACTCCTGTGAGTCTTAAATCCCTTTTGGAGCAAGACGAGAGTGGAAGAATGGAGGAGCAGATGGTAGGATGGAAAATCACTGACTTACACACTGTCCTAGTGCACTTTCCTGAGAAAGAAGAACCTGACACAAAGACTGTGTGCCCGTAGTTTACTTGGGAAGCAGGAAGAGGTTGGAGAGAGTAAAACTAGGCAGAAGGAGGAGCTACTGCAAGCATGGGCTAACAAGTTGGTCTAGATCTGAAAGGAAGAAATGGACTAAATTAGCAGCACTACAAAATATGTAGATTTTGCTTTAAAATATGCCTACCTGGGTTTGCTGAAGAAACGTAATCTTCACCAACCATGTTCTGTGTTCTGGTATTGCAGTTATTGGAGAGCTAATTAGCCATTGCCCTTTTAAAAGATATAAATGCTCTTCTGTCTGCTGTGATTCCTTCCACACCCTATGTTTCTCAGCATAAATCTGAGCTAATACTCCAGGCCGGAGCTGCTGGAACTGTGTCAGACCTTGGGTGGCAGAGTACCGAGTACAGCTCAAAGGGCTAGCACAGGGTCTCGTGTTGGAATCCAGTGCCAGACCCCTCATGGTGAGACCCAGCACCTGTTAGAAACTGAAGGCCCCTTCTGCAGGCTGCTCACACACAGAGCCTCTAGATCTGCCCAGGCGCTGGGTGGAGGCCTGTGCACTGGTCAGGGCAGATGAAAGTTTCAGCTTGCACCATTTCCATCCTTGGAGTAGGTCCAGAGCACACCTGCCCTCCTCCGGAGAGTATGCAGGCCCCTGCAGCTGAGACTTGCGTCTATTTAGCTTAGCATCAGCCTTGGTGGCCAAGGCACTGTCTCCATCCACTGTCTTCAAACCTGGGCCAACACAGCTACTGCCAGACCACGGCTCACAGGTGGGACTCTAGAACTGCCCCAGCACCAGCCAAGACCTGGGAACCAGTGCAATAGACACATATTTTGGCCTGCATAATTGCCAGCTGCAGTCTGGGCCTTTGTGCACCCCTCAGTTCGTGAGACTCTGGTGCCACCAGCTCAGCATCAGCCTGTGTAGCCAGGGCCTGCCTTCTGCAACACTACCTGAAACTTCGGCAGCCTAGCTTGACACAAGACCCCGTTCAGTGGGTATAGGACAGGGTGCTAAGCATGCTTTGCCCTGGAACTTGGCACTGGGCTGGTAGAACCTAATACTGGGTAGATCCTGAAGCCCCCTTCCCTAGCTCTGCTTGCAGACTGAGCCTCTGGGACAGCTCCAGTCCTAGAAGAAGCCACAGCCCCAGCCTGTTGGGCTTCTATTCCAACTAGCATCCCCTGAGGCTGGTTGCGTTAGTCTTAGCCTTGACTCTATTTTTTAGTAGTAGGCAGTCTATAGCAGTGTGGCCCTTGTTCCTACCCTTATGTTGTACTAGTTTGGGTAGGCTGTGGGCCCAGGGTATGACAGAGCCTAGTGGCATTGGTGATTAGAGGTGTGACATGGGAGCCTGAGGCTGGTCCAGCCATGATGACTCTTCCCAGAGTCAGGCAGAATCCTGCAATACCTGACCATAGGCCAGTTACTGTGGATGAACCATCTGGACCTAGCCTGGTGCAAAGGAGAGACTTGTGGGGAAAGACTACTTTCTCTAGGTATGCTCCTATTTCTTTCTGAGCAACACATCAGCAGTATACTTGTGACAAGCTGGGCATGGATTACCCTCTAGTACTGAGATAGCTGCCACACACCAAGAGCAGATTCCTGGTGAATCTGGGCATGGGTACCATTCAGTGCCAAGACAGTTGAAGTTTCTGTAAGCTCAGAGAAAATAAGCTGCTTGTTTAGAATTTTTGGGATGATAGGTAAAAAGCTAGATTAGGAAGACTGGAACAAATACCTAATCATTTAATGCCCAGGCATTGTCACATGCCAGCACATCAGGAGCTTTCAGGAAACTGTGACCTCACCTAACAGTCAAGTAAGAAGTCAGAAAATGACCAATTAGCTATCAATATGGGAGAACTCTCAGGGAATTCAACAGCTGTTTTAAGGAAACCCAGAGAACTTGAAGAAAAGACAAAAATATTTCAGTACTATAACAGAACAACCTAACAAAGTGATAGGAGTAATTTAAAAAGACTGAAATCCTTAAGCTGAAAACTACACTCAGAAAATTCAAAACGCAATAGAAAGCATAATAAGCAAGGTAGATCAAATGGAGGAAAGAATTAGTGAGCTTGAAGACAAGCTATTTGCAAGTGTACATTTGAAGGAGGAAAAAAAAAGATGAAGGGAATGAAGAAAGCCTACAGGAAATTTTGGACAGTATTCAAATAGTAATTATTTGAGTTAGTCAAAAAAGTAACAGAAAACTTCCAAAACCTTGGAAAGGATACAGGTGTCAGGTATATGAAGGCCAAAGGTCTCCTTATTTAATTCCACAGGTTTATCCCAAGATACCTTATAATCAAGCACTCAAAAGTGAAAGATAGGTGCTCAAGGCTGCCAGGGAAAAGAAATAACATTGCCCCAACTCACCTGACAGCAGACTTCTCTGCAGAAATGTTATAGAAAATGCCATGAGGTTTTCACAGTACCCGAGGCAAAAAAAAAATTCTCAATCAAGAATACTGTGTCCAGCAGAGCTAGCCTCTCGAAATGAGGAAGTGATAGATTCCCAAGCAAAACCTGAGAGATTATATTTCTACCAGGCCTGTTCCACAAGAAATGTAAAGGAAGTTCTTCAAACTAAAAAGACAGAGACCTTAATGAATAAGAAGAAAACTGGAAAGGAATAAAACTCACTGCTAAGAGTAGTTATACCAACATTCATAATGTTCTAATATTGTAAGAATGGTGTGTAAACCATTTGTATCTTTAGTATGAAAGCTAAAGAAACAAAAGCATTAAAAATGATAGCTATATTAATATGTTAAGGCATAGGCCATACATGTGTAAAATGGGGATATTGAAAATTCAAAATGTGGGAAGAATGGAGTGCAAGTGTAATTTTCTTTTTTCTTTTTTCTTTCTTTTTTTTTGGTATATGTTTGTGATACATAGCAAATATATTCATCATGGGAAGTTGATATACATTAGTTTCTTATCAGTATCTCATCTCTTTTTTTTTGTTTTTGTTCTTTAAAATCATACTAGTTGCTATCATTTCAAAATAGCTTATTATAATCAAAATATGTTTTCGTAAGCCTCATGGTAACTACAAAGCAAAAATCTGTAATCTACAAACCAAAAATATTAAGAATCAAAACATACTACTAGAGTAAGTCATTTAACCACAGAGGAAGACCATAAGAAGGGGAGAAAAAATGGAACTAAAACAATACTAGAAAACAAGTTACATAATGGCTGCAGTAAGGCCTTACCTATCAGTAATTACCTTGAATGCATGTGGATTAAATTCTCCAATTAAAATACAGTGACTGATGGGCCGGTGAGATGGCTCAGCGGCATAAGCGCCTGCCTTGCAAGCGCAAGGGCCCGAGTTCGACTCCCGGATCCCACATACGAAAAAAAGGGGCCGGTGATATCGCTCAGCGGCACGGGCGCCTGTTGGTGCACGAGGTCCTGAGGTCGACCCCCCGGTACCCACAAAAAAAAAAAAAAAAAAAAAAATACAGTGACTGAGTAATTAAGAAAAACAAGACCTAATGTAGTTTATAAGAAGCTCACTTCACCTCTAATGACATTAAGACTAAAAATGAAGGCTAGAATAAGATATTTTATGCAAATAAAATCCAAAGAAAGCAAACATAGCCATACTTAGATAAAATAGACTTCCAATCAAAAGCAGTACAAAGAGACAAGGTCATTATATAATGTTGAAAGTGTCCCTTCATCAAGAGTAAATAACAATTATTATATATGCACCAGAGCACCCAAATGTATAAAGCAAATACTACTAGTCATAAAGGGAGAGAGAGACTCCAATATAATAACAGTTGGGGACTTTAATACCTTACTTTTATTAAGATAGAAAATCAACAAAGAAACAACAGAGTTGAATTGCACTCTAGACCAAATGGACTTAATAGACATCTATATAATATTCCACTCATTAGCTGCTGAATACACATTTTTATCAGCACATGAAACATTGCCCATGACAGAACATATGATAGGCCATAAAAGAAAAGTTTTAAAAAGTTGAAATCATGTAGAGTATTTTTCTGACCACAATGCAACAATCAATAGCAAGAAAAACTCTGGAAACTACAGATACATGGAAATTAAGCAACTTACTTCAACTAGTGGATAAAAGAAGACATCAAGAAAAATTTTAAAAATTTCTTGAAACAAATGAAATTGGAAACACAACATACCTATGGAGTATGGAGTATAGAAAAAGCTCTACTAAGAGGGAAATTTATAGCAATCACAGCTTATAGCAAAAAGTAGAAAGCTCCCAAATTTAAAAACAGTAAAAAGACAAGGAAAAAACAAACTATTGTTGCAGCTAAAGGAACCAAAAAAATAAGAAAGCCCAAATGTAATAGTAAAGAAAAAAATAATGAGCAGAGAAGAATAAATGAAATGGAGATTAAAAAACAATACAGAAAAGTCAACAAAATAGAATTGGTTCTTCAAAAAGAAAGTAAAAATAGATAAAACAGTAGGACAAAAAAAAGAGAGAAAAGACTGAAATAAAATCAGAGATGAAAAGAGAGACCTCACCAAGAGGGGTGGTGTGGTGTGGGGAAAGTTGATCCATGGGTACGGAGTTAGAGTTAGGTAGGAGTGAGAAGTTCTGGCGTGCATATTGTGCAGTAGAATGACTAAATAATAATCAGTAAAAAGCTAGAGGAAAGGGTTCTGAAAGTTTTCACCATAGAGAGATGGAATTTTTGAGGTGTAAGACGTGTTATACCTGGTTAAGCATTACACAGGGTATACAAGTAGCAGAACATTACATAGTAACCCCATTGATGTGCATAATATTTATACTTCTATGCTTCAGTTAAAAAAAAATGTAAAAAAATGAAGGCTTGAAGACATTTGTCAAATTCTGGGGATGAGTACATCCAGCTAGCAGCCTGGCTTTTGGGAACATCTCCCAAATACCACGCGCCCTGGCCAGTCATGGCTTGAGGAGGCCACAGTACTCCGTGCCTTAAGTAGACCTGTTGTGGAGGGTCTGTATCTTCCTAGATGTTCTCATCTGTTTGAGAAAAGATCTGCGTGTTTTACTAAAATACTCCCGCATTGCATGAAAAGGGGTTGTCTGTTTTGCTCACTAATATTTAAATTTCTTATTTAGGTGAGTACGAAGCCCCAGTGGCAGCAGGCAGCTCCCTCATTCCATCTGAATATAAAGGAGGACGATGAGATTCCGGAGCCTTTTACTGTTAAAAACGAACAGTCCTATGGTAAGAACATTAATTTCCATCCTAAATCCAAAGAAGTTTTCTACGGGAAAAAAACCGTGTGACATTTAGTTAATAGAGTCATAAAAATATAAAACCTAAATGACATTTATGTCAAGTAGAAAAATTTCTCCCAAATATTTTCGGTCTCGGAAAATAATTGATCCCAGTTGTTCATTATTTCAGGCCTTTGTAAATGCTGTAAGAGCTGATATTTTAGGAATTGGGGTGTTTATCACAAAACTTTTATTTATTGTAGTCAGAATTTGCCTCTGTGTCAAAGGCTGAGAAGTTTTTTTCTAAGAAGTTTTTAGCTAGGCATAAATATTACTTTCAAATTAGTCATTTAATGTTTCGTTATTTTGACTCATTAAAATACAGTGCTTATCAGATTGATTACACTTAATATTAATCTTTTATCATTGTTCTTTAAATATTTTTGAATAGTTGTACTCTGTTTTTAATCATAGTTTTAATCTTGTTCATTTTAAAAGGGTCTATGTAAATGTAATTGGAAAATGTGTTATATTAATCAAAATATATATTAAATCAATTGAATATTCTTGAAATAAAGGTTTCTATTGTGATGATATAAGATAGTAGTAGTTTAACTTTCTGAGAATAAAAGAAAATAAATTATACGTAGGCTTCCTTGAAGACTTAAAGCATGTTATATTTTCTAATGGTGTTTTATTCTAAGCACTTAAATATTTTAGCTTGCTTTTGAGAGGAACAATTTTTTTTTTCTTAATCCAGCTGAATACGTGGAACAATTTGGAAAAAAAGGCAAAGTCTTCCACCAAGTTGAGGATGCTGGACCGTCTACCTCCAAGTCAAAGGCCAAGTCTCCTCACAGAGAACGAGAGAACTTTAGAAGTGCTCTTGTTAACATCATCCTGTAAGTTCCATGTGCTGGCTGAAGTGTGTTACCCTAGTCAGAGCCCCTGAGAAATTTTACTTGAAACTCTAAGAATTGTGTGCATTTCTAAGGATGCCTGAAAGCCTTGTTGCAAAGTTGATGTACAAGGAAAGAAGGAGTTTGAGTTTAACGCTGTTAGGCATGTCCCACCTTGACATACCATGAATTGTAACGGTACCAATGTGGGTCCTTGGCACTGCTAGTGATCACAATTTCTGAGCATTCTGGTTATAGCCATGTGGCTGGTGGAAGATTTGGCTAGTTTTTCCCCATCTCATCAGCTCAGGCGATACAGTGAGGTGACTTCTCTGACATTGTAGGACTCTTCGTGTAGACAAGGAATGGGGTGGAATGTGCAGGTCTCTTCGTGTAGACAAGGGATGGGGTGGAATGTGCAGGTCTCTTCGTGTAGTCAAGGGATGGGGTGGAATGTGCAGGTCTCTTTGTGTAGACAAGGGATGGGGTGGAATGTGCAGGTCTCTTCGTGTAGACAAGGGATGGGGTGGAATGTATAGCAATGCAGGCTGTGGCCATCCCACCCAGCATGGTCTGAGTTTTTTAACTTTGTATGGAGAGTGAGGAGGACTCAAATTAGTTTGTCTTATTTCCACGTAGCACTGTGGAAATTGTTTAGCAGTCTTTTGTGTGTCATTATTGTGCAAACAACCACGGGGTTTCAAGCCCCACTGTGGTGCATAAGTCACCCCAGAACCCCGTTTACTCACCCCATGTGGCACTGAACTGGCTGGATGGTTGAGTGCTTACAAAGGATGGGAGGGGATTTGCGGAGTCCTGTGCAGCTGAATCGATGGCAGACACCTCCTCTAGAGTGGCTTTGAGTTTGCTTTTGCCAAGTGCCACCAGAATGTCACCCACTTGGTCCACTTGTACTGCTTTCTTGGCTTAGGCACACTTGGATCACACTAGCTGTTGAAAATCAATGCAGAAATCAATGGGCAGGTGGGACTCTGGCTATCGATTCTTAGAATAAAAATGTTTTTGACTGTCTGGAACCCCAGGTCAAGACAAATGAGGCTTCTTTCTTCCTCCCCCGCCAGTGGTTTGGATAAAGAAATGTATTCTACTTCGGGACTGTTACCGGGAATGAATATAGACAGCAGGGCACGCAGTGGTGCTGGGCAGGGGGGCTGGCGCTTTGGTAAGTGGCTGAGTCTGGGCGCCTTGGAGCCAAGTGGATGGGTTGGTCAGGTGGAACAGCTAGAAGGACGCAGGGTTACACACACCACAGGGCCTCGGGGCATAGAGTGACGGAGATGAGCTTTCTTGATGTGACTTCTGTATCCGTTATTTCCAGCCCTTCTTTAATTGAGGGTGGGCCCTATGGTGGGTTTCAGGTTTATAGAGGGTCTCGGTTGGAGTTAACTCAGGTCCAGGGAATCATCATGAAAATCCCAGGCTCTGTCCCATAAGCTCTGTTTTGCCTTTCATTGTTTTTCTTTCTTTTGTTCTCAGCTGTGTGTTTCAAAGGAGCTTTTTGACTTACTCGCCGGCATTTAAGGAGTAGTAGAGATGGGAGTTTTTTCTGATTATCTTTGCTGCTATGTTGTAAGAAGCAGAAGTCTGTTTTTAAACAGTTCATCATGTGTCAGTTGTGCCGAATGGAGACAGACTTATTGAAGTTCAGTCTTAGAGTTTACTTTAGTAGTTTATTTAATCCTGTCTGTCTGTCCGTCTATCTATCATCTATCATCTCTCTGCCTACCGATCTTTGTGTGTAGCACTAGGATGGAACTTAGGGGCCTCATGCATGCTAGGCAAGTGCTCTACCACCAAGCTGTACCCCCAGATGTAAACAGCTTTTTGATATTTCTTCTCTATGTAGATTTAACTTCTACCAATATATTTTATGTGTTCTATTTGCCATAAATTGCCTTTGTTTTGAAATATTTTTTCTGCTTTTCATTTACTTGAATTTTCTCAATTTTCTCTTTATTGTCATTGATTTAAAAATTATGAAATATATTTGTTTTTTAAATAACTATACTAATCTTTAAAACTACACATCGTAATTTAAATTTTAAAGTTTAAAATTCATTTTATTTGTCTTCCTCCTGAAAAACAGATGTTAAAATGTTTTAGTTTAGCTCTGACTTACTTTGAATTTTCATGTGATTTTTAAAAAATGGTTTAATTTCACCAAGACTTTAAATATGCATTTTCTTTTTTTTTTAAGTTAACACATACTTACATTTACTAACATGTCATGTAATTTCTTAGAAAATGACTTGCATTCCACTCTCTACTTGTGGTTTCATTTTCTCTTTGGTTGAAATTCACCACTTAGTATTTTTTGCAGTGAGACTCTGTGTTCAGGGAACTATAGACTTTCATGTCTGTAAAGGGCTCAGTTTCATCCTTGCTCCTGAATCCGTGGCTAATCTGACAATGAAATTAATGTATAATGGTAATTTTCCCTGCACATCTGAAGAGAGTAGGTCACAAATATTAACCATCATCTTCTGTCATGTATTATTGTGTATGAGAAGCTCAAGTCACCTTGTTCTCATTTTGTAAACTTTATTTGTTGTATTGGACTCTTTTACACTCACTTCTTTTATTTTTTTATGTTTTTATTTTTTGTTAGTACATGTGTGCTGTACATAATGTTTACATTCCTTGAGTGGAGCTAGTACATGTACATAACACATCGTAATTCTTATTTTTATCCCTTTACTCTCCCCTTACTCCCATCTCCCTCCATCTCTTGCTTCCCTTCCCACTTGAGAAAGATATATCTCCTTACTTCCTATTTTCTATCTTTTATTTTGCCCTTTATTTATAATTTGGATTTCTCATATCAAAGAAACCTTGTGGTATTTAAGCTTGTGTGTCTGATTTATTTCACTTAACATTATAGTCTCAGGTTGCATCCATTTTCTTACAGATGACTCAAGTTTATCTTTCTTTATGGCAGAGTAGTTCTCCGTTGTGTGTAAATATCACATTTTCTTCATTCATCTGCTGATGGACGTATAGGCTACTTCCAAGATTTAGCTATTATGAATTGTGCTGCTATAAACATGGGTGTGAATGTATCACTGTAATATGATATCTATTACTCTTTTGGGAAGATAACTAGAAGGGGAAGATCTGGGTCAAATGGAATTTCTGTTTTTAGTTTTTTGCCAAATCTCCATACTGATCTCCACTGTGGTTGTACTACTTTACCTTCCTATCAGCCATGTAGAAGGCTTCCTTCTTCCCCACAGCCTCGCCAGCACTTGTTATTAGTTGATTTCTTGTTGATAGCCACTCTTTTTTGAATGATATGGAGTCTTAGTGTTGTTTTAATCTCCATCTCTCTGACAGCCAGTGATGCTGAACATTTTTTATGTATTTATTGGCTATTTGTGCTTCTATTCATTTCAGTTGCCCACCCTTCATGAAGTTGGGTCTTGTATTTTGGGGGTTCTAATTTTTTAAGTTCATTGTATATTCTAGATAATAGTCCTCTTTCTGAGGGACAGCTAGCAAAATTTTTTTCCCATTTTGTAGGTTGTCTCTGTACTCTGTTAGCTGTTTCCTTTGCTGTGCAGAAGCTTTATAATTTGATATGATTCTTGATTTGTTGATTCTTGATGCTAGTTCTTGTGCCATTGGGGTTCTGTTCAGAAAGTCCTTGCCTATGCCTATGACTTCAAGAATTTTATCCATTTTATCTTTTTTTTAACATTTAGATCTTTGACCCATTTTGATTTTAGTTTAGTACATGGTGAGAGATATGGGTCTAGATTCAACCTTCTACATGTAGATAGCCCATTTTTCTCCAATAGATATTTTGGCCCCTTTGTCAGAGTTCAAATAGCTGAATCAATCTCTCTCTCTCTCTCTCTTTCTCTCTCTCTCTCTCTTTCTCTGTGTGTGTGTGTGTGTTGGAACATTTTATTTTCAGGCATGGCAAATAACCTTTCTAAAAAAAACAGCTTTATTGAGAGAGAATTCACAAACCATTAAATTCATCCTGTTAAGTGTAAAATTTAATGAGTTTTAGTTAACTTCTAAAGTTTCACAATGCTCACCAAAATTCAGTTTTAGAATGTAGTACTTAGATCATCATCCACATACCCATCTTAATTAATTCTCTCTTCCCTCCACTGATCTAGGCAATCACTGATCTGCTTTCTTTCTCTATAGCTTTACTTTTTCTAAAATTTCATAGAACTGGAATCATACAATAGGTTTTTGAAAGTCATTCATGCTCTTTGTTTCTGCTTTTATTCTTCTCAGTGATACTGCTATGAATATTTACATAAAAGTCATGTATACATATCTTTTCATTTTCCCTGGGTAAATACCTAGGTCTAGAAATGTTGGGTTATGTGGTAGGTTCAAGTTTAACTTTTTGAGATTTCACAGAATGGTTTTCCAAATGGCTATACTGTTTTGCAGTCCCACAAATGTCTTGTCTTTTGTTTTGCTTTCACCTTCTAGTGATTCTAGTGCATATGTTGCATCTTATTATGTCTTTAAGATGTATTTCCCTTAAATACATCTTAATACATGATCATTTTTTCTTGTTTGGCACTTATATATATTTTTGGTTAAGCATCTATTCAAATATTTCATTCATTTTTTATTGGATTGTTTTCTTATTTTGCGTTGGCAGAGTTCTTGTCGTTTCCTAACAAGTTCTTTTCATGGAAATCTTTTGCAGATATTTTCTACCAATATGCGGCTTATCTTTTTCATTTTTTTAATGATGTTGATTGTGAAGTTCTTACTTTTGATAAATTTCAATTTATCATTTTTTCTTTTATTTTTCATGCATTGGGAGTCATATTTAAGGGATTTTTCCTTGTATGAAGAGTGATGAAAAATAAGATAACTCTTTAAATATTAAAAATTTATTACAGTAAAAAATACATTACCATTGTTACCCCCTCAAAATACTCCTCCTTTCAAAAACACTTATCCCATCTTCCTTGCCACTTTCTGAAGCAGTTCAGGAAGTCCTCTTTCGTGAATGTCATTCCAAGGTGTGATCAGAATACAGTGAATGCTGCTGCTGAGTTCCATACAACAGAAAATTAGACTTGTAAAAAACATTACAGTGTGTCTTCATCCACCCTATTCACCAGATTTGGCACCATGTTACTTCTGGCTCTTCCCAAAAGTCTAAATGACCATGCATCAATTCAGAACATTGGGGAAGCAATGGCAGCACAACTAAAGACACATAGGAAAGAGGACTTCTCGTACAATTTGAAATAGATTTCAAATCTTTGGGATAAACACCCAGAAGTGAGATTACTAGATCAGATGGTAATCTACTTTTAGATTTATGAGAAACCTCTAGAGAGTTTTCCATAATGGCTGTGCTCATTTACATTTCTATTAATGGTTTTACTTTGGCAAGGGTTTCCTTTTCTCCATAAAGGTATCTTTAAGTATCTCCCACTAATATCCTACATAAATGTAAAAATTGGAATGCTTTAACCCCAAATATCAGGAATTCCATTCTCATCAGTTCTTTTCCACAATGTACCAAAGGACCTAAAACATGCAAAATGGAAAGAAAAAGAAAAGAAGAGCATCCTGATTGATGGTGAAGTACAATTGTCTTTATTTTTAGATAGCACAATCATATATACAGGAAATTCTAAGGAAACTTAAAAAGCAGTAGAACAAGCAAAATCTTAAGATGTGAGATCAATAAGTAAAAATCTATTGATTTTTCTATATAATGGCAAAGAACAATTAGAATTATAATGAGATGATATAATTCTATTCATAGTAAAATAAAAAGAGCAATACTTAGAAATAAATATTTTTAAAGTGCAAGACTTGTTAACACTAAAAATACCCAATTCTGTGGAGAGTGATTAAATCTCTTTTTCAGAGAGATACTAGCCCTCCCATGTTTATTGTTCAAAATAGTTAGGGAATCAGTCAACCTAAGTGCCCATCAACAGAAAATGCAGTACATATGTATAAACAGTGGAATACTATTCTACCTTAAAAAATAAGGACGTTGTTATTCACAACATGGATGCAACTGAGGAGCATTGTGTTAGGCAAAATAAGCCAGGCATAGAAATACAAATGCCACATACTGTTACATGTGAGATCTAAAACAGCTGGACTCAGTGAAGCAGGTAGAGAAGGGTGATTACCAAAGGCTGGGATGGAGAGAATGGCCAGAGGGTGGTGAAAGGAATATTTTTTTCTCTGAGAATCTTTGCATAGTGTGGTAAATATAATAAATAATAATGTACATTTCAAACTCACTAAGAGTATATTTCAAATATTTGCACTACAATAAATATATAAAGTGATGCTATTTTGCTTTAATTATTGCACTTGTTATACTTACAAACTGTAATATCTCTTTTTACCTCCAAATGTATAAAAGTATAACTTTTCAATTTACAATAAATAAATTTAAAAACTAAAGTTTAAAAAAATGCATAAACTGAGAACAGGGACCGAATAAACATGTAAACAAAAACAAAAGATCTCCCTTAACATTGGGGAAGTTTCCTTCCTTTCCTGGTTGTTAAGAGATTTTATCGTATGTGGCTGCTGGACTTTTGCCAAATGCTTTTTCTCTGTCCCTGGAGATGATCACTGGCTTTTGTCTCAGTCCTTATGTATAATCCTTTTAATTTGTTGCTGGATTTGATTTGCTAATATTTTAGGAATTTTTGAGTCTATAATCGTGATTAATATGCACCTGTACTTTTCTTATTATATTTGTGGCTTTGATATCAGGTCACTACTGGCCTCAGGAAATGAGTTGGGAATGTGTTTTCATCTCTTGTATTTTCTGAAAGAGTTTATATAGAATTTGTATTACTTCTTCCTTGTTTGATAGAATTCGTTAGTGAAGGTATTTATTTGGGCCTGAACTTTTCTTTATGGGAAAATTATCAAATTACTAATTAAATTAGTTTACTTGCATAGATCTATACTTTAGCATATGAAAAGCACTTAATGTGATATTCCACACATTGCTAGAATAAAAAACAAAAGTCAGATGGTCGTCTATTTGATTGGTCATTTATTTCTGGTGAGCGGAATCTTTGCCCACAGCCCTAGAATGACAGAGTCACAGGGTCACAGGGCTGAAAGGGTCCTCACTCTCACCGCAAGAGCAACTATATCTGCTCCTACAACCCCTCCACTTGCTCCCTCCTCCCTGCCTGGCCTGGCTGCATCCTTCCTGACGGCATTGCTCCCAGAGGATGAAGAACTTTCGAGCCTCAGGAATCAGCAAGGGTGGTACGATGAACGTCTCTGCCAGTTACTAAGGTCACGCCCATTGTGTTGGCAGAAGATGATACGATTTCTTGATTCCTGAAATACCTTACTGTTGTATGGATTCCTCTCTTCTGCAATCAATAACATGATGAGATTCTGTCTGTGGTTAGAGCAAGCAGCTCTTCTATTTCCAGCTACTAAATACCTGGAAGATCTCCTACTACCCCTTTCATACTCACATTCCTACACTTGATGAACATTTCCTGAACACCTACTGTGTACTGAATTCTGCTGAAACACTACCTGAGTGGTGACTTTTTTTTCCCATAATTTAAAGGAACAAGGGTAATTTTCACAAAATTTTGGATTTCCGGATTTACAAAAGACAAGTTTAAAGATTAATTCTGTTTACCCACTTTGATATGGTATCTTAGACAGGTACCAAATAAACCTCCCCTCTCTACTCACCAGTTAGTGGGAAAGAGTATTTTGTTACACAGCATTACTGACAAAGTTGGAATTTAAAGCATGACACGATAATGCTAAAGAGGTTAAAGATGTTCCAGCAAAATTTACTTTTCCCTGAGGACGTGAAGATGTGAACTATGTCTTTCTGCTGAATGGCGCTCCAGAAAAAGTCACAAAATGTGGCTCCTATATGACAGGTTTTGAATTGAAGTATAAACATTACAGTATTGGGCCGGTGAGATGGCTCAGCGGCATAAGCGCCTGCCTTGCAAGCGCGAGGGCCCAAGTTCGACTCCCGGAACCCACATACGAAAAAGGGGCCGGTGATATCGCTCAGCGGCACGGGTGCCTGTTGGCGCGCGAGGTCCTGAGGTCGACCCCCCGGTACCCACAAAAAAAAAAAAAACAGTATTATATGAACACATATCCATTAAGAATACAAAGGAACTGGGGCCGGTGAGATGGCTCAGCGGCATAAGCGCCTGCCTGGCAAGCACAAGGTCCTGAGTTTGACCCCCGGTACCCACAAAAAAAAAAAAAAAAAAAAAAGAATACAAGGGAACTTATAAGATTCCATGTCACTCATCACTGTCTTTACCTCTCTAGAGATCTAAGAACAGGCCTTTTGAAGAATATATCCGTGTCTCCTTCCAAACAGCCTTAAAAATCCTATCAGTGCTTCTTTTGAAAACTGTATTTATAAACAACCAAACTTTCTTTAGGAATAGTGCAGCTCTCCTTTGCAAAGGCCAAGAAGAGGGAGCTTGATTTTGTAGTAATGAAGACAATGAATAAGCAGCAAGAAGCTGTGGCCTTCAAACTGGGTCTTGTAAATCACTTCCAATACAATTGTCTCCCTACAAATACAGAGAGAGTATTTTGGGAGGAATATGATACTAAAAAATATTTACACTGTTTACAAAATGTCCAACAATTTGTTTTTTCTTATGATTTAGTAGGAAACAGTTCTGTTTTTATATCCATTATTTTATGAACTAACTGCCCTTTATATACTTTTGAGCATAGTGTTTGTCATTTTCTTAGGCAAGAAGAGGTTGGTTCAGAATCAGCTGTCCCTGAAGAAAGCACAGTTTCAAAAACGGCCACTTCTGCAATAGAGAAAGACATCTTGGTAATGAGTTATTTCTTTTTTCTGTAGAATTGAAAATAAAGGAAGCAATCAAAGACACTTTTTATCTTAGACATTTTTCTGTGCTCCTCCTTTGTGGAACCCTGTGGGTGTAGAAGTAAATACAGAGTTCCATAAAATTCCTCCATTGGATTAATTAGAGTAAATAATTCTCCTTTTTTTAAATTTTTTTTGGTACTGGGAATCAAACTCAGGACCTCAGGCTTGTGAGGCAGGCACCATGCCGCTGAGCTATACCCCAGTCCTATAATTCTCCTTTTTATCACCTAAAACCACTATTAAAGAATCTCATATCTGCCACTTTCCATCTTAAAGTTAGTCTGTATAACTTTTACATGCCTTTATTCTCTTTGATAAATTACTTTAATTGTATAATATACCTTTTACAAAGCATATTAACTTCCTCTAGATATAGAAAGTTTCAAGTATTTCAATTACATAGTAAGTATCAAGACTTTTTTTTCTTTGAGATGGGGGTCTAGCTATGTTGCCCCAGCTAGGCTCAACCTCCTAGACTAGTGGTGGCAAACCCATGGCACATGTGTTATTTGTTTTTCTCTTAAAGAGAAAAGATGTTAATGTAGAGTTGTTTCTTCTGAACAGAAACCTCAGTATTCAGGTTTAATCACAGTGCTGGCACTTCGCAATAAATAAGTGGGTTTTGGGTTGCAGTTTGGGCACTCGTGTCTAAAAGGTTCGCCATCACTATAGACTTAAATGATCCTCTCTCCTTATCTTCCAAAGTAGCTGGCACCATAGATGAGTATCACTCTTCCCACCTGTTAAAGACTTTAACATTCCTAGTTTGAAAGTATTTTGAGGTTTCAATTTTTTCCTAAAAAATACAGTGTAAATACTTGTGAAAATATATTGAAGTTAAATATCTGTTTTTGGAGAAATAATATCAGGTTTTAAGTGAATTTTGATTGAACAAATGTGATAGCAGTTATAAAATTATATTAATATTATTAGGCCAGTTAGAAATTTTCTACATCCTGTTGTATAACATTTCTGTGATTAACATATAGGAATACTAATTTGCTTTTAAGCTCTACTTCTGATTATTAATGATAAAAGAATAAAATCTAATTTTTTCTAAAATTCATAAAACACTAACTAATTTGGCATGGACTCTGTTAAGTACATCATATATTTGGTAATATAACTTGATGTTTCATTAAGCTTTAATTTTCATGAAATATTTATTTTTTAATTTTAAGAGATCTCAAATAATTCTCACATGAATTGCAGAAAATACTTTTTATTATTTATAAATAGTTCTAGCACTTGGATTTTTCTCAGTGGTTCTCTATTTTGAGAAGCACGTTTCTACACCTACATTTCCCATCTCCTCTTTGTAGAGGCATTACTATTACATTAACCACGGAATTGACACAGACCACGTAGCCCCAATGGAAGATTCTTGGCTAGAACATGTATTGGATCTAGTTCCACAGCATCTGAAAGTCTTCACAGACAGCATAACGCTATTATCAGATGAAATGCGAGAAGATTATCTGCTCAGTGTAAAGAAGTCAATAGGCAAGTTGGTATTATTCTCTGCTTATTAATCTGAGTATTTGTCACAGTAAAGATGATTCTTTGTGTATGGAAAGTTAATACCTTATACTTGGAACTATTTCCTGTATTATGTTGTTCCTTGCAGTGTTGCTACATTACTTAAGATCTTATGCAAATTCCATTCAGGAAGTACAAGAAACTTTTTAAAACCAATCTATTTGTGGGGACAGATTCCCTCAATAAAGGATGGCCCTGAAGAAAGTCATAAAACGTTAATTTCAACCCCTCGAAGTATTTAGGGGTGTCTAATTTATGCAAGGCTTCAGGCCCTTGGGAGACGGTCTTTCCCTTCACATTCCTCCCGTGGTCTCTTGGTGTGAGTGTGAGACACAGGACACATGTATAAGAACAGTTAAAAGTTTAAATATTAACAATGAGCAGTAATCTTACTGATGTCATAAATTCAAACATGATCAATCGCAACGCTGCTATGAACCGGAAGCTGGTGAACTACGACTGAGAGGCCTTCTCTGGCCACTGCCTGTTTCTGTAACTCAAGTTTTATCGGAACATACTCCATACTCACTTTTTTGCACATTGTCTGTGGCTGCTTTTAAGCTACCAGGGTTGAGTTGAGCAGTTATAACAGAATCGGTGTGCTCACAAAGCTGAAAATCGTTATAATCTGACCCTTTGCATGCAAGTTTTTTGCTTGTTTTTTCAGGCAGGTTTTCACTGTGTAGTCCAGGCTGGCCTTGAACTCACTATGTAGCCCAGGCTGGCCTCGAACTTGTGGGGATCCTCATGTGCCACCATACCCAGCAAGAATCATTTTTAAAACACTGATTTATGGCCCAATCTGAATTAAAATCCCTGTACTTGGAATCTGTACTTTTAAGAATATTCTCCAGTTGGCTGTGATATTAAAGCTGGTATCGTGAATACTCTATTCAAAGTTGGAGAAACCATAAGGCCTTGGAGTGATGTGGTTACCTTTCAGGAAGACGGCATTCATTGCGTTTAAGACTCTTATTATCTCTGAAATATAAAAATAAAAAGCCAGGGAGTGTAAGGAGGGAGATAGGCAAATCCCTAAACCCTAAAGGAGAACACTAAGTGCAACGAGGAGGGAATGGAGGACACGTTGTGAGGCAAAGCTCATCCCCGCTAACTAGGAGGGCCTCTTGAGGCCCCTGGACAGAGCCCTGCAGGAGGAGGACACGCCTGGCCGGGCCAGGAAAGGTGTGGGTGACAGCAGGTATGCATAGAAAGCTGCTCTGGCCTTGTGAGCAGTGCTGGTGGCTGACACGAGGGTGCTTTTGGGGAAAGGGACTCGGTGGGAAAGGCCTTCTGTGCCTTTTCACGTGTCTGAGGGTAAAGGACAGTCTCAAGGATTGTAAGCAAGGGAGTGATAACACATTTGCATTTTAGAGGCGCATCCTGAGAGCCAGGCAGAATTAGAACTAACTGTGAACCAAAGACCACGGAAGTCAGCAGCAGAGGTGCTCAGTTTACTGCTGTACGGTCCGTAACAGGGTCATTTTACGCTCCTAGGTGATTTAAAAAGAGACCAGCAAAGGGCCTGTGCCTGCACTGAGAAAGAAAACTACTGAAAAGCCACTGAGGCTTTTGCTGATCTTCAATTCAACAACACTTTCGGTGTTGAAATAACAAAAGGAAAATGTAATATTAAAAACAATTAACATTTTCAAGTGGAAGAGCAAGACACATTGTTAAAGGAATGTGTACTCTCAAAGATATACTGCCGTGATCAGTTTTCTCATAAATTTTTATATTTTCTTTGTAAACACACAAATAGCTCATTATTAAAAAAAAAACTCTTAACAAAATTTAAGTGATTAATTTTAATGGAATTACTTTTACAACTGTCTGGAAATATACTATAATTAATACAAGTATTCTACCTTTTCAATTTTCTTTCAGTTGATTTTGTTCTAAAAGACCCCAGAGAAAAAGATGATGATAAAAGGCCAAGTGACCTTCCACCCCATCGTGCTGAGTAGGTGGTCGGGTTTCTTTATGGATGTGTATTTCTTGTGACCATGTCTGTGTATATTTATATCTTTACACCCTGGCTATATTTTTTCATATATGTGTTTATAATTTATATCTAAACATGTGCATAAAGTGTTTACAAAGGTGTGTGTACATATTTCGTATACATGACTGTTCTCATGATCTTTATTTATGTATTTAAGTCCTAACATGTTGCATTTACAAACTTATGGATAAATGGGCAGACAAATAGACACATGGACAGATGGACACTTAGATATTAAAAGGAAAGAATCTGGTGAAAAAACAATATAGGTGTTTGTAGGTCCACAGCAGGTAGCACAGGCTTCAGATGTGGTAGGGGCATAAAAGCTTGATGGCAGTTTGCACAAAAACCAGATTAGGACCACTGGAGAAAAAATATATATGTAGAATATGCTTCAGTTTATTGCATAGATTGAAATATAGAACATAAATTGGGAAAATTCATTTGCCGTATATTTTCTCTAAAAATGATTAGCATTTAAGAATAAATTTCTGGGGCCGGTGAGACGGCTCAGCGGCTTAAGCGCCTGCCTTGCAAGCGCGAAGGCCCGAGTTCGACTCCCGGATCCCACATACGAAAAAGGGGCCGGTGATATCGCTCAGCGGCACGGGTGCCTGTTGGCGCGCGAGGTCCTGAGGTCGTCCCCCCGGTACCCACAAAAAAAAAAAAAAAAAAAAAAAAAAAAAAAAGAATAAATTTCTTATATAGTTTAAAGAATGGAAGAATTTTTATATAATTAACCAATTTAGTTTTACCTTGTTTTTTTTTTTTGGTGGGTACCGGGGGTCGACCCTAGGACCTCGCGCGCCAGCAGGCGCCCGTGCTGCTGAGTGATATCACCGGCCCCTTTTTCGTATGTGGGTTCCGGGAGTCGAACTCGGGCCCTCACGCTTGCCAGGCAGGCACTTACACCACTGAGCCATCTCACTGGCCCTTACTTTGTTTTTTATATGTCATTTAGGAGTGCTCCAAATTATCTCCCATATGACAAAACAAAACCCAAAGCCCAAAAACCAGAAACCCAAACCCAAAGGGTCAGGTAGCCATTTCCACATAAATTCTATGGAGAACATTTTTTCTTTTCTTCCGGGGAAAGACAAAAACCATCCCTCGTAGTAATTGTGTAGGTGGTGGTTTGTCTATGCCTGAAAAACTGAGTTGCTCTTACTGTGTAATAATATAAGACCAAGTCTCAAGATCGTGAGAGTAAAAAGTTATAGCCATAAAACGGACATGTTTGAGTCTACAGATGCTGGAAAATATTATAAGGCGAAAATGCATTTTATACCCAAGCACGCATCATCACAGCTGAGCAGTGCAGTTCTGTCTGGATGAGTAACTGCTCCTGACACTCTGGATGGCCTGGCTCACTGTGAGCGGCAGTGCCCTGCCACGGCCCAGCCCTAGGAGACAGCACCTTACCTACCGTGGCACGTCGCTAGCCCGGGAAAGATCAAGCTCCCCACCAGCAGCTACTCAATATGTACCCCATATTCATTGCCCTTGCACCATGAGAAAGCAAAAACTTGGAAACCCCACTATAATGAATGGGGGACCATCTGTATTCCGAAAGATAAAGGTGGCACTTCTGCAATGTATAGAAGACTGTGTAAGTCACAGGGGTTGCAGAATAAATGTGTCTTCAAATGAGAATGGCAGAGAGTGACCGCGGCTTGTAAATGATTGTTACACCTTAAGAGATGACCAAGTTCAAGGGTATTTCTGTATCCAGGCTGGACTATGTCCTTAAACTATTTTACAAATAAAGGAGAAATTCTAAATGTTTTATATCCTGCAATTAACAGAGAACCTTTGTGTATGAAGAGCAACTGGTTGTTTTTTCCATGTGATCACTAAGTTATTTGGGGACTCATAGGATCAGAGACAAACATTAGTTACTGTATATGTTGCAGGCTCAAGCCAATTTGATAATCACTATTTAGGAAATTATACTAACCCATAAAGAGTATGTCCCTGATGTGTGTGTGTGTGTATATATATATATATATATATATATTTTTTTTTTTTTTTTTTTTTTTTTTTTAATGTGGGTACCAGGAGTTGACCTCAGGACCTCACGCTTGCCAGCAAGCGCTTGTGCCGCTGAGCGATATCACCGGCCCTTTTTTTCCTTTATGTGGGTTCTGGGAGTCAAACTCAGGACCTCGCGCTTTCCAGGCAGGCACTTAGGCTGCTGAGCCATCTCACCAGCCCCTGTCCCTGATAGATTTTAAAACATAATTCCATGTTTTGTGGTTCCCATAGGGATACGTCATATTTTTTATTAAAATCGACTCATTATTACTCAAGAAGTACATTTATTGCAAGCACCCTACCACTGCATGAGAGCCCCAGCCCAATATTTTCCTTTGATTCTTAAAGATGATAGCTAAATATTTTCTCTTTGGTTTCAGAATGGAAGTTTTGCCAAAACCTTGGAGGAAGTCGTTCTTCGCTGCAAGTAATTACATTAGAGACCACCTGAATGCAGTGAACCCCACTATGCTAGCTGTGCTGGATTTGTGGCACACTACATTTAAGTGAGTATTCAGGGCCTTACTGAGATTTTAAAAAGAGAGGTGGGGGCCGGTGAGATGGCTCAGCGGCATAAGCACCTGCCTGGAAAGCGCGAGGTCCTGAGTTCGACTCCCGGTACCCACATACGAAAAAAGGGCCGGTGATATCGCTCAGCGGCACAGGCGCCTGCTGGCGCACGAGGTCCTGAGGTCGACCCCCGGTACCCACAAAAAAAAAAAGAGAGGTGAAGGTTATTGTTATCACACATTAATTATTTTTACTATTTTACTTCAATTTCAAACATTCACTACAAATTCAATGTAAGTATTCAAACACGGTTTTAGTGAGCAGTGTGGACACACACAGAAGTGACCATGGCCTTTTATTTCTACCCACTGCTGCCCCTCCCCCACCCAGGGCCACACGTACTTTATGGGTAATCACAGTTAGGGAGCTGAATTGTCAGACTTTGTTTAAAGTTACACAAAACAAGCCAGGTGTGGTGGCACACACCCATAGTCCCAGCATTCTGGGAGGCTGAGGCAGGAGGATTGCAATTCAAGCCCAACCTGAGCAACTTACTTAGCAAGACCCTGTCTCAAAATAAAAAATAAAAAGGGCTGAGGATGCTGCTCAGTGAGAAGGCCCTAGGTTCAATTCCCAGTGCCAAATAAATAAATAACCCAGAACATCCTCAGCAGAGCTTAGAAACCTAGCTAATCTTGGCTAAGTGGATGGCATGGGTTGAGGCCCCCAGAGGACTGTGGGGTCACTGTGAGGCCAGGGGCATTGTCTTAGTGAGCTAAGTGGTGCTGCTAAGTTGTGCTGGGACAGAGCAGCTTGGCGACCTGGGACGAACGAGGCTGTGCCAGCCATGGCGGCGCTCCTGTCACGTCCCATTCCTCTCAGGCCCTGGGCAGTGTTCCAGCCCTAGGTTCACGTGGATGCACTTTTTAAAATCTGCACAGTAGCACAGGCTGATGTCATTTTTCTTAAAGAGGGCTTCTCTCCACACATCCCCAGAGCTGCACCTGCCCTTGTGGTAGGGGAGATGGTACCTCATCTCCAAAGCTGGAGTACAGAGGGGGTCTCAGTCACTTTCCTCTTTGCTGGGACACACCACCTAGCACAACCAGCTAAAAGGAGGAGGGATTTATTTTGGCTCATGTTTCAGTCCATAGTCACTGGCTTCAGGGCAGGACGGCATGGCACAGGGGTATGGCGGAGGAAATACTGTTCACCTTATGGGGGACCGGAAGCCAAGAGTGAAGGGAGGAGCAGGGAAGGGAGACGAACCGTTCCAGGTGACCCGACTCTTCCACAAACCCCACCTCCTAACAGCAACTTGGCTGTGCGCCCCCAGCAATCCCATCACCTTCCACACACAGGAGGCTTCAGGGGCCACTTTAGACCGAATCCATCACAGAGGGGGTCTGAGCTGCCCAGACTCACTGCACAGCCTAAACCCCTCCCTAGGCCGGACCTGAGCCCCAGGGATCCCCGGTTTTTACTGCACAAGGGACAATAAATGAGCACGTTCAACAAATGGGCTAGGATGCTGAAAACTGGCTTTGGCTGTCAGACTGCCTACTCCTAGGAAGTGTGTTCTTCCGGCTTTTCACTGTGCTGTGTGGCCTTCTTTGTCTGCTTAACTTGACTTATCATGGACAGGAAGAGGCCACCTCTTTACCTCATGTTTTTCATCTCTTGGATATTGGGGTTCGGACATGTCTTCCTGACAAGGCCCATGGCTTCTGTCTTCAGGCAGTCATAAGGTCACACAGTGTGGTATATCAGCTTCACCAGGACGTCTGTGTCCTCGAGCACATTGCATTTTCAAAACAGTATCTCAAATTTGTGTTCCGTTTTCCCTCTATTCTCAGAGGGAATTCCCAGAACACACCGAGGGCAGGGGCTCCTTTGCCTGTTATTGTCCATAATGGGTGATCTGTAGACTCGCTAGCCCTTGTCGGGGGACAGGAGACAAAACAATGAAAGGAGAAAGGAGGAGAGAAAATGCCAAAGCGGAGATAAGAAACTAGTGAATAATAGCTGTGTCCAAATCAGGCCTTGCAGTTGGGCTGGCAGGGACACTAGCGGAGCAACAGGGGGCTGTGAAGACAGCCAGAGCCCACGCAGTCTCCATGTGGCAGGGGCTGTGGACGATGAAAACAGCTCCTCTGAACCACGGACACGTGTGTACGTGGGAACCCGAGGGGATGCTCCCTGGACGGAAACGTGCACCTTCACATCGCTCGTAGTTACACCTGCAGCAGCCCCGCACATCGGAGATAGCCCCTGGAGCATGGTCACGGCCAGAGCAGGGCACGTGCATTTTTGCTTGAAAAAATGGCCTGTAACAGGAAGATCACAACAGAATGTTGAATTATATGATATAAATTACAGTAGTTGAATGTAAAAGGGAGATGTCTAAGAATGTTAAGCTCATCTTATAGGATAAAAAGGGTTTTTTAACATTTATGATCTCACCAAGGTGAGCCCCCAAAATACTGCTAGGTCCGAACACTGGATGGTAGAACATCCTTTATGGTAGAACATTCAGGAGACAAATTAAATCACTCTTAAGTATATGTAAAAGATGTGTACTGTACTGTAAATATATTTAAAAGATGTGTACTCTTAATACAAGGAATGCAGAGAGGAGTGAAAACTACATTGAGAAACTACATTGAAAACTACGTTCACCACTCACCACCCCCAAAGAGGGCAGAATTTAAACATTTTTGACATGTGCTTTGTTGGTGAGCTTGGAGAAATGGGCCCCCTTTTGAGGGAAGCCAGACATACTTACCAAACTTAACAAATTACCCTGGAATCCAGCAATCTGACTTCTGGGAATGGAGCCTACAGATACGCCTGAAAATATAGGGAATTATATAGGTGTAACTTCCTTTATTGTGGCATTTGTTTTTGAGTAAAAACTGGAAAAAACTAAATATCCTTTATGATGGAGTAGTTGACTAAGTGGTAATGCTTTCTCACGGTGTGTAATTCTCATTGTACAACTATAAAGTAAGAGCGAGGAAAATCGTACCAATATGGAATGGTCACCAGGATGTATTGACGAGTGCAAAAACAAATGCAGAACATTGCCTGTAGTGTTGTGAAAGAAACGAAGGAGGACTGGCCAGAGCGAAACATGCTTCTAGGATAGGGAAACTTTCCTAGGCCAAGCAAGAAATGTAGGTGCTTGGGGTGGATTTTGAGGGGCAATTTAGTCCCAGTAAGAAGGGAGATGAGTTTTGAGAACCGGAGAAGACAGTCAGAGGGTGACTTGATGCTGAGTCCCGGGTGTTGGCCCAGGACTGTTGAAATTCCCTGCGCCCGAAGTCAGTGACGGAGCCGACAGTCGAGTGGTTTTCGTCTTGTGATAAGTACCGAGTGACAGCGTGGCTGTGGGAGCGCTAGGTCACTGACAGTGGAGTCCACGGGGATTTACTCCCGATGGGGTGTGGCAGGTAAAGGAAAGGAAAGGCTCAGAGATTTGGAGGTTCACGGTTTGGGTGGTTGGAAGCCATTGGGTTCCCAAGAAAGTTGAACAGTGACTTTGGTGATTGGAAGACTCATCACTATAAAACTTTTTGAGCCATATAAACGGTTTCCTCTGCTAGCTAAGTTTAAGTTAATGCATAGTGAAGAATAGTAATATTCTTTTTCCTGACTATTGTCTCAGCCAGTGATTTGAACCGCTGCTCCATTGCTCGTTTAGGGGAGGGACCATACTGAGCAAGTGGGAGCAGCGTTTGGTCTTCTTGACAATTCAGCCCCTTAACCAAATGGGAAATTATGACAAGAGACTCCGCGGGAAAGTTGTACTGAAAGACCTTTCCATCGCAAAGCACCACCGACGGGGCCTGTGCCTGGAATTCTCTCACAGCAAACACTAGGGAACTGAGGAAAATTGGTCTGGGGGCTCGGTGGCAAAGTGAATTCCAGGGCTCCTGCCCTAGCAACTATTTCTCATTCAGTGTTCTTTCCCACCACATGCATCTGTATCCTGATTTCCAGCTACAGTTTTAAAACATAAAACAGTGTCGAACGTGTTCACCAAGAAGCATGAAAGGAGGTAATCTTATTTTTAGTATATGCTGTTGTGCTACACTTTAGAAGTATTTTATGTAAAGCATTCATTACATCACTCACTTGTCTAGAATAAGACACGAGAAAGCTTCTTTAGCAATGGTTGTACTTATTTTGTGGCTAATGTATTATTAATGTCAAGTACCAAATGCATTACAACTGGAGATGAATTGTAGCTTGTGAAAGAAATATAAATAGATTTGAAATGTGTTTTGTTTATTAACCAGTATTTTACATTGGTCTTCAGGTAAAAATTAAATGTGATGTTTTTAATACTGTGTTTACTATCTTCCAGAGAACATTAAAATTGCTTAATCATATGGAAATTAAATAGCAGTTCCTCAAGAGAAGGAATCTGTAGTTAAATTGAGGTGAATAACACAGTGGTACTAGGAGCTAATACTGGTTTTCAGTTTGGCTAATCATCTGCCAGAGAAAAATTTCAAATGAGCAAACCATTTATATAACAAGATCTGCAGCACTATAGTCCAAAAGGGGATTGTATTGAAAGTTGTGGACTCATGCAAGCCCTGTGTTAGAGAGAATCAAACAGGTTCAAAAGATTTTGCTGCGCCGAGTCTTAATTGGATGGGAGAACTCCTCCACCACATGGCTGCCAGGAGGGCTGCTTTCTCTTCAGAGAGGGTGCAAGCTTTGTTTCAGAAATGACGCCTGTATGGACTGAGCCCGTCTCTTTTCCTTCTCTTCTTCCTTGATTCCACTTTGAAAGCCAAACGCAATCAATGCTCTCCATCAAATCCCAGTTTTTGCACTCTTCTGCTTCACGGTGAAGTTTCATAAGATCGTACTGTATTCCTACTGAATTTAACAATATAAATTATGTTTAAATTCAGAATATCTCATGTTCTTGACTGTTTATTTTTACAGAACATACTTTTCATGATAAAACCTTAGGAATATGATAATTTTTTTGAGAAGAAACCAATTAGCAACGATATTAAATGCCAGAAAAGCCTTGATCTTGAATTATCATGCACTTTTCTCCTTTGCAGAAAGTTACGTTTAGTTGATACAGAAGAATTCCATAATCGCCAGGATGCACTAGAGCTGTCAGTCTTCCAGAACATTATCGTGAAGCACATGGAGACCGCTAAAGAGATTCTGCTTAAAACGTAAAGTTTTGAAGTTCCATGTAGGAAAACCTAAGTTTAGAAGTGTGACTAGGGCCGGTGAGATGGCTCAGCGGCATAAGCGCCTGCCTTGCAAGCGCGAGGGCCCGAGTTCGATTCCCGGATCCCACGTATGAAAAAGGGGCCGGTGATATCGCTCAGCGGCACGGGCGCCTGTTGGCGCGCGAGGTCCTGCGGTCGACCCCCCGGTACCCACAAAAAAAAAATAAAGAAGTGTGACTGGCGGGGTACTGCATTTTAACTGCTTTAGAAAATCCCATGTCAGCAACTCTTAATCATTCTGAGAGCTGTGTGCTTTTAGTTGTCCTTGTCTGTGAGGTGTCTGCAGGTACTGACTGTGCAGGAACTGAAATGACCACGACTCATTTCTACCTCTGCTCTGAGAGCAGTGTGGGATGCAGGGCAGGGAGGATCATCAACTAGTCAGATATTTGTTTGACAGTGACTATTGAGACACGCAAGGCACGGCGCCGCTTTTCTCTTGATTTTGGGTGAGGGACGCAAAAAAGTTTAAATAACGATCAGGAGGGGAAACTACATTGTTTAAATGAGCTTACAGTGTCGATGGAAGTTACGCTTATCAAATGATAATTAAACATCTCCAAGGATTGACCCTTCAGAATGGAATAGCCATGCAGGATAATTAATGACGTAAGTGGCAGACAATATACTCTGGAACAACATAGGAAAATTATCGTTATCATGGGTCGTTAATTCATATAAATAGAACATTAAAATTAGATCAAATTTAAAATAAGAAAGAACGCTAAACTTCTAGCCTAGCTTCCTGATTTCCAGACATTACTTAGAAATATGCATATTGATCATTTTAGATTAAATCCCTTCCTTTACCTTTGTTCTCTAAAGAGTTAGGACCAAATTCTTTGTTTGATATTACTTGAAAGAATTTTAGCTTTTAGTTACATGTTATGTTAACATAAAAATTAAAGAGAAGTGAAAAATGAAATCCCATAGTTAATTAAAGGGAAGAAAATGACCTCTTAAGAATAGAATACAAATAAAGCATCTTGATCCATATGCCCCAGGAATACACTACCACTGTAAATTTTAGCAAAATTCTATTCAAAGTAAAAAGTACAGTACAACCCTTTATTGAATAATTTTTGCTGAAAAACGAAGATTGATTAGCTGTATCTCTTGATGCTTCCTACTGGATTCTAAGGGAGAGAGCTGTCTGACTACACTTTGGTGAGCCAAGTGTGTTTATCATGTCTCAAATGCAGAAGGTCGGCTCACAGTGGACACGTGATTAGCAAGGATTGGTTATGACATCTATACCAAACCCAAAAGTCTTTTCCAGTCTTCATCTTCCGTGTCTCAGCAGCTGCCCTGGCTTGGTATGCAGCTTTCTGGAAGCCTCTTTTTCTGTGCCCTGGTACTTCTTTGGTAGTTCTTCATCACCTCTTTTTTTGACTCTACAATCTAATCATTCCCTAAAAGTAGGGTCTTCTTCAGTTTCTGAACACTAGGTCCTTATTACCAATTTTATACTGAATATCTCCAGTTGAATGTTATGGCAACATCTGAATGTCAGCATATCTGTAACAGTGTTTATTATCTTTCTTGCAGTTCAGCTAGTCTTCCTGTTGTAAACCCTTCCCAGGGCAATGTAGAAATTTTGTGATGACTTTTTTTGGTTTCTTTTTCTCGTTGTGTACACCCTCACCATCACTGCCCTGTCCCAGGCCATATCCTGGGTACTGCTATTCTATTTTTTATTGTGGTATAATTCACTTATCATAAAATCCATCAGGATTTCCAGTTCTGGAAATTTCATCTAAGTAGGATGATACAATACATGGTGTGTTACTTTTCTCATTGATGAGACAAAATACCCAACATCCAGAGTTAAAGGAGGGAAGGTTTATTTGGCTCACAGTTTGTGGAGTTTCAGTCCATACTCAGCTGGCTCCAAAGCAGGGTGGTGTGGCAGAGGGCATCGCAGAGGAGAAACCGTTCAGGTGAGCAGAAGGTAGCAAACAAGCAAAAGGACCTTAACAGCATCTTTCTGTCCCTTTTATATTGTATCTAGGCTAGGGATTAGGGTGGTGCCAAACCAATCAGTAAACTGATTTAGTGATCACACACCCTTAATCTCAGCATCACACACTCTAGATCCAGCTATCACTGAAAAAGCCCTACCTACAACTGCATGAGACTTTGGAGGACATCTAGACATAAGCCATGACACATGGTCATTTATTTCTGGTTTCTTACTGGCAGCAGCATGTTCTCAAGTACCAAAACCCCTGCAGACGGTTTGGGTCTACCACCCGGCAATATGGCACACGGATGCAAAATAAAGACAAAGAGAGAAAGTTCTGCAGATGAGGAGCTCTGGGATGACCCAGTGCTCTCTACAGAACAAAAGGCCATGAGTTCAAAAGCTCATGGCTTTTATTTGTGTCAATCAGGGAGGTGGGTGGGGGTTGCAGCAGAGTGCTAGGGAAGAGAAACTTTGCAGGCATTAGCTGTAAGGAGAAACAGAGCAATTTTGTACCAGGCACAAAAGCCTCCAATTAGCAATGTTATGGATAGTTTGATGCATGTAAGGCAGGCACCTTTACTGCTAGGAAGGTATAATTCTTACTGAGTTCCATGGCCTCAGCTGAGGTGTTATCTCATGTCTTAGCCCTGGAATTTCACAGGCTCCTGCTTGAGCCCCCATTCCCGCCACTGGTGGGGGGGAAGTTCTCACCCACGTGCTGTAATGAGGCACGCTGGTGTCTCCACCGGATTTGATCACATTTTTTTAGCCAATTAAGGGACCATCTGGTTCAATATAGCCAGCTCTGCATATCTCAGTGAATAGGGTTGAAGTAAAGATTGAGGCAAGGGGCTTCATTTCCCAGGAGAGCACAGCTCCATAGTTTTCCATACTCAAAGTTTATCCCTCGTATAGCATGAATCCACATCTCATTCTTTCCCCTGGCCAAACAACGTGACATTGTATGGGTACACCACAGTTTGTTTATACACAGTTGGTGGACATCTGGATTGTTTCCACTTTTTGGCTGCAAATAATGCTGCTGTGAGTGCTTGTTTTGTATGGACATATTTTCGGTTTTCTTGGGCACATACCAAGGAAGGAGTAGGATTTCTGGGTTATATGGTAACTTTATGTCTAACTTTTTGAGGAACTGACACACTGTTTTCCAAAGGGATAGTAGGATTTTACATTCCTACCAGCAATATGTGAAGGTTCCAGTTTCTCCACAAACTTGCCTACATGTGTCGTCCTTCTTTTTGATTACAGCCATTCTGGTGGGTGTAAGGTGGTATCTCACTGTGGGTTTGATTTGCATGTCTTTAATGACTGATTACACGGGCATCTTTGTACATCCTTTTGTTCATTTATTTATTGCCTCAGGATAAATGTCTATTCAAATTCTTAACTGAGTATTAAGTTATCTGACTTCATTGCTGAGTTGCAAGAATTCTTTATATATTAGAATACTAGACCCTCATCAGGTATATGATTTTCAAACATTTGAAAAAGTTAGATTTTTGTTGCATTTTCTTCTTTGGAAATGATCATGTTTCCCCTTATTAATATGGTGATTATATTTATCACCACATATTTAATGAACCTTGAATTCACTGTTTATGGAGTATAACTTTTTTATATGCTTCTGCATTTTGTTTCCTAGTATTTTTTGTTGAGAATTTTTGTGTCTATAAGGTATATTGATCTATAGTTTTTTTTTTTTTCTTGTAAAGTCTATGTCTGATTTTTGGTATTAAGGTAATACTGGCATCATAGAAAGAATTAGGAAATGTTCTTTCTCTTTTCCTTTTTGGTCTGTGAAAAATTGGTATTAATTTTTCTTTCAGTGCTTGGTAGAACAACCATTGAATCTATCTGGTACTTGGTCCTGGCCTTTTTAAAATATTTGGCAGGTTTTTGATTATTACCTAAACTTCTTTACTTCTTACAGGTATGTCCATATTTTATATTTCTTCTTGAATTACACTTGATGGTTTGTGTCTTTCTAGAATTTGTCTATTTCTTCTAGGTTATTAAGTTTGTTGGCATATACTTTTTCCCTATAGTCCTTTATAATTCTTTGTATTTCTTTTAGGTATTAATATCTCATCTTTCATCCATGATTTTTTTGAGGGATTTAACCCAGGGCCTTTGGACTGAGCTACATCCTTAGCCCTTTTCTTAGTTTTTATTTTGAGACAGGGTCTTGCTAAGTCACTAGGTTACCCAGGCTGGGCTCGAACTTACAGTCCACCCATCTGAGTCTCCCAGAGTCCTGGGATTACAGGCTTGTGCCACCACTCAAAGCTCATCCCTGATTTTAACAATTTGAGTATCTTCTTCTTTTTCTTGGTCATACTCACTGTAAGTTTGTCAGTTTTGTTCCTCTTTTCAAAGAACTCACTTTTAGAATTGTTGGTTTTTTCTCTTGTTTTTCTATTCTCTATTTTGTTTGCTTGCTTTCAAATTGTTATTTCATCCCTTTTTGTTTTGAGTTCAGTTTGCTCTTCTTTTTCTGGTTTCCAGTAAAATTTTACATTCTTATATTGGTGCATTTCTTTTTTAATGTAGGTGTTTACAGCTACAAAGTTCTGTCTATTGCTGATTATTTCCATCCCAAGTTTTGGCATATGGTGTCTTCATTTTTGTTTACCTTAAATTACTTTCTAAGTTCTCTTCAATTTATTGGCTATTTAGGAGTATGTTGCTTTATTTCCACATATTTGTCAAGTTCCAAGGATCCTTCTGTTATTGATTTGCAATTTTGCATTTCAGTCAGTCCTTTCCTATTTGTTGAAACCAATCTTATGACGGCCAGCTGTCTGTTATCTTCTTTCATCTTAATTCTCACTGCTGTCGCCTGTGGCAGACCCTCTCAACTTCCCACGCAGACGCTGGTAGCTCCCCCTTTCAAGCCTATCCTGTAAACCCTGGCAGATGAATAGTAAAATATCCCCCTGTTCAGTGTCTCCCGTTTATTTACAGAATAAGCCTGTAATTCTTAACCAGCTTTGTAAGACCTTCTGCAACAGGAACCTCATGTATCTTTCTCATCCTCATTTCTTTTTTTTGTGGGTACTGGGGGTTGACCTCAGGACATCGCGCGCCAGCAGGCACCCGTGCCGCTGAGCGATATCACCGGCCCTTTTTTCATATGTGGGTACTGGGAGTCGAACTCAGGACCTCGCGCTTGCCAGGCAGGCACTTATGCCACTGAGCCATCTCACCGGCCCTCTCATCCTCATTTCTAAGAAAACCTTAGCCTTGGCCATGCCTAAGTAGCTATGACATCTAAAGCAGAATATAGCTTCCAGGACTAGGTTATAACCATTTTTACCACCTTTAAAAGTTTATCTATGAATTAAATTTGAGGCTTTTTATTCCCTTTATTATAGCCAACTCCTAATTTTTTAAACAATTAGTTTCGCTTTGTTTCTATTGGTTCAGGTGGGAAAGCTAGAAAAATCTGAAAGTTCAGCTATATCCATCTGAGAGTCTGTGACTGTTCATATTTTTATCTGTGCACACATAATTATAATGACTGCATGAGAGATGAAGGAAACGGAAATGAAGTAAGAGCTTCTTTCACACCATCAGCAAAATATTGGGATTCCCATTGTCGGCAATGCTTGATACAGCTTGTTACTAGAAAATCCTTTCTTCTGACCTTGGTGTTAAACCTAACTGGCCCTTTGTCCATGAACTCTTCTCTGTGTTTTACCCAGTGACCTTTCTTCCAAATGCCTCAGTGTTTCATTCTCTTATAACTCCTTCTTCATACTCCTTTCCCTACGTCCCTCTTTTCCCCTCACTAATCTACAAGCACTTTAAAAACTGAGAAATATTTTGTACCTCCATGTTTTGCACAGAACAGAGATTCGTACAAATATTCTTGAGATCATGAGTGAGTAATTTTAATGCACTTGTTCATCCTTTCTCCAGTCGCCCCTTTCCATCTCTCGCCTGCACGTGCTGGGTCTCTTTTTGTGAGAAAAAGGATTATGTTATATTTTTCCACATCCCCTGCAACACTGTCCTTAGCATATAAGAGGGCATTTAATACATATTTGTTAAAAGGGTGAATAAATATATGAAAGGTTACATTTGTTGTTTTGGGACATTTAGGCAACTCTTGAAATTATATGAAGTATTTTTAATCCTTTATCTTCTATGAAAGCAGTTACCAAGATTCCTTAACCTCGTAGTATTGGACAGGGGTCATACAAGCTGAAAACTTTACTAGTTGTCATCATGATGTGCATATGAAATTGCACTGTTGTTCTTTTATTAGAGATACACACACTTTTCTATGCATACACGTTTTGAAATTTTGGTTTAGATCAGTCGCTCCCAAGGTAAAGGGCAAAGAAAATACATGATTCTGTTGATTTGTTTTTAAGCAACTGTTAAACAGAATAGCATGAAATTCCAAGTGGGTTTAAACTCTTTAACCAGTTATTCATATTATAGCTTTAAACTAACAAATATATCTCCAGAGAGCAATTAAGAGGCTGAAGAGAAGTATCTCACAATGTCCAATAAAGTTAGTCCTCATATTTCTTTAAAAAGTGCAGGAACCATTGTTCTGGGAGTAAGATTTATGTCTTATAGCATCCCATCATGGAGTCATTTTCTACTGGTTATGATTTAAAATCTCCTTTCCTAGGAGAAGTGAAATATTCCAGCACTTACATTTCAGAGAGTGGATAATGTCACTTAGCAATATACCTCTTTATGATGACCTTTGGATGTCTAGAAATTACTGTTGATGCTTAATGTAAAAGGAGTAATTCACTGAGAGTATTGACTTTTAAAAGTCTTTTGTTCTTTCAAGGTGGTTTCCAGAAGTGCAGAATATTTATTACCAAGGTAATAAAAAAAAGCAATTGCCAACCAGTGACAACAGTGCCAAACTGGAATCTTTTTTCAACTGTGCTGCTACACTGATGACTTTACAGCTACGGGACCTCGCTTTAGTCTCCATGCAAGATTTCACGGACCTGATTGCACAACCCCCAGTGAGTACAGTTCTGTTACACCCGTGAGTGCTTCCTGCCTTACGTAGTTCAGTTCCTTCAGAGAGGAAAACAGTAAACTGTCTTTAGCATTGAGAGAGCAGGAAGTACATCTTTAGAGCCATCATACTTAAGCTGTAAAAAACAGTTAATGTCAACTTGCATATTTAGGATATATGATTATTATTATGTTGGATGAGGATTGGTGGAAATAAGTAGAAATTCCCATAGTTGGGAAATTGAAGTCATGAAGGCTGGGGAGAATTCCATGGGTGGTGCTTTTTCTCTCTGGAAGAACTTCCTGTTAGTTACGGTGTGGACAGGGCCTTGGAATTGAAATGTCTTTCTCTTGGGCTTATTCTTCCATGGTTCCAAAACCCACTGCTATGTGTGCTGTCCTGTTTTTGAGACCTGGGCCCTGTAGTTAACCTATAGGCCCAGAAGGAACAAGTCTGTCTTGTGGTCACGCTTGCTGCTTTCTGTAGAGTTCCTGGCTTCACTGTCGAGGGCGTAAGAGGAGGTGCAGTTGTACACAGTATATTTATGTATGCAGTTGCGGTTATGACTGTATGTCATTACCTATGGTTATATGCATAACCATTTTTATCTTTTTTGTAGGATTCTATCCGAGCTTTTGAACACCCTGGTTTCATCATGAGGCTGATTCTTGAGAATGACACCATTAAGTTTGAACCTGAGTTTGACGAATATATAGATATCCTCGTAAATGTTTATGATGTCATGATTAAGATTGTCAGCTATGTGCCAAGAGTTGAGACAAAATTGTATTCCAAATGGGTAAGTGAAAGGACCTTCTTCTTGCTTGGGTTTGCATAATGACACTCACTTCAGGTAACTTCTGGAAGGTATCAATAGGTGTCCTCTGCTTCCCAGAATATGAATCACCTGGGAATATCGGCTCAGAAATACCATTTTCCCATTAGCTTGTCTTATAGAATACTTTACCTTTCCCAGGCTTCTGCTGGACTTCTCTGCAGACTTGTCGAGGGTCAGGATTCATGCTGCGACGGGGTCAGGCCGCCAAGGCTGTCTGCTTAGGACTTGGGCCATTGGCTGTAGTCAGGGTCCCAGCCCTCCATCGTACTTTTCCAGCTCTGTACAACTGTCCTGTGGTTGGTTACCCACCTCATTACCTTAGCTTTCTCCATTCTCTTGTCTCTGTAGATTCTGTCTAAGCCATTTAAATATTACATGGACATGTCTGAAGCTTCCTGAACTTTCACAGTTTTTGAGTTTTGTAATGTGGATCAGTAGCTGTCTTCTTCCTGTTACATTTTTAAAAATAGTTTATAGATATTCAGTATGTACCCAAGAGCACAGGACACTAGTGTGTAAAGGTTTAAACAATCATAAAGCTAACACCTGTGTAGCTATAACTAAGTTTAAGGAACGGAGTATTCCTGATGCCCGAAAGCTCTGCCCTGTTATTCCTTCCTATTTACATTCCTGTCCTGCCTTCTAGCAAAAGAATTGTCATCCTGAATCTTGGAGTTATTATTCTTAATTTTTAAAAAATAGACTTACTAATATCTGTATATTCTCAAACTTTTTCTGTTTAGATTTTCCATATCTTTGTAAAAATTGAATCATCTTATATATAATTTGTGAATTCCTTTATTTCATGTAACATTATGATTGTAAAAGTATGCATTTTGAGTATATTATCCTCTTGATTGAGCTCCTAATTTTTATTTTCTTATTTCCAGGAGTTCCATTAAGTTCTATTTTAAATAGGTCTGATCATTTTTGATAATTTTTTGGATTTATTCATATATTCAATAAGCTTTTAGTTCTTTTTATATGTATTAATTTTTTAACTATTTTATATTTAATAATTCCAATATCTCTCTTCTTGGCCTGTCTGATTCTGCTGTTTGTTGACTCCTGATCCTAGTGATTTATTTCTCTGGCTAATTTTCCTCATTATTATGGGATTACAAGATGTGATCAAACAATATAGTGAATATTTAAATGAAAAGAAATTTATTGCAGTAAAGGACACATTGCCTTTAATCCCCCTCAAAATACTCCTTTCTCTTTGAACACACTTTTCCCATTGTTCTTGGCACTTTCTGCAGCAGCTCTGGAGTCTTCTTCTGGGAGTGTCTTCAGTTGCTCTGTCCCAGCTGCCTTGATGTCCTGAATCCATTGAAAACATTTACTTGTCATGGTTATTTGGACTTTGGGGAAGAGCCAGAAGCCGTAGGGTGCCAGGTCCAGTGAATAAAGGGGATGAAGAATCACCGTCATGTTTTTATGAGCCTGCCTGTCAGTTAGATGGCACATGGCGGCAGCATTCACTGCATTTTTGATAACACCTTGTAAGGACAAAAAGCAGACTTCCAGAGCTGCTTCAGAAAGTGGTGAGGACGGGATGAGTGTGTTTGAAGTGAGGGGGAGGATTTTTGGAGGGATTAATGGCAGTGTGTCTTTTACTCTAAAATTTTTAAAATTTATACATTCACCATATATTTTGAGCACTCCTAGTAGCCACATTAGGGCTTTATTGGTAGTCTTTGAGGCTGTAGTTTAAGTCGTTTCCTGTAGAATTTGCATACTCTCTGTACGAGTGCTTAGGAGGGTCCTTTGGGCCGAGGACCATGTTTGACCAAACCCTTTTTTAATGATTTTGTGGACAGCAGTGGCAGTGAACACTCATTTAAATCTGAGAATCAGCTGTGGGTACAAATTTTTAAAGCAACTTTTGTTTTCTTCTTTACTAAGAAACAAGGCAAAACAGTTCATTTTCCTTACCTTTCTTCCCTCAAGGGCTCTTTCTTAGTATTTGAAGATTTGCCTCCTTGGATCCTTCATTTCCTATGTTCGCCTCCAGTGCTCCTGGCTGTGCATGGGGTTGAATCAAGTCCTCCTGGGGGGTCTCAGGCTGTGGCTTTGTCCCTGCGGCGCCCCTCCCAGCTGTGCTGGAGACACCGGGGGACCAGCGAGGTCCCCCTTCACGCTGGAACCTCTCCCAGTTCCTTCCTTTCTCCCGTGGTCCCTTAGCCTTCCTTGTCTTATTTTGCTTCCTTAGCTATGCATTATGAAATATCAGGTTAGCCCTTTTCAGCATATTTATGTGTTTTGAACTAGTTAGTTGTTTTCTGGATTTCTGTTCTTCATGTTGTCCTAATTAGAAGTCTCAAGAAACTTACTGTTTGCTTTGTTCTGTGTGTGATTCCAACTCACTTGTGGCCTTCTTTTCTATCTTAATATCCTGCCTTTTCCCAAGAAGGATTTGAGGTAGCTAGTGAAACAGACAAATATCAAGTCACTAAGAATTACCCAGCTCTAAGTGGAGAACCATAACCTTTATAATTATTCACATGAACACGGTTGCTATGATTTTATGATTCTAAAATATGGCTCTGAGCTTCCTGGTTCCTAATGTGAAGAAGATATTTGAATTTAGGAATTTTAATCCAGAGCAGGATTAAAATTTAGACCTCTCGGATGGAGAGTTTTTTCCTGGTGTCACATTCTGAGAAGTAGATCTTTCATGGACCTGGAAATGATTTTGAAGCTCTGTGCACCAGCGATCCCTGGTGACATTTTCCAGTACAAATCCTGGGGTGCACCATGACCCCACCCACGTGCATCCCTCAGTGATTCTGACAGTCAGTCAGGACTGGAGATAAACGACAACAGGCACTTTTGAGTAGACCAGTCGCACACAGACTCAGTGATGTGTGGCAGCAGCTGCAGAAGTGGCATTTGTACAATTGGCAAACCGAGCTTTCCTACAAAATAGTGTTTCTATGAACTGATAGGAGATGATCAGGCTTCATATCAAAATTGTACTTTCTGTTGTAGTTCTGAAGTCCTCCTATCTAATTCTGTTTAGAAAGGTAGATCTATAGACTTTACAAGTTAGACAAATTAATAAATTGAAGACACGTTCCATAATGAGCACTAATGAGCTTCACCAAAACCAGTAATTCTGCGTTGCAGGCAGTACATGGGATAGGCGGCATTACCCGAAAGTTTCTGTTTTCTTAGACAAGATGAAGCTAAATAAGACAGGGAAGGCTAAGGGACCACAGCAGCTATTGCACATGGGGCGCAGCGGTGGGGTGACGGGACTCACTGCTACTTCCATGCAGCCCGGAGCGCTGAGCACGATGAGTCCTGCAATGCCCTCGAGGGGACGCAGCCGGCTAACGCCCCGCAGCTGAGCAGAACACCCGGTTCTCTACGAATCCAACGCTGTGGATTATCCACTGGACATTACTGTTAAAAATTCCTTCTTTCAGATAGATCTCTGGAGAGTAATAATCCAGGTGATAGCCATCGACACGGTTGTCCTCTTACTTAAAAACAGAAGATCTTTTGAGTACTTGAAATTGTCCTCTGGCCCATTCTTGCCCTCTGTTTCTCTGAGTGTGATAGCAGAATGCAGTTTTTTTTTATTACTGTATGTTTGTGATACACAATAATCACATTTATCGAGGGGAGCTGTACACGTACATACTGCAGCTTGATCATCTTTGCCCCCCTTTTCCACAGATCCCCTCCCCATCTCTGCAGAAAACAAACTTTGCAGCTAAGGCTTTTAGTCTGTTCTGGTTGTTGCACAGAGAGTCAAAGATTGAAGGTTAATGAATGAATCAGCAGTCTTTCTCTTCTAGATAGATTTCTCCTCAAGATGAAAATGTTCTATGATTAACAAATATGATGATATAGCCTGGTGTAGTGGTGCAAGCATGTAATTGCAGCACTTGGAGGCTGAGGCAGGAGCATCGCTAGGCATTGGAGGCCAGCCTGAGCTACATAGTGAGTTCAAGGCCAGCCTGAACTACATAGCAAGTAGTAACAAAACAAAACAAAACAAACCATGATGATATGACATTGAGCTAGTGTATTTTGTTTTAATAACATGCAATATAAGTACAACCTTAAAAAGGTAACATATAATTGCACAAATAAAATGTGGGTTTTGCTGTTTATATTCTAAATCTTATTTTGTGTATATTTTCAAGCAACTGTTCTTTTATACATAGTGAAAAACTAGGTAGCCTTAAGGAGGACAAAAAATTATATGGGACCCCTTATTTTAAAACACTGCTTTGATTAGGTTGAATATCTGCATATAGACTGGAGATGAGCAAATAAAAGACCTTGTAAATTTAAAAAGGCAGCGTCATCATAAGATTGGCATTGTTACAAAGATAAATGCCGTGGTTACTTCAAGTGTTTAAAAAAGCTTACATTGTTTTCTCCCCTTTCTTCAGGAAAGTAAGTCTAAGCCAACCACCTTGAAGCCCATAATTCTGGATGAAATCGTAAACGCTCACAAAAAGAAGATTAAGGAGGTGGTCGAGAGAGAGAGTGTGGCCCCTACCGAGCACCTTGGACTCTATGACAAATACAACTTCTTAATTTCCAGAAAAGCTGAGAAAGACACTGCCGCATTCCTCGAGGAAAATCATCATTATGAGAGAATAATAGAGGAAATACGTAAATATCAAGAACTAATAGAGGAGATACAGTACACATCTAGAAAGGTAAATGACTGGTTTTGCACAACTGTCGTCTGTGTCCTATGAGCATGTCTGTGTCATTAGTGTGTAGTTTTAGGATGCATGGCCAAGGAACGAGAGCATTGCCGTCCGCAGGAGCGCGTGTACTGAGCCTGTGGCATGTGCCTTGCATTGTGGTAAAACCTGGGGATGCGGCTGATTTGCCAGGGGACAGTAAGGACAGACATGATTTTTGTGTTCATGTAGCTGAGACTCTAGTTCCACAGAGCTGATTTGAAAGTACTTTATATAATTCCAAGAACCTAATTTTTTCCCTCACTTTGTGTCTATAAATCCTTTGGCAAGTATAGTAATTAAATCAAAATGTGCTTGCTTCTGTGTAGTAGGATACTAGTAATAATTTAACATTTTCTTCTTTTTGTCCTTTTAAACATTTAACAAATTTTCTACCGTGACCATCTATTACTTTTTTGTACAGAGGAAATGTAACATTTGAACCTCAATTTTCTGAGTTTTTAAAATTTATTATTGTTCTGAAATAGAATTAGCAAACAGGATAACACATATCAAGGGTATTTATATGGAAGATAAAAACAAAACAACCAGCCTTGTTAGGTCACACATGCAAAACTCAATCTTTAGGTAGATGACAAAATGATGAGGACCTGTTCTTTCTATTTATTTCTCTTCATGTTCATTAAACATTTGCTGTGTTGCAGAGTGTCCGCCTTGGAATGTTCGAGATGCACTGTGAAGAATTAATCAGAGCTTTGGTGAAACGAGCAGAAGCTATTTGTGGGAGACTGATAGCTAAGATGTACAAAGACCACCAGGAAATAAACATAAGGTATTTATGTGATATTTTCATTTTTTAGGAAGGAATGTTAAGGAAAGCAGTCCCTTGATGGAAGCAGTAGATTAGAGCCATATCATAAGTGATCCAAAAGAAACGATTGTGCCAATTTACTTCTGCTTGACTTCCTCTGTCATTTTGTGATATGATTATTTATTTTGTCTCTCACCACAAATGTGCCTTCCTAATTGTCGGAACCAAATTGCTATTAAGTTGTGTTTGTGTTTCTTCTGCACAGGGCAGGTAGACATTATCTACTTCAGATTTTTAAATTTGTGTAACCAGTATACAACGTGGGGTTTCGAAGTGGATTTACACAGTACTTGTCATGATTCCTAAAGATTCTCAAATTTGGCATTTCTTCTGGCTATAATTACTCCTCAAGGTCACGAGTACTTGTTATCTTAAGTGGGAACTCTTTTGTTGGCTAAGCTGGGGACTTATAGGAAAGCTGACCCATGTTAAGGAGACATACTGCGCAGTAATACGGAAAGCAAATATCTGTTTATTTAGGACACGGAGTGTAACTAGTATCGCTAGTCTCCTAGCAACTGGTGCTGCTGTTACTTTGAGAATGTCTTTTCCATCAGTTACAGGGAAAGTAATATATTATTAAAAATATTTATCTTAAGATGGAAGCTTTATTTTACAACCCTGTGTTAGGCATAGGCCTGGGCTTAAAATATGAATAAATCTGCTGAAGGAACTTAGAACCTAGAAAGGGAAATAAAACACAAACCAAAACATTATGATTGGGCGTGGGAAGCTCCGCACTGAGCAGTAGAGGGAGAGCAGAAACTTCACTGCCTCTTTCAGGGCAGAGTGTGGGGAAGAGGAAAGAATCAAGAGGCCGCAAAGAGGAGGGGAGGTGTGAACTCATGCTGCAAGATGAGTGTGCCAGTGAAGCCCCGCAGAGGGCCCTGGGGTGTAGCTGAGAACTAGTTGTGATTTGTGTTGCTTTCACAGACACTGGGGGAACAGAGGTGACAGGGAGCCGGAAGACGGAGGCACCCAGGGAAGGGATACTGGGACCTGAGGTCTCGTCTACCAGCCAGAATCTTATTTTAGCCTAAAGCACACTTTCCTCTAAAAGTACTGGGAGAATAGTGAACGTGTGTTTTACGTAGAGCTTTTCATGCTGGGTGAAATATCTATTTCCCTGTTATAGCTACTTTCCTTACTTCTTTTTTTGTGTGTGTGTGGGTACCGGGGGTCAAACTCAGGACCTCGCACGCCAGCAGGTGCCTGTGCCGCTGAGGATATCACTGGCCCTTTTTTTCCTTTATGTGGGTTCCAGGAGTTGAACTCGGGCCCTTGCGCTTGCCAGGCAGGCGCTTATGCCACTGAGCCATCTCACCGGCCCCTTTCCTTACTTCTTAATGCCCTCTGTCTTAGTCACTTTCTCATGCTGAGCCACTCACAACTGAAAGGAGGAAAGTTTCACGGTGGCTCACAGTTTGCAGAGGTTTCGGTCAGAGTCGGTTGGATCCAAGGCAGGGCAGCGGGGCAGAGGGGCACAGGGGGCAGGAGCTGCTCACAGCGGGGCAGACAGGCAGCAGAGAGGGAGGGAGGAGCAGGGGGGAGACGGACCCAGGCCCTGGCCGCCAAGAGGCCTCTCCCTCCCGGACCCCAGCTCCTCGCAGCGACTCAGCTCCACGCCCCTGTGATAGAGTCTCCTCAAAGCCCTGCCAAGGAGAGCAGGAGCCTCTAGGGACAGCTAGCTGGAAACCGTGACACCCTCTGAGCTCGTGCCAGCTACCTTTCCCGCATTTTCCCTTCATGACGGGAGACTCACTCGAGGTGCAGAGGACCTGTCAGGAGCCGTGAGCTGTGATGCCCTCAGCTTCATCTCCATGAAGCCCTCATGGTGCCCCAGGTTTTGGGAGGCAGGAGTCTGTCCCAGTACGCGCTCCTCCCCACTGTCGCTGTCCCTCTGGGCTGGGCGCCACCCTTGCCCTCCACATCCCCTACCCTGAACCTCCTCTTCTCCACTGTGTCTGAAAGTTGCAAGCACGTTACAACCTCTTCCACCTTCCAACTCACCCCGCTCCTGTGTCCGCACTGTTCTTTCTCCTTCACCTTCCTGCCAGTTTTTGTGAAGAGAGTATCTGGACTTCCTTGGCTCCTACTACTATTTTGTCTCCCCAAACCCAAAGAAATTTCATTTATTTTGGCCCCGCCCCCATGTTAGCTCTTCCCTCCCTTCCTTTGTGCCACCACCACTAAATCTGTGTCAGATCTCTGCAGACTGCAGGTTGGAGGCGATTGTTTACAATCCTGTCTTCCACACTGAATCGCTGCTCTGAGGGCCATTACTCCCTCTCATTTATTTCTGCATCCCTGTCCCTTCATATTGTAGTTGCAGATGTAATAGGTGCTCATTACATTTGCATTGAATAGCTAACTAAATGAACACAAACTTGCATTTAATTCATTTGATGACATGTGGATAAATTATAATCTTACTTTTTCATGCATTGGAGGATTAAAATAGTAAGCAGGAAATATTTTCAAATGAAATTTAACTATGCGTCTTTTAATATTGATTTTGCCTGGCGTTTTAGGTTATGTGAAGAATTTGAGAAGATAGCTGAAAAAGCTCTCAGCACCCCTCCAAATACAGCAGAACTAATGGAAATGAAGGTATCGTTCATGAACTCTGTGGTTATGTGTGTATCAGTTCATTATTGCCACGGTGGAGAAACAAATCACTCCGAAAGCTAAGACAGGTTAAAAATCATAACTTTTTGAATGCTTTGTTCATGGGTCTGCAGTTGGAGACTTGGACTGGACTCCCCTGGGGGGATCCTCTGTCTCACTGGGGTCCTTTCCGGGGTCCCTCACTGAGTGAGGACAGCTGGCTGTCAGGTGGGTTGATTGGTGGAACTGTGGTCCAGCAGTTCACCTTTGCTACACCTGTCTCTCAGATCCCAGCAAGCTGACCTGGGTGTTTCCTCATGGCGTGGTAGAGACATACAAGCAAGTAGTTTGCAAAGTTTGTTTGTATCACATGAGCTCACATCTTGCTGACCTAAGGAAGTCAGTGTGGAGGGACACACAGGGCCTGGATACCGGAGAGGTCAAGCACGGAGCAACTAACGCACTTGTCTACCTTGGAAAGAACCGTTAGTATCACCATTCCGACAGGCATAGCGCAGGACTGTCCAGGGTGACCTGAGATGTATGGTCCCTCCTCAGTTTTTAAACAACAAATGTTGAATTTTTAACCAGTATTTTATTTTGTTTTCTATAAGAGCTGTATTTTGTTATATACTAGTATTTTCTGTGGTAGTTTGCAGAAATACATTACACTTTGAGCATAGAATTTATGGCAAAATATTGTCTCACTTTGATTCTTTTTCATGTTGCTTCAGTGAAGTCTACCTAATGTCAAATAAAAATAATGCAAAACAACTAGTTAATCACCATTTCATTTTTATTCTCTTTTCATTCTTATAATATTAAGCTTTTATAAGATTCTTTTTTCTAGTATTCCAAAAATCCAAAATAAAGTCCTCTTATTTTTAGATTTTAAAATATTTAAGTGAAACCCCCAAAACAGATAAAATTATTTGAAACTTCGAATAGGTAGGAGTTCTAGTAATTATGTATGCCCACTCTTTATTCATTTAAACAAAAGTTTGTTAAACTCATTAGAACCAGTTTTAATGTAGACCTTGAAAGAGTTTTGTTTTCTTTAAAGAATTTGGGCTTAGATTGGGGTTTTTAGTATGTCAGTGTGTGTGTATGCATGTGTGTGTATAAAACACAGAGGCCCATATATATTCTTTTTGTAATATTCTGGTAGTTTATATTAGTTATCATAGGCCACAGTGAGATTCTTTGGTTATGGATGATTATGAGTGTAGTTAGTTCTTAAACTGAATTTATCTTCATTAAAGGGAAATTCCTTTGGAAAAGTGACTACTGGCTATGAAGAGTGTCATTTGTTTGCCCTTATAGCCATCACTGGAAGTAATTAGGAATTGGGGCTTATTTACTGTGAATTTCCCCCATGCACAATCATCTTTAACAGAATTAATAAATAGAATTCATTGTGTAGTTTAAAAAATATTTCCATATCATAAAACCTTTATTCCTGCAAGAGCTGATTACTTAATATAGAAATCAGTCATTTATCATAAGTATGGGGAAATAAAAATCCTTTTGACTACAATGAAAGCTGATTAAATTAATATGCATATATATTTCCAGGGAGATCGTCTGTTGTTTGTGAAAACCACTATGGTTCACATCCTATTTGTTTGGATTTGCACCATGAAAACATTTAGTCTCACCAGAATACTGTCATATTCTAATGCAATAATTCTAGACAGTTTTACTTTTTAATTGTAAAAGCAACAATTTAAATAATATAGAATTGTGCAAATCATAGAAGTTCCTCCTTTTCCATAATTACTTTCTTTAGCATAATGTTCTTTATACTTTGCTGTGAATTCTTCTCTTTCCAAACTTATTTTTTTATGTTTGCAGAGGGTAAGATACAAAGTACAAGAAACGGAGACATGGAGGGAGATTAAAGTACTTTTTAAAAAAGATCTTTGAAATTTTTTATTTAAAAAATAGAGTTGTTACTTCATGGAAAGAAGCGAGGTTACAGGATAGAGAAGGTGAACATAGGTGGTTACAAGTAATTGCCCTTTCTCATTTTTTGGTGGGTGGCAGTTTTCTTTGGGAATTTGCATCATTAAAATGTATATAAATTTAATATTTGAAAAAAGAGCTTTGTGAGAATATATACAACTATTGGATGTGTATATTTATCTTGTTTCTGTCCATTCTAGACTGTTCTTACTTTCTGAAATCCTTACCAGTTGATCAAGTTGGGTTTTTTCTTTTTTTCTTTTCCTTGTGCAAGCAGAGCGTGTCAGTCTGTGTTGATAGTGTTGCACTACTCTTTCTTCCTCAGTGGTTTTGTGCTGCTGACTGGTGTGCAGTCTGCCCTCCTGCCCTGCTGGAGCCTTGCTGGCTGCTCATTGCCCCACAGGGACCCTCTTGCCCTTGGGCCCACCATGAAGCCCCCTCTTTGCAGCTCTCTCCACTTGCCCTGCTTCTTCATTCCTCCTGCTCAGCCTCCTGCTGTGCTGCCCTCCGCCCTCCCTACACCTCCCATCTTCATTCCGTGCTGCAAGCACATGCCTGTCCAGCACTTGTCCCTGCTAAGTGTCTGCAGTTTGCTAATTCTCTCTGCGGCGAGACCGCCAACCCCTCCGGGCAAACCTTGGGGGATTTTTGCTGTTTTATGTCACTCTGCATTTCCAGCACCTGGCACAGGGTCGGACACGTGGTGCCCCAGAATGTAATTCTGGAAGAATAAATGAAATCATCAGAGAGCATCTGGTTCTTACCTTCCATAAACTGCAGCATCCCCTCTGGTTTTCTGTTGCTTTCTATGTGTTGTTAAGTATTTTTTAAGATTTTTTTTCCCTGCCTTTTTAATCAGGTGTCTGGGGAGAAGAGAAGTAAAGTGCACTGCAGTCCCTTATCTGGAACCAAAAGCCTTTCCTTCTAGTAAGACCATGCATATTTATGCGGTGTACTTCCACGGGCTATTTTTTGACATGGGCTGCTCATTAAAATGCCATCTGTCACTTTTGCTTTCCCCCAGGCTTACATTCAGAAAGTGGAGGCAACTGATATGGTTGAACTGGGACAGAGATTAGTGGATTCCAAAAATTGCCTCGCCTTCCTGATTGAGTGCACCAACTTTTCTCCTGCGGATATCAGGCTAAACAACAGTGCTTTCCAGTGGTATGGGAGAATGGGAGAAATCTTTGAAGAACACAGGAAAATCATAAAAGAGAAAACAGAACAATATCAAGATGGTCTTAAGGTAGGCATCATGGATACAGATTTTTAAATGATATTCACTTTCTGAAAATGTTTAAATTTTAACTTTTTACATAGCATGGCCAACTCCTTTATTTCACAGGCCATTTTTCGTAGCTTTCTCCTACTATAAATCTTAGAAGAAAATAGTGCACATAAACTGGCATCTTTTATAATGCTCGTTGGATGATTAAGAAGTAAGCGAGTGGGCTGGTGAGATGGCTCAGCGGCATAAGCACCTGCCTGGCAAGTGCGAGGTCCTGAGTTCAACTCCCAGAACTCACGAAAAAAGGGTCGGTGATATCGCTCAGCGGCATGGGCACCTGCTGGCACATGAGGTCCTGAGGTCGACCCCTGGTACTCACAAAAGAAAAGAAAAGAAAAGAAGTAAGTGAGTAGTATATTGATCTATGTGAGGTCATTTCTTGACTTTTCAAGGTAATAGGGAGAAAACTTTGGAAAACATTGCCCACAAGTGACCATTAATGAAAACAGTATTTATCTTATATAGTTTATGGTACTAATTTCAAGATTTTTGTGTTAGTGGGGCATCATTGTTTTCTTGGTGAAATGCTACTTCATGTCTCATAACCACTCTAACTCTCTAAAACACTGTGCCCAAAGCTAACTTTTTTTCTTTTTGATCTTTCCATATAAGATATAAGTTTGTGACTTGCCTCTGTCTGTCTGTCCAGCCTTGTCTCCTTCCTGTCTGAACTCCTTATCTGTGACCTGTCCATAACCCCAAGCGATGTCCAGTTCTCTGCCACCCCTCCTCTCTCCACTCCTGTCCCTCTCCCCAGCAAGCTTGTCCCTGGCACACCTCTGGGGCTCAGCACAGCATCTCCTTTGCTCTCATGGCACCTGAGGGCACCTCCCGTGGGCTGATGGTGGGGTCACGATGCTACTATTTTCAGGTCTGTCTCCCTTTAGGTAGTCTGGTCCTCGAGAGCAAGGTTGTTTCATTTTTATTTTTTCTCCATTTGTATCGACTCACCAGCACTGTGATTGACGTACAACGTCTCAGTCCACTTCGTGCTTCTATAACAGAATCCCTGAGTCTTAGCAATTCACAAAGACCAGAAGTTTATTTCTGACACTTCTGGAAGCTGGGAAGTCCAAGTCTGAGGGGTCCACATCCTTGCTGTTGCATCGTTCCACACCAGAAGGCAGAAGGACAAGTGATCACGAACACATGCTCGTGGGAAAGAGGCAGTGACAGAGAGAGGGCAGGGGAGAGAGGAGGAGGGGACAGGCAGGGAGGGGGAAGGGGAGCCTGCCCTTTTCTCAACCCGCTCCTGTGATAATGGCATTAATCCACGCGTGAGGACTCGGCCCTCACCTCGTGAGGGTCCCGGCTCTCAACAGGGTGCTGCTGGGGGTGATGCTTCCGGCTCGGGGTCTTTGGGGGCCACATTGAAGCCAGAGCACACGGGGCTACTGCGAACACTCCATCTGCCACCCGGATTAGTGGCTCAATAGTCTCAGTCTCATTTTACAGGTGAAGAAATGAAGATTCCCACAAATTAGGAGACTGGATCCAGGTCAGCCAGCTGAACGTGTTTTGATCACAAGCCCCGTTCTCTTTCCACCAAACTATAGAAAGTACAATTAATTCACGGAGTATGTTTTTCTGGAGAATAATTCATACACTCAAAAATCTTTTATTTTAAACTATGGGCTATATTTCTGATTTACATTTAAGGCATTTCAAAAAATTTTTAAGTATGTGGGAAAACATCATGAATAGTAAATGTTAGATGTTTAAGTTGCAATATGATAGACTCTCAGAAGATGGCATGGCTAGGTGTCCCAGAATTATCTGTACTTTATTTTAAAGCATATTATTTCAAAAAACTACATATCATGTTGGTAAATTCTTCCTTTTGTTTTCCTTCCCCCAAAGGACCAGAGTAATAAATTTGCCAGTTAATTAAAGAAAAAAGGACAGAAATCAGACTAGATAACCTATAAAATAAAAAAAATCTATTTTTGAATAACCCTGATTTGACTTTTGATATGTCATTCATAGCTATTTTTATTTATTTATTTATTTTTTCTGTGGGTACCAGGGGTCGAACTCAGGACCTTGTGCGCCAGCAGGTGCCCAAGCCGCTGAGCGATATCACCGGCCCTTTTTTCATATGTGGGTACCGGGAGTCGAACTCAGGACCTCATGCTTGCCAGGCAGGTGCTTACACCGCTGAGCCATCTCACCGGCCCCCATAGCTATTTTTAGAGCTATTTAATTTGTGATGACTTACCAATGACAACTTTGTAATTTCTCAGTAAACACATATTTTACACTGGAACATAAACTGTTAGGCTTTTTAATCTAGATTTATTTACTGTATACATTCCATGACAAGAGCTCATGGAATCAAAAAACAACCAACCTTGGAATATCATGTTTCAGAGTTGCTCTTGGAATTGGTGTCTGAGGATTGGAGAAATTCAATTTTTTCCAGGTATCTATGAAAATGCAACAGATATTTTTACAGCTTTCAAACGAAGCAAACCAGAGTCTTCTTTTAGTCCCATATTTATTATTATGAGATTTTCCAAATACTAAATCATTTGTTAGCATACATCCTTCGGCATACTAAAGAACACTGTTGTTTGGCACATTCTTATCCAATGTGTCTGTTAGAATTTCCTATATGGATAACACCGAGTAAGCTTTTAGGTCTCAGAATTTAAGGAATCTCAATGCCTTAATTTAAACTTAAAAGTTGTGCATATGTTTCAGATCTCAAACATCTTCCAGATCAGCTCTTTTTATTTTGCTGGTGACAAAATACAGTAATCATTCTGATAATCCTTAATGAATATTTAAATTTTCTCTTGATGCCTAGGGATTTTAACTTTTCACAGTAGTAACCACAAACGCTGTTTTTATTAGTTGCGGTGTGAGCGGTTTGTGGAGGAGCTGGAGAGCTACGCCAAGCAGGCCGAGGAGTTCTATGGCTTTGGGGACCTGCAGGACGTGCAGCGCTACCTGAAGAAGGCGCAGGCGCTGAATGCCAAGCTGGACGCGGCCGCAGACAAGGTCTGCTTTAAAGGGGCTTGGGAGGATGAGTTAGTTCATAGGAGAGCATTGACTTCGTAGTGGGTGTTTGCCTTGCAGAAGTAGATGGAAGCAGAAGCAGTTTGACTCTATTTAATTAGAGCATAATGGAAATGACGCAAATAGATCTCATGGACATGCTTTGTACTGGAGCAGTGTGGCTGTTTCCGTCGGTATTGGTGCATCTCGGGGACCTTCCTCTTCATCTTAAAAATATAGTTGTATCTTGGCCTGCATCTCCATTTTTATTTTGCATCTTTAAATCATCTGCATCACGGTTCTGCCCTGATGGTTGGGACCATGGTTTTGAACAGTAACAGGCGGATCATAGTGGCTGATTGTTTGTAGAAGCCTGCTTAGATATTTCAGCTGTTTTTAAAATGGACCCAGTATTTTCTCTGTTCAGCCACTGTGTTCCCAATCCTGCTATTTCAAAAATTAGCTCTCTTATTAGGAGAAGACAAAAGAGGGAAAGCTTGACCTTTTGCCATATATAGTGTCTGAAAGTTTTAATTATATTTTTTATAAAAAGGGGAAATATGAAAGCGTAGTATAGTAAGATGCCCTACATTTTTCTTAACTTGAAAGGTTTTACTATCTCGCCAGGTAATTGAATAGTTTATCATAATCACAAATCTGCCAACACACACTGAGAAAATAGAAATAAACTGTTTTTTTTAACTGAGGCCATTGAAATATTAAGTACCTTGTGCGTAATTAGTAATGCTCGCTCCCCAGAGCTATAGATTTCTCCTGTGAACCAGCCGCATCCTCACATATTTCACATCAAAACTGAGGGAAAATCACTACTTTCTTTGCCTCCTCTTGTCCTGCTCATCTTCAAGACCAAACGCTGGTTACATCTTCTCCACAGAAGCACCTGGGACTGCACTGTTTCGGCACTGTCCCCTGCCCAAGTGGCAGCTCTTAGATGTGTAAGCACACACATGCGTGCACACACATGCGTGCACGTACTCTTCAGTTCATGTCAACCGGCTACTGCTGCTGTCACCATCGCTGCTGATGTTTTCCATTACTGAACAACTGCTATTTAAATTTCCACCTCTCTACACCCTGCCCTCTGAGCTGGATTACTAACTCATAGGAATTGGACTTTACACTATAATACTTTTTTTCTATTTTCCACAGTCTCTAACACAGCACTATATATATTCAAAGTACTTACATTCCTTTAATGAGTGAAGCTAGATTCTCACTCTATCTTGGTGGGCAAAACTTCCCTATAAATACAAATTTCCTTGATTATTTTAATTAATGTGATCAAACATTGTTCATTGGCAACTGTAATAAAAAAAAAAAAGAAATAGGGGGATATTCGGCCTTTTAAAAAGAAAGTAAATTCAGTCATTGTGACAATATGGATGAGCCTGGAAGATTTTTTCAGTGAAATAAGTCTGGCCCAGGAAGGCACGTTTGACCTGCTCTCATTAATACACGGGATCTAAAAAAGTCAAAGCCCTAGGGGGAGAAAGTAGCATGGTGGTCACAGGGGCCAGAAGGGTAGCAGGGATTGGGAGGGCTTTGGTCCAAGGATATGAAATTTCCATTAGACAGAAGCAGTACAGTGGTCCCTCATTTCACAAACTTAACTCTTTCCGCAATTCTGTTCACAAACTGAATTGGATGAGAACCCAATCAAATTTCCCTGTAAAGTCAACATTGAACCTAACCATTGAATTTGATTTGGTTCTTGTCCAATTCAGTTTGATATCAGAATCTAGTAAAGAACTAAGTTTGTGAACTGAGGTACCACTGTAAGTTTAAGAGATTTATTGTACAACATGGTGATTATAGTTAAAAACAGCTTTTTGTGTACTTGAACATTGCTAAGAGAGTGGATTTTAAGCATTCCAACTACAGAAAAAGTATGTAAGGTAATGCTTATGTTAATTAGCTTGGTATCCCCTTTCCTGAATGCATGCATATTTCAAAACACTATATTTTACACCATAAATATATACAATTTTTATTTGTCAGTTTAAAAAGAAGAAAAACAGGAAAAATTACTTCCCAATTTTTCTAGATTTATTAAAATTTAATTTTAGGGCTATCAGGGTTTTCTGATTCACATTGAAATAGATATTCTTAAAACTTAATTTTCAGTTTCATACTCAAAACAATACCTTTAATACCTGTCTTTTCAGATCCAGCAATTTAATGCTGAAGAGGAGGCCTTTGGCTGGCTGCCATCAATATATCCTCAACGCAAAAAAATCCAGGATGGTCTGAACCCGTATCTCCGTCTCTATGAAACTGCCATCGAATTCAGCACCAAATACAAAGCATGGACAGAAGGGCCCTACCACAAGGTGAATCCAGACCAAGTAGAGACGGATGTTGGGAATTATTGGAGAGGACTCTTTAAGCTGGAGAAGACCTTCCAGGATTCTCCAAATGCCTTGGCAATGACCAAGAAAGTCAGATCCAAGGTGGAAGACTTCAAGCAGCACATCCCCCTGGTGCAGGTGATCTGCAACCCTGGCCTGCGCCCCAGGCACTGGGAGGCCATGTCTGCCATCGTTGGCTACCCCCTGCAGCCAGCGGACGACTCCACCATCTTCTCCTTCATAGACCTGAATCTGCAGCCGTACCTCAGCAGGTTTGAGGGTATCAGTGAATCAGCCAGCAAGGAATATTCTCTTGAGAAGGCCATGGAGAAGATGATTACTGAATGGGATGGGATGGAATTTGTCACTCTTCCCTACAGAGAAAGTCGGACATACATTTTGTCGGCAGTTGATGAAATTCAGATGCTGTTGGATGACCACATTATCAAAACACAGACGATGCGGGGCTCTCCTTTCATTAAGCCTTATGAAAAACAAATACGGTAAAGTGGTACCATAGTGCTTATAACACGTTAGAGAATTATTGAATGTGAGGTTTCTTTTGAGAATTGATTCTGCACCAGACGCTTAGTGTTTGAAATAGTTCATCGTCAGAAATGGTAACTTTCACTGCTTTTTAAAGAGTACACATCCTTTCCTACCATCCTAACACAAGCGGTGGACGACCAACGCCCAGGTATTCCTTCTTCTTACCTAGGATCTGATTTCATTTTTTGATGCTCAAAAATAATTTTTTGAATATAGATTAAAAATATATAAATTCTAAAACTCGAGCTAAAAATGTCATTTTCCAAATATACGTTCAGAGATGTTCCCTGAACATGTTGTAATTTCTGCTTATACGCATGAAGGGTGGCTAATAACTGCAAGAGTATGAAACGGTCGTTTTCATCTGCACTTTGAAGCAGCAGGAACTTACATTTATATTACATTTTTACCCTATCTGTTCGTGTTTTCAGTTTTTGTAGTAAGCAGTTTGTATTTTACCTTAAAAAACAGAGTACTGCACTCTCTTCTGCGAGAATCTGCGTAGGACAGGCGAGCTGACCGCTTGGCTGCCTCCGCCTCTGGTTCTACCACGAGGACACACAGATCGCGCGCCGATGGGAACCGGCCCGTTCTCTGTGTTTGGGTCCTGCTTCCTGCCACACTGCAGCAGTGTGCACATCAGCAGAAAACACACTACCCTGAAAGTGGTTTATCTAGGTGCTTCTGTATTTTTTTTTTTATGTGGGTACTGGGAGTCGAAATCAGGACCTTGCGCTTGCCAGCAGGCGCTTGTGCCGCTGAGTGATATCGCCCGCCCTTTTTTTCCTTTATGTGGGTACCGGGAGTCGAACTCAGGACCTCGCGCTTGCCGGGCAGGCGCTTATGCTGCTGAGCCATATCACTGGCCCTGTATTTTTTGTTTGTTTGTTTGTTTTAGGAACTGTGCACAGTGAGAAATTTCCTGCACCAGACAGGGGTTAGAGAAATAGAGAACTGGACCAGAAAAAAAGAGGCACTCATGTCTTCTTGCAAATAAAAGTCTAACAAATTCATTGGCAAACACTGAAGAAAAAAAAACTTTTTTTTTTTTTATGTGGGTACCAGGTGTCGACCTCAGGACCTCGTGCTTGCCGGGCAGGAGCTTATGCCGCTGAGCCATCTATCTCACCGGCCCAAAAAAAAACTTTTTAAAAAGGCATTTGAAAATGCTTGGTAACCTGAAAAACTATTTACATGTTTAGCTTTTACTGATCTAAAATATCAGATCACCACTTATAATTAAGTAATGTGTTAATATGCACATAAAGCTATCCTGCCTCTATGGCCAGATGCTGTTACACAGTGTTGCTATCTCTGTGGCTATCCTATCTCTATGGCTGTCCTCTCTCTATGGCTATCCTCTCTCTATGGCTGTCCTCTCTCTATGGCTGTCCTCTCTCTATGGCTGTCCTCTCTCTATGGCTATGCTCTCTCTATGGCTGTCCTCTCTCTATGGCTATGCTCTCTCTATGGCTGTCCTCTCTCTATGGTTGTCCTCTCTCTATGGCTGTCCTCTCTCTATGGCTGTCCTCTCTCTATGGCTGTCCTCTCTCTATGGCTGTCCTCTCTCTATGGCTGTCCTCTCTCTATGGCTGTCCTCTCTCTATGGCTGTCCTCTCTCTATGGGTATGCTCTCTCTATGGCTGTCCTCTCTCTATGGCTGTCCTCTCTCTATGGCTGTCCTCTCTCTATGGGTATGCTCTCTCTATGGCTGTCCTCTCTCTATCGCTGTCCTCTCTCTATGGCTGTCCTCTCTCTATGGCTGTCCTCTCTCTGACAGCCAAGCCATTACAGCTGTCTGGGTTCAGATCTTGGCTCTCATCCATTTGCTGGGTGAACCTGAGCCTGGTGCTCCCCTCTCTGTGCCTTCGTCTCCCCATCGCCAAGTAAATATTGCCATGGACCCTGCCACAGGGCTGTCGGGATGGAGAAAATACAGAGACTTAAGAGCTCTGCCTGTAAAATAATTAGCTCGTGGGGTAATTATAATATTTACTCTTAGGGAAATTAAGTCATTATTTGTCCTCCTTGTTTAGAAATGAACTCATGACCTACTGTAACGTGAAATGTGCTTCCTTCTCATGAATGACACACGAATGTATTTAGGAATATGTTACGTCCTATAAATTACATCCTACAAGTTGAACTATTTCATCCTAGAAATAAAGCTTCTTATGTGCCCACATTAAAGGGGAAGAAAAAGAATGTTAAAGGAAGTGAATGAATCTTGGATGTAACCACCTCTCCTCAGAAGTTCAGCGAGCTGTCACTGAGAGCATTTTCCTGCCCCCAGAATCTCATGTGAGAATTTGTGACTTCTCACATGAATGGAACCGGATGCCGGAAAGGTGTGCTCGTCTGACATACATGCAGGGCAGCCATGTAGATAGGCGTGTCTTCACATGTATGTATGTATTTACATGCTGGTGTTACTATTTTAGAAACAGATTTGTTGAGCCAGTCACTTGATTCCTCATTGACACGCATGGTGGAGACTGCAGTAGCCACCGTGCACACACAGACGGGCTGTGTCCTCTGAAAGTGGCTCTGCTGCTGACCACGACCCCTGTGTCCCCACAGGGAGTGGGAGGGCAAGCTGCTGCTGCTGCAGGAGATCCTGGACGAGTGGCTCAAGGTCCAGGCCACGTGGCTGTACCTGGAACCCATCTTCAGCTCCCCTGACATCATGTCGCAGATGCCTGAGGAAGGCCGGCGCTTCACAACGGTGGACAAGACATGGCGGGATTTAATGAAGAGCGTCCAGCAGGTAGGTGAAAAGCTCTGTGCATGTGGTCATCTAGTTGAAGTAACCTGACTTTTGTTTTAAAAAATCCACATAAGCCATTATTGTTTGCAGTAAGCCGCTCTCTCTCTTTCTGCCACGGGCATTCACCTTCAGCTATTATTTTACAGTTCCAGGAGCAAAGTCAGGAAAAGCAAAAGTGGTCATGTTGTCCTGACCAGTCCTTGGAGTGCAGCTTGGATTGCTATTTAAAGGCCTGTGTTCTGTCTGGGGCTCTCACCCACCCTTGCTCTGGTGGGACCGCCCGCAGCTTTCTCAGGGAGGCACCCCAAAAAATGGATTGCAAAGAGAAATGGGGTGCAGATGAATTGCAGAGAGTCCAATAAATGCAAACAATACACTAAGGAAATAAAAGCAGATGCAGATTCAGTGGAGGGAGGCTGATCATTTAAGCTAAGGAAGAATTTAATAAAAACCAATAACACTGAGAACAGTATGCTTTTGTCCAATTCAGAAGGCATCTATTTACCACCTCTGCAGCATGGTTCATGCAATATAAGATTAAAACAGGAACAATGGTTATTACGTCTTACATAAATGTAAACTTCTGCATGGGTATTTTGATCAAATACCACACTGTGAGACAGGATGAGCACTATCCTAAAAGTTTTAAGACTTGAAATAAAAATATGCATATTTATTATTTAAATTTTGAAAGTTGTGAGTATAATCCTGAATACTGATACTTTACTGATTTGTTGGGAAAATATTCAAAAAGCTGGACATACGGTTATTTTGTTTAGTAGGTTTACCACATTTTATGTACTAGTGCTCGAACAAATCTGTATGAAACAAACTTTTACAAAACTAAGCTCTGGAATTTATTCCATATTTTAAGGAACTGTTAGTGAGTCACTCTGTAGTACTCTTAATCATCTCTAATCAATTTATTTTAAATTCAATCTGCCATACATAAGTTATCTTACCACAATGCAATACCTTTATAACGTGTACACATTTTCATTTAGAAAGAGTGAAGTAGAATTTCTTTTCATCTCAAGAATGAAAGGTAGATACTTGTATTCTTCTAGTTAATATAATTTTTAAAATTAAAAAATTCTAGGGCCGGTGAGATAGCTTAGCGGCGTAAGCGCCTGCCTGGCAAGCGCAAGGTCCTGAGTTCGACTCCCGGAACCCACATAAAGGAAAAAAGGGCCGGTGATATCGCTCAGCGGCACAAGTGCTTGCTGGCAAGTGCGAGGTCCTGAGGTTGACTCCCGGTACCCACACACCACAAAAAAAAATTTTTTTAAATTTAAAAATTCTAGTTTTAATTTGTGCTAAAGATAGCCTCTCAAAATGCCACACTGCTGAGGGATTTTATAAGTATTTCGATGCCTAGGAAGAGTGATTATCCTGGAACTAGTAAATAAAGAGGGCATATTTTTGATCCTATAAAACTGCTGAATTAAAAATCAACCAATAAAAATAATTCTTTCCCTCTTTTCCAAATAAGCAGGGTTTGTTTTGTGTCTTTGGTGACGCTTACTTTTGTTGTAAGTCACGGTTATCCTCCTGAGCTACCTTGTTTTCTTTCTCGGTATGTTCGTATTTGGGCAGTGTTCATCCAGACTCTCCGAGGTGTCTGTATTTTCTCAGGAAGTCTAATGAGATGATCCGTGTAGCAGAGGCCAGAAGACTAATTGCTTGCTACAAAGGGTTATCACCTTCATTCCAAGACATCCCTAGTAAAGGCTCTTTAAATGGTGTACTTTGCCAAGAAAAAAGCCTCAGAGGTTAAAAATAAAATGTCATTGCTGTGGTTAATATAATTGGTTTGCTTGAGATGTCTTAGTACCTTGGGGTATAAACATGAAATAATTTTTAGGCTTCGATCCTATATGTTTGGCCAAAGCCCCTTTTCTACTGGAAGAAGCTCCCTTCTTGACCTTGTGATGTCACTTTTGGTTATCAAGATAGTTTGGAAGACTTAGCTGTAGCTGTTTCATGACCTCAAGCTCCTTTTCTGCTGTGAGCTCTCGCCTTCCCCACGATGGAGGTGACCTCAAGGCTCCCATGGTGGGACCATGTGGGGACGGCTATCCACCCTATTCTACTTTCTGTGTGGGTCATCTAGGCTTGGGATAAGGACCAGATGGAAAAAAGGAGGGAGAGGGGAGGAGGCGAGGACAGGAAGTGGGAGAAAGGCAGGGGGAAGGAGAGACAATGATTCTGCAAAATGGGCTGCTTTTCTGGTTGTGGCCAGAAGATGCAAACCTCCTAATCGAGGATGTGCAGGCCCCGCACTTGCATGGTGGCCATCTAGCTGCTCTACCATTTTGTTTGGTTTTGTTTTTCATGCACTGCATGTGGCAATCTGCCTTTCTTTCCTTTTCTTTTTAAAAATGTATTAAATTTGTAAAGGCATAAAATTGTTACTGGGATACCATGTGATGTGTCAATACATGGATCCATTGTGTAATGTTTAAATCAGGCTAACTACATCTACCTACTCCAAGACTTGTAATTTTTATGGTAAAAACTTTTAAAATCCTTTCTCCCAGCCCCTTGAAATAGACAGGACACTGTTGTCTATGGTCACCCCACTGTACAATAGCACCCCAGGACTTCTGGCTCTTCTGTCACTCAGTACGGGTTGATCAACCTACCTGCATTTCACTCCTTATGACGGCTGCATAATAATCTGTGGTGTATGTGCACCATATTTTCATGGTCTCTTCACCAACTGGTGAACACTTGGAGATTTCTGTTTTCTGGCTGCTGTGAGTAGCACTCCAGTGCCCATGGCATGTCTCCTCCACACATTTCATTTCTTTGAGTGTATACCCAGCATTGGGATTGCTGGGTCATGTGGTGATTCTGTTTTTAATTTTTTGAGGAACTTCCATACTGTTTTCCATAATGGTTGTGTTAATTCGCATTCCCAACAACAGTGTGCAAAGGTCTCCGAGTCCGTGTAATTATTCTTACCAATGAGTCTTTTTTTTTTTTTTTTTTTTTTTGTGGGTACCAGGGGTTGACCTCAGGACCTTGCGTGCCAGCAGGCTCAGCAATATCACCGGCCCTTTTTCTGTATGTGGGTTCCGGGAGTCGAACTCGGGCCCTCGTGCTTGCAAGGCAGGCGCTTATGCCCCTGAGCCATCTCACCGGCCCATTACCAATGAGTCTTATACCTGCTCATTTTTTCTACTTATTCAATATCTCTCTTGGTTTGAAGATTTCTTTTTAGCATTTCTTGTAGGCCTAGCTTGATCCCTCAGCTTGTGTTTATCTGGGAATGTCTTCGCTCTCCTTCGTTTCTGAAAGATAGCTTTCCTGGGGACAGTATTTAGGGTAGCAGTTTTTTCATTCACTACTGTGAGAATCTCGTGCCACTCTCTCCTGCCTGTTAGGTTCCTGTAGGCAAGTCAGCTGTCAGGAGAATTGGGACACCCTTTGTGTTGTTTTGTTTCTCTTGCTGCCTTGAGAATCCTCTCTTCGTCTTTCACCTTTGAGAGCTTCATTATAAGATGTTATTATAGTTTGGATCTGGAATGTCCCCAAAAGCTCATGTGCTCAAGGCTTGGTCCCCAACTGGTGGCATTATTAGGAGGTGGTGGAAATTTTAGAAGATAGAGGTTGGAAGAAGTAGGTCATTGGGCGCATGCTTCTGATGGGGATATTTCTCTCTCTCTCTCTCTCTCTCTCTCTCTCTGCCACTCTCATTTTCTGTCTCACCACGGGCAGATAACAATGCAGCCAGCCAACTGTGTACTGAAACCCTTGAAACCGTGAGCCAAAATCTTTTCTTCTGTAAGGTATTTTGTCACAGAAATGGAAAGATGACTAACACAGATGTCTTAGGATAACTTGGTTGAGTTCAATCTGACTGATGACCTTTGACCCTCCTGTACCTGGTTATTTGTATCCTTCTCTAGGTTCAAGAAGTTTTCTGTTACTATTTCTTTGAATAAGCTTTCTACCCCTTTGGTCCTCTTGAACCCCCATAACCCAAATGTTTGGTCTTTTAAAATTGTCCCAAAGTTCACATAAGCTCTCTATATAATTCTTCATTCTTTTTCTTTTCCAGTTGTGTACTTTGAAACAACCTGTCTTCAGGATTACAAATTATTTTTTCTGTTTGATCTCTCCTGCTCGTAATGCTTTGTATTGCACTTTAACTTTTGCTTAGTGAATTTTCAGGTCAAGGAGTTTCTTTCGATTTTTCTAAAGTTACTTCCATCTGTTTGTTAATTTTCTCTGTTAGGTATTGAATCGTTTTTCTGTTTTCTTCAATCTTGTTAAGTTTCCTTAAAACACTTCTTTTAAAGTCTCCATCTGGGAGTTCTCTCATACTGATTACTATCTGATTTGTTTCTGCATCTTATTTAGGCTGTAGGTGAGGTCAGGGTTTCCTGAAAACTCCTGGTGCTTGTGGGCACATGATGTCATCCGGGCATTAAAGGATTTATTCAGTCTTCCTAATCTGGCTTTGTTTGTGCCTGTCTTTCCAGGTCTTTCAAGCAGACTGCTTATTTTCTTTGGATCTGCGGTGACTTCCCCTATCGGTCCAGGGTGACACCCAGGCAAAACTTGCCAGGAGCCTGCCGCTGGTTTGGAGTTTGCCAGGAGTCCATGTTGTCACTGTTTCAGTACTAGAGAGTGAGCCAAGCTGACTGGCCCCAAATCCCCAGTTGGCGTGCTCTTCTAAATGAAGCAGGAAAGTGCCTAGGAGGGTATTCCTCCCTCACAGGCTTCCCCCTGGGCAGGCAAGCCCCAGACTCTGCACTCACAGTCACTGGCCTGAGATCAGGCAGAAGTCCTCCCGGTTCTGGGCAGAATCACCGGCCACCTTCTGTGTCACACCTGTGGCCACCAGCCTGTGTCACACTCTGAGCCCAAAGCCCACAGTGCTATGGGCTGCCTCCTGCTGGGCCAGTTGCCCAAGACCCCTGTAACCAGCCACAGGTGGTGCCAGTTAGAAGTCTGGTAGACTAGCACTGCATGTCTTTCTTGGCCCTGTGGCTTTTCAGAGGATTGTGGGTAGGCCTGAAGTTGGGGCCATTTGGTCTTGCTCTTTGATCAGTTTTGGGTAGGGGAAGTGCACAGGTTGGTTCAGTATGGACAGGAAAAGATGCTCATCATGAGCATCAGGTTTGGTTGCCCACTTTCAGATGTGGCTGCATCTTCAAAATGACCTTCCTGTGGTGGCTTTTGCCACATGTCTGTGATGTGGGCATCGGTGTTACCTGACATGCAGTGCAAAAGCCACTGATTTAACTTTTGCTTTTGGTCTTTGAGATGAGCTGTGTGTTTTATGTGTGTCTTCAGTGGGCCAGTGGCTCCTGGAATATGTCGTTATAGCAGGGATTTGAAATACAAGGAATGTGAGATGGGCTGACGTGTTGCAAAAGCACTGGAGCATTTAAAGAAATAGTATAATTCAAATTTTTAAATTCTCTTCTTAAATGTAACTGGAGGACTGCGATTGCCTTCAAAGAGTCTCTTATTTTTCATAGCTGTAAATTTGATGTAGATAAAAATAAATTGAGAGTCTAATCCAATGGGTTGCCAAATTACAATGCAATTTAATTCATAGCTTTTCTGAATCTGTTATGTGAAAGGTAGTTTATTTATTCAGATGGTGAATGCCAGAAATGGGGACACTTGGGTTAATTTGATTGTCCCTGGGTACCCTGAACCTCACACTCTACTGATGTTGCATTGCTTGGAACCTTGGCAGAGCTCTGCAGAAGTGGGAGCAACAATGTCTGGTAATGGTGCTTGGACAGGGAGGAAAGAACCTAAGTTAGATGTGGTCAAATGTGTTGACGGGAGTGTGCTTATCAGAGGTGCTGGCTTTGATGTGTTAGTCAAGGAAGTCTGTGGAGTTCTGTTTAGTTGTCTTGTACCGAACTGACCTCTTTGACGGCCTGTGTCTATGACATTGATATGCTAGAAGATCCCTGAGATGATTTAAAGAAGTTAGAGCTCAGTTTATAAATGTTGATGTAAAATATCCTTGCACCTTCTGGAAGTGGAAATTACGTACTCCACCGATGGATGGTCTTAAAGACCAATAGGAAGGGAATCCTCATCAACACCCTTTCGATGAGTGTGTTGGTTTGCTTGCTTTTTAAACCTTGCTTGGAAAGAGAGATGATCGAATGCGAATCTGCATGGATCATGATGAGTTCAAGTCAGATTATGCAAACCAGGACTTAGAAGAAACAAGATTGAAGGGTTGGTTAGAGGGAAGTCTGGGGATGCGGCGTGGAAGGTATCATTAGAATCGATGACGGTAGGAGCAGGTTTATGCCCCGTGTGCATGTGTGATACAATGTGCCTCTGCAAAAGGAAGCACTTAATTATCTGGTTGACTTATTTTGTGAATGTCAACCAGCAGATGCCAGGGTGTGGAAATGGAATAGTCATGTAATATATTATCCAAACTGGAGAACTTTTGAGAGTTAAGGCTGTTAATAGTTGAGGACAGCAGGCATAAACAGAACGCCCCTCATCACATCGGGCTGTGTGGTCACTTGGGTATAAACAAGTCATAGAGGCAGGGCTGGGACTGTGGAGATCATGGAGAGGTTTACCACCCTAGATGCCCCCTCGCCACAGTGCTGAGCGCTGGAGCTGCCGATAGTAGAGATTAGCGTGATACTCCGGGTACAGCGCCATGCCTGAGGGGCGGGCAGCCGCGGAGAGGGGACTGAGTGATCAGCTCTCCGTCAGTGTGGAAGGGGCGATGATTCGTCTACGCCGCATTGATTTTTTTCCCCACCCTTGGCTTCTCATCATAGTTTCCACACAGCGTTGCTCCCTCAAGGAACTGGCACTACAGGGGACATGAGTCAACTGCTGACACTCATGAGGTTGGCAGCCCTGCTGTGAGCGCTGGCCTTGTGAAAAGTGGGTCGGCTCCTACTGAGAACTCACTTGCTGCGCCTGTGGGATGCAGTATCTGTGGGTCCAAGGTGCCTCTCTAGGGTTCCCGACTCCCCCAAGTGTGCGGTTTATCTCACAGGCCTGGGAATGAAGGGGTGAGCATGACAGTGATGCTTCTCACCAGTTTACCCATAAGATACTCACAACAATTTTTCTTCTTAAATTTTGCCTTGCTAGTTGAAACCCAGTAATGATAATCTTGCTCGAATAAGCGCTCTTGTATCCCGGGGAGAAATGCTTCTGGTTTCAATGAACAGGAAATTCTTGACCTGTTCACTCCCCACATCTGCTTCTCTGTCCGTAGGGCATTCGCTGCACTTACTGGCTGCCAGCCACACAGTTTTATTCCTCCCCCTTCTCCTCCTGCTCCACCTCCTCCGCCTCCACTTCCTCCTCCTCCTCTTTTTCTAATCGCACATACCAAGCACATTCTTCCCTAGGCCTTTCCACTGGCCAGACCCTCTGCCTGGAATATTCTGTCTCTAAATATCTGCACAACGACACTTTGCTTTCTTGAAGTCTTTGCTCCACTCTTACCTTCAGGAAAAGGCTCAATTGAGCACCCTGTTTAACAGGCTTGCCTTTGCCTTCTTTGGCCTCCTTATCCAACCCTTTTCCTTTTTTTTAGTCTCTCCTCTTCTAACTTGATTACGGTGGGCTTACCTCAGAAATACTTTGGTTTCCATTCCAGATCACTACACAAAAGCAAATACTTCAATAAAAGCAGTTCACACATTTTTAGTTTCCCCATAGATATGACTTACGTTTATGCTGTAGTCTATGAAGGTGCGCAATAGCGTTGTCTAAGAAAAGCCTGTACATAATTTTAGTAAGAAATACTTTGCTGCTTACAAATGTAGTGATCCCGAGTGCTCGAGGAGCCACGATCTTGATGCTGGTGTGCCCGTGGCGGTGGTTGCTGGCTGATCAGGACGATGTTTGCTAAAGTTTGGGGTGGCTGGGAAGTTTTTCAAAATAAGACAACAAGGATGTTCGCCACATCAATGGAGCCTTCTTTTCATGAAAGACTTCTCTGGAGAATGCGATGCTATTTGACAGCATTTACCCACGGAAGAACTTTCAGAGTTGGAGTCAGTCACCACAAACCCTGCTGCGATCAACTAATTTTCTGTAATACTCTAAAGGTTTTGCTATCATTTTAATAGTGTTTCCAGTATCTTCTCCAGGAGTAGAATCCTTCTCAAGAATCCACTTTATTTACACATCCATGAGAAGCAGCTCCTCATCTGTTAAATTTTATCATGAGACTACCGCATCTTCAGACTCCACTTCCAATTCTAGTCCTCTTGCTGTTTCCACCATATCTTCAGTTACTCCCTACACGGAAGTCTTGAACCCCTCAAAGTCATCCATGAGGGTTTGAACCAACTTCCAAACTCTGGTGGATGTTAGTATTCTGACCTCCCACGCGTCACCAATGTTCTTAATGGTGGCTAATCGGTAAATCCTTTCCACAAGCTATTTCTTTACTTTGCCCACGTCTATCACTATCTGTAGCTGGTATCGCCCTACAAAAAGATTTCTTAAACCTTTAAATTTCTTAAATTGCAAAAGTCAAATTGCTGCAGAATGGATGTGGTGTTAGCTGGCATGAAAACAACATTAATCTTATATATTTCCATAAGAGCTCTTCGGTGACCAAGTACGTTGTCAAACAACATTGTTTGTTTGTTTGTTTGTTTTTTACGTGGGTACTGGGAGTCGACCTCAGGACCTCACGCTCCCGGTACCTCCCAGTACCCACATATGAAAAAAGGGCCGGTGATACCACTCAGTGGCACGGGTGCCTGCTGGCGCGCAAGGTCCTGAGTTCGAGCCCCGGTACCCACACACACAAAAAAAGAGTCAGCCTTTAACTCTTTGAAACTTTGAAGCCAGGCATTGACTTTTCCTCACTGGCTATGAAAGATGTAGCATCTTCTTCCAATAAGACTGTTCTATCTATATTGAAAAATGTGCTCTTTATTGGAGACACCATCACCAATTGCCTTAGTACACCTGGGCAACTCACTGGGGGTCTACATCAGCACCCGCTGCTTCACCTGGCACGTTTATGGTCTGGAGATGGCTTCTTTGTTAAACCTCAGGAAACAACCTCTGTTGTTTCGAACTTTTCTTCTGCAGCTTCCTGACCTCTCTCAGAATTAGAGAGTGAGGGGCTGGTGATGGGAGCGGATTGGGCTAAGGGACCCTGCTGTGGCTGGTTTGGCCCGTCCAGACCCCTCAGGCTTTGTCCCCATCAGTCATGAAGCTGCATCACCGACTTGTCATCTGTGTATTCACCAGAGTGGCACTTTTGATGTCCTTCAAGGGCTTTTCTCACATTTACAATTGGGCCACCTATTTGGCACAAGGATCCTAACTCCCAGTTTGTCTCGGCTTTCAGTGGACTCCTCGTTAACCGTAATCATACTTAGCTTTTGATTTAAAGCAAGAGACCTGCAACTCCCCCTTTGACCTTAACACTTAGAGGTCATTACAGGGCTATTAAGTGACCTAATTTCAAGATTGTTGTGTATCAGGGACAGGAGGTCCGAGGGGGTGGAGAGAGATGGGGAATGGTCCATCGGTGGAGTAGTAGAAGACAGACAATGTTGGTTAAATTTGCCACTTTCTATGGGTGCAGTTTGTGGTGTCCCCCAAACGATTATAACACTAACATCAAACATCACTGATCACACGTCACCACGATAGCTAGAATAATAATGGAAAAGTTTGAAATATTGTGATTATTACCAAAATGTGACACAGAGACAAGAAACGAGCATGTGCTGTTGGCGAAATGGCTGCAAGGGACTCATGTGACCCAGGGCTGCCCCTACCTGCCGTGGCTGAGACTCGGGACAGCCTACCTGTACGGACGTGCGGGCCGCCGTGCGTGTTGTCTGGTGTCTGCTTCCCCACAGAGGCTGGGGGCTTCGTTTTGCTCACTATTACCACCCAAGCCCTGCACACAGTGCCTCATGCATAGCAGACCCTCTGTAGACTTTGCTGAATGAGTAAATGAATAACTGACAGAGACCCATTTGTTGCTAGCTCTGAAGATTCTGCGTGTATTCTGAAAAACCCCTGAAAACTCTATTTTAGGTGATTGGGCCCTGAAATCTGCATTAATCCTAGAAATATTCTGGGTCTTAATGACAGAATTTCTACTTCTAATGAGGTCAGAGAATCTTAAAACTGTAAGGAGGCTCACACTTCTATTCATTCAGCTGAATTTCCTTTCTTAGTGCAAAATGGCTAATGAGGATCTCACTAATTTAATGTTGTCCAGGAATTTCTGCTGAGGAAGTTTATGCTTTTAGAAGTTTCCTGAGCAGGCAGGAGCTTAATTTCCTTAAGTCTATACAAGTGTATTTTCTGTGAAGCTCACTTGCAGCAGTAATTAGAAAACTCTATGTATCCAAATTAAAGTTTTAGGCTCCTGGTTCCATAGTCACTTAATTTGAAAATGTCAAAATCAACCTGGAGATCAGCATTCAAGCTGGTGAGATTTGTGATATTTGACCAGCAAAACAAGACCCATGAAAGTTGTAAAATTGTTTCTTTAGCCAGAAAATGTGACAGTTAATAATTCATTTTCCCCCAAGCTCAGTGAATATAAAATGTCAAGGAAAGCATTCCAAGTTTTGAATTTCTAGCAGTGTATCAGTCCCTTTTCCTGTTGCTGGTAGCAAACACTCAACAGCCAAATCTTAAGGGAGGAAATGGTTTATTTGGCTCATGATTTCAGTGGTCTCAGTCCATGGTTGTCTGGCTCCAAGGCAGGAACAACATGGTGGAAGGGTGTGGCAGAACACAACACTCAGTTCATGGCAGCTGGGAAACAGAGCAGGGTAATGGTGCCTGAGGGAAAAGGTTGAGTAATCAGATGTAGTACCTAAAGTCACACCCCCATAACCCACCCAGACACACCCAGAAGTGTGCTCTACTCATGCCTAGTTGGCTCTCAGGCCAGTCAGGTTGACAATGAAGTTTCACTGTCATGAGCAGCTTCCTGTTACAGCATCTTACTGTGGTTTCCTGAGAACATAGCTAATCAGTAGCAGCCAGGTACAACTCGGAGAGTCCTACGTTCCTCGAGCTCCCCTGAGTGTCTGCGGGCTTACCCTGCCTGTGTTCATCAACACACGTTCACGCATTGCCTACCCTATACCAGGGTTTTATGGCAATGCTTGAAGGGGTTCAAAGTTGGTTTTATTTTACTGTAATAAATATCTTTCTGGATGGGTGGCAGAGTATAAGATCTTCATTTTAACTCCTTTCAACTGATGAGTGACATAGGTGTCACACCTATGATATAAATGTCTCATTCTCTCCTTTGCCCTGGAGTGTCTGTGTCTGTCTGTCCGTCCCTCTGTCTCTACTGATTTGGGGCAGAGAGGGGGAGAGAGAAGGGCAGAGTTCTAGGCACCGTGTTCATCACTTCAGATGTTATCTGGCTTGGTTCTCATACCAGCTCTGAGCTCCTATCTGCATTTTAAAGTTAAAGAGGTCAAGCAAATGGCCCAAGGTCACACAAGCATGAAAGAGCAGAGCATGGAGCGCCTCTCTTTTGTCTGAGCCGGTCTTTATTATGTACATCTGCTCACCGGGAGAGGGAAGGGAGTTTAGCTTCCGGGCATGACGTAATTGCATTTATGTACTGTTTCCTTAGATACGATATATGTGTTAGTCATTTTTTTGTAACTGCCATAACCAGGTTAAAGAAGTTTATTTAAGAGAGGTTTATTTGAGCTCATGATTTCAGAGGGTTCAGTCCAGGGTCGGCTGCTCCAAGGCAGGAACATCATGGCACAGGGCATGGCAGAGCAGCACTGATCGCTAAAAATCAGAGTAAAGGAGCATGGAAAAGAGCCAGCGAGGAAGGGGCTGCAGTCAGAGGTAGCCCCTGAGGTCAGGCTCCAGTGACCACTCCCTTCAACCAGGCCCCACCTGCTAAGTTTTCATTACCCCTCCCAAAATGCTATTGAGTTATACATCCATCAGCATATCGCTTTGGGGGGCATCTTAGCTCTAAACCAAAACAGCGTACAGAGGTACATAGATTATCATCTGTGTTCCCGGAGCCCATCTGGTTAAGTAGGTTTGACCTCAGGACTGTAATATGGGTTAAGCATCCCTAATCTTTAATCTCAAGTGCTCCAAAATCTGGAGCTTTTATTTCTGATTTTGTGTTTTCAGATTAATAATGTTCAACTGGTAAAGTCTATTTGAATGTTACAAAATCCAAAAGATTCTGAAATATGAAACACTCTGGTCCTAAGCATTTCAGAGAAGTGCTACTGCAAAATATTTTATTTGAATGCTAAGTTTTTGCAGGGTTTTTTAGTTAGTTTGTTTGTTTGTTTGAAAATTATATTTAGTGAAGGGAATATGACCTGTTATTTTTAAAACTGAATTTGTAAGCTTTCTGATATATCAAAAACAGCAATATTGCAATAAATTATTTTGGCAAGAATAAAACAAATATTGTTAATTTGTGAAAAGAATTTTTCCTTGTATTAGCAACAATTCAGCTTTTTTTTCCTAACAAAGAAAGGTATACTTTTCCAGTAGATGGCGCTCGAGGAACACTATTTTCGTTTTTGGATTCGGGCTTATGAAAGTATTCTCCATTGGACTGGATAAATTGCACATTTCAAATTATGGCTTGAGTCTTTGTGTGTGTGTTCAATGTTTATTTGAAATATAAAACTTAGTAAATAAAATGCCTTTAACAAGTTGTGCTCTAAAGGTAAGTTGATCTAATTTTATTGCATATTTTAAATATTTCTCTTTAATTGAGAAAATAGGTATTAATGGTAATTATTTTGCCCTGTGATTAAATTTTTGTATTTCCAAGTTACATTGCTATAATTCAAGGCAAAGCAAAAAATTATATCTTTTCTTTTTGGCTATATTCAAAGTACATAAAAATGTTTTAGAGACTCGTGCAATAAGAATAAAATTCTTATATGAAACAATTTACAGCTGAAAGTTTTGGTTGATCTTTCAGTCATAGCTGAATGTGAAAATAAGCTTAACTAGTTAATATTGAAATTAGTGTTTATTTTAAAAATAATATTCTCTTATTTTAATTTCACATAGATTTACTAAAATGCCCTATTACATTAATAAATATCTAGTGTATTTTCATGATGTTTGTTATTTGGTCTGGTGATTGAAATTTATATTTTGTTTTAATGCCCTTTGAGAAACATTTTTAAACTTCCTTAGTAAAGAACTTCTCTAACTTTGTCAATGGTAAACACTGAGTTTGGAATTATATGACCAAGAATAGGCTCACATGATACTAATCATGTGTTAAAGAAAATAGGAAAAAGAATTTTAGCTGGGTGTGTTGGTGCACGCCTGTAATCCCAGCACTTGGGAGGCTGAGACAAGAGGATTGCCGTGAGTTCAAGGCCAGCCTGGACTCCCTAGTGGGTTCAAGGCGAGCCTGGACTGCATAGTGAGACCCTGACTCAAAAAAAAAAAAAAAAAAAGAATTTAATTTCAGCTGTATCTAGATGGTGTTTTAATGTGTATTTCTATTTTAATATGTATATGATATTTAATACATATTTCTAATAGGTATTCAATATGTATTTAATAAGATTCTTATAAACCAGTGGTCACTATATGGATATTTTGAGATGTCACTAAACTCTGGTTTTTTTTAGATGAGTTCTTAGTATTAGCTTTTGGTTATAATTCTTATTTTAAATTCTGCAGCACAAAAGAAAACTCTTTTTTTTTTTTTTTTTTGGTGGGTACCAGGAGTTGAACTCAGGACCTCGCACTTGCCAGGCAGGTGCTTATGCCACTGAGCTATCGCACCGGCCCCCAAGAAAAGTCTTTTTAAGTACTTGATTCTTTCCAATCCCTTTGAAGCAAGCAGCTCACAGTGGCACCTTGTGTGGCGCAGTGCTCCGGATCCGAATCCTGCACCGGAAGGGCGGACCGGCCTGTGCCCAGGTCGCTGGGAAGCTTGGGAGGAGCACGTCTGAGCTCAGCCCTGGTGGGCAGGTGGTAATGCAGTCCCGAAGGTCGCGGTTGACCAAGTCTTTGTGGAAAACTTTCCCCCGCCACTCATAACACTTTCTTACTTTTCAAACTATGGTTATAAAAAAGGGATTGTGTTATTTTATTGTTGTGGAGAATATATTCAAAATAATAATTTTAATGATGATTTATTATCTAGAGTACTTCTTCTCAAAAAACAAGAGACATCGCATACTTTGTTTCGCCCATCCTGTGTTCAGAGCCTGCCTCTCTGTCTCTCTATCTCTCTCTGTCTCTCTGCCTCTCTGTCTCTCTATCTCTCTCTCTCTTTTGTTCTCTTTCCAACAACATGGCTCAGGATCAAATGGCTAAGGAGGCTGGGTAGACCTAGAATATGCAAAACTACTTTATAAAAATAAATTTTCATCTTAAAATTTGCATAACCTTCATTTGATTAAAAATGTAAAACCTCAGCTATATGAATATGTGCAAAGTTATTGTCTAATGTTTTTGAGTTGAGTGTTTTCTCTTTGCTTTCCAGGATAAACACGTTCTGGCGGTTGTAACTATCGACAGAATGCTGGAGAGGCTGAAAAAAAGTAGTGAACTCTTGGAACTCATTCTTAAAGGCTTGAATGAATATTTGGAAAAGAAACGCCTCTTCTTTCCCAGATTCTTTTTCTTGTCAAACGATGAGCTGCTGGAGATACTCTCCGAGACTAAAGACCCCACTCGGTAACACGTCACATCCACTGTAGTCCGCAGCCAAGTCTGTCTGCTTCAATTTACTTCTTAGAATAAGACGGAACATAAATAATTGCGTGCAATCACATTTCTATAATCATTTTTCTTCAAGAATACTTTAAGTATTATCAACGATCAACTTTAAATAATGTCCAAAAGCATAAATAATGTCGCAAAATGATACCTTTTCCTGCGTATTTGTGATCACCAGGCGTACACTGTACTTTACTTATTTGTTTATTTGTTTATTTGTTTACTGTCCATCTTCCTCTAGCAGTATGTGAGCTCCATGATGGCAGAGATCTTTGACAAATTTTCCTGCTGCTGAAAAGTGCCCGATAGAAAGTAGGCAGTGAATAAATAATTTGCTAAACAAATTTATTTTATATCTTATGCCTTCAGAGAAGGAGTCATATGGTCCAGATTAAAAAAAAAGATAAATTTAGGCTCAGATTTCTATCTGAATTTTATACACTGCTTCTTTCTGCCAGTTTGAAAGATGAATGCAACTTGTTACTGATAATGTGCCAAAAATGAAGGGTTTAGTAATTTCCATCCATATTACATTGAATAGGCTAACAGTTGGGTATGTCAGAGCCATTGATTTAATAAACTGCAGAGTACTTAAAATACTGAAGGACTTAAAGGCCATAATTTACAAGCAGTCTCTGAAGATTTCACTTGAAATGTCTACTTTGTTGTATTGAAGAGTCTTTAAACTAGTATATTTATCTGTTAGTTAAAAATGGTTTAAGCCAGGCATGGAGACACATGCCTAGTTTAAGCCAGCACTCGGTAGGCTGAGGCAGGAGGATCGCCCTGAGTTTGAGGCCAGCCTGGGCTACATAGTGAGTTCAAGGCTAGCCTGAACTGCATAGTGAGACCCAGTCTCAAAAAACCAAAAACAGTTTTTTATTGCTACTTTGAGCATCTTTCAATTCATCGTATTGAAAATGAAGACTTATGGATGGCTCTCTCCTTTGTAGCTTTATTGTAATTGTAACTTTATAGCCCTTTTGTGATTGTTCGATTAATACTGACCTCTCCTGGACTGTGCACTCCACGTAGGCAGAGCTTGTGGCCGTTGCGCTTCGTTCTTGTTTTAGGCTCAGCCTTTCATGCTCAGCAGCCCCTGGCACAGGTCTAATGCTTGGTGCTCATTTGTGAATTTGAAGTGAATACACAAGGGATGGGCGTATGAAACATCGCTTTTGTTTAGTTAATTCTTTACCTTTATTTTCCTGACAGGGTGCAACCGCACTTGAAGAAATGTTTCGAAGGAATCGCAAAGGTAGAATTTACAGAAACGCTGGACATTACTCATATGAAAAGCAGCGAAGGCGAGGTGGTGGAGCTCATGGAGACCATTTCCACTGCTAAAGCCCGAGGCCAGGTGGAGAAGTGGTTGGTTGAGCTGGAGAGAATTATGATTGACTCCATCCACAAGGTAGCTGGGTGTATTGTTATTGTTTTTAGAAAAGCATGGTAGAGTATCAGTGCTATTATAAATGTCATTGGCAAATGCATGGTTATTTAGATAGAGGTGGAGGCGTGAATTACCATTTCAAGAGTAACAGATAACTTGAGGCAATGGATGGCCCAAGGTAGTTATTTTGTCGAGGTTCACTTGAAGTTGGATAAAATGCTGTCCATGCTACCCAAGAAAACTTGGATTTTAGTAATGCACCTGTTTCATTTCTTGCAGTCATGTGATAATTAAGCACACCGTGTACAGGGTCCCCTTTCAGTCTCTCCTGCACACCTTCTAGAGCTCACATCAATCCCCTTCAAACGCATGCATCCTGTGGTTCTCTGTATATGTAAGATACCAGAATGTTTCTGAGGCATATCCACTTCCCTTGGTTGATGGTAACTGCGTGTATTTCACATCCCATAAATCGTACCGTTAGCTCACTCATTTGCTGGTGGAGAATTTTAAGTCACGCCAACAAGTGGAGACCGAGCTCCTATTTCACTTTTCTACTATAATCTGGATTTAGTATTCAATTTTTTGAGAAGAACAAAAGTTGTGACTGAGCAGGGGAGCATGAAAGGAGCATAGTAAGTTAATTAATTTTTCGTGGTTTCCCAAATATTATTGCTAAAATTCAATGGAATCCGAGTTTAACATTACCATGCGTCTAAATGTTTTTCTCATCCTAAATATAGCTTTAATGCCCCCCTGCATAATATTTTCCGGTAAATATAAAATCTTTTGAAAGTTTCCCATTTTCTCCCTGTTATATATTATGTTACAGTCAACGTACTATCCATAGAATTGGTTTCTTTGATTTAATTGTCCATTTTCTTAGGCTAGCTGCACGTGTGTCGGTCCCCTGGACCAAGGAGAATGTTTCCTAGGCCTCGGGCGGTCCTGCAAACAGTGCGTCTCTGTGACCACAGGCAACACGAAGGAGTCCCAGTTTGATCTCTGTTTACCAGCTCTGAGTTGGGTCATAGGGTTTGCTAATAGTGGAAACTCATTGCTATAGACGTATCTGTTACTGTTTCAATGGTACTTATGATTTCGTTTGCCAAAGTGCTTAGAAGAAATATTTCGATTTATTGGCCATTAGTGTTTCTTTGCGCAGTGTCTTCATTTCTCTTGCCCTTTTTTTTGATTGGGTCTTTTGTTTTGCAGTTCTAATTTTTTTTAGTTCTTTATACATTCTAGATATTAGTCCTCTGTCCAAGGAATTGCTGGCAAAAATTTTCTCCCGTTCTGTAGGTTGTCTCTTCATTCTGTTGGCTGTTTCTTTTGCTGTGCAGAAGCTTTTTAAATTAATATGATCCCATTTGTTAATTCTTGGTACTATTTCCTGTGCAACCAGCGTTCTGTTGAGAAGGTCCTTCCTTCTGCCTATGGTTTCAAGAGTTTTACCTGTTTTATCTTTGAGCAGATCTTTGATCCATTTTGATCTTAGTTTAGTATGTGGTGGGAGATATCAGTCTAGACTCAACCTTCTGCATGTGGGCAACCAGTTCTCCCCGCGCCGTTTATCACAGAGGTTGTCTTTCCTCCAGCGTACGTGTTTGGCCCGTTCTAGACCCGTAGGATTGAGAAGAGTGAGACCCAAACCCGAGAATCTCTTTAGAGAATTGTGTGATTTGACTGTGTGTACTAAGAGGGGATCTGATTGTAGAACATGAAAAGCATTAGCCATACATTTGATGACTCTCATTTTGAAATGATTTAAATTTATTTATTTATTTATTTATTTATTTATTTTTATGTGGGTACCAGTAGTCGACCTCAGGACCTCGCGCTTGCCAGCAGGCGCTTATGCTGCTGAGCTATCTCACCAGCCCTAAATTTATTTTTTACCACAAAATTACTCATGCTTGTTCAGTTAAAATGTATATAGGATGTCTTTGGCTAAAACTGGTCAAATATATAATTTTATATACTGTAGTTCATACAAGTTGATAATATATCGGCAACATAAAATGTTATGTAATGCATATGTCCATAAATATGTGAATCAATTTGAATTTAAATAGTCATGTTTTATGTCATTCTTTCATTATTGGTTAGGAACGTTGAGCAGTATGGGTTAATCCAGTTTAGCAATTTTACTCTTCCTTATGCAGCTTGTTCAAGAACCTGTTCATTGTTAGCGTTTTCTTTCCTTAACTAGGTAATCGGAAGGGCAATTCTGGCCTATATAAATAATGAGCGAATTAACTGGGTGCGGGAGTGGCCTGGCCAGGCCGTTCTTTGTGTATCCCAAACCTTTTGGACACAAGAAGTACAAACAGCCATTCCGGTGGGGCTACAGGTAAGCACTTAGCATCCCGTGTCTCAGCAGTTTTTCAAAAGTTACACTGTGAGAATATACTTATTCCAAAACACCAGAACGGGAAAGAACACTCAGAAATCTACTTGATGCTGCAAGCATCAAATTACAGATTTTAAGTTTTACAGATTTTAAATTACAGATTTTAAAATTTCAAATCACAAATATGTAGAAGAACTCATACAAATAATTACCCCAAATTTATGTCTAAACCACTAGTTTATTCACATGATGTAAAAGTAGTAGAGCATTGACCCTCAGTCTTGTTATTATACACATTTTTGTGCCTTAAAAAGTAGAGGGGGACAATAGGACTAAGAAATTTCCTAAGCTCAGAAAGATTAGGTGGATACAGGGTAGTATAATTCTCCTTTGTGCCTTGAAAAGGACTTCCCTGTACACACAAGGGATCAGCTGATGTACTTTTTTCCATTTTTAATACATTTATTTTTTAATAAGTAATGTTTTGAGTGATAACATTAAATATTTCAATAGTTTAACATGCCTGGATGTATGAATTTAATATTAATTAGGAAGCTACTATTAACTAAAAAACAAAATTATACTCAACACAAGTCATCCTTGAGATAGGATTTTATGTGAGTCCAATTTTCAGTTGACTGATGGTTCAACTGGAATCTAAAAATTATAGATCTTTAGTTTAAAACCATGACATTGCTGGGTGTGGTGGCACACACTTGTAATCCCAGCACTCGGGAGGCTGAGGCAAGAGGATCAGTGTGAGTTTGAGCCCAGTCTGGGCTACAAAGTGAGTTCAAGGCCAGCCTGAACTGCATAGTGAGACCCTGTCTCAAAAAAACAAAACAAAACATAATACCATGATGTTGGCCAGGCGTGGTAGTGCACACCTGTAATCCCAGCACTTGGGAAGCTGAGGCAGGAGGATTGCCACAAGTTTGAGGCTGCATAGTGAGACTCTGTCTCAAAAATAAATTGATTGATTGATTGACTGATTGAGACAGGGTCACACTGTGTAGCCCAGGCTGGCCTCAAACTCACAGCTGAGAGTCTCCTGAGTGCTGAGATTATAGGCATGTGCCACCAGGCCCAGCTAAAACCATGACTTTTAAATATATTTTGACATGGAATTTGATATGCATATTTGTCACTTTGCTGTCACTGGGACAAAATACCCAACACCCAGAACTTTAGGGAGGGGAGATGTATTTGTCTTACAGTTTACAGTGGGTTCAGTCCATGGTTGTCTGGCTGCGAGGCAGAAACGGCATGGTAGAAGGGCATGGTGGAGGAAAGGTGCTCAACTCACAATAGCCAGGAAGCACAGAGAGAAAAGAGGAGCCAGGGAGAGAGATACACCCTCCAAAGGCACATACCTAGTGACCTGCCTCTTCCAACTGGCTCCACCTCCCAACAGCACATTGAGCTATGAACTCATCAATGGATCATCCCACTGATGAGTACGGTGACCCCATGATCCAGTCACCTTCCGAAAGCCCTGTGTCTCACACATGAGACCTTGGGGGGACATTTTAGATCCATTCTGGCTCCCCAAATCTTCAGTTTTATCTAATTATGCAAAATGTATTTAGTCCATCTCTAAGAGTCGCCAAAAAGCATTGCTGGAGAATGCTTTTCAAGAAAAATTTTTCAAGAAAAATTCTAAGCTGTGAGCCCCTGTAAAAGTCACAAAATAAGTTAAACATTCCCACATACAATGGCACAGAGTAAATATTCCCATTCCAAAAAGGAGGACTAGGGGAATAGAAAGGAATTGACAAGACTGAAAACCAGCAAGGCAAACAGTAAATCTTGTAGCTTCATGTTCAGTACCTGCGGTAGGTTTTGATGAGATGTTAACTCCAAAGAGATTGGGTAGCTCTGCCCCTGTGACCTTGCTGATGGCAGCCCACATGACCTTTTCCTTGGGAAGGATCTGCTCATGGCCTGTGGCTTTCCTCAGCAGACAGTCCACATTCCTGGCATTTCCAACTGCATGGGGTTTCCACTGTACCTTTCACTTCACTCTCACAGCTTCACACATTGTCCTCTCAGGGGCACACTCCCTGCCCCCCCCCAGGCTTTCCTTTGAAATCTGGGTTGAAGCCCCATGATCCCACGACTCTTGCATTCTGCATACCTGAAAAACTGGCACCAAGTGGATGATGCCAAAGTCTCAGCTCAGGCAGTAGCCAGGCCCCCTTGAATCCTAACTGTAGTGGCCTCTAAATGCCTGGATGGCTGAACTTGGGATAACACTGCCCAGGAGGCCCCAAATGTAGGATACCCTGAGTTCTCTTCTCAAAGCAGTCTTTCAAAGGAGTTTACCCTCTTACACCCTTGAGCCTCTGATGGGTTGGGCCTGGTGATTTCCTGAGATACCTTCAAGGCATCTTTACTGTTGTCCTGATGCAGAGTACTTGGCTTCTTTTTTATGGAGCTGATCTTTTCAGCTTGGCCCCTAGTTTGCAGGCATTTCTTTTCTGGTGAAACTTTCACATCTTTTGGCTTTACTTTTCGCTTCTGACTGCCACCTGAAATCTGGTGAAAGCAACCACCAGTATCCATGCTACTGCCTGAATGTTGGTCTGTCTTGAACTTCACTCTGCCTATTAATTAGTCCACCACCCTTAATCTCAGTCTTCCACAATGTCTCAGGACTTAGGCAAAATATAGATAAATTTTCGGCCAAAGTGGAATACACATGGCCTCTGGTCCAGCTATCCAGCAGGAATCCTTGTTCCCAACTGAAACCTCCTGGCCCTGGCCTTTGCTGTCTGCATTCCTATCAGCATTCTGGTGTTCCAAGCCCTTACCAGAATCATCAGTCTGGCTCTGTTTGTAGCATTCTAAATTTTCTCTACCCTCCATCTCCAAAGCTTTTCAAGCTCCTCCTGCAAACCAGTTCCAAGGGCTTGTAAACAACATGGTCAGATATAGTCATAGCAACAATCCTACTTCTCTAATTCCAATGTATGTCTTCAACTCTAAGATATTGGTGAACATTAGTGTTAGGGTTTGAGAGGAACACATATTCTTGGTAGGTAGGCAGGTCCTAAAGAAATCATATCTTATTTTCTTTCAGGCTCTTAAGCAGTACTTGGAAAAATGTAACAAACAAATCGATGATATTGTCACTTTGGTCCGGGGCAAACTGTCCAAGCAGAATCGAGTTACTCTGGGAGCCCTCGTGGTACTGGATGTCCATGCTAGAGATGTGCTCTCAACACTTGTCCAAAAACGCATTAGTCACGACTCTGACTTCGAATGGTTGAGTCAGCTTAGGTACTATTGGCAAGTAAGTTATACCACTGAATGTTATTACCAAGCAATTTCAGTTCACAGCTTTTTAATTTGTGCCTGCTTGCTCGCATGGGAAATAGTATCAGTAATATAAGACTTTTTTGCTGATGACCAACTCTACCCATTATGTATTTCTCCAATTTGAAGATTAAGCAAGGCAATAACTATATCATCAGTATCTGTGTTTAGATCTGTATCTATATCCAAATGTGTGTTGTATGTAAATATATAATAGAAAGATAAATTATGACAAATTGTCAAAAATTACTCATTTTTAGACAAATCACTATGCTTGCAATTTGAAAAATGCTGACTAGTCAACTTAAAATTTTTAGATTCCTGATGCATCTAAAGAATGTACAAATCTAAGTTTTTAATTCCTATTTAGTCATTCAAGTTTCCTCTTATCGATCCTAGAAGCTAGAAACATGATCTGTGTCTGTCACTTTCTTGTCACTAGGACAAAACTCCCAACACCCATGAATTAAAGGAGGAAAGTTTTTCCTTCTTTTATTTTTATTTTCAATTTTTTAGGAGGAGAGGTTTATGTGGGCTCCCAGTTTTAGAGGTCTTGGCCTGTTATTGGCTGGCTCAGATGCAGGAACAGCATGGTGGAAGGGCCCGGATGGAGGAGAGCTGCTTGTCCCATGGCAGCCAGGAAGCAGCAAGAGAGGGGAGGAACCAGGGAGGGAGATGCACTGTTCCAGCTCACTCCCCCAGTGACCGCCTCTATCTAGACTCCACCTCCTAACAGCACATTCAGCTGCTGTCCTTACCAGTGCATGAACGCACCGTTGAGTAGAGTGTCCCCAGGACCCAGTCATCTTCCACACCATGAGAATTGGGGGAGGGACACCTGATATCTAAACTGCAAGAATCTGCGAGGATTTTATGAGGGATCTGGGTGAATGATGGTGGCAGTTGTGACTGGGAAGGCAGGAGAAGCAGGGACAGTTAGTAAGTGGGCAGCATCGTCCTGCTGAGTGTGGGCAGGGAGAGCAGATGACTGGAGATACGCACTCAGAAGTTCTCGTGATGGAGGCACTCGTGAAAGTCTTGGACGTGTGAGTAGGGGGAGAGGAAGGACAAGAACCAGCATCTTGGAAGCCTCTTGAGGGGCAGTGTAGGGAGTAGTTGGGAACACAGATGGTGGAGCCATTTCTTCAAGTGCCAGATCCTCCCCTTAGCAGACTCATAACCTTGGGTCAGTTCCTCGTCTGTAAAACAGTGAGGATGATAATACGCACTCTATATTGAAAACAGTGCAGATATGGGAGAGATATGGCACAGGTTCAGAAATGTTGTACGGGAAAATTGAAGCCGCTGATTTCAGTGACCCACCTATGGAAACCAGCGCCCCATGGAAGCAGCTTCTTCAACTGAATCAAATGATGTCTGAAAAGTGAATTTTAGAGAAGTCTATACTATGGTGATTTACTAAAGAGCTTGAGATGGTATATTGTTTAAAACTTTGTTGTCCAAACTAACTTCCTTTTATCTGGTTTATTGTAGGAAAATCATTTAGAAACAAAGATGATCAATGCTGGTCTGCGATATGGGTATGAATATCTGGGTAATTCACCCAGGCTAGTTATCACCCCACTCACTGATCGATGTTACAGGTAAACCCTTTAATTTAAGGATGTATTGGAAATAATTTTCATCACCCCAGTCCACAGATTTACTTAAAATTTCTGAATCATCTCCCATAGTGTAAACTTACCCTGTGTTAGTCTCGTGAATCACTGTTGTTTTTTTATTTTCTCCATCCCTCATTCCTTCCTGAAACCCTCTGGCTGCTTTTGGATCATTTGGGCCATGTTGTTCCTCCCCCTAAAACACTCAGTTTCCTAGAGTTCTATTGTCATGTGGCATTTTGTGTCATGCTTCATGTTTTCCTGAATGCTCTCATCCACTCTGAGGCTTAATGACCTACCTCCTGAAGCCCCTGAATCCGTACCTCTCTTGTGAGCCTTTGCTGTACACATGCCCACTGGATAGCTCTGTGGAAGATCTCCTAGGTCCTTACATTTTCATTTTTTACAAGAGAAACCTCCTAAATTAGCTCAGGGGCCCCAGCTACATCTCAGAACATGGCGGCGAGCAGCTATCCACTGTGTCATCTTCACCAAAACTGAGCTTTGACTCTGGTCTTTCTTAGTTCTTCACACCTAGTCACACGCCAAGTCCTGCTGATTTAAATAAATTTGTTTACTTAGTTTTTGGGGTTTTTTTACTTTTACTATCCTCTTTTATAATATATACTTTTTGGAGCAGTTTTAGATATACAGAGAAATTATGCTGAAAGTCTAGGAAATTCCTAAGTAAGTACCTTCCATTCTTCTGTCATTAACATCTTGTATTATATGATTACATTTGCTACGGTTGATGGATTAATATTGACACATTATTAACTAAAGGCCATAATTTATATCAGAGTCTGCTATGTTGTAATTTTATGGGTTTTTACAAACACGTGATGTCATGTATTTGCCATTATAGTATCTTACAGAATGGTTTCCTATAAATGCCCTGTATGCTACACATTCATCTTTCCTCCCTTCCTCCTGAACTCAGGCAACTACTGATACTTTTTGTCACTGTTTTGCCTTTTCCCTAGTGTCATAGTCTTGAAATCTATAGTCTGTCTTGTTTCAAGTAGCAGTATGCATTTATGTTTTCTCTATGTCTTCCTAGCTTGATAGCACATTTCTTTTTATCTCTGAATAATGCTGTATTATATGGCTACAGTTTAGCCACTCACCTTTTGAAGGACACACTGGTTGCTTCCAAGTTTTGGATTAAAGAAGCTACAAATACTCCTGCACAGAATTCTTGTGGGGATGTAAGTTTTGAATCCATTTTGTGTCTAGATTCACTTTGCGCATGTGAATGCGCACCATGTATTGGATAGAATATCCTTTCTCCAATGACTTGTCTTTGCTCTTTTGTCAAAGATATGATTTCATTTTAGAAATGTTTCTTAAAAACTCAGAAATAGGATTGCTGAATCATACAGTAAACCTATGTTTACTTTCATGAGATGCTGCCAGACTGTCTTCCAAAGTGGCTTTGCCATTTGCATTCCCACAAAGAGAGAGTGTTCCCTTTGTTCCATGTCCTTGGCAGCCTCTGGTGATGCTAGTGTTTTGGATTTTAACCATTCTAATGACGTGTCATGTCTCTCATTTTGCTTTATATTGCAACTCCCTAATGGCATGTGATGTTGAGCATGTTTTCATATTTGTTTCTGTTTGAATATCTTCTCTGATGAGGTGCTATTAAGCTCTTCCACAATTTAATAATCAGATTTTTTTCTATTGTAAGTTTTAAGTGTTCTTTATATATTTTGTGTATTACTGTTGTATCTGATGTTTTGTAAATTTTTTTTTCAGTCTGTAGCTTTCATTTTCTTAATGAGTTTTCATTTTCTTAATGTTTTTCACAGAGTACAGAGTTTTATAAAGTCTAATGTTTCTCAATTTTTTTCATAGAGTATACTTTTTGGTGTTGTATCTTAAAAGTTGTTATCAAACTTGGAGTCATTTAGCTTTTCTCCTATGTTATCTTCTGGTTGTTGAGTTTTGTGGTTTACATTTAAGTCCATGTTCTGCTTTTCATTAATTTTGTGTCTAGATTCCCTTTCGTGCATGTGAATGCGCACCATGTATTGGAAAGAATATCCTTTCTCCATTGACTTGTCTTTGATCTTTTGTCAAAGATATGATTTTATGTTAGAGACGTGTTAGGGATTTGGAGTCCACCTTTTTCTTCCCCCCAGAGCCCAAAAGAACCAAGGTTAATGGTAAATAAAGTCATAGTTTATAAATGGTGGAGCAAGTGTCTGACCTTCAGTTCAAAACTCTTAGTTACAATTTGGATTGAAGAATGTACCTGGGTCGAAGATGACTGTTTTCTTCTTTTTAAAGCTAAGCATACTTTCCAGATGGGTGAAGAGCTGGTTACAAGAGAAAGAATAACAGACCCAGCTCACTCAGTTCAGCTAAGCCATGAGAGCCACGTGGTGACCATATGCTTAACAGAGGGTCACGCATGTTAGATTTGACCTCCTGAGCGTGACCTGGGTGGAGAAAGAGACTGGAAGTTTGGGGAGATGTTCCCTTCATGTGGCTGGTGTAGCCAACAAGAGAAGGGCAGGAAGGTGCCTCCCAACATGATTTTCATCTTTGTCACTCTACTGTCACCACCTTACTAGCTATTTAAGTATCTTCCCAGTTTATTATATTCAAATACAGCATACAGAGACCAAGCAGATCAACACTGAGGCCCGCCCTCCAGTGTCACCCTCCGGTGTCACCATTCTGCTCCTTGACTCAGTACTTTTGCACACACTGCCTCGTTTTCCAGGAAAGTTCTTCTCCCTCCTTTTGTTCCCCAGTAAATACGACCATCGCCTACTCAGTTCCCCAAGATGTCGCCTTCCACGGGTAGCCTTCTTTGCTGTTCGTGGCTACCCTGGCAGTCTCTTCTCAGTGATTCTCCTCTCACCTGCTGGCTCCTCACTGCTCCTCACAGCAGCTCAAACATATGTGTGATGTATTCCGTATTCTTTGTTGTAAGCTTTTCCTGGGCACAGACCGTGTCCTATATTTTCCGTATCCCTAGCACCAGCACATTTCCTGGCACAAAGGAGGATTTAGTAAAACGAATTGAACTCCCATAAACTTAACAGCAATTTTAAATTATTTCCCAGAGAATGGCTAGGACTATAAATATCTTTAGTGAACAATAAAACTCCCCCACATTCACTTGAAATGAGGATGCCTTTCGGCCAGGATGGTGCTTGGTGTCTGGTCTTCCTCCGAGGTCTGACCGGAGAATTATTTATGGAACACGAAGTCCGTAAACAGGATTTCGGCCAAGCGCAGCGCAGCAGCTCTGACCCAGTCGCGCGGCACAGGTCAGGCCCTGTCCCTGAAGTCTCTGCCGTGGGTCCCACTCCAGTGCGGTTGCTTGTGGCTGGCCACTGTACCTGCTGGAACTGTCACACAGGTTGCAGTGTAGGACTCCCTTTATGTCCAACACACATGTGCACGCATCGTCTAACTGCGACGGGAAAATGCTTAAATTGTATTTTTTCATTCAAGAAGTATTAGTAACTATCGATTATATATGATACACTGTGGTAGCACTCAGTAGAAAAAAAGATAATCGCTGTACTCAGGTGTTTTCCAATCAGATGGGAAAGGCAGACTAGAAAACAATTCCAGTACAGTGTCCAGAATGAAAATTCAGAGGTAGACAGGTGGTGCTATAGGTACCTGCAACCCAGCTAGGAGCGGAAGTTTATGAGGAATTCGCTGAAAAGTCATGTTACTATGGGATCTGGGTAGAGCGCTTCTCTTGGATCTTATGGTGAAAGATGAGGGGATTTAGCTAAGTGAAAGTGCAGATGTATCTTTTATGAGTGAGTTTAACCCATTTACATGTAATGTAATTGGTAAACTATCTGGACTTTCTCAACTCACCATATGTTGTGCTTTATATTCCCCGGGAGTTAATTTTTATTTTCTTTGGCTTTTCCCCCCTTTTGCCTTATCTTTTATTAAGTGACTAAGTTTTCTTAATTTATTTGTCTCACCTGTTATGGATATTATATGAGATATGATATGGGATTGTATTTCTATTGTTTAAAGGTTAACTTTCACTTTATGCCCTTGCTTAATGAAGCCTAAAATGAATAACTCTGTTGTCTTTCTGAATAATGAAATAATTTCAACTGCTTTAAGTCCAAATTTCTATCTCTCATATTCCAAATTCAAATACTAACCTTAGCTTTATAATTTCTTTCCCAAAATTATTCACTTTAACTAGTGTAGTAAGTAAACTCGTTTCAGGATGCAAGCAGAAAATAATTTTATTTTTTATCATTGTTCTTTTCAGTTTTCTCTATCAAATATTTTCCATTCCTGTATTAAATCCAGTCTAGGTACACTTGCTTCTTAAGAGATTAATGATTATTACTGTTTTTCCCAGATAGCAAAAGTCTGCAGAGGTCTAATATCAAAGTTATTACCTCTCATCAGATTTAAAACTTCCTTCTCGTCTGGCCCAAGCCTGACTGAGGCTCAGAGCCTGCACGTGAAAGGCAGATGTACCCAATCTTTTGTCACTTTTATCCCTGGCCCTTGCATTGACACCTCCAGGGCCCACCTTTCAGTTCCTGCGTGTTGGGGGCTGGTGCGGGAGGGGTAGGTTGACACGTGACAAGTCTACTAGGTGATGGCTGTCTCTTGGTGGTTAGTGCTTGTCTTGGTTACTTTTCTCTCAATGCTGAGACAAAATGCCTGACACCCAAAGTTAAACGGGGAAAGTTTATTTAGCTCATGGTTTGTGGAGGTTTCAGTCCATAATCAGCTGGCTCCAAGGCAGGGTGGCATGGCAGAGGGCAACAGTTCATGGCGGTGAAGACAGCAAAAGCAAGAGAGAGTGAGAGAGAGAGGGGCAGACAGGCCTCTTTCTGCCCCTTTTATCTTATCCAGACTGCTGGGATTAGGGCGGTGCCAGTCCAATCAGCGGACTGATCCAGTGATCACCCACCCTTAATCCCAGCACCCTTAATCCCAGCATCGCACACTCTAGATCCAGCCACCTCTGAAAAGCCCGCCCTCCGTGACTGCATGAGGCTTTGTGGGGACATCTAGACACAAACCATAACAGTGCTGTCAGCGATGGAGCAGGACTAGATGTGCAATCACCCCAGGGAAGCTCCATGGGATCTTGGGGCCCCTCAGTCCTGGATTCCCCCACTGTGGAAAGGCCTCCTCCAGCTCCGCCTCTGGCTGAGGTCCCCGCACACAGCCCTCCGCTGGAGTCTCCTCCCATCCCGCCTGGGCCTCGTGCACGAGGTCCCACTCGGCTTGGCTCACATCTGGCTGCTTCCGGTGGGACCTGGATCAGGCCAAGTGATATGTGTCTGTTTGGTGAGCAACGAGAGTGCATCTTTCTTCCTGTCCCTTTTTCCCATTCTGCTGTCAGAGCACGAGGCTTTCTCTAAATATTTGGGGTTGTGAATCAGCTCTCAGTTCTTGTGTTTTACAAGCTCCACGGAGTACATGGTGTGCAGGCTTTCTGGAAAGTTCTCTAAAGCCCCTCGATTACCTTGGAAAAGGGAGGTGCTCCTCTCCCTTCCACCACGTGGAGGGACATGAAACACATAATACACCAACAGCTCCTTCCAAGGAAGTCCTCATTTCCGGTCTCTCATTTACAGTCTTCCTGGACAATCTTTATATGTTCTGATGGTGGCCGATTTGCTAAATCACTATTTATAAGGTACAATCTTCTGGCATTTCTTGTTCTCAATTTGGAGCTTTAGTCAAAATTCTGAGTCAGAAAAGCCCTATCTAATATAGGGGTAGATATTTTTACAGATAATACTTATGTAGGTTTACCAAAAATCTTGTTTTCTTTACTCACCATTGCTTCCTGCTTTGCTTTACTTCTTGTTTAATTTTGTCCGTACTTTGGCCATATCCTTTAGTAGTTGTTTTGGCGAGGCTCTGAAAACCGTGTTGTCTTCTAATTCTTTGCTGAAAAAAAGTCTCTCTCTGTTGTCTTCAGTGAATTATTAATAGATTAACTGGGCATAGAATTACAGATTGAACAGTAGTTCCGCATCAAAGATAATACTTCTCCCAAATGTAATATTCCTCTGGGATTCCTTCCTACTGCTGAGAAATCTGTTAATTACTCTTTTCTAGGTAATTATTTTTTCTCTATTGAAGTTTTAAGACTTTCTTTTTTTTTTTTTTTTTTTTTGGTGTTGCTCATTGTAATGTTATTAAATGTGGGTTAGTTTTTATTTATCCTATATTGGACTGTATCAAAATAGATATTTTTTCATTTCTGGAAAATTATCAGTCATGAAATTAAGGGAATGCTGATATGGATAGCCTCAGGTAACTTCAACTGTGTCCCGGAAGTTGTGGTCTTTTTTAGAAGTGCAGCTTTTGGTTTTGATCATCCCTGGCTCCTTGGCGCCCATCTATTTCCTCTGCCTACCCCAGGCCCGTCTTAGTAGGAGGTGGCTCCCCGGGCAGCCTCGCACGTTCTCGGTGCTGGAGGTGCCCGTCCTCCTGAAGGAGCTAAGGACACAGCTCTGAGGGGAGCCATAGCGTTTTCTCTGGTCCAGAAAGCTTTCACGTCAATGTCTTAGCTGGGTCACGTGCTGTGGGTGCTGGAATCGCCTCCTCCCGCCCCTGGGTGATGCAGGCTTGCGGCCAGCCCTGTCTAGAGTAAGCTTCCCACGGCGTCTGTGGTCAGCTCTTCATCTTTCTCCAGCGGGAGCTGGAATGCATTTAGTCTCCACTGAGAGACAGGGCAATATTTCAAGGCCGCTAGATTTATGTGGGTGGATCCAATCCTGTGCCCTGCCTTGCTCAGCTCTGAAGATTTGTTTTCTGTCTCTAGTACAGAATGCAGAAATACACAAACATGCTGCGTTTACATGCGGATCCTTAAAACAGTATGGGTGTGTGCAGCCTCGGTGCCTAATTACTTCTCCAGCTTTGCATTCCTCGTGATGGGCGATTTTCCTTTTATTCTTTAAAACGTGGCCAAGTATGTGAACAGTTACTGTTTGTTTTCTATTATGTGCCATTAAGGGCAAGAAAAGGATCAGGTTGTTCAGGGTCAGCTGAATTCTCCATGTTGAGTACAAATCACTGTGGAATTTCAAAAGTGGATTTGACTAAATCTGTCAGTCGTACAGTATTCAGAAGTAAAATATAAGAACAGGTAAAGCAGTGTGCTATCAGAGATTTTAGTGGAAAGGAAGGAATTACTGAAGAGGAAATGGCAAATTTGGTTCTCAGTGTAAGCTTTTTGGTATGTGCATTAATAAAACAAAACAAAACAAAACAAAACCACGATTGCACATGGGCGGCCTGTGTCTTCTCTCTCAGAACCTTGTTCGGAGCCCTTCACCTGCACCTCGGAGGGGCACCTGAGGGCCCAGCTGGCACCGGGAAGACGGAGACCACCAAGGACTTGGCCAAAGCGGTGGCCAAACAGTGTGTTGTGTTCAACTGCTCAGACGGCTTGGATTACCTGGCTTTAGGAAAATTTTTTAAGGTTGGAATTGTCTCTTCATTCCTTCATAATAGGATAATTGATCACAGAGGAGAGTTATTTATACTAAAATGTGATTGTGTTCACATAAAAGATTTACTGTATCTTAAATAGAGATAGAATTAAAGTACTACCTTAATAATTCTCCAGGGAAGTAGAGGTGTGTGTGTGTGTGTGTGTGTGTGTGTGTGAGATGCTGAGACAATTAGGAGTTAAAAAAAAAAGCAAGTCAAAATTATAATGAATAAAAAAGTCGAGGAAACAATAACATTTCAATTCATCCTCTGTAATGATCTGCAAATGTACACATGACTGTTTAAGAAATAAATAACAAATTTAAAAGGTCCTACATGTTGTTTGAATACCTATTATATTCCTATGTGTTTAGAGAAATATGTGGTATATGTTATTACTTTCTTAGTCTGTTTAGTGAAATTCTTAATTCTTTGATTAGAGTCATACACATTAATAGTGTTACATTTCCTTATTGATAAGTACGTCTTAATTATATGGATGTCTTTGTGTTAGGGTCGTGACGGAAATGGGGGTACACATTGAAACAGCATAGTTCTTACTGTCAGGGCCCTTATGGTCTGTGTAACTGCTTGAATTTGCAACCTAAACATCCCGTTCACCGTGATCGTAATCCTTCCATTATATAATGCTTTAGGGGTCAATTGTAGATAAAATCTACCCTAAATAATGGAAACTTACTGTTCCTTGACATAGATGGAGTTCATGTTCAATCCATTATGATTCGGTATACTTCACTGGATACAAACCCAGGGCCCACCATCATTAGCTGTGTGGCCCTGTGCTAATTACAGGAATATCGAGTTAGTTTCCTTGCATAAAATTTATCTATAAAATGCTATGCCTCATGCCTGGCATATGACAGATATGCAACAAAGCATACACACACACACACGCACACACACACACACGGTATAAAGTGTGTTTAACAAATCTTTGTTGATTTTTTTTGAGGTTTTTTGGATTTGGATGGAGCTAATGTTTGAGTTTCCAGTTTTTCCTTACGACCCAATGTCCCATTTGAAAGTTAGCTGTGACTTCGGATTGCAAATGGGGGACCTGCATGACATTAGTTGGCCACTGCGGCGCTCACTCCACAGAGCAGTTTTGCTGGCAACAGAAGTCACTGTGGGTGGAGAATAGTTACAGCCCACTCCACTGAGTCCATACAGAAAGAGCAAATAGATCAGCGTGTAAATAAAAAGTAAGAAAGACTTCAAAATTGCAGGTGCACATCTAAATGCCAGAAAATATACAGGAAGTTAAAAAAATAAATTGGAAGATTTTCCAGTTGATCAAACTCTTTATTCATACAGAATAATGAATTGGTATTGAAAAAATAAGCTGTCTTTAATGATAAAGGTGAATAAGCAATTTCTTTGATAGGATATTAAATCCTTAAAAAGATCAGGTGAAACTGCAACATTTCAACATAATATTCAATCAGATAAAGTTGAAAATTTTCATTACTCTTTTCTCGCAGGGACTGTTATCTTGTGGAGCCTGGGCTTGCTTTGATGAGTTTAACAGAATCGATTTGGAAGTACTTTCTGTGGTTGCTCAACAAATCCTTACTATCCAAAGAGGTAATGGACTAGTCTATCTTGGCATGGTGTGAAAAATAGAAGAAATATGGGAGGTAATGAACGACACAAGACACATTATGTGTGGTATTGCTGAATTGTTTCTTTCTTGATTACCCACAGGCATTAATGCAGGTTCTGATATCCTAGTATTTGAAGGAACTGAACTAAAACTTGACCCTACATGTGCTGTCTTTATAACAATGAACCCTGGGTATGCTGGGCGATCGGAACTACCAGATAATCTGAAGGTATGGAGGGTGGTGTAATTATATCTTCTGCTCCGTTTTCCCACAATTTACAAAGTGTTAACATTTCATGAAAGAAAGAATTATTACCCTAGAATTGTATGCAAAATACGCATTTAGGCTTTATAATATATTAGAAAATTGTTCTAGATGATAATTTTTAAAGCTTTGAATGCTTTAAAAATAAATATGTACCCCAGGTACAATTTCCAAATTTTACAATTTTAAAATAAGGCTGATTATAACAAATTCGAAAATACAGAAATACACTGAAATGGTATCTATTCTAGGACTTACTATATTGCGTTAAATGACCACAGTTTTAAACACCTTTTAAAAGAAACAATGTTTAAATCAGACAATGGTGTGCAGTGGGAGTTTTTCAAGTTAATATTATAGCATGAGCCTTTTCTCATCTTTAGAAACATAGGTCACACTATAAATAAATTAAACTTTTCTTCCTGCTAAACATTTAAGTTACTTTTCATTTTCCTGCGTTATAAATAACATCACAATGGGCAGTTTTACTTGGAGCTGTTCTCTATTTTGAAATGCTTTCTTAGCTAGAGTCAGAGGAGAGCCCTGTTGCGAAATTGCCTCCCAATGCCACAATTTACCTCCCACGTCAACTCTCAGTTCTCACCAATGCACAGCACTGACTTTTCGTTGTTACAAAGAACAAAACACTACCCTAATCGAATAGACTAGAACCTTCACTTAATAAAACAACTTATTTGCTTATTAGTGAAATATGTTTTCTCTGTGTCTTCGTTAGCCATTTTACATTCTTTCCCAGGGAACTGTGTGGGTGGCATGGCTTGTGCACGGAGAAGACTGCAGGACAATAAGCAGGGCTGCGGTAACTGCGGTTCCTAAACCAGGCCTCCCGAGCCGATCCTTCAGGCCTCTTGATTCAGTGTGGAACCCGGCAGCTTCTCAGACTTATGCAGCAGGTTTTCTTTTCCACGGAAAAGAATTTGCTGCAACTAATTGCTGCAAGTATTTGTCCTTCTGTGTATTGGATCAGATGTTTTAGTGCCTTGCCTTCCTGGAGGAAGATGTGATTTAAAAATGAAAACTGGAGGGCCGGTGAGATGGCTCAGGGGCTTAAGCGCCTGCCCGGCAAGCGCGAGGGCCCGAGTTCGACTCCCGGAACCCACATACGAAAAAGGGGCCGGTGATATCGCTCAGCGGCACGGGCGCCTGCTGGCGCGCGAGGTCCTGAGGTCGACCCCCCGGTACCCACCAAAAAAAAAAAAAAAAAAAAAACAAACTGGAGAATCCTTTATCTAAGAAACATTTTGTGACTTTCCCTTGCAATTTTCCTCTGGAAAGCTCTTCTTGTAGCAGTTATATTATCCATTCACTTAGGCTCTTCTTTTATTCAGTAGGCTAAACCTGAATGCATAAATTTTTATAAAAGCAGGGAAAACAAAACTGTGAGAAGCTGGTCATAAAAAGCTGGAAACCATTATTGGGTTATTGGTTGAATCTGTTATTGCCCCCCAGACTTTTCCCACGGTGTGCATGTTGAAACAGAATCAAAATATGCGCCCCGTGGTTCTTGGGGTAACGCGTTTTCCTTCTCCATTAAGCTCAATGCTGCTCTCAAGCTCACAGCTCTTTTGTTGAGTTTGTTGCTTTTCCTGTTGTACCGTCTTGGTTAGAGCTGCTACAGAGCGTTTGTTTTCAAGTGTCTATGGAAATACTTAACAAGTCTGAAAGGAAATAGTAACATGTTCAAAGTAAAAAATAAAAAAAGAAGGAAAAGGCAGCTGGGCCCCAGAAAGTGCTATTACCAGTCGTTGCAATGTTCTGGAAACCTCCCTCCCCTTCACTGGCTGTTCCGGGCTTCCATCTCACAGAAGTCTTGTCTAAGTCCTGCAGGTCCTGTCCCCGCCACACCTGGCCTCACCCCCTTCGCTCTCCTCTGGGGCGTGCGACTGTGACAGCTCACACATCGCTCATCGCTCCCCGCTGAGATTCACCTCACGAATTCCCCACTGCAGTGCTGCCCGTGTGATCTGCCACAAGCAACCTAATCATATCCTCTCCACACTTTAAGAAACCGCAGGCTCCTTTTTGCCTACTACATCAAGCTCAGATTTCTTAGTGCAACCTCTGAGCGGTTGCCCTTGGGACCCACTTCCTAGGCGCTGCATTTCCCTGCCGTTCCTGTCACCGGGGGCCTCCCTGCCCTGGAACGCCCCCGCCCGTCCCTCTGCGCGCTGTCTGCTCTGTCTCTGAGCCACCACTCTGCCGCTGACAAATCAGTTCAGACTCCTCCTTTCCATTAGCAGCGAAGCCCGGACACGCACAGTCCTTCAGACGTGACCCTCTGGGGGCCACCCCTGGGCCCAGCAGAGCCTCGGAGCGGCTGTGTCGTGTGCGCGTCCTGGGGTATTAGGGCTCCTCTCTTAGTCCCCTGCTCAGAGCTCCTGAGGCTTGGATGACGGGTCTGCTTCTCAGTCTCATTCCTTCTCTCTGCCTGGACCTTTGGTGGCCACTTCCCTGGGACTTCAGAGCTGGAAAGCTCTCCTCTCCCCGTGGGGCAGGACCGCAGCAGTGCCAGACTGGCTCTTCTCCGCTGTGTGCCTCTCCAGCATCCGCTGTCCCAGCAAATGCTGGGCACTGGTCCTTTTGCTTCCTCCAATGTGAGCAGGGCACCAATCCATGGCCCCCAACACAGGGGAGCCTTCCCAGCTCTGCCGAACTTAGGGCGGTGGGTGATGTTGTGGGGACTCAGCATAAAGCAGCTCCCTTCAAAGGACATCCTTCCACAAACCCTCCCCCCTCCTCACTCTCTCAGACACTGCTGACCTACAGGTAGGCACAGAGGTTCAAGGGCTGTGTGTGTCTCCCTTGTCCATTTCTGTATCGGGCAGGTCACATGCACTTGGGTAATGGGTAAGTATCACTCCATGCAGAAAGAGTCCCGTTTTGACATCTGGTTCCATAAAACCTCCTTGACAGAGCAATTTCCTAGACATATTTCCACTTTAAAGAAGCTATATTTTAGTTTGAAACTATTCTGAAGAATCAGTACTCAGTGATCATTTCAGCATAGTTTAATGTTGGAAGCCATAGTAAAATGGGCATATTCTACCTCTCCCAAGGTCGTGAAGCCAGTAGCTCTCAGGAGTACCGTGACGAGACACTTAACAGGATGAAAGAAAAAAGCCAAGTCAACCCTCAGTCTTCCATTTCATTCAACTAAAATCAAGCCCATTCCCGAACGGGTCAAAGTATTGATAAAATCGATTCCCGGGTTCTTAGAAAGAAGTGGGTAAGAAGTTACTGCTTGAAATTTTTGAATTGCACCAAGATGCAGGCCTTTGAAAGAACAGTAGTGGCATTAGATGCGTTTCTTTGCATGTCACCCTTCTTCTTCATCCATAGAGTAGAAGCACTGGAACAATTATTCTGATTAACTCACTGAGAATTTTTAATCCCACTGGATTTTTTTGCCAAAGGCACTACATTTGTCTCAGACTTATTGCCATTACTAACAAATTACTCCCAACACATCCAGAATCTAACTGTGTGACATCATTATGTCACACACCCAGTTTGAGAATCACGGGATTCAGCCTAAATATTTTAAAGTACTCTAAAGTATGTATCAGTGCTGAGTCTTTGGTGGACAACTGCTAATCAACAGCACACCATCATGAGCCCCTGAGCGTCCTTTATTTCTTGTCCCCTCACCGGCGATGCGTCTTTCATCGTATTCCATCACCAAATCGCTGCCAGGGCTGAGAGTGTGGTAGGAATTTGAGAAATACCTTGGGTTGTCAGAGGAAAACATACGACACACAGGTTCGGATGTTGACCGCAAAGTAGTAGTTATTTGTACCATTGTAGAAAAGACTGTGTCCAACCCTGACCAAGCTGTAATTCAGCTATTCTTTTACTAGTTAAAAAAGTAGTTGTCAAGAACCACTATTTTCAACATCTGGATAGCAGTTCCCTTTCATTCCGTTTTTGTTTTTTGTTTTTTCCCATGTAGGTAATGGTCACTTGCTTAAGTCCCTGTTCTGAGTTACTTGCTCACACTATATTTTTTGATGTTTTATTCTTTCTGTTCTTTAATGGTAACCTTATTAATAAAGCAATAGCATTAAAGCCTCTGACTAGCAATTCACATAAGACATTGGCAGGATCTTGCTCGATGCAGATCTTTCAGTTATCAAACTTGGAAGTGTTGTAATCAGCCACTTAAGCAAGTTGTTCATTTTTTTCTGTCTACCTTGTGTTTTTGGCAATTCTACTAATTTCCAGAAGGTACAGTACTTACAGATTATATTCATATAACTGCCATTCACTCTAGGGGCTTCTTTTCTTCCCCTAGAATATTATTTTTCTTCTGTAATATAAAAAAGTCATGAGCTTTTGAACACATGAGCTATTGTAGTGATTACTGATACATACTAATACTCTAAACCTAATTTTCATATTAATTCTTTAAAGCTCAATTCCGTTTTCTATTTAGTTACCATCACATGACATTTATTTGTCTCACAATATCTAAAATACAGTGAGAATAAATTGTACGACTTGGAAAGCTGACTCATGTGCAATAGTGACCACCCTAGTCTAATTTCCAGTCCTCTTTCCATCGTTACGCTTTCCAAAAGACTGACATAGCGACCACAGACAAAGTGGGTTCAGAGTATCCCAACACACATCATTTACCTAGCACAGTCTTGTTAGCGGGGCTGCCTGATTCGCTCCAGGTTGTAAAGTGTGGCGTGAAGCCCCGTCTCGCAGCCCAGGTAAGATGCCTGGCTTTTGGACGTCCTGCGGAGACTGAAAGCTTTCCCATAACACGGAGGGGAACATAGCGTAGCTGATACTAAACATTTACTTAGAAATGTTTTATACAAAAAGTTAATGATATGTTTGTTATATGGGCGTAAAAGAAAACCAGTTGGTTAAATTGTTTTTATATGATTTGAACATTATAATTTAATGATTGCAGAAAAACTATAAAGCTGTCACATGTTGTGGATATAGAGCAGGGTTATTTTTTTTTTTTATTTTAAAGAGAAGAAAAAACAAAACAAATAAAAAAAAAGAACAAAATTTCAAAACACCATAATATGAGGGTAACAATGGTTAATGCATTACATATTATTATCTTTAAGTTAGTTATTCAGGATACCAGACATTAGCATTCAATTGTCCAAACATTATTGGCACAAACCTTACTCTTCAATGAACTAAGTGAAATTGGTAGTGTATCTATCTTAACCATCTTATATATATATACAACTTTTTTTTCCCTCTCCCTTCTTTCTTTTCCCTATTCCAGTCTCTCTTTCCTTTTGACCAGTTTCTTTTTGATTCACCATGTCTATTGTACATTTTGGATCTTATTTACTCTTTCAGTTTCTCATACTAGAGAGACAATACGATGCTTACACATGTGCATCTGGTTTATTTCACTTATGAGTATTTTCTCGAGTTGCATCCATTTACCTATAAAGGTCTCTAGTTTATCCTTCTTTATGGCTGAATAGTACTCCATTGTATAAAAATACCACATCTTTCTTATCCATTCCTCAGTCGATGGGCATTTGGGTTGTTTCCAAGATCTAGCTATTACAAATTGTGCTGCTATAAACATGGGTGCACATATATCGCTGTGGTACGATGTTTTTAATTCTTCTGGGAAGATGCCCAGAAGGGGAATAGCTGGGTCAAATGGGACCTCCAACCCTAGTTTTTTGAGGACTCTCCACACTGACTTCCACAGTGGCTGTACCAGTCGACACTCCCACCAACAGCGAAGAAGGGTTCCTTTTTCCCCACAGCCCCTCCAGCATTTGTTATTAGTTGATTTCTTTATAGTAGCCATTCTTTCTGGGGTGAGATGGTATCTCAGTGTTGTTTTAATTTGCATCTCTCGTATGACTAGTGATGTTGCACATTTTTTTGTATATTTATTTGCCATTAGTATTTCTTCATCTGAGAAATGTGTATTCATCTCAGATGCCCATTTTTGGATTGGGTCTTTAAATTTGGGAGGTCTGATTTTTTTGAGTTCTTTGTATGTTCTCAATAGTAATCCTTTGTCTGAGGAACAACTGGCAAACATTTTTCCCACGTTGTGGGTTGTCTTTTCACTCTGTTGGTGGTTTCTCTCGCTGTGCAAAAGCTTTTTAATAAGATGAGATCCCAGTTATTGGTTCTTTGGGATAGTTCCCGTGCGGTTGAGTTTTTATTCATAAAGTCTTTGCCTACACCAATGTCTTCAAGGGTTTTACCTATCCTACCTTCCAGCAGATTTAATGTTTCTGTTTTAATATTTAGCTCTCTGATCCATTTTGAATTTAGTTTAGTGCACGGTGAAAGATATGGGTCTAGTTTTAATCTTCGGCATGTGTAGAGCCAGTTTTTCCAGCACCATTTATTAAAGAGGCTATCTTTCTTCCAGCGAATGTGTTTGGCACCTTTGTCAAAGATAAGGTGGCTTAGTATGTCTGGGGTTGTTTCAGCATCTTCTAATCTGTTCCATTGATCTTCAGGTCTGTTTTTTTGCCAGTACCACACTGTTATCACAGTAGCTTTATAGTATAATTTCAAGTCAGGGATTGTGATGCCCCCTGCCTTGCCTTTGTTGCCCAGAATTGCCTTTGCTATTCTAGGTCTCTTCTGATTCCAAATGAATTTTAGGATTGTTTTCTCTAATTCTGTGAGATATGCTGTTGGAATTTTGATTGGAATTGCATTAAATCTGTATAACAATTTTGGAAGTATGGCCATTTTCACTATATTGGTTCTTCCTATCCAGGAGCAAGGGATCTCTTTCCATTTTCTGATATCCTCTTCAATCTCCTTTTTCAGAGTACTGTAGTTTTCAGTATAGAGGTCTTTTACATCCTTTGTGAGGTTGATTCCTAGGGACTTCATTTTTTTGGATGTTATTGTGAAAGGTATTGTTTCCCTAATTTCTCTTTCAGTAAGTTTGTTATTTGTGTACAGGAAGGCTATTGACTTTTGAGTATTGACTTTGTATCCAGCTACACTACTGAATTTGCTTATTAAATCTAGCAGTTTTTTAGTGGAGTTTTTGGGGTCTTCTGTGTAGAGTATCATGTCATCTGCAAATAATGATAATTTAACTTCTTCCTTTCCAATCATTATTCCTTTTATTTCTTTCTCTTGTCTAATTGCTCTGGCTAAAGTTTCCAGGACTATGTTGAATAAGAGTGGGGACAGTGGACATCCTTGTCTTGTTCCTGATTTTAGAGGGAAGGCTTTCAGTTTTTGGCCATTTAGTATAATATTGGCTGTTGGTTTGTCATAGATAGCTTTTACCAGGTTGAGATAAAGACCTTCTATTCCAATTTTCTGTAGGGTTTTTATCATGAAAAGGTGCTGGACTTTGTCAAAAGCTTTTTCTGCATCTATTGAGATGATCATGTGATTTTTGTCTTTGGTTCTGTTAATATGGTGTATTACATTTATTGATTTACGTATGTTGAACCATCCCTGCATCCCAGGGATGAATCCAACTTGGTCATGGTGTATAATCTTCTTGATGATTTGTTGGATTCTGTTTGCCAGTATCTTATTGAGGATTTTTGCATCTATGTTCATTAGGGAGATTGGCCTGTAGTTCTCTTTCTTAGTTGGGTCCTTCTCTGGTTTTGGTATCAGGGTAATGCTTGCTTCCAGGAATGAATTTGGGAGTATTGCTTCCCTTTCTATTTCATTAAAAAGTTTGAGAAGTAGGGGCGTTAGGTCTTCTCTAAATTTCTTGTAGAATTCGGCAGTGAATCCATCAGGGCCTGAGCTTTTCTTTGTTGGGAGGTTTTTAATTACATCTTCAATTTCATTGGTTGATATTGGTTTATTTAGGATTTTTAAATCTTCTGGATTCAGCTTTGGTAATTCATACGAATCAGGAATCTGTCCATTTCTTCTGCATTTTCCATCTTAGTAGAATATAGATTTTTAAAATAGGTATAGATGATCTTCTGGATTTCTGCAGGGTCTGTCGTGATATCACCCTTTTCATTTTCAATTGCATGGATTTGAGTCTTTTCTTTTTTTAATAAGGTTGGATAAGGGTTTGTCAATCTTATTTATTCTTTCAAAGAACCAACTCTTTGCTTCATTGAGAGCAGGGTTATTTTTGTGATGGTCATTTTTATTTTAAAAATTTTTTCTATTAGTCCATGTTTGCAGTGCACAATGATTGCATTCATCATGGGGAGTTGGCGCCTGTGCATAACACATCTTTATTCTTTTTATGTCCACTTCCCCTCCCCTGCATCTCTTGATTCGCTTCCTATTTGTGCAAGGTCCCTGTTTCCTATTATCTTTTATTTTGTTCTTTAGTGTTTTTTTTTTTGTGTGTGTGTGGGTACCGGGGGTCGACCTCAGGACCTCGCGCGCCAGCAGGCTCAGCGATATCACCGGCCCTTTTTTCCTATGTGGGTTCCGGGAGTCGAACTCGGGCCCTCGCGCTTGCCAGGCAGGCGCGTACGCCGCTGAGCCGTCTCACCGGCCCTCTTTAGTTTATTTCTGCCTTGGGTTTCTCATGTAAGAAAAACCGCTGACATCTAAGCGCGTGAGTCTGGTTTACTTGCCGTAGCGTGGTGTCCCCTGGTGCGCCCGTTTCCCTGCAGCGACGCGAGCCGGTCTCCCTCGCGGCAGAGCCGCACTGCGGGGAGCTGTCCTTTCCTCTCTCCGCGCGTCCGGTGATGGGCGGAGCTGTGGTGCGCTCGCCTGTGTCAGGCCCCTTTCCTGTGCACCCGCAGGCTCTCTTCCGCACAGTAGCCATGATGGTCCCCGACTACGCCATGATTGCCGAAATAGTCCTGTACTCCTGCGGCTTCGTCACCGCCCGGCCGCTGTCCGTGAAGATCGTGGCCACCTACCGCCTGTGTTCGGAGCAGCTGTCGTCGCAGCACCACTACGACTATGGGATGCGAGCCGTGAAGTCAGTGCTGACGGCTGCTGGGAATCTAAAGGTAGAAGCCAGTGCCTCTGAGTTGTCGGTTTCCCCTGGGCGCATCTCAGGGTGTGTGTCTCCATGGAGCAATGAATTGCTTTCACTAACTGAACAAAATCAGGGATCGTGCTAAAATAATTTATCATTTTGCACACACGAAAAGGAAATTTTATAAAACCTTACCTGTGTGATTTTTCATGATTTGAGTGCTGTTCCATAATTTAAAACACATAAAACTGGGTGCTACCAGGGAATAAAATTGTTTACTGCTGAGAATGTATTTTTGTTTGTTTTTCTGGGACAGGGTCTCGCTGTGTAGTCCAGGCAGGCCTTGAACTCATAGCTGTCCTGTCTCAGCCTCCTGAGTGCTGGGAGTACAGGCATGCACCATGATGCCTGGTGACTGCTGAGAAATATTTTGAAGGTTTATAGTTTATATAGCCTGTATCACTTTAAAGGAAATAATGTGTAATTAATAAATATAAGCAAAAGGCCCTAAAACATTGTGACTTAATATTATTATCAATTGTAGCCAACTGGCCTAGCAATAATTTGCAATAAAACATTTGCATTTAAAATAGTCTAATCATATGAAAACGTACGATATGAAAAACCTAAATTTTTAAAGACTTGGTTAACTTTTTATTTGAAGTATTTTGTGGACCTATGAGATATAACTATATCTAAGGCAACAAGTAGACTCTAGGTCACGATAAAATGTGACCTTGGAGTCTACAAAATTTTTATGGTCACGATTTATAGAAGATACAGATTTAAAACCATGTGCTGCATGATTAAGGACATTGGCATGCATTTTTATCTTCTATCATAATGTTATCAAGAACTGTGATATATAGTAGTGATATTCTACTTCACATTAGCCTAACATAACTTCAAGTCATTGTTTTTCACAATAAATGAAAGTGCTTAGAAGCACCAATTTGTATTAACCTGGTGTGTCACGATTACTTTGTGGTCCGATAATGGGAAAGGTAACGCTTTGTGCTAGCGTGTGTCATCCCTGACATCTTGACTATGGAATCAAACAAGCTATTAAAGTCAGGCTACAAACAAATCTTGCAAATGAACCTATCATTCTTTGTCAAAAGCTAATTTAGAGTTGTTGAGTATTTTGAAGCCTGTTTCTGTTATATCGAGAGACAATTTAAAACTTTGCTTCAAAATAATGGCCTCTCGGATAGCAAGCTTCTGACGCTGATTTCTTTGTGGTTCGAGTGATCAAAGCCAGAGCTCAGGGGAGCAGGGTCAGCTTTGCACTGGGAGCCTGGGAGAGGCAGAGGTGGCCAAACCTGACAGCAAGGAGCCAGGCGCTCTTGTAAGGCTGAAGCCACTGAAGTAAGCCTGAGGCATTTATTGGGGAGAAAGATTTGGGGGAGAAAGGAGAGTTCTGGCAAACCTGGCGGGGAAACATGAAGAAGAGGAAGGGTTTTGTTACCATGAAAACTAAGTTCATTATTTAAGAGCTTCAGGAAATATGGACTGTTAGAATAGTGACTTTGAATTACATGCGGATGAGAAAGAATGTATCAAACTTACAAACTTCAAGATGTCTTAGGATGGCACCCTGACATCGTCTTACAAGTGTCTTTGAAGCGCACCATCCCCTTGAAAGACAGGAAGGACATAGCAAACCTGGGCAGAGCGGTGGGCGCGTGATTGATGTGGTTTTGCTGAAAAGCAGAGGTGGGCGCAGAGCTCCACATTCAAAGCAAAGGTGTTGGCATTGGAATATGAGTGAAGGAGAGAAAGTTGTTTATATGTTTTAAATTTAAATCCACTTTTTTAAATGATTGTCCACTCTTAACAGTGTTCACTGAACCAGCAACCTGCTCCTGGTCTTAAAGGCATTGCATGCACAAGTTCTTTTCTTTGGTACCGGGAATTGAACTCAGGACCTTCTGCTTGCCAGGCAGGCACTTGTGCCACTGAGCTATATCCCTGGCCCTAGGATGAGCACGTTCTACTCAATACCTAGGCAACAGCAATGCCTGAGCTATATGAAATTAGTGGCCAATGGCCTTTTGTTTAGTATCTGTGAACATGTAGCTAGTTCAATCTAGGTTTTTATTACAAACTCATAAAAATTCAGCAAGTGTAAATGTCAGTTTCTATAGTTGCAACCCAACAAAATGAGAGGAAATAAGAGCTCCAGTGCTGCGCCTGTTGGAATTGTGTTTGTGTACGTAAAAACACGAACAGGGGTGCATGTCGCAGCTGCAGATATCCTCATGAGTTTATTTTCTTTCAGCTGAAGTATCCAAATGAAAATGAAGAGATTTTGCTGCTTAGATCTATTATTGATGTAAATCTGCCAAAATTTTTAGCCCATGATTTACCACTCTTTGAGGTAAGAATATTCATTATTCCAATGTATCAAAACTCTTACAATAATGTATTTATCACACGTCCATGTTTTCAAAGCTCCCTGCAAGAAACTTCCACTATAAAGAACAACAACACAGAGCAGAGAAACATAGATCACTCCTCGTTTTTATTCGAAGTGTGTTTAGCTAGCTTTGTTGCTTTGGATGACTTTCAACAACTTTGGGTTTTTAAATCATACTTTCCTTATATGCATGATATAAGGATCAGGCAAATGTGACGTTTGCTTACAAATTACCTGAGAACGTAGGCTCAGCGGAAGGTGCTTCGCCCAGCACACCACTGAATCCTCAGCATAGGATAGGTACTTGGTAAATGTTTCTTCAGTGAATGACTGGAAAAATGAATGAGCTTAGTGTCCTTAGAAGACTGCGATGGCATTTATGAAATTTTTAAGCATAATCTTACATAAGAACCAAGTTTGATAATCGAGTTATACTTAAGATTAGATTAAGGGTAAGTGAAAGGAAGAAGTACTAGAGTAATGACTAAAGATTCTGTTACATCACTTGGTTCGGTCTGGTCCCCTTCCTCGTCCAGGGCCCGGCGGGCTCGCCTTGTGAACGTTAGAGGCCTTGCTCCTGCACGCTGCCTTGTGGCTCAGACAGGCACTGGCTTTCAGCTCGTAAAGACTGAAGACCCTGTGTCTGTCCTGGTGACGGGGGAAGAATTCTACCACTAGATCGGTCCGCTGACGTTGGTTACCCATAGCAACTGTGCTTTGTCGTCCTGATGGGAGTGTGCCTTCGTACTTAGAGCTGGCAGTGCAGATATTTTATGGGAAAAACCAGCAAGGAAAGGTGTTACATTTTCTTCCTGCGGTTTCCCTTGGTTTCCTTGGAACTGGCGCACTGTACAGATTTCCCCAGGTGTGCGAAGACACCTCATTGCATGTGTCCTTGTGCCAGTGCAGTGTCCCGCGGTCATGGACTGAGCAGTGTTTCTCAGGTGACATTTCCGGTTGGCACAAGTCCCTGTTGGGCAGGACTGTCCCATGTGCTGTGTGACATTGTCCCCTGCCCCAGATGTCTAGACTTCTGCCATGGTGACGAGCAGGACACCTCTGTATATTTCCAACTCTGCACCTGGCAGGAGGGGGTGGGTAGTGGTCTTGGTTGGGTCAGTGAACACCAAAGTTGCTTCTTTCATAAGCCTTTGGAAATATGAATAGACATCTTTGTGTAGTGTGTGTGTGTGGGGGGAGGTGCTGGGCATCAAACCCAGGGCCTCATGTAGCTAAGCATGAGTTTTACCACTGAGCTGCAGCCCAAACCAGGTCCTATAAAATAGTGCCTTACAAAGAATATTCTTTTTAATGCTGCAAATGACCTAGGGGGGTGAAACTGAGCCACAGAGATGCATTTGTGGCAGGTCACCAGGAGCAGGACTCTGCCGTGCAGACTGCGGCGGGCTCTGTCCACTCTGCTGTGATGCCCTGTTTTCTCCTCTGCCCCAAGGAAACTCCTCGCTTTGTTGAGGGAGATGAGCTTCTCCGTAAAGGCCTTTCAGTGACTGAACACAGGGGTGATTAATCTGCTAACTCCTCGGTTCCCAAGCCTAGCTCGAGTGTGTGCTTTTACAGCAAGCACCTCTGAAAATTCACCTTTACCTTCAGAGTAGAAAAATCATCATCTTTGTCACATAATTAGTGGTCATATTCACAGTCTTACCAGACTGAGAAGGTTAGTTCCTTAGACCTTGTAACTAACTTTATGAATTCATGGACAGTACACATGAAGTCAGAATTCTTTCTAAACGTACACTATATGGTTATACTCTATTAGTTTCCTAGGGTTGCCATAGCAAAGTACCACAAACGTGAGGCCCACGCCATGCTCCCTCCTGAGGCTCCAGAGGGTTCTCCCTCCTTCCTTCCCGTCTCCGGTCTCTGCAGAACCCGAGGCTCCTTGGTTGTGCCTGTGTCGCTGCGGCCTCTGCCTGCATCATCACATGGCCACCCTAGGATCTTGTGTCTGCCTCTCCTTTCTCTTAGATACCTGTCCCTGGGCTAAGGCCATGTCCTAATCTATATGACATTACTTAACTAATTACATGGATATGAGCTTGTTTGTATATAAGGTCACATCCAGAGTTGTGGGTGGACATGAAATGTTGGGGGCCATTACTTAACCATATGGCGTATCAGCTGAAATACTTCCAAGCCGATGTTTGTGTATGCATGCGGTGTGGACGGCAGGTGTGAATCCTGAGGTTAGGTATGGACCATTCTGGCATAGCAGTGGATCCAGCGTGTTCAGTCTCCCTTCAAACACTGAGCTGCCTTCGAACCTGTGGTGAGGCGGAGTTGTTTGTGTATGTGAGGGTCTATTTCTGGACTCCTTATTTTGTTCTATGATATTGATATATTTGTTACCTTATACCAGTAGGACAGCCTTCATAATAGGCCTCGAAATCATGTAGTGTTATTTCTCCAACTTTTTACCTAAAAATATCATAAAACTATAAAAGCTCAAGCTATAAAACTTCTAGCAGAAAACAGGAAAAGGTTTGTTTGAGCTATTGTTACTTAATGGCTTGCTCTCCATCTTCATATACATATTTCAGACGATATAAAATATTTATGTGTATTTAATATAAGTGCATAAAATGTAAAAATTTCAAATCATCTATTATCAGGGGATCACTTCAGATTTATTTCCTGGGGTGAAATTACCAAAACCAGATTACAATGATTTGCTGGCAGCTATCAAAGACAATTGCATCTCCATGAATTTGCAAATGACCAAATTCTTCTCTGAGAAGATTCTTCAGATATATGAAATGATGATTGTGCGTCATGGTTTTATGATTGTTGGGGAACCGTTTGGAGGGAAAACCAGCGCCTACCGTGTCTTAGCTGGCGCACTGAATGATATATGCGAGAAGGTACGTGTCATGAATGCACTCGTTTGTTTATACCCCGCTTCGTGCAAGAAGACTGCATAATCATTTTAGAAGATGCTTTCAAAATGCAACTTAAAATCATGAGAAAAATGAGTCCAAGAGAAAATAAAATAGTAAGAGTAAAATGGAGCACATGGGGGGTTTAGTATATAAAGAGCATGCCACAGATTTACCGTCTAACCTTTTATGTCTTTTATCTTTCTAATTGTAAAGGTAACACATATACATCGTAGAGAAAAATCTGAAACTACAGAAAAGTCTGAAAGTTTTCTTTTAATACTTTTAGGAGAGCTCCCCCCGCACACGGAAGTTGGATTTGTGGCAAAAACTCCTATGAGGATACTAGTGGGATTAGTTAGTGGGATGTGTGTCTGTGTGTGTACCTGAGGCTGTATATGTGGTGTGTGCTTATGTGCATACATAATGACCACTCAAACTTCTTTTCTTTTCTTTTTGGTACTGGGACTCGAACTCAGGACCTCATGCATGCCAGGCAGGCGCTGTGCCACTGAGCTATATCCTCGGCCCTCAAATTTCTTAAACGAGCAATCCTTTGGCCTCCTGTAATACGCTAAAGGAATAGGGCTGTTTCCACTTCTCCAGCTAATGTTGCATTCTGCTAACCTCTCCTGGTATTCTCAACTGTTTTTACTTCGTGTAGTTCAGTGTTTGTGGCCTGTGTGTGATTTGTGATTGTCGTGTGTTCATTGGAGTCTTCCTTTCAACCAGTATAACATTGTTTAGTTCTTATTTTTTTCATTCAGGGGCTAATGGAAGAAAACAAGGTTGATGTTTCCATAGAGGAACCTAAGTGCCTGTGTATTTATTATCATACACACTGATGTGCTGTATTTCTGTCATGTTTCTTTTTCTCTTATACTCCCATGCTCTTTCCTTTGTTTCCTCTTTTCCTCCCCTTCCCTTTTTTCTTTTCAGCTTTTTTACCCTGTCTGTGTTCCTTGCTGGATTCCTTCTTCTGTCTTTCATTTGTTTGTGCTTTTCTTGTTTTTTTCTCCCTTGTTGGTTATGCACTAACTGTTAACAAAACATGGCACTGCTCGAAGAATAAGCGAAGGGGAAAGTAGGAGCGGGCATTCTGGTCGCTTGTGAGGTCTGTGTGGTTTGCAACCTGAATTTGCTGAGGGACACTGGGATACGTGAAGGTGCCAGACTCCCTGGCCATGGTAGAGGAGCTGGAGCCCCACTCTAGCCTTTGGGAGAAAATCCTTTCTTTGGTGGCAGCACCTCTATCCTGATTAAGGAGATAATAGACCTTTCCTATGCTTCTGCATTTAAGAAGTGACATTATTGAACCATTCTGGGACACAGAGAATAGCCAAAGACCTTGAGCTTGTTTTATTGTTTCATATTATTATTTCCACATCTTTTCTTTAGGTTGGTAGTTTGTGTCCCAAGTTCTGGCCATGGTGGGAAGAGCGGAACTCTGTGTGTGTGTGTGTGCGTGTGTGTGTGTGGTGTGTGGTGTGTGGTGTGTGATTAATTAGGACTACAGGGCACTTTCAGGGTAGTGAAACTATTCCATATCATATTATCATGGTGGACGCATGACATTATGCATTTGGCAAAACCCATAGAATTATACAACCGAAAAACTAAGCCCTAATTTAAACTATGGACTTTGGTTAATAATAATGTATATTATATTAATAATGACTTAATATAAAGTCATTGATATAACCCTGCACCACGAATTGTTGATAATTGGAGAAACTTTGTCTGGGAGGCAGGGGAATATTTGGGAGTCTCTCACTTTCTGCTCAGCTTTTCTGTAAATTTAAAACTGCTCTAGAAAATAAAGTCTATTAATTAAAAATTAAAAGCCTTGAAACCCAAGGGTGCTAACATCCCTTGTAATAATACCACAGAAACAACTTCCAGGATTCTGCCCCAAATGGACAGTTTACCAATATTAAGCCTTTCACCGCATGAGAAGTACGTATTTCCCTGTCTTTACAGATTATAATTTTCCCTCAGATCATTCTGCAGCGAGGGTCGGCAAATTACAGCCCATGGGTCACGTTCAGCCTGAAGTCTCTTTTGTGTAATGTAAAATGTGTTTTAAAAAAAGAAAAGAAAGAAAAATAGAAATCTGGAAAGCTTATAATATTTACTACGTGGCCCTTTGCAAAATAAAAATGCCAACTCCTGTTTTGTAGTTTAAGACCTCCAGGTTTTGTGCAACCTTTCCTAATTTCTTCCTATATATTTTGTGAGCTTTTAAATACTGTTGTAAAGGATACCTTAAGACATTACCCTTCAGATTTTCATTGGCATTGTAATAAAATGCAGTTGGGTTTTATACCTTGAGCTTGTATGCCAGGACCTTGTTAAATTCACTCCTTCTGGTGGTTTCTTTGTAGATTCCTGAAGACTATCTACATATACAATCATGTTTTCTATGAATAAAGATAGCATTCTTCAAAATCAATGATTTTTTTTTTCTTTCATTCAGGGGCTAATGGAAGAAAACAAGGTTCAGATAACGGTTCTGAACCCTAAGTCCGTCACCATGGGACAGCTGTACGGACAGTTCGACTTGGTGTCCCACGAGTGGTCGGACGGGGTCCTCGCTGTCAGCTTCCGGGCCTTCGCCTCTTCCTCGGTGAGGACTAACACTGCTGCACACAGACTTTCAAAGCTTATGCTCTTTTCTTCCGACCAGTTTCTGATTTCTTCAGCTTTTTCAAATAAGCATGTATACTTACAGCTTGAGATTTTGTTTAAAACCCATTGCGAGACGGCATGGCGATATTTCTGTGAAGAAAAGCATTAGCACCTAGGAAGTGCCAGAGGCGGTGCGGCAAGCACCTCGCCCTGCATGGGCACAGAGGAGAGGGTGGGAGACACAAACCGCAGGGCGGGATGTTTCCGATCCGCTCTCCCAGGCTGGATTATCCAGGAAGAAGTGCATCTGAGTCACAGGTCCTTTGGTACCCTCAGTAGTGTTCCTTTTCTGCCCATTTTTGCACGTGTGTGTCGTCCTGGGACTTAAACCCAGGGAGCAATGAGCTATATCCCCAGATCTTTTCATTTACTTTTGAGACAAGGTCTCAAACCTGTAGTCGTCCTGCCTCATCCTCCAGGTAGCTGGAGTTAGAGGTGTGCACCCCTGGGCTCGGGCTCCTTTGGCCACTTTTTGAGGTGCTGCCATCGTCACACCCACTGATTGTTGGATCTCCTCATGGCGATCTTGAAAATGGTGTCTTAGAGTTCCAACACTTGTGTCCAGTGTGCTGCAGAGTATGGGCGGTGGGTGGGAAGCGGATGGGGAAAGAGTTGTGCCTGCTGCTGACTGTGGCGCAGGAGAGGGCACTGCCCCACACCTGGCTCACCCTGCCGCCCGGCATTACCCACTCATGATGAGAGTCCACACACCAGTGATGTCAGCGTGGAAGCCGTCAGTGAGCAGGTTCCCTGGAGACTGTGCTTAGATGGTTGGATAAAGAGGCCCAGCCTGGGGACATCCAGGTTATTCACTGAATAATTTGCTTTATCATTGTTTTCTCTATTCTGATGGCCACACATCCTAAAGTGCGTTGTGTTTACTACTTCAGGAGTGCACAGACCTTGACTCGCGAGTCAGTGTAGTAGCAGAAATCTCAGCTCTGCTCTTACGGGCACGAAGACCTCGGGCAGTGGGTGGGTGAGGACCAAGGCTCCCGAGGCGGAGATCCTGCCCGGGCCAGAGCTCTGCTAGGAATTGTGAGGAGAGACGTAATCGTGAGGCACAGGTGAAGCCAACCAAGGCCTGGGATCACCAACGTAGCTTCTCGGGTGCTATCTTGCCACCACGGATGCACGTGGGCCCAGAAAAGCACAGGAGGTCCCTAGGTAACGTGTACAGCACGGGAGGTCCCTAGGTAACATGTACAGCACAGGAGGTCCCTAGGTAACGTGTACAGCACAGGAGGTCCCTAGGTAACGTGTACAGCACGGGCGGTCCCTAGGTAACGTGTACAGCACAGGAGGTCCCTAGGTGACGTGTACAGCACAGGAAATCCCTAGGTAATGTGTACAGCACGGGAGGTCCCTAGGTGACGTGTGCAGCACGGGAGGTCCCTAGGTAATGTGTACAGCACAGGAGGTCCCTAGGTAACGTGTACAGCACGGGAGGTCCCTAGGTGACGTGTACAGCACGGGAGGTCCCTAGGTAACGTGTACAGCACGGGAGGTCCCTAGGTGACGTGTGCAGCACGGGAGGTCCCTAGGTAACGTGTACAGCACAGGAGGTCCCTAGGTAACGTGTACAGCACGGGAGGTCCCTAGGTAATATGTACAGCACGGGAGGTCCCTAGGTGACGTGTGCAGCACGGGAGGTCCCTAGGTAACGTGTACAGCACAGGAGGTCCCTAGGTGACGTGTACAGCACAGGAAATCCCTAGGTAACGTGTACAGCACAGGAGGTTTCTAGGTAATGTGTACAGCACGGGAGGTCCCTAGGTAACGTGTACAGCACGGGAGGTCCCTAGGTGACGTGTACAGCACGGGAGGTCCCTAGGTAACGTGTACAGCACGGGAGGTCCCTAGGTAACGTGTACAGCACGGGAGGTTTCTAGGTAACGTGTACAGCACGGGAGGTCCCTAGGTAACGTGTACAGCACGGGAGGTCCCTAGGTAACGTGTACAGCACGGGAGGTCCCTAGGTGACGTGTGCAGCACGGGAGGTCCCTAGGTGACGTGTACAGCACGGGAGGTCCCTAGGTGACGTGTACAGCACGGGAGGTCCCTAGGTGACGTGTGCAGCACGGGAGGTCCCTAGGTAACGTGTACAGCACAGGAAATCCCTAGGTAACGTGTACAGCACAGGAGGTTTCTAGGTAACGTGTACAGCACAGGAGGTCTCTAGGTAATGTGTACATTTACCTCATTTGCACACAAATAGTCACAACATAACAATGTTGTGTCTATTCTGGATTCAGCTACATAGCTTGCATTTCTCAGGAGCTACGTCCCATAAATGTTGAGTTTCGGGGAGGCTGTGTCCCCAGAGTCACACAGCAACTAAGGAGTAGAGGCAAATGAAAAGCAAAGTCCTCTGACTGTGATGTACGAGGTCTCCTGGACAGGGCAGTGTGTCCCAGAGGGACAGGCCACAAGCACGGGAAGCCCACGGCCCAGGGGATGTTTGGTCTCAAGGCATCCCCGGGGTTCACCTGTCCTGAGTCAGGACCACCCCGAGGGCAGGTGACCGGCTGCCTGTCTCATAGATGAATGAGTTGGCCACAGGGACTGAGAATGTACCCAGGTGGGTTCAAATCCTCCACTTCCACTTGAACTCACATTCGCTGGAGGTAAACCAGGTAGATCATCACCTGAAACACAAAGGGAGAATCCAGACAGGAGAACCAGCATTTGTGCCCTCAGTTAACATCCGATATGCCCTCGTATTTGTTGAGCATTTACTATATTCAGAACAATATGTAAATATTTTCGTATTTATTAAATAATCATGGGACTGCACATGTTGTGTTGGTTTGAATGTCCTATTCCATCATAAGACGGCTCGGCCCCAGAGAGTCTGTGTATGTGTATGTATGGTATAAATCCATCCAACGGAGGAGAGAAAGAGTTGGGCTTGCACACATTAGTAATTAACCTATATGAACACATGATAGTAGGATGCACGTTAACACTGATCTGTGATTGTCTAAGAACAGACAAATCTGAATGGAGTTTCTGTTCAGAATTTTGAGTTCAGAAACGTTGAGAAGATTAAACTTTAATGAAAGATGTGACATTTTTGTCTTGTCCACGCATTTATTGGGTCTTTTTGCAGTACTGGGGATTGAATGAAGGGGCGCTATACCACTGAACGACATCCCCAGCCCGCTGGTTATTTTTTATTTTGAGGCAGGGTCTCGCTGAGTTGCCCAGGCTGGGCTGGAACTTGTCATCTTGCTGCCTCTGTCTCCCAAGCAGCTGGGATTACAGGCGTGTACCGCTGTGGCCAGCTCAGCTTCCTCACCCATGAGCTGTGTATGTGTGTGTGCGCGCACATGCACTTTATTCAAAGGCTGGTTTTGGATATGCATAGTAAAATTAATTCTAAGAGTTATATTTTTGAATTTAAAAATAATAACATTTCCTTTATTACATCTTTGTTCTTCACAATATGCATAAAACAGACTCCGGACAGGAAGTGGTTGATTTTTGACGGGCCCGTAGACGCAGCGTGGATTGAGAATATGAACACGGTGCTGGATGACAGCAAGAAGCTGTGCCTGGCGAGCGGGGAGATTATTCAGATGTCACCACGAATGAACCTGATTTTCGAGCCGATGGATTTAGAAGTTGCTTCTCCTGCCACCGTAAGTTCTCAATTTTGACATCTGCTTCTAAATTGAAAAATGTTATGTTTTTGTTCGTGTAGTGGCTTTAACTTTAAATGAAAACTATTAGTATTCGTTCTAAGAGGGATCTGTGATTCTCAAAACTCAGATACATCTGTTGGCACAAACACAGACGGGCACTTGGCAGATGGAGTAAGACATTCTCCTCTTTCATCCTGGCTTATTTGGGAAGGTCATACACAAACACGGAGCTCATGAAATTACATAAGATTGAGGTTTGCCCCCAAGACCTATCTGAAGATTGTAAGGAACGGACGTGCCAGGTCATGCTGCAGTGGAGTGCTGGGACCTCATCTTGTCCCGACTCCCTGTTTTCCTCCCCTGCCCTTGTGTTCCACAGTGATCAGGCGAAGAGGTTCTTGCATGACCTCGACTTAGGCGATCGGCACAGTGGCCCGGGAGTAGCCGCCTTCCCCAGCCCGCACACCGTGTAGCATGGTAGGAGCTCATCTGGGACAGACCGGCCCAGGAAGACGAGGACCTTTGTTGTCTAAATTCGCAGAACTGAAAGCATCTCATACCTAAATGGGAAGGATCAGACATGGGTCACTTGGCCACCAGCCTCCTCCACTCGGGAGAAGGTGCCCACTAGGTTGTCATCAGCTGTCACCCATCCACCCCATCCACCATGCCCTGGCTAGCTGGCGTGTCGCACCAAGCTCTGCCTGCCTGTGTGCAGAGCAGCCCACACCAGTGCGTGGTAACCGTGCTTCTCCGTAAGCATCACCTCAACGATGAACATTTATCATCCTTCCAGGTCTCCAGATGTGGTATGATTTACATGGAACCGCACATGTTAGGCTGGAGGCCGCTGATGTTGTCCTGGTTGAATCTTTTACCCGCTTCCGTCAGCGCCATTCAGAAGGAATTTATAACGGGCCTGTTCGACAGGATGGTCCCTGTGTCCGTAGAATTTATTAGAAGGCACACGAAGGTAAGAGGAACAGGAAGTTTAAGATTAAAATGTGAAAAGTAAATGCAAATTAACCAAATATATCAATTCAGTGTTTCTTTATGTTATTGACCAATGGACAATATATTTCTCAACTGACTTCTTATTAGTCCATGTTTGCAGTACATAATGATTGCATTCATTATGTGGAGTGGTACACGGACATAATGCGTCTTCTTTCTTTTTTCATCACCTACTTCTCCCACCCCTCCCTCCCTCCTTCCAACTCTCGGTCCCCAACCCATTTGCAAAACTGATCATTTTTTTCTGATGAAAATGAAGAAGACTTTAATTTATATAATTATTCTCCACAATAGTTTAAATCTTAGAATTTGAGAAAATGTTATTGGTGTTAGTGTTTCCTCTACAAAACAAAACACAAAAACCCCTCAAATGTTCATATAATCCTGTCTTGGTAAAAATAACGCAAAATGTTATCTCTTATTTCTGATGGACTCATATATTTTAAACTTCCACTTTTATAAGTTGCTGTATTTTCCAAATTTCCTAAAATAATCCAGTCCCTGGTAGAAGGATTGGAAAGAGGACTTTGCGTGGCCATGGCCACTTTTCTTTTTCTTTCTTCCAGTACACCCTGGAGTAGGGTAGACGGGAAGGTAGAGGAAGAAAAGTGGTCACGGGACTAGAAGTCCCCCGCCTCTGAGAGCTGAGAAAGCACTGTAAGCTCTTAAACTCCCCCGCGGGGAGTCACGAAGTGCACTCCATTCCTATTTGAGGTCTTGACCAAAGGTCTTTTAGAATGACTGGCTCCGCAGTAAATCTAGGAAAGTAGGGCTAATGTTTTTCTTGATGTTGGAAATGTAAAGAAAACCTTAAGGAGTTTGGCTCAAGATACAGCTTGGGAAGATAGAGTTTAAAACTATGCTAATGTGAATTACTCAAAGGCAAATCCAGAGGGAAAGGTAGCAAAGGATAGAACGTCAGGTACACTGTGACTTAGATGAGAGAGAGGGCAGAGAACAGAGTATTTTACAAAGGAAGTGGTCGGTAGTCTGAGATACTCCAAAGAAGTCAGATGAAGGCAGGGAAGGGCTGACATGCGTCCCTCTGGTTTGGCAGTTGGGGACACGGAGACCCTTAGCAAGAGCACTGGATGGGGGAGACCAGGGCACCACAAGGCAGGTGGTGGAGGAACACGCAGAGGCTGCCTGGAAAATGAGTGTCAACTGCTCTTTCATGAAGCTTGGCTGTAAACAAAATATGTTGGACATATTAAGTCATGAGGTCCGAAAAGTTAGACATTTATGGAGGAGGGCCACGATAACATAGCCTATGGGACTTTTGTTTCTTTTTTCCCCTAGCACTGTCAGAATTTAGGTATTACAAATAAATGATTTTCCCATATAACTGGAACTTATTCTTTCTACAGCACAACAGAAAACTTTTAATGAAAGTTTTCTGAAGTGTGCTCTTTTTTCTCTTTCTTAGAGAAATCATGAAGCCAGACTTGGCGGCACATGCTTGTAATCCCAGCTAATTGGGAGGCTGAAGCAGGACAATTGCAAGTTCAGTGCAGCCTGGGCAATTTAGCAAGAGCTTGTCTCAAATTTTTTTAAAAATTAAAGAGCTTTTAGGAATATAGCTCAGTGGTAGAGACAGTGCTTGACTACCATGCAGAAGGTATGGGTTTAATCTCCAAGACCACCAGCAAAAAAAATAAATAAGAGAAGAAGTTATGAACACCCATGACTTACTGTAGTCCCAGGTATCTGTCTCCTGTGCAGTAATAACTATTTGTATTTTAGTGTCCCGTCCCCAGCTAGAAGCTCAGCCATCACTTTGGCATCCTGCTGCTTCTGGAGCCAGAGGCTGTGAATAGAAAGCCAGCTGCTTCCCGTCCTCAGAGTTGGTGTCAGAGACTTAGGGTTTATGCACGGCGTTCACCACGGAGATGCAACCCGCAAGGCCGGAGCAGAGCTGCGGGGTAGTGGACCGATGTTTATCCACAGCTTGCCGCGGGCTCCACGGTCCTGGGAGATGCGGGTGTCTTTTCACTCACCCTCTACATTGTCACCCTGATGTCAAAAAGCAAAGCATGTGACATTCGCGGTGCTCCAGCAGTATTTTTGTAGACCTCGAGATTTGGAAACGTACTTCATAGGGTGGGCTTTACTATAATTACTACCGCACGTATAAATATGTTCTTAAGATTCATTTTATTTATTAAGCGTTGTAGGTGTGCAGACTAATTGCCTTTTCTGAGAGACTTTGAGGGTTTTGATTTATAAAGTTAATGAAGCGTAGAACTGTATCTTTGATTAAACTAACTAAACACGTACCAGTAATTTTTTTTTTAACTTGAGAATTGGTATGAGAGGTTAAGGAGTCACACTTCTCTAAGTGGAATTCCATGCGAGAGAAGGAATCAAGAGGTGCTCAGTTTCCCCAGGAAACAGGAACTATAATAGCAACTCTTCATAGATACCAAAGCTGCTGGAATCAAATGAGTTCAATAAACCCCAGCCGACACCGCTTTATCCCATGCCTGATTTAAATTTGTTGTATGCATTTTTTTCTGACTTTTCAGGAGTTATCTCCAACTACAGATACAAACCTGGTCCGATCCTTAATGAATCTAATAGACTGTTTCATGGATATTTTTGTGGATGAAGCCAAAGTAAAAGAGAGAAGTGATCGAGAAGTTTTCTCTCTGCTTGAGGTGAGGCCCATTGCCTGCTGGGTCCTAAGCGAAGAGGTCTCCTGCTTTCCCACGGCTTCCTGATCCACTTTGCTCCTGAAATTGGGGAAAGGACAGTGGCAGGAGCTAAGCTGGTGGAAGAGTCCGGCCCCAACCCCCAAGTGCTGGTGGGGAGTTTCCTTACCGGCTACTGTGCTGTGTTGTGAGCTTTGAGGGGAGCCCCAGGATCACCCCAGATTTACGGCTGAAATCCTGGGCCACCTGACCAGCCTCAGAAGTGCTCTGTCCCCTCCAAACCACAATAATTTTTTACTTTTCCCACCTTAATTTTCTTCCTTTTTTCACGAGAACGAATGTAAATATATGTATATAGGAGGGTGGATGTGGGATGGGCATCACTATATATTTAGGTTGAAAGCAAGATAATATACAGTAATCATAAGTGGATTTTTCAAATAGAAATTCACTTATCAACAGACTGGATATTTTTAACAAAAGCACTAGTGAGTAGTAATACTCAGAGTGGTCCTTATAATGTGGTCAATGTGGAACTCTTGTGGCTTATATTTTATGAAATAAATTAATTTTTAATTTGAGGAAAAGTAGACGTCTGAGAGAAACAATCTGTGCAAAAAGTAGGTAAGGGAGCCGGGTTGAAATTGAGTCTAGAACTTTTCTGAACATAGGACTCTGTTGGCTTTAACATTTAAAAACAGATTTGAGGGCCGGTGATATAGCTCAGCGGCATAAGTGCCTGCCTGGCAAGCACGAGGTCCTGAGTTCAACTCCTGGTACTCACATACAAAAGAAGGGCCGGTGATATAGCTCAGAGGCATAAGCGCCTGCCTAGCAAGCACGAGGTCCTGAGTTCGACTCCCAGTACCCGCATATACAAAAAAAAACAAAAACACAGATTTGATTTTAAAAAGAGTGGACTGATTCTCTCATCCACAGAGGGCCTGCTCTGCCCTTACGCACTCTGCCTGAATCTGGTAAGAAGAAAGCTGGTGTCTTTGGCTTGCAGGATGGCAACTTTAATTTCTGTAATTGATGCTCAGATATGATTGCAAATAAGAGAACAGAAATTGGTTCTACTTAAAATAAACCCAGCACGCCAAAATTTAAATCAAAAATGTATGTTATAGCTATTGCCTTATCAAATGTGCCCCAAACCTTAATAAACTTATCTCAAAGTTCCTTTGAATATCAAGCTCCTGATATATTTATATATATATTTTAAATACCATGCATTTTACTACATTAATCATTCTGAAATTTCAGTATGGCTAGAATTTATACTTTGCATTGTATTATCTTTAAGATCTTATAAGTGATTCAATTTGAAAAAAATAACCCATTATCCTGAAGTCCGTGGATGACCTGTTCTGTCTCAGCCCGCGGGTTCCCTTTTAGACCCGCCTGTCTGATGTGCGCTGCAAGGACAGACCGCAGCCCCTCTCTAATTTCACTCTCTCTTCCCATCTTGCCAACACAGGGCATTTTTATTTTCTCGGCGATCTGGTCCATTGGTGCTTCTTGTACAGATGATGATCGGATGAAATTTAATAAGATTCTCCGAGAACTCATGGAAGGCCCAATTTCAGACCTAACGCGAAATAGGTTCAAATTACAGAGCGGAACTGAGCAAGTATCCTCCAAGGCACTGACTGTCCCATTTCCTGAAAAAGGAACCATTTATGATTATGAATTTGTCACTGAGGTAAGGGTTCTGGAGCAAATGCAGTCTCCTCCAAGACCCAGCGCGATGGCTCTGGGGCAGTCTCTCCCTCTCTGTTTACCTCGACAGTGTGGATGTGATGGCTTTGAAGTCACACACACTGGAGTTTGAGTCCTGTAGAATTGCTCTTTGCAAGGCTTAGACTGGTTAATTTTCCTAAACATGATTTTCCCCAGGGATTAAATGTGGAAATAACAATGCCTGATGGGCCAGCAGCACTCACTGAACAGAATTTCACCAACACCAGCGCGTAGGGTTCAAGGACTCCTCTCGGAGAGAGGTCCACACATGTATGTGAGAACATTACAGGTACTAGGTCCCGTCTGGACACAGCTGGTTAAATGTTAACCCTCCCCAGGTGGGTTGGACAGTAAAACTTGGGTAGCGTTTGTTTGTTTTTGTGTAACGACTCCCACAAGTATTGTCCTGAAGACAAAGTTCAGGAGTACATATTATTTAAACTATAAGATTTAAGTAAAATTGGGATCATGCCATATCATCAATGGGCAATTTTTATCTTCCTTTGTTACTTAATAAACATACACCTTTCCATTTCATTAATGTCTCTTCAGTAAACTTGTTTTATGAAGCCTCCCTTGGTGAATATTCTTGGACATAAGTCAGGGTGTACACATCTCATTATTAAGTTAAATTTTTAGAAAAGGCATTATTATATTGATTTTTGAATTTTATAGCTCTTGAAATGTATTACCACACTTGCCACACAAGGGATTCTTCACTTTGCCCAACACAAATATTACCTCTTTATCTTTGCTAATTTTATTTCAAATTACTAACAGAACCCTGCATTTTCAGAGCACTTCACAGTTTATTACACTTTCCAAGTTATATTTACTTTGTTTTCCAATACCTCAGCGAAGCAGGAAGGACAGGGTTATTTTGTAGATTTTTATCATTAAGGGAATTGGGGTTCAGAGGTCTTCAGGGAGTGTTCTGGGGTCACACAATCTCTCAATGACACACAGTTCAGGTTTTCTGATTCTTAGTCCCTCCTCCTCCTCCTATGGTGGCATAAGATACTTGTTTGAAAAGATTATCAAGATTATGGCAAGGTGTGATTTTCTTCATCAGCTCTAGAATTCGCAGTATAGTTTTCACACTGAGGTTAATTCAGCACCCTCAAAAATATTTCTACTATACGCACAACTCTATTTCGGGAGACATGAGATGAATAAAGCATAATTCTGCCCTCAGTGAGTTCCTAGCCCTCTTCAGGCAACAGTCATGGTGCATTGTGAGCCGACGGAAAGTCACAGGTCCGGGCCCAGTGCTGTGCGTGTGTGGACTCACAGGGTCATGGGTGAGAGTGGTTTGCGGTAGGATGAAGTAAGGGAAGGATGAGTCTGAATTCTGATGTGCTTTGAATGAGTAGGAGTTCAGATTTTATACTGTACTGAGAATGCACGGAAAGTGATATTTTTCTAGGGAGAAAATTAACATTTTTTACCATATTACCAAAGAAAATTAAGATTTTCGTTGACAAGCTAATTGGATACAAAAATATAGCGGTACATCAACTCATAATAATCACAAAATTAGGAAATCTTGCTGTTATATAGATATGTAACACTCAGTGTAAATGTTGATAATACTGTTGAGCTGTATACTTACAAACGGTTAAGTACATTGTGATTATATTTCAATTATAATTTTTATAAAAATAAATCTTGCCTGAAATGATAAGCTGATGTTATAAATATCATTGTAAAAGTCAAGCAATATGCAGTTGATCTTCTATGGAGAAAATTCTATGTTAACATGGATTAAATAAAATTCTTTATTCATTAATCCATTGATTAATTCAAATTTTCAATGCCATTAATATAATATTTGTCTACAATGATTTATCATTGGGTTAGCATGAGCAGTAGTTTCAGGACATCAAAATAGAGCAGTATTTATTGTCATTCCATTTTTATTTATCTAAGAGTCAAGATCTTTCCTAATTTACTCATAAAATTTAACTTTCAAACTGTTAAAATGGGCTGGTGAGATGGCTCAGCGGCGTAAGCACCTGCCTGGCAAGCGCGAGGGCCCGAGTTCGACTCCCGGATCCCACATACAAAAAAAGGGCAGGTGATATCACTCAGCAGCACGGGCGTCTGCTGGCGCGCGAGGTCCTGAGGTCGACCCCCGGTATCCACAAAAAAAAAAAAAAAAAAAACTGTTAAAATGTTTTGTAAAACAAAGTGTATGAATATCTGGATGGGTTGAGCTTGATCTTTTCTACAGTGACGGGGAAGTGCAGAATATGTTATAACTTTCATTTCTGGGCTGTTTACTATAAACAGGGAGTAGGAAGGTGGGAACCATGGATAAAGAAATTGGAAGATGCTCCTCCAATTCCTAAAGATGTGCTGTTTAATGAAATCATCGTGCCAACTTTGGACACAGTTCGATATTCCGCATTAATGAATTTGCTGACTACGCATCAAAAGCCTTTGATATTTGTAGGACCAACAGGTACTGGGAAGAGTTCTTACATAACTGTAAGTATTATAGAAATCTACACATTAAAATGTTTATAATATTCCTAAGGATGCTGTTTTTTAACTAGTAGGCTTAGATAATTTTTAAGAAATACTCAAGTATTTTGTTTGAACTACAGAGATTTGGGGGGTAATTGACTACTTATTTTAGAAAATTGATTAAAGATATTATCCCCCTATTTAACAGCTCACCTGTGTTACCTTTGGGGCAGCCGCTGTTGGGGGACATTGCCATTTGATATCATTAGATTACTGTCCCATTTGTTTCTGTGTTTTAATAAGAATAGCTTGCTCAGGGTGAAAATGATATCCCTATGAAAGTGTGTTTTAGTTCACTGCATTTGATATTTAATTTTCTAAATTATTTTCTATCTGGAGGATTCCCGTGTGAGCGATGAGACCGATTTTTCTCATGGTCTCTGGGGCCGCACCCCTTGGGTGTTGAGATCTCACTGCAGATGCAGAGCATGTCCTGGGGTCAGTGGCGCTGTCCAGCCTGGGCAGCGGGGAGCGCCGTCATCGCCCCGTCTCTCTCCTGGCTTCCCAGGCCACCCACGTTCCCCCAATTATGACAGTACTTGTCCTAGTTCTTTATTGATTTTATTTTTAAAATTTAATTATTTAATACCTCCATAATATCTTCAGATATATGGTTAAATAATTGTCCTGGTACCATTCCTTTGTTGAATAATCTCACTCACAACATAATGAAATGACACTTTCATCACTGACTAAATGCTTGGACATATCAGGGAAGACATGAACAGGTGGAAGGGAGAAGTATTCGCTGGGAGTTAAGCCAAGGTGTTGGCTTGGACCGTGTTTTTCTTTTCTTTCCTTTTTGAGACAAGGTCTCGCTGTGTAGTTCAAGCTCACCTTGAACTCATTATGTAGCCTAGGCTGGCCTCAAACTCGTGGTGATTCTCCTGCCTCAGCCTCCCAAGTGCTGTGATTACAGGCGTGCGCCATCACACCTGGCATGGCCTGTATTTTTCAAAGGAGATTGAAAATGTGCAGAAAGCTGAGGGATTTATCCATGATATCTAGCCAGAATGGAGACTTGACATGATTAAAGGCCTTACTTAGAGGAAAATATAGCTTCAGTGCTTTGTATCTCCATCAAATTCAGTCAGGCAACAAAGCACCCAGGCATAAAAACATTACTTTTCACAAAATTGGTAACTTAATTTGTAACCTGCTTTTTTCTTTTTATTTATATTTTAAATATTTTTCTACTTCATTATATACTGTAAATGTTTTCTTATTTTCTTATTTACAAGATGATTTCAAGAATATCATTGTTTTATGATAATTTATTCAAGTTCCTAACTTTTCTAGTATTCTGCTTTGAATGAATTTTTTTGTAGTTAAATCTTCATTCTCATCCTTTTTTATTTACTGAGGAGCAATTCCTAGGTTTCTAGAAGTAAAATTATTGATTTTTCAGTAAGCGTTAAGTTCAGCAAAATTATACTGACTTGAGGAGTCCTTAAGGGACATTTTGATGTCCCAATTGATTAAGGCTTGGTTGGATTGTGAATAATACAGTTATGAGGCTGAAGGCCGAATGTTTCTTCTTCAGTGAAATAAAATATTATGTTGAGACAGTGCCACATAAGTTTCATTTTTATAAAGTAATTGTATGGGGAAATTGTTCATTTAAGATGTTAAATCTATGTACTTACATTTTACCTTATTGAAGTGATTAAGCAGGAATTTTAGTATTTAAAGTGGTTTTCTCTTCAAATTATTGCACGTCTAGATATATACTTTTTAAATAAACAATGAAAAATAAGTAACACTCTAGAGATTATATAAAAATACAGTGAACGACAGTGACACTTTAGAGAAATTTACTAGAGACTGGCTGAGAGCAAATATGTTGAAGAGGTTAAAAATCTTGTGATGGGGACAAGTGTATCATGTCCCATAATTTATGTTGTCAATGGGTTTATTAAGATAACTGTCACAAAATAAAATATTTAGTATTCATTTTGTTTCTCATTTAAATATCAGTTCTGTTAGCATTTGAATATTTTCCCTTTCACATAACTACATAGTTTTCATAGAATACTTTTAATTAATGCATATAAATTGGTCACTAAGTTGATAAAAGTAACGAGTAGTTTTTATAGGCATGCACTTAATTTTCAGAGTGTTACATGTCAACATCAAAAAACATTCAGTTTTTTCAATAGGCCAAGTGGAATTTTATCTGTGGGAGAATTATAAGAGATACTGGTAATTCATTTAAACTAAAGAATAAGGCTTACCTGATGATAGCTTATGAAAATGTAATATTTATAGAATTTTAAGGCATCATGGTAAAAAGTAAAAATGTACTTCTTTATAAATGTTTTGATCAATTTTCGTCAACTTTTGACTTTAGGGAAACACTTGATAATGGTTATGTAACGTATATGACACGATCAATACACAGAACGATAGTGTATTAATTGTCTTGTTTCATTATATTCTTTTTGCTTTCTTTTGGTTTTCATTTATATGGCCTATTTCTGCCTATCTTTGTACTTTAAGTATATCTAAATATTTAGAATCAACATGTAACCATATTTTGTATTTGCGTGTGTTAATCTGCATCCGTTTGTGCAGATTTATCTCAGGTAAATTGTCATGAAGGGCCAGACTTCTGTATTTATATTTCTGTTTAGTTTTTAATGTTCCTTTACTCTGTTCTTATGATATTGTGTTTATTTTCTTCCCACTGACTTACGAGGTTGTGTAAATTATTTAAAATTCTATTAGCATTATTTAAATATATTTTAAAACAGTGAAGGGTTTTTCTCAGGTCTGTAATTTTTCCATAAATTCAGTTTTAAAATTATTAATAGTATAAAGGACAACATTTATCCTGTGACCTACTTTCCTACCTACTTAGATGTGGAAGGGTATAATGTTGCTACCACATCACCTATTCTCTTCACCACCAATCTCATTTTTTATTGCTAGGTATTTTTAATATTATGCTTCAGCTCTTATTAGTTTTAAAATATTAATTACACTGAGATTTGGTTTTATAACCATTTATACATTGTAGTTAGATTTAGTTCTGATTTTAAATGGTCTCAGTGCTCACTGCCAAACTTTCTATGCCAACACTTATGCAGGTGTTGAAGACTCATTTTCATTCTTGCTTTATTTATCCATCCAACCAACCATCCATCCATCTATCCATCAATCCATCCATCCATCGATCCATCCATCCAACAAAAATGTACTGGTTACCCACAATTTGACTTGCATTATAATAAAACATTTACAGTCTGTACCATGTAGGCAAACAAAGTGAAATCATATTTTAGAAACTGTCTTAAGCCAATAATACAGAAAACTTGTATGAATACCAGACACGTCATGAGATTTCTTCATTATAGTAGCTGCTCAGTTTATTTTTTAAAAAAGGATAGGTTCACTTGTTTTCAAAGCATTTTTCTCTTGAAATAATCTCTTGCTTACACTTGAATTTGGCAGTCATGAAAATAGATATTTAAATATTAAAAATCATGAAAATATATTTCTGTCTTTATTTTATACTTTGCCATTCCTGCTTTTTGTACTTATGAACGAAAGCCAGGCAGGCACTGCGCTGCTGAGCTATATCCCCAGCCCCTCCTGAAAGGTTTTAAAGAGTGTCCATTTTACAGTGTGCTCATTTTATGTAAAAGGAAATAAATTTTTCAAAACAGCTCTCACTGGGCTGGTGGAAGGCATGAAAGCTGCCCCTAATTCCACAGCCTGTGGCCAGCAGCTGACCCTCCTTCCTGGTTCTGTCTGCTCTACCTCCCGGGATGCCTGCCATGGGGACCACATGTAGTTATTAACGGCAACACCATGGTTCCTTTTTTAAAATGTGTCGCCTTGATAAATAAGTTAATATTTCCAAGTGTGCATCCAGACTTTTCACTTGCTTAATTATGATAATGTTCAGTACATAATGGTGTTATGAAAAGGAGAATTGCTCGAACTATTTTACCACCTAATATTTTGGGTTAATAATATTGTATCTTATAAACAATAAAGGTGAATTCTGGAAGCAATTAATGTGCATAATGTTTGGAACAGGCAAAAAATATTCCATCTTTGCTCTTTTATCCATATATGTACATGGTTGGTAGTACTCATTAAGAACATGTGATTTACTCAAGATTTTCTCACAAATTGGCCTTTAATTAGGGAAAGAACATGCCTTCTTGGGAACTCTCTAGGGAGAGAGAGAGAGAAGGTAAGGTGAGGAGAAGCAAGAATATTTTGAAAAGCTCCTTGGGAAATTCTGGTGAAGCCTCTCCCTGACACACATCTTAATTATGAATGACTGGAATGCTGTTTTCTTTCAGTGAATTCCATTTTGAAAATTCAATTATATTATTTAAGCCTTCTAACTTACAAAAAGATAACTTGGTATTTAACTGGAAAGACACTCCTTAGATTCCACCTGTCTTTGCATCATTATGACATGAAAGGTTAGATGTGAGTCTGTCAAAAGTGGTGCTTACTGTTTATTCTGAAATGTCAACACAATTTCAACTCTGACTTATTGTTTCCTCTTATGTAGCATTTTCTTTTAAATCAACTCCATAAGGAAATCTACAAACCTCTGATCATCAACTTCTCAGCACAAACTACAGCAGCTCAAACCCAGAATATTATTATGTCAAAACTGGACAAGAGAAGAAAGGGAGTTTTTGGTCCTCCCTTGGGCAAGATAATGGTAACAGTTTTCTTCTTCTATATCCATAACAAAATACTGGTCCTACTCTTGTATACTACTACCCTCACAACAAGGAAACCAAATACACTGAGGGCAGATTTTTTTGTTTTGTTTATCACAAATTTTGATTTAAAAATTTGCTACAACTGTTTGTATTATTCAAGTTCTCATCACTGGGACAAAATACCTAACACTTGAAGCTTAAAGAGGAGAGATTTATTTGGCACATGATTCATAGGGTTCTGTCCATGGTCTGCTGGCTCCAAGGCAGAAACAATATGGCAGAAGGAAACAATATGGGAGAGGAAAGTTGCTCAACCCATGGCAGCCAGGAAGCAGAGGGAGAAGGGGGAGGTGGGGACCTGAATACACCCTTCCAGCTCACGTCCCAGTCACCCACCTCTTCTGACCAGGCCCAACCTCTTAATAGCACACTCAACTATGAACTTACCAATGGATTAATCCACAGATGAGTATAGTACCCCAGTGATCTAATCATTTTCCAAAAGCCCATCTCTGAACACATGGGAGTTTGGGGGGACATTTAGATCTAAACCATAACACTGATTATACTTGTATGTATACTGGACATGTTTTTGGAAACATGGTCTTGCTGTGTTGTCCAGCTGACCTCAAACTTGCAATCCTGTTGCCTTAGCCTCCTGAGTAGCTGGAATCACGGGTGTGTACCCCTGCACCCAGCTTGCACTAGACACCTTCACGTTAAAAACCAACAGTTGCTCATTGAACTGAAAGTAGAATATTCCTTTGGAATATTATCTACCCTTTTAATTCTTTTGCTAACATATTTTCCCAACAGGGTCTTTACTGGTTGCTTTTCTAGACCTTTAAACTCAGCTACCAGCTGACTTAATCTCTGTTGCTCCGTGAGGTACACAGTTTTCACCCTCACCCTCACACCTCAAAGGATACAATCATCTACTGCACCTGTTTAATGAATTTCAGTGTTGTACAAGGAGAAAAGATACAGTATATTGAGAACCCCCATGAAAGGGTTAGAAAGTCCTAAACTATTAACCTAGAAAGATTCATAATGATGTCTTCCTATTCCTAGAGGAACAGGAAATAGGAAAACAATCTCCCAATTCCATGAAAGCTAAATATATTATTCTTGCTTGGAAGATAAACTATCACTTCCCATATATGTATTTTACATGAAGAAAATAATGACAGTTTGATTTATTGTCATTCACACAGTGAGACGCTGTGTTGAGGTGTGGATATTTTCCAAGCCCTCTTTCCTTCTTGTTCCCAGGTTGTCTTTGTGGATGACGTCAGTATGCCTGCTCGGGAGGTGTACGGGGCTCAGCCTCCCATCGAGTTACTCAGGCAGTGGTTAGACCACTGGAACTGGTACGACCTCAGGGACTGCTCCGTGATTAAGCTGGTGGACATTCAGATCATGTGTGCTATGGGCCCTCCAGGTGTGTGTTGTAGGTTTGTGACTGTTCAGGTGGAAGATGCTGGCTGTATCTAAAGACGTAACTGGGAGGAGAGAAACCTCACTGGACACTGAGTCACAGTGTTTCGTGTGTCCACTCTGACCTCATGCACCACAGTGGCCGACTCTGTGAAGCGGGTGGCCCTAGTTGGGTCATTTACTGACCAACCCTTCCAAACCCTTTGCTCTCCCGCTCTCTGGGATGTGGCTTGCTGTTTCCTGTCCCTGCATTCCGAGAACCCAGATACATCACCTCAGGGCAACTCATTTCCTTCTTTTTTTTTTTTTTTTTTTTTTGGTACCGGGAATCGAACTCAGGACCTTGTGCTTGGCAGGCAGGCACTGTGCCACTGAGCTATATCCCCTGCCCTCATTTCCTTCTGTTTAAAGCTTCATCCATGCAGAAAAATCTCACTTCAGAGACCCTCCCCGTTAAGTCACATTCTTGTCCATCTCTGAGTTTAGACTGGCTGCTAAGGGACTGTACATGTGAAATGGCAAAAAGAACCCTTAAGGACACTTTACCTTTTCCATTGAGAAAGGTATAAAATCAGAGAAATCTCTAAGGAGATAAAAAGCTTTCTGCTAATGTGTCTAAAATGGCTTGACTCAAGGAAGTAGAGCTCTTTAACTGTTCACTTCCTGACCTCAAGCCGGTAGAGACATTCCTCGTTTAACAACTGCGTCCGCGCCTGTGACCAGGTCGTGAAGGGGACCGGTCGCTAAGTGAGCAGTGGTATACAGTGTGCACATTACAAGATGCAGAACAAAGACTTGGTTAGAGGAACTCCAACTTGATGACTGCTTCTGTTTGCATCACTCTTAAAGGCAGTACTGTAATGTGTAACAGAACATAAATCTACAGTACAGTACAGTACAATCAGCAAAAATTACAGTACTGTATAAACAAGGTATACTGTACAAAAAAAAAGACACTGAGGCTCTATAAACAAGATGTATGGGAAAGAGTAAAAAAGATGGGTCATAAGCCCTAATGGCACACCTTGGTTTTAAGTTCGAATGTCTATATTCTACTTTTACATTTTTCTTCTCTGAGTATACTGCTGCAGGGAGTCTCTCTGGTATTTGTCCCCAGACCCTGACGTTCAGCTGACCTTTCACATGGACAGTTTGCCCCCAGTCAGTAATCGTCCTCACACTTTCCTTGGTCCATTTTGACCTTTTTTTTTTTTTTTTTTCCCCTTTTCTAAATAAAATGCTAAATGACTCCCAGGTCGCAGGAGGTCTGCCCCGAGCCAATCACTGGTACTCAAGTGCCCGTGTCTCCCTGCCTGCTCAGGCACTGTACAGAAAAGTAGGCCAAATCCATCGGTGATCTTCCCCTTGGGACCCAATTTCTAGAAGTACCACTATTTGTGGATGTCCTTGAGGAGGAGGAGGTGGAGACAGACTCGGGGAAGATGACCTCTCAGCTTTCTGTCCCCAGCCCTTTCACCGCCCTTTCAACTGTCCGGGGGAATCAGCGCTGAATCTCAGCTTACAAATTCACAGATGTCCATGGCTATTTGGATGTGTAGAGCCCATGACTTCTAGGAACAGGTGCAGAGTGCCACACATTCTGCACGTTTTCAGAACCAGGATGGTGCAACTCAGTGATAGAAATGAAATACAGTTATCTGTCTTTAAACACTGAGCATGCACCTGTATTGTTGTACAAAATATGTAACAAACATATTATACACTTTTAAACCACTTTTTTACCAAAGGTTTTCATGATAGAATCTCTTTTAAAAAGCAAATGTAATTTGTCTATATGTTATATTTTATTTTATTTTTATTTTTGGTGCTACAGACCAAACCAGGGCCTTGCACATGTAAAGCATGTGCCAAGCCACACTGAGGTGCGTCCCCGCCTGATACATTTTAAAGACCACGTTTTTAAAAATGATATGTTAAGTTCTTGGCCACTTACCTAAAGCCTAATATTTGAAAACATAATTTTATGAAAGTGAGATAGTCCCCCAATTTTGAAAAATACAAGCAGCCAGCAAAGTAGCTGAATTTACTACATAGACTGGTGTTGGGGAAATGAATTCCAAGTCACAGTGAAGGAAAACGAGGTGATCCGCCAGTGTCGAGCTAAATTTCAGTGACGTGGGAAGGACGCTAAGCGTCAGGAAGGTCGTCAGGGTTATGGACGTGGTATGTGATGCTTCATCCTGATACTAATTGTAAAACAGTGTTTACTGCTTTGGGCTGTGAGCCGTGGAGAACATGGGCAGGGGCTCTTCCTGTGTGATCTCCTTTACTGACATAAACCTTACTCAAGCTTATGTCCAATTAGATGAGCTCACTCAGATAACGCAGGTAGAAAAGCAACATTTTGAATTTGAGGAGAAATAGTTTTGATGTCAGACAATCAGCTGCTTTTACCTCTTTCTGTGCCATGAATTTGCCATCTCTTAGACTATCTTAAAAGCTGTAAAAGATCAGAGCTATTGCTCTGGTACATTCTAATAACATCATTACGAGTTGTCCTTTTTACTATTTAGGTGGTGGCCGAAATCCAGTAACCCCTCGATACATGAGACATTTCAATATTATAACAATCAATGAATTTAGTGATAAATCCATGTTTGCAATCTTCTCTAGGATCTTGAACTGGCATTTAAAAATCTGGTAAGTCATTTATGGTCTGTGTGCTTTTTCATTGTGAGGGATGAAATCTTTGGAACCTTGTTTGTGTGAGTGGTGTTTCTCCAGGGATGGATTCCTTGAAGGCGTCCCTAGCCAAGGGAGAGGGAACTGCCAACGTGGCTCCTCCGCGCGTCCACCTGCCAGCTCGGGAAGGCCCCATCCCCTGCCCTGTCCGTGCTGATGGAGGAGCTAGCTGGCTCCCTGTCAAGCTGGAAGTTAAACACAGCCTGCCTTTCCAATGGCTATGCTCTCCTTGTTGTCTTTCCACCCCAACCACGCCCTTCACCCTTTCCATCCTGCCCCACAGTTTTGCTCCCCTTTCTCTTTTTCTGGTATGTGATGTAATTTTATTTTCTTTTTCTCTGAAAATACCCATTTTGCCAGTGTTCTTTCTCCATTCTGCGTGCAGGCAGTTGGGTCGAACAGCTGGGAAGCGTTTGTCTCGTGGACCCTGGATTTGGGTTCAGAAATGTGTTCCTGGGCTGGCACTTCCCTTCCTGGTCTAAGTGGTTTTGGGTTCACTGAACCAGTCCCGCTCAGTCCACAGGGCGCAGCGCAATGGAGGGAGTAGAGAGGAGCTTCCACAGCACTGCTGTAACAAGACGTGAGATGTTTGTACGTCAGTTTGGTTGATTGAGCCATCGGTTGGGTCATGCTAAGTATCATTTATATAATATAATTCTGCATTTCTAAATTTTTATTTCATTTTTTCTTAAGTTATAAATTTCCAGACGAATTTCTAGATTTGACCAAACGAATTGTAAATGGCACGATGACTCTATATAAAGACGCCATGAAGAACCTCTTGCCTACGCCCGCTAAGTCTCACTATTTGTTCAACCTCCGGGATTTCTCCCGTGTCATTCAGGGGGTTTGTCTGTCAAGACCGGAGACGGCAGAAACCAAAGAAGTGATGAAACGTCTCTGGGTTCATGAGGTAACATTCCCCATTATCGAAATGTCATTATGCAAGAAACGAGCATTTACCACACCAACAACCAAGGGAAAAGAAAGATTTAGTAATTTATTTTGTTGGGATGCATGTAGCTATTCAGTATTGTGAAGGCCAATGATCATGATAATCTGTTAAATATTTAGTACTCAGATATTTTATGATGTTTAAAATACCTAGCCTTTAATTTTAAAAAAACTTTTGTTGATTTATAAGTCTTTAAAGTGCTGGGCATGGTGGTGCACACCTGTAATCCCAGCACTTGGGAAGCTAAGGCAGGAGGATTGCTGTGAGTCTGAGGCCAACCTGGGCTACAAAGTGAGTTCAAGGCCAGCCTGAACTACATAGCAAGACCCTGTCTCAAAAAAAAAAAAAAAAAAAAAGAATTAAGAAATGTCATGTCCGTGGACTGATGCCTATAAATGTAATCATTATGTGCTACGAAGATGTACCAGTAAAAAAAGAAAAATATTTTTAAAATAGAATATTTTAAGGAGATATTTTTAGAAGTAAATGCATTAATTTACATTATTTATTTGTACTATTACAAGATTTTAAAAAATTTCAAAGCAAATCAGTTTGAGAATTCCTACTTTGAGAACAGAGAAACTATATCAAATATATCTAAGTTCCCTTTGGAATAGAGATGCACAAGTGCATGTTATGAAAACTTAAAAGAGAGAGGGAAGAGGAAGAGAAAATGCAAAAAGTCACGCCGCAAAAAGAATGGTTCTGTTTTTAAATGGGCAAAGACTGTGGGAATAATGGAGGGAAAATGTCTAAACACAAGCCATTTTAATACATAAACGATGTAGATATTTTAACTTAATAGTGTAGCCAAGACACCTAGAAAATGGGAATGTGCTCACTGCACGCCGCATACGTGCGTAAGTTATGATGGTCTCAAGGACCCGTTTCTGTAGGCTTCTTCGAATCCCTGACCCCCACACCCGCAAAGCAGATCCCAGTGCCATCCCCTCCGCTCCGCCTGCCGGCTGCGGCGAGGTCCCCGCGTGTTCTGGGCACAAGGGATCCTGAGCGTCTGACCTCACCCCGCGGTGGGGACACAGGAGTGAGGCCTGCCAGGCAGCCAGCGAAAGGAGAGGACCGGAGGGGAGGCGGCCTGAACCGCTGATGCTGCGCCTTGCTTTGGGTCACCGGAGCAGAAAACCCGAAGCCGGCGGCTCAGCAGCAGCAGTTACTGCTCGCGTCCTCGAGGCTGAGGACTCCAGGCCCAGGCCAGTGGCAGCAGGGCTGGGGCTGGGGGCCTCCTGCTCCTAGGTGGCACCTTCTGTGTTCGTCTGCGATGGCAGGTGAGGCTCTTGGGCTCCTCTGTAAAGCACTGGTCCCTCCGTGGAAGCCCTGCGGGTGCCTGGTTGGGGCCCCGAGGCCGCACCCCGATTCCTCCGCTCTTCGAGCACGCGGTCGCCGGGACCTGTGTGAGCGGCGCGTGCGCACTCCCAGAGCGCGTCCCCGGCAGCGCCCGCCCCTGCGCCTCGGAGCTTGGCCGCGACGCCCTCCCCGGCAGCCCCGCCTTCCGCGCGCGTGAGGTCGCGTTTCAGTCTCCCCGATGGCCACTGTCTCCTTGGGCCACCCCTTGCTCCCACAGCTCGGCACCCCTTATTTACTGTATTCCTCCTCCTGACGCTGAGCACCGCCGGCGCCCTTGTTGCCGTGGCGGCCGTGTGAGAACCGCGGCCTTTGTGCGGGCGCTGCTGTCCCCGAGCCTGGGCGGGCGGGCGCTCCGCGAATCCGGGAGCCACGCAGACGGGAGGGGTGAGGGCGGCCTGCTGCTGTCGCTGCCGCGGTCACGGGGGGTTAGAACGTGCCGCTCTCGTCCAACCGCAGGAGCGGTTCTAGGTGCTGTGGTGTCCCGTGGCGTGCATTCTCAGGTAGTCTTAGGATTCTGTGCTGCTTGCGAAGTCAGTTGATTGAGTTTTGACAGTGACCGTTAGGCTCTTTGGGCATTTAATGAGGTTTGTGGTATAATAACTCACAGTTCTTAAGCCAGGTGTGAGAGTGCATGCTTGTAACCTCAGTGTCGTGGGAGACTGAGGCAGGAAGATTGCAAGTTCGAGTCCAGCCCAGGCAACTCAGTGACTCGGTGAGACCCTGTCTCAAAATGAGAGATAAAAAGGGTTGGGGAATGTAGCTCAGTGCCAAGGCCCTGGGTTCAATTCCGGGTTTAATCTCCAGTACCAAAAAAAAATTTCTAATTTTTAGTGACTATTTCATATTCCCACATGTATTACACACACACACACGCACCATCACAGTGAGTCTAGGTCTCAGCTCACACCCTTGCATTAGTACCCCACTTCCCTCCGAGGTACTGAGAGGGACAGTCCCGTGGCCCGTGGAGTGGGTGTGGCCCTTGCCCTTCCCGCCCTCCTCCGGAACAGGAGCTCGGCCCTCACCGCATCCTGCGCACAGGCCTGCGGCTCACTGTTCACTTAGCCCAGAGCACTTTTCCCTAATGCCGAGCCCCCCGCCCCGCCCTGCTGGCTCCCTCCCACCTTGGATCCCATCTCTCCTCCTCAGTGGGGCCCACCCTGACCCAGTGGAACAGTGCAGCTGGAGCTCCTGCCCGCCCCGGCACGCACTCCGCCCTAGCCTGTCCTCGTTTCCTTCTCCCCTAACATTTGCCAACTAGTAACACGCGCTGGAATTCCTTCTTTGTGTTTATTATCCATGTCCCTCACACAGCATGCAAATTTCAGGAGGGAAAATTTCCTGTTCTTTTGTTCACTGATTTATCTGCAAGTGCTGAGAATAAAATCTGGCATGTTGTTCTCGGCATTTCCAAAAATGTAAAGTGATTGAACTCAGTGCTCTAATTGGTGCTTTATTTCTGTTCACTCAAGAAAGGTTCCTTCAGGGCCTAATAGATATTAGAAAATATGGTAGGTGACTTTTTCTTTTCTAGGTATTGTTGCCACGCTAATGCTCTAATTGAATTTCATAAAATGGTTTTGAAGGTATAAAACTGTCTCTCTCTCATTCTCCCTGGCTTCTCCAAAGCTCTTAAGCTTTATTGAGCACATTACCTTGCTTGCATTAATTATTAATAAAGAGCAAAATAAAAGATGATAGGAAATAGGGAGGTAGGTCTTTTGCAAAAGGGAAGGAGACCAAGAGATGGGGTGGGGGAAGGGAAGGAAACGGAATGAGGAAAAGAATGAAGATGTGCTGTGTGCATGCACGACCGCCCCACAAGGAACGTGATCAGTGCGTACTGCAAACGTGGACTATAAAAGACTATTAGTTATTCTGCGTTAAAAACACCCAAAGACAAAAGAGAGAAATGGATTTCATCAGAATTAAAATTTTTCAGGCTTCAAAAGACACTATCAAGAAAGTGAAAAGACAGTGCATAGAATGAAAGAAAGTACCTGTCGATCATTGATGAGTGTGTAGTATCCAGAATGCATAGGGATGAATACAACCCGACTTAGAAGCTGGCAAAGGCTTTGAACAGACATTCCTCCAGAGGTGACACACAGTCGGCCATAATGATTTGGAAAGATGTCCCATACAATTAGTCACTAGGGAAACCACAATGAAGGCCCCTCAAACCACTAACATGGTTGTAATCAAAATAATGAATCAGAACAAGTATTAGTGAGGTTGTGAAACAATTGGGACCCTTGTACGTTGCTGGTCGAAGTGTAATATGGAAAACAGTTTGGTAGTTCATCAAAAGGTTAAACAAAGCTCCCGTAAGACCCAGCAATCCTACTCCGAGCTGTGTACCCCATAGAGTTGATGAATAACCGCACACAGCAAAGTGGAGACAATTCAGATACCCATCAGGTGATGAGTGGATAAATACGGTGCTGCATATACACACAGTGGGACTTTATTCAGCCCTAATACAGGACAGTGATGTGTGCTATATCATAGACGAACCTGGAGAACGTTATGCTGAGAGAAGCCAGGCACCAAAGATCACAGATGATCCCACTCCTATGAAAAGTCCAGAATAAGCACGTTAATAGACAGGGCTGGTGGGAAGTAATGAAGAGTGTCTGCTAACAGGTTCCAGACTTCTTTTGGGGGTGGTGGAAAGTTTTGGAATTAGATAACGATTGATAGTTGTAGAATTTTGTGGCTATTCTAAAAATCACTGAAGTGTACACTTTAAAAGAGTGAATTTTAGGCTGGGGATATACTTGCCAAGCATACACCAGGCCCTAGATTTGATCTCTAACACTGAAAAAAAGGATGAATTTCATATTACATGAATTTTATCTTTAGTTTTAAAATCTGCAATTAATAACTTGACATAAAAGTCAAAGCACAAATTGCAATATAAGGGTGCTAGAAATTACATCCTTTGCAGCTATCTAGATTTGTAGTAGAAAGTTCTACATGTTAACTTTTAAAACTGTGGGATGTGCCAGACATGGTGGCACATGCCTGTGATCCCAGTGCTTGGGAGGCTGAAGCAGGAGGATCATTGCAAGTTCAGGGTCAGCCTGGGCTACATAGCAAGACCCTGCCTAGGAAAGAATAAAAAAATAAAAATGTGGGAAGTGGTGATAGGGTAATGGACCCAGTGGGGGAGGGAGGGTTAAGAACACAGGATGTAAGCAGGAGGGGGCTGTGGAGGTGATGGGAACCTTTAGTACCTTGATCTCCTTGGTGCTTACAAGGGTTGTGAATGTGCAAAACCTCCTGGAACCGCATCCTTAATGCTGTGCACCTCTTGTAAGGAAAAGGAGACAGGGTTAAGGAGCAAGGGTGCCCCCAGCACCAGGGGCACTGTGTTTTGGTCAGCATGCCCCACAGGGGCCTGGGGTTTACATTTCAGGAAGTACCTCAGATGATCCCTCTGCAGGTGTGTTGACGATCTTTGAGAAACTCTGCTTTAGGTTCTTGCTAGCTTGCCTCAAGATAGTAACACACTGGATGTGTGGTCAGGCAATGGTCCTGATATGTGGGGTTGTTTTAATTTCATTCCCTTCTCACATGGGAGTATTGTCTGAAGTCTTCAGTACCTCAATCCAGAGGAGTGGCCATTGGCATCTGTTGGAGAACTAGATTGTTCTATAAAGAGCTTTTGAACTGGTGGAGGTTTGGAAGAGGTTTAAGTCACACCATTTGCCTATTCAGCCACCATTGTTAGAAAAAGGGACAGTACTATTACATCATTGATTTGACAACTAAAACCATGATTCTCCAACACTATTGTTAGCCTGACACCAAGGTAGTTTATAATAATTACGCATTTTGGTTCTAAAGTGTTTGTTTTCACATATGTTGTCACTTTTGGCACAAATCTATGAGGTTTGCAAGGTAGGTATTATCACTCCCACTTTATAGGTGAAGGAGCTGATGCAGATAGTTTGAGTGATTTGCCCAAAATCCCAGTGCAAGTCAGGACCCGCCATCCTGCTGACAAAAACCTGCATTGTTTATATCATGTGAAGATTCGTCTAGTTGGAATGCCATGACAAAATGCTAAGGCTCAGGACTTAACTGCAGAAATCAATTTTCTCACCGTTCTGGATGCTGAAAGTCCAAAATCAAGATGGCATCAGTGTTTGTGAGAGGGAGAGAGGAAAGGAGGGTCAAAGGAGAGAGCATGCTGGTGATACTAGTCCTATCATATCAGGACCCAACCTTATGAGGTCATTTATCCTTAATCACCTACTTAAGTGCCCTTTCTCCAAATACAGTCACGTTGAAGGTCAGAGATTCAATATACAAGGTGTGACCAAAATATGTGCTGAGTGTTAATATAAAAATTACTACAGTAAAAGACACATTGCCATTAATCCTGCTCAAACGCTCCCCCTCACTTCAAACACACTGATCCCATCATTCCTGCCACTTTCTGAAGCAGTTCTGGTGTCCTCTTTCGGGAGTGTCTTCATGAGGTGTGATCAAAACTACAGTGAATGCTGCTGCCGCGCGCCATCCAAAGGAGAGGCAGGCTATAAAACATTTACAGTGCATCCTCATCCTTCTTAGTCACTCAATCTGGTACTGTGGGACTTCTGGCTCTTCCCCAAAGTGAAAATGATCATGAAAGGTCAATGTTTTGAATCAGTTCAGGACATCAAAGCAGCCATGATAGCATAACTAAAGACACTCATGAAAGAGGACTTCCAGAACCGCTTCAGAAAATAGTAAGAATGATGGGATCAGTGTGTTCAAAGTGAGGGGTATTTTGAGGGGGATTAATGACACTGTTCTTTAGTAGAATCATTTAAAAAAAATTTAAACATTCACTGTGTTTTTTAAACACACTTCATATGAATTTGGAGATGGGGGCACAATTCAAGCCAGCATGTAAACTGGGGACACTCGTAACACTGATGAAGTAGTTAGTGTATATAGCAAGCATGGTTACTTTCTGCAGTCCCATTATGTGCGTGTAACAGACATTTATTTTAGTAGATTGCCCTCTGCAATGACTTCCAACAAAAGTAATTAACAGACAATGAAACAATTCCCCCTAACCCAAGACATTTCCTTTTTTTACTAGAAGATGTACTTAAAACAAATAATATTTACTGATTTGCCAACAACTTTAAAAATATTGTCATAGATGGAATGTCACCAGAAGTGAGGTGGCAAATCCTCGACACCAGTGCTCAGCTTGGTAATCACATCCAAGTGACCAGCAAAGGCAGTCGCTGGCCTTCTGGCGGCCCTCGTTCTCCTCATAGCTACACGATCTATGTCAGCCCCCGAATTATCTTTTTTTATTGATGGGTGAATGTGACTATTTATTATTCCAAGTCAATATGGTCAAAATTGATATTTAAAATAAACATTACTGGGCTGGTGAGATAGCTCAATGGCATAAGTGCCTACCTGGCCTGAGGTCCTGTGTTCGACTCCCAGTACCCACATACGAAAAAAGGGCCAGTGATAACGCTCAGTGGCACGGGCGCCTGCTGGTGCGCGAGGTCCTGAGTTCGACCCCCGGTACCCACAAAAAAATAAATAAATAAACATTACTGCAAGTCAGTCTTGATTATTTGACTATACTTTTAACAAAACCTACAGACATCTTCTGACAGTGTTATTTTATAACTTATATTCTAGAAATAAGAAAAATTCAAAAATAAGAATTCATCCTAAAACAACTTTTTAAAACTATACAGGTCCTTAGAGTGTACTATGATCGCCTTCTGGATAATGCAGATAGAAATTGGCTTGTTAAGTGCATTGAAGAAATTTTGAAAAACCACATGAACGAAGATTTCCATGAGCTTTTTAAAAGTTTGGATTTTGATAATGACGGCGTGGTGCAGGAAGATGACTTAAGAAGCTTAATGTTCTGTGATTTCCATGATCCCAAGCGGGAAGACACCAACTACAGGGAAGTGGCAGATGTGGATAATCTCCGGGTGATAGTGGAAACTCACCTGGAAGAATACAACAACATAAGCAAAAAACCCATGAACCTCGTTTTATTCCGATTCGCCATAGAGCACATCAGCAGAATCTCCCGGATCCTGAAGCAGCCTCGGAGCCACGCGCTGCTGGTTGGCGTCGGGGGTAGTGGAAGGCAGTCTGTTACCCGGCTAGCTTCCCACATGTGTGATTATTCTGTTTTCTATGTTGAAATCTCCAAGGGTTATGGTAACAGTGAATGGCGTGAAGATTTAAAGGTGATCTTAAGGAAATGTGCTGAGGGAGACATGCAGGGTGTCTTCCTATTTACAGATACTCAGATTAAAAAAGAGACATTTCTAGAAGATGTGAATAATCTGCTGAATGCTGGGGAGGTTCCAAATCTCTTTGCATTAGATGAGAAGCAAGAGATCTGTGAAAAGATGCGTCAGTTAGATCGCCAACGGGATAAAACCAAACAGACCGACGGAAGCCCCGTAGCTCTTTTCAACATGTTTATTGATCGCTGCCGCAACCAACTGCATGTGGTGCTGGCCATGAGTCCCATCAGAGATGCATTTCGGAATCGTCTCCGGAAGTTCCCTGCTCTTGTCAACTGCTGTACCATCGACTGGTTTCAGGTACCACCATATAAACTTTAGATAGACTTCTAGAAATGTTTAATTTCTGTTGTCATTTGACTTACTTTATAGACTCCCCCCAAAAATGTAGTTTGGCTTACTTTTCAGATCCATCGTTATGTATTTTATGTCACTGCAGTTATGAAAATCATATAATATAAAAATATTTGAGCATATGTAGTCATGAATGCAAATATATTGTAGAAAGTTTTAGGAGAACTTTGTATATCAGGCAGGGTCCTGAAAGGAAGTGGAGTATGTTTGAAGACTTCACTGGGAAAAGTTTACTGAAGGGACTGTTCACAGAGGTGTAGGCTGGGATTTAGGCAACCAAGAAGGGATGCTGGAGACTCAGGAAGGGGTGGACAGCCGCAGGAGGATGTTACTACAGCTGGGTATAAAAGGGCAGCAGGAGGGAAGAGTGTTACTGGATCTCAGAAGGAGCGTGGAGCTGTGGAAAGAGGAGTGCCCAACTGAAACCAGAAGCCTAGATCCCAGCTGCTGTGCCTCCATCCACTTCTTCTTCCACCTCTGGTCTCTAGTAGCCAAACCTAACAAAACTCAAAAGAGCCAGAGGGACATTTTTTGTAGTAAACTCCCGCACCAGAATGTACCATCTTGAGCAGACAGAAAAAGAGAATATATATTGGGGGTGACAGAGAAGAGTAGCAAAGGAGACTGATGAGTTCACTGCAAAATAGTTTAGTTCTCCCTCTGGCTTTAACAATGTATTACAATGCATTCGTCACATTATAGTGGGAACTTCGTGGGTTGGGGCCAAGATCCTGTGAGTGGGATTTAACACGTAAGCATTTAGAACCTTGAAAAATGTGTACAGTCTCTCCAAACTTCCACATTCTGGTCAAGTTATTTCATGTAAAACCTATTTATTGAACTCTTTCTTGCTGTGTAGCAGGTCTTATTGTTAAAAGTTAGAGAAGAAAAGCCAAATAGAATAAACAAGTCCTCTGCTCTCCTTGAGCTTACTTTCAAATTAGCAAAAAAATATTTCACTCTACTGGGTAGCATAGAGGGAGGAAAGGCCTTCTGCACAGGCAACTTTTAGGAGGAAGCTTGAAAGACAAAAGTACCAGTATAAGGAGATCCAGGCAGAGTAGCTGAGAAGGAGTGGTATAACTGAGGCCAAGTAGATAGTCTGGGTCAATGCAGGTAAACATTCCAAGCTGGTTTGGATTTTATCCTACAGAGGCTGGAGGACTTCACAGGATGCTGAGTTGGGGTGTGTTCTGTGAGCTGACTCATGATTTGAAAACACTCCCCTTGCAGCTGTGTAGAGAGTGAAACCTGCTTGCTACTGCTGGGATATTCCAGTAAGATGGTAGGGAGACTTGGATTGGGAAGCTTGTGGTAATTACATAAGGATGGAAAAGGATTTGGAAGCTATTTTAGGGTTGAGGGCATAACTTGTTTATGAAGGAATGCAGGGCTGAGGAAGAAGAGAGAGATGGAGGATAGCTACTGTTTTCTGGTGAATGTGGTGGTATTTTACGAGTTGGGGAGACTGTACCTATGGTGGGAGAAACAGGGATCATGTTTTGAGCTTGTTGAGTTTAAGTTGTCCACAAATTCTCCAGAGAAATCAAGATATTTATATGATTCTAGCGTTTAGGAGGAAAAGCTAATGTTTACCCCAAGAATTGTTGGGAGAGTTGAGATAATACTAGTGAAATGCACACAGAAATAGACATTCTGTAAGTTTAATTCCTGTATTCTTCCTCGCACCTGCAGTATTCCTGGTCCATTTCCCTAATCCCAGAGCAAACCATGAACAGTCCATGGGACTGGGCCACTGATGTCCATCCCTGAGCGTGCAAATGAGTAACTTTGATGAGCACTAAAGCATTTTTCTTCACTTCAGTCATGGCCTGAAGACGCATTACAGGCAGTTGCCTCACGCTTCCTGGAAGACATTGAAATGTCAGCGGAAATACGGGACGGCTGTATTGAAATGTGTAAGAGCTTCCACACTTCGACCATAAATTTATCAACATCCTTCTATAATGAACTTCAGAGATACAATTACGTGACTCCCACCTCTTATCTTGAATTAATCTCCACCTTCAAGCTGTTGTTAGCAAAGAAAAGAAGGTAAAGGTGAAATTTAATATTTCTACATAAACTATGGTAGTTAAAATATTCGTGTCCAAAATGTTGTTAAACCTTTGAATGACTTCATCCATAAATATTTTGTGGGTAGGAAGCAGGTCTTATGCTTGCATGTGGATCCATTGCCTAACACATTATAGATGCATCACTGTGTTTATTGAAAGAGGGAAAAGTGTGCCCACCAGGTAAGACCCCAGGGTTCTTTGACAATGATACTGAGTAAACACCACGACACAGTGATTTTTTGGGTCAGTAGTTAGATAATACATAAGCCTTATCTTTGGGTTCCAAACAACTGAGGCCCAAGAGACAGCCACTTGATATGCACGACTAATTTTCCTTCTGTAATAAACTCCCATGTGACACTATCAGTGTAAAACATCCAGAGGCTTTCGAGCTCTAGCTAGTGTCGGCTGGGTGTGGGGATGCATGCCTGTAATCCAAGGCGGAGGCAAGTTTGATGCCAGCCTACGCATCAAATGAGACGCTGTCTCAAGAAAAAGGAAAGTGGCAAAGTGAGATTTCAGAGAAGTTTTTGGAAGTTTCTTTGGTTCTAAAAATTAATACTTAGTATGTATATTATAAAATTTTAAAACTTACATTAAGCTCCAAAGTTAAAAATTTAGAAAATGTTAGTGGTCTCTTTTAAAGGGATCTTTGATTCATATTTAGTCTCATTCAAAAATTAAACATATTTTTGGACTGCATTTATACTTTTGATATAGTTTTTATTTCTCCATTAAGTTCTGATTTAACAAATCAAACTTTCCTAGGTATTTAAATAATGTATGTCTAGTAAGTCAAAGTTAATCATATTGTAAGCCTTAAATTCTTCAAAATGTTTTAATATTTTCTGTAAATTCATGAGTTTTTAACCTAAAAACACAAACCTTATATGACCCAAATATATAATATTTATACTGGAATTTCAAGTCTAATCTAGTAATCTAACAGAACAAATTCATTTATTTGTTTTGTTTTTTTTTTTTGCGGGTCCTGGGGGTCGACCTCAGGACCTCGCACGCCAGCAGGCGCCCGTGCCGCTGAGCGGTATCACCGGCCCCTTTTTCGTATGTGGGATCCGGGAGTCGAACTCGGGCCCTCGCGCTTGCAAGGCAGGCGCTTATGCCACTGAGCCATCTCACCGGCCCCAAATTCATTTAAGCACTTAAAAATACACTTAAAATACCAACTGGATACAGGTTCCTTATAAAAATACTAATACTATGAATTTCTTTGTATTATGTATTCCTATAGTTGTTTCTAAATCTCCTAGTGGCCAGCTCACTATTTCAAGCATTTTGAAGCATTTTTCTCATACCTGAAGGACATTCTCCACCCACACCCACAGTGGTCATTGCCCACCCCCGCAAGCTGGACTGTCCTGGTCACCTTGGGCACACACCTGTCAATCACACTCTTAGTAACTTTTCCATCTGCACAGTGAAATCCGAAACTCCCACCGAACACTGCTACGTGACTTGTCTGGATTTTATTATCTCTTTGGCTCTCAAGATAATTGCTTTTCTGTGTAGATCTTATGCTCTTTTACTTAATGATGGACTTCTCTCTTTCTTTTGTTCTTTCTTCCTAATTTTCCTCTCCAGGAGGATTAAAGTTCTTAGAGATTCTGATTGAATTTTGGCTATCACTGCTGGCCAAGGCTTCAATGTTGCGCTCACAATATTTAAAGTGCTCTTCACTAAAAGCAAGATTATAATCATGAGATTCAAACTTATAAGAAGATCGAAAGTGCCCTGATTTTCTAGACATTTTGATGCTCTTGTTTGTCTTGCAAATTTTATCTTTCAGTTTTTTTCCTTCCAGATTTTCTTTCAAATTAAAAACATTGTTTTCTCAAATTCTCTTTATCTTAGCCAGAATTCCTGCCCAGTGGCTGCTCTTCCCTTAGTGGCTAAAGCCTTAGATCTCTTCTGCCAGGCGTCGTTGACAGTGGGGCCTCAGATCACAGCCAGGAGCCAGTGGCCGTGGGCGAGCTTGACGTTGATGCTGTCCTGGGCAGGACCGAGACCTTTCCTGGGCTGCCTGCCCAAAGTGGCATCTGAGCTCGAACCCACGTCCGAGCCAACATTGGGCGTCAAGCCCCTCAGCTCCGTTTCTGTCAGGAGTTTTGCTCAGATAGATGGGACGTGTGACAAAAATGCACCGTGCCTGCACTTCTGGTTTCTCCTCTCCTGATGGCGGACTTTTCACTGTCCTTCCAGTTATCTTTTCCAGCCCTGTGTGGTTTCCTGCTCCAGCCTGTGGACTGCAGAGGTTCCTGAAGTGTGTCACCTTTTACCCTGAAACACTGTGACACATCCAGAGTTCTAAAATGAAGCAAGCGTAGAAGAAGGCTGTTTTCTCTTTAAGGAGAGAACATAGATAAATGCAGATAAGATAATTCATGGAAAAAGTTAAATCGAAAAGTCCGTCAGAACGTGACATTTTTCTAATCAGTTATCATTACTGTCTTCTCACTGCACCAAAAAGTGTTGCGCTTTATTATCTATCATATCTGTCCCTTTCGTCTTAATAAAAAAAAAATTCCTACTTTAAGGTAGATAATACATTTTAAAAGCATTTTCACCTCAGGCAATAATCCAAACAGTGTATTTTGGGCACTGAAGTCTATTTAAAATAGTGATTATAAGGCCGGTGAGATGGCTCAGCGGCATAAGCGCCTGCCTTGCAAGTGCGAGGTCCTGAGTTCAACTCCCGGAACCCACATACGAAAAAAGGGCCGGTGATATCGCTCAGCGGCCTGGGCACCTGCTGGTGCGCGAGGTCCTGAGATCAACCCCAGTAACCACAAAAAAAAAAAAAAAAAAAATAGTGATTATAAAAAAAAGTTTTAAGGAGAAACAGTGTTTTAGAATCCACTTACATGATGATTAATTTTTAAGACATGTGACTGATTCTGATGTAGAAGACTCCTCACCTGGCGTCCAGGGTTTTTGCCCCTTTGCATTCGTATGTTTAGATACCGCAGACACAAAAAGAATAAGATGGACCGTCTGTCTGCTCCCAGTTGCTCACGGTCCAGTGTCATGGAGATCGTATTTTTTGACAAACTGGTAACGTACATGAAAAATCCTGTGCACCTTTAATTATGTCCTGAGAAAGCCCCCAAGGCTCAAGAGCCCCTGAGTTTTTGTTGCCGTAGGATCAGCTCCTCACGACCTTATCTTACCTCTCTGCTTTCAGCGAGGTGATGACAATGAAAAAGAGGTACGAGGTGGGCTTGGACAAGCTGGACTCCGCGTCCTCGCAGGTGGCCACGATGCAGTCAGAGCTGGAGGCCCTGCAGCCCCAGTTATGGGTGGCCGGCAAGGAGGTGGACGAGATGATGGTGATCATCGAGAAGGAGTCCATCGAAGTCGCCAAAACGGAAAAAGTAGTGAAAGCTGACGAAACCGTGGCCAACGAGCAGGCCATGGCAGCCAAGGCCATCAAAGACGAGTGCGACGCGGACCTGGCCGGGGCCCTGCCCATCCTGGAGTCGGCGCTGGCCGCGCTGGACACCCTGACCGCACAGGTGAGACCCAGGCTCCCGGGCACCTGCCAGCTGCCCCGCCTGTCCCTCGAAATTTAGGGAAGTTGAAAACATGTTGAAATTGGCAAAGGATCCCCCAGTTCCCCAGACAAAGGAGCATGTGCCTAAGACACTTTTGAGCAGGAAGACAGCTGCCCGACAGTGTAACCTGCCATAGAAGTGACAGTTCGTTCACGAACTCTCACTCTTCCGATCACAGGTATAGATTTGAGTCCAAGGTGAGGCTTTTCATGTTTGGATACTTTGTGATTAGGGTACGTCTCACTGTTGATTGACTAAAATATTCTACCAGTGCTTGTCCCTTTTTTGGTGATACATGAAATAATATGTCTTTTATAGTGATTTACTTTAGTAGCTTCAGATTTGATTAAATATATTTAAAGATAAGATGCAAAAGAGGAATATTTCAGTGTAGAAAAGTAAAGGTAGATTTCTTTAGGAATCTTTTTTTTTTTTTTTTTTTGTGGGTACCGGGGGGTCGACCTCAGGACCTCGCGCGCCAGCAGGCAACCGTGCCGCTGAGCGATATCACCGGCCCCTTTTTCGTATGTGGGATCCGGGAGTCGAACTCGGGCCCTCGCGCTTGCAAGGCAGGCGCTTATGCCGCTGAGCCATCTCACCGGCCCTTCTTTAGGAATCTTGACTGAACTTTTGAGTGGGATAGAAGAGTATAACAACAGGCAGCCTCCCATATTTTCTGGAGGCCACTTTGCTAATATATATCCAAAGCTCTAAAAATAAAAAATACAGAGTCTTTAGTTCAACGCGACAATTGTGCTGGGTGTGGTGGCGCACGCTTGTTATCCCAGCACTCGGGAGGCTGAGGCAAGAGGATCGCTGCAAGTTCGAGGCCAGCCTGGGCTGCAAAGTGAGCTCATGGCCAGCCTGAACTACATAGTGAGACCCTGTCTCAAAACAAAACAAAACAAAACCACATGACAATTGTAATAAAAAAAAGTAGAGTAAAAGAACATAGAAAAGGTCTTAATATGGTGGATATCTTTCTACTGGAATGCCATGCAGACATTAAAAATGATGATATCAATGTTTACTAGTCTGGAAGATTGTCCACTATATATTGCTATTTAAATAGAGCAGGTTTTAAAACAGCATATCTTACATAGGTAAGATATATACATAGAAATAAGATACAGACGAATATAAACACAAATGTGTATGTTAAATGTATAGCAGGACTGTAGGAGACTTTCAGTGGGATTATGAAGCACTGTTGTGTGTCTAATTCTCTATATTTTTCTAATGTTTGTGGTAGGTGGCTGTTACTTTTATAGTTTTTGAGAAGTTGTAAACTCTACCTTGTGATGTCCACATCTGTCTTTATTTCTGAAGTAGACCTCATGTCATAAGTATCTCACATAGGGTGTCCTCCCATTAGTCTTTTGTTCTAACGTTTCCTTTGGGAACATCGTGTCAGCGTTTTGGACGTACAGTAGTTCTACCATTACCACTACTTCTACCCAGTACGGCGAGCGCCTGTATCTTAAGGCTCAGTTTGAAAACAGGGACAAATTAGCATTAATGTACAAGCCGACGTGTCTTTTTCATAATTGAAATGTCGTTATTTCAAGGATATTACAGTGGTGAAGTCCATGAAGAGCCCGCCGGCTGGCGTCAAGCTCGTCATGGAAGCGATCTGCATCTTGAAAGGCATCAAAGCAGACAAAATCCCTGACCCGACAGGTTCAGGGAAGAAAATCGAGGATTTCTGGGGCCCGGCTAAGAGATTGCTTGGGGACATTCGGTTCCTACAGTCACTGCACGAGTATGACAAGGACAACATTCCTCCAGCTTACATGAGCATCATAAGAAAAAATTACATTCCCAATCCAGATTTCGTTCCAGAGAAGATTAGAAACGCTTCCACGGCCGCGGAAGGACTGTGCAAGTGGGTGATCGCGATGGACTCGTATGATAAGTGAGTATCTGTGGCTCTGCTGGCTTTTGTGCCCACATTCGGTCATTTGTACATGATCAGCAGAGCAGCCACCTCAGTGAAAAGCGTCTCAGAAGTTCCTGTCGGAATCTGCCAGTGTTTCCTGTCAACTACAGGTGAGAGTGTACCGAACACACGAATAAGTCGGTGTTTCTTAATCTTTTTGCACTCAGGAACCCTTTACACTCTTAAAAATTATTGAAGAACCCCAGAAACTTTTGATTATTTCCCCATGTTAGAAATTCAATTTTCCAAACATTTATTCAATAATAATAATAAAACATTACATAGAAATAGAAATAACTTATTTTTTTTTAGAAATTCACGTAGTTACCCTCTCCCCCCAAAAAGAAAAACAATTGTGAGGAAAGTGTTGTTTTATCATACTTTTCCAAGTCTGTTTAACACGTGGCTGAAATAAGACTGCCGGCGTGCCCCCGCACCTGCTTCTTCGCCCACCTGTTGAAGGGTGGTGTTACGTTGCTTGGATTGAAGAACTCTGAGAAATCCACAGTGGTGTCCAGGAGGACCAGGGTCGACCTCAGGGATGCCCTGAGGGATCCAGTGTCTGTAGGGTCCCCACGATCTCCGGGCAGTGCTCTGAAAGCCAGTGGCATAACGCGTGTTCTCGTGAGATGAGGAGGCTTCCTTCTGGATTGTACGAGAACCATTATGGCATGTGCAAAAAGAGTACGCGTTGATTAATTTCCAGAGTGCAATTGTTACAGCATGCCTTTTAAACTCACGCTCAATTTAAATCATTATATACTACATGTGCTTCAGACCATATATATTATTAATGAATTTTAATTTAATTTTGTGTCATTTATTTAGAAGGATAATGTGTCTGACTGCATTTTCTAGATACCGAACAGAAAATGTAGAGCCATCCTTTTCCCTATATAATCCCTTTTATGACCACATACATATTTATAAGATAACTGTTTTGGTTGAATGAACATTCTAGGATTTTTATTAAAAGGTAAAATGATAAAGATTAAATACTTCACTTAATCTTTATCAGAATTAAGCTCTAACTGATTAAGCTATAATTTGACATTGTAATACTCGGTGTGAATGTCTTGTTCTCCTTTTTGCAAAATCACAAAAATTCACTCTGGCAATATTTTAAATGTGAATAAGAAAATTATTTATTTGAAAACACTATATGTATTTGATAACTACTTTGAGAGTCATTTCCCATGTCTGGGATCAGGTTTGATTCTTGAATGAAATACGGAATATTGAGATCAGAGTAGGTTTTGCAGAAAGAAGTGATTTGAGTCATAGCAAGGATATAAGAAAAGTAAATTCAGAGACAGAAAATGGCCCATCACATCAAATGGATATTTAATTTTTCCAATTTACTGGTCCACAGAGTGGCAAAAATTGTCGCCCCCAAAAAGATCAAACTGGCTTCTGCCGAAGCGGAGCTTAAAGTGGCCATGGACGGGTTCCGGAAGAAGCAGGCGGCCCTACAAGCCGTGCAGGACAAGCTGGCCCGGCTGCAGGACACACTCGAGTTCAATAAACAGAAGAAGGCGGACTTGGAAAACCAGGTACGCACTGAGGGAGACCAGACATGCGCGACACTCCCGTGCTGGAAAGGCGGTGATGTTGCCACTGGCATGTGGCAGGCCACGTTCTAGGCCTGTTTTCTGCCTGGCCAAGAGCTGGCAATGTTCATGGTGCACAGGCCACGTCTGCCCTTTGTTTTTGTGTGGCCCAGGAGCAAATAGAGTGTTGACACCTTAAATGGCTATATAAGTACCTCCATATAATGTATAATATTCTCAGTTTTGCCTTGTGTTTGGCTCACAAAACCTAAAATATTTACTTTCTGGTCCTTTCCATTAAAAAAAAAAAAAAGATCAGTCTTTGCTTTAGATTACTTGTGCTAGATTATGTAAATCGCTGCATCTTACAGTTAAGGAAATGGGGCACTGAAGCCAAGTGACGTAGGTTGCACAATAGTTAACAGCAGAGCTAAGATTAGCACTCAGTACTCAGAGTCACACAGTGTCCACCAGAAATGTTAAGACTAAAACCATTGCTCTAACTCAGTGATGGCGAACCTTTTAGAGTTTTCAATGATAACAAACAGCCCACAGTGGCACGCGTGCCATAGGTTTGCCACCATCGCTCTAACTCATGATCATACCATTTACATAGGTTAGCTGCTAGCGGCTGATTATGTTCTAGAAAATAAGTGTCAAAATATTTTATAGCCGTAAACATTTACTGAGTACTTGTGTAAGGCAATGCTCTTTTTTTTTTTAATGTTTGAACTAATTTTCTTATTTCAAGACTGACAATGATAATACAGTATCAAATTCTTCAGCGTTACTATTGAAAGCATCTTGCCAGGCACTTCTCTGAGGGGGCAGCGATGATGATCTCCTTCATTCCTGGGACAATCTTCTCTGGGAGGCAAACTCTTCTGCACCATTTGGAAGAAACTAAAGGTTCAGCATCTTGCTTGTGGTCATCCCAGCTTCTGAACATTAAGTCTAAGACCTGAGCCTTAGAATCTGACTGTCAGGGCTCTACTTTCCCTCAGTACTAGGCTGCTTGTTTCTAAAGGACCTGTTGTGTAAGCTCTGCTTACACAAGGGTAAGACATTGTCCTCCCAAAATTGTTGTACAGATTTAGTGCAATTGTGATCAAAATACCATTACCATACCTCACAGAACTAGAGAAAACATTCCTAAAATTCATCTGGAAGCAGAAGAGACCTAGAATAGCAAAGGCAGAAGAGCAAAGACAATCCTGGGCAACAAAGGCAAGGCAGGGGGCATCACAATCCCTGACTTGAAATTATGCTACAAAGCTACTGTGATAAAATCAGCATGGTACTGGCAAAAAAACAGAGCAGTGGAACAGATTAGAACATGCAGACACAACTACAAACACACTCAGCCACCTTATCTTTGACAAAGGGTCCAAACGTGTTCACTGGAAGAAAGATAGCCTCTTTAATAAATGGTGCTGGAAAAACTGGCTCTCTACATGCCGAAGACTAAAACTAGATCCATCTCTATCACCATGCACTAAAGTCAAAGTGGATCAAAGATCTAAATATTAAAGCAGAAACAATAAATCAACTGGAAGAGAAAGTAGGTAGAAATCTTGAAGACATGGGGATAGGCACAGAGTTCATGAACAAAACCCAAACTGCACGGGAAACAAAAGAATCAATAACTGGGATCTCATCTTATTAAGAAGCCTTTGCACATCAAAAGAAATCACCAACAGAGTGAAAAGACAACCCAGAGTGGGAAAAAATTTTAGCCAACTGTCTCTCAGACAAAGGACTTATATCTAGAACATATAAAGAATTGAAAAAAATCAGACCCCCCAAATTCAAAGACCCAATCCAAAAGTGGGCATCTGAGATGAACACACACTTCTCAGATGAAGAAATACAAATGGCAAATAAATATATGAAAAAATGTTGAACATCACTAGTCATTCAAGACATGCAAATTAAAATAACACTGAGATTCCATCTCACCCCAGAAAGAATGGCTATTATCAAGAAATCAACCAATAACAAATGCTGGAGGGGCTGTGGGGAAAAAGGAACCATTCTCCACTGTTGGTGGGAGTGTCGACTGGTGCAGCCACTGTGGAAATCAGTGTGGAGATTGCTCAAAAAACTAGGATTGGAGGTCCCATTTGACCCAGCTATTCCCCTTCTGGGTATCTTCCCAGAAGAACTAAAAACATCATACCACAGCGATATATGTGCACCCATGTTTATAGCAACACAATTTGTAATAGCTAGATCGTGGAAACAACCCAAATGCCCGTTAACTGAGGAATGAATAAAAAAGATGTGGTATTTTTATACAATGGAGTACTACTCAGCCATAAAGAAAGATAAATTGGAGACTTTTATAGGTAAATGGATGCGACTCTAGAAAATACTCACAAGCGAAATAAACCGGACGCACATTTGTAAACATCGTATTGTCTCCCTAGTACGGAAATGCAATTTCACTGTGACTATTCCATTCCTTAGTCTTCTATTTTTACCTAGCTTTTACATGGCTTAATCTTATACTGAGTAATGTTTTTCTCCAAAAGGTATTTGTACATTCTCTAATTCTTGAGTTTGTTAATACATGAGAATGTTTACTTGTTGTCTTTAAAAAAAATTTTTTAAAAAAGATCATAAAACAACACTGAGATTCCACCTCACCCCAGAAAGAATGGCTGTCATCAAGAAATCAGCCAATAACAAATGCTGGAGGGGCTGTGGGGAAAAAGGAACCCTTCTCCAGTGTTGGTGGGAGTGTAGACTGGTGCAACCACTGTAGAAATCAGTGTGGAGACTCCTCAAAAAACTAGGATTAGAGGTCCCAGTCGACCCAGCTATTCCCCTTCTGGGTATTTTTCCAGAAGAATTAAAAACATCGTACCACAGTGATATATGTGCACCCACATTTATAGCAGCACAATTTATAATAGCTAGATCTTGGAAACAACCCAAATGCATATCAACCGAGCAATGGATAAAAAAGATGCGATTTTTTTTTATACAATGGAATACTACTCAGCTATAAAGAAGGATAAACTTGAGACATTTATAGGGAAATGGATGCAACTAGAGACCATACTCGTAAGTGAAATAAATCAGACTTGCATGTGTAAACATCGTATTGTCTCCCTAGTTTAAGAAGCTGAAAGAGTAATTAAGATCCAAAATGTACAATGGGAAGAAACTGTTCAAAAGGAAAGAGAAACTGGGATGGGAGAAAGGAGAAAAGAAGGAAGGGAGAAGGAAAAATAAATAAATAAATAAATATATATATATATATATATATACACACACACAAGGTAGTTAAGATAGTTATACTATTAATTGCTATTAGTTCATTGAAAAGAAAGGTTTGTGCCTATATTGTGTGATCGGTTTTCAAGCCTATATCTTGTAATCTGAGCAACTACTTTGAAGATAACAATATGCAATGTACTAATCATTGTCACTCTCCTACAATCTTGTTTTGAAATTTTGTACCGTTGTTTTTATTATTTTTTTCTCTAAAATAAAAAAAGAATGAAAGGGAAATGAAGACATTATTAGGTAAAAGAACTTATTGCTAGCATATGTGCTCTGTAAAAAATACTAAAGGAAGTTCTTCAAGCTGAACAAAAATGACACCAGATGGAAGCTTAGATTTTCAGAGTAGGATGAAGATTATTTGTAAGAAATTATAAATATCTAAATAAAGGCAAAATGTTCAGATTCTTATTGTGTCCCCACTCCTTTCCCCCTCCTCCTAATATTTTAATAAAATATATAAGTTCTGAAGAAAAAAAAAGGACATTGTCCTTGTCTGTTATGGGGCGCGATTGCTAAGTGACTGGTTTTAGTCTCAATAATATAACCAATAAATGGGTGTGTAGTTGCTCGCCATGAACATTTTTCAACTCTTCTATATGTTTAAATTTTTTATTTTGTTTATAATAAAATGTTGGAAAATTACGATATACAGTGAATATGCACGTGTGTTTATATCTATTATCAACTTCTGGAGAAAAAATTTTAGCTAAAATAGTTTTGCATAGTGATTTCAAATGACCACTTTTCATAGTCAAGGCCTAATTCAGCTAATTGTAAGCATTAGTGAAAAAAATAAATGGAAGAGGAGAAATAACTAGAAACGCAAAATACATTTAAAGAGGGAAATTTAAGTAGAAAAAATTTAAATTTGGAAGAATCAAAAATATTACTCATCATATGCCTTGTGGTTCTTTCAAACCTATCCTTACATAAGCTGATATTTTATATTAATCTAAAAGCATGTACTTAATATAAATTTATATAGTATTAGAAAAAGCCAGAAGACAAATTCTTACTCCATGATCTAAATGCCTCTACTTTTATTGATTAATGAATTCCCTTTCCATGTAAATTATTTTCATTCTGAACTACAAGATAAACGTTACTTGTCTTCTTTTAAGAAAAACGATGCTAAAGCACCTAAAAATTAAATCAGAGTAATTCAGGTATCCGACCAGAATATTGTGATTGCATGGGTTGAAATGGATTTTCCCCAAATTTGCTGCCTTCATCAGTATGCTCTCCCCCCCCCACCTTATCACATTGCTTAATTGCTTATAATCAGGTTTGGCCGATGGTTTTGTTCACAAAATAGGCTTTTATGTATTGATTGATGTACAAATTTAAGCTTCATTGCAAATATCTGAGTAGGTTAACACCATTTAACACCTTGAAGACTCTGCATAATAAACATGAATTGTTAAAACTTTTAAACATTTAACCTTTAAAATCATCATCAAAACCAGTCATAACTGTAGGCAAGAGATGTAGGACGGAGGAGGGAAAGAGGGGAAGGGGACGTAGAAAGAATTAAGATGTGTTGTGCACATGTACCGATGCTTCGTGATGAGTGATATCATGGTGGAATGGAAGAAGTTAAAAATAAAATAAAATAAGTGAAATACAGTGCATCTAGATTTTTGTTGGGAACACTACACATCAAACCATGGCCTTGTGCCCGCTAGGGAAGTGCTGTGCCACTGAGCTACGCTCCCGGCTGTGATTTTTTTCTTTTTTTAATGTGCGGGTACCGGGAGTCGAACTCAGGACCTCGTGCATGCCAGACAGGCACTTATGCCGCTGAGCTATATCACCGGCCCCTGATGGTTTTAACTGGTGGGAAAAGATCTCTATTTGTAGGAGAGCATTCTTGATTAGCTTTTAGTGTTTTATACTGTAAAGCATTTCCTCAGTTATTCTCTGTATTCTATGATAAGTATACATGATGGATTTCATGAATTGTATTAAAGTAGGTAATTTAAGTTTGAAAAATTATAAAATACCGTGGGCTTTCCCATATCATAGTGAGATAAGTCACATTTTTCTTTTAATTTTTAAAAAATTCCAGCTAAGGGTCTAATACAGGTTAAAAAGAACAAACAGGCCAGGCGTGGTGGTGCACGCCTGTAATCCCAGCCCTGGGGAAGCTGAGGCAGGAAGCCTGCTGCGAGTTCTAGGCTAGCCTGGGCTACAAAGTGAGTTCAAGGCTAGCCAACTGCATTGTAAAACCCTGTCTCAAAACAAAAGACAAAAACAAACAAACAAGCCTGAAAATTGTCAGAAACTGCTTCTAGTTTCTGTTCATGTACCCTTCCTCTCCCGCCCCACAAGCAATATTTATCAAACTTACTTTAAACTGCATGTTTAATTTTTCCTTCCAAGTTAACACTAGATACAGGAAACTCTAGAAATCATAACGAAGACCGAAACAAGTTCCCCTTCTTCCTAAAATGTTTGCCTAACTGTAATAGCTTTAACTTGTACATAGAAATATACGTTACATCCATTTCTCTTATTCTATACAAAATCCCAGTAAATATTTTCCTAACGGGGGTATGGGGAATTTGTTCTCTCAAATTAAAGGGTTTTTCCCATTAAAAAAATATTTTAATAGCTCTAGTTACAGAAATGTGTTCTCAAAATAACAGTTATACTATATTCTAGTCTACTTCAGTTATTTCTATATGGAAACTTCAACAAAATCAGTTTATCACAGTCATAAAACACATAGAATCAACACTGAAAAACCAGAATCTACACAGAATAATTGCAAATGCAAGGGTATACTACTCCGAAATAATGGACCCCCCTTTGAAAAATGCAGGCAATTAACAGAAAATGTAAATAAATTAGTTGAGCTCAAGTTTAGTCCCTGAAAAACACTTAAACTTTCTTTATTTCTTTATACTGTTTTATGAAATAAATAATCCAATCTAAACTGCTTGATTTGTGCTCACTTTGGCAGCACATATACTAAACTGCTTGATTATCATTATTTGCTTTTGCTATTTATTTCAAACTATCAGGCTCATGTATAAGGTTGCAGATTGATATAGGATGTGTCCTATTATTAGTCTACAACTAGTTGTCCACACGCATTAATAGAAACAAAGCTATTGTGCTCGTCATAATTAGAATTCTCACGTGTGTTCAGGGAAACTATACAGAAAATATTTTAAAATATTAAAAGTTAGATTTATTTTTCCTTGCTGACTTATTTTTGGATTTTAAAACCGATTCTCTGATCTGTAATCTAAAATACCTAATGCCACATGATTATTTGGTATAATAATAAAAAGGAAGAAATAGTATGATAATGTATAATGGTATCATAAGTGGGTTAAAGGCTTCGTGCAATAATTTTGTTGAAATTGAACTCCACAAAGTTCAAAAAAAAAAGGAACTCCAAGTAGAAGTCTGTAAGCACCTCCGCGGGTGAGGTCTTGCAGAATTTGGAACTCGCACCACCCACGGATGTTGACAAAAGCTGACTTTTGTTTTCGAGGTTGACTTGTGCAGCAAGAAGCTAGTACGGGCGGAGCAGCTCATCGGAGGCCTGGGCGGAGAGAGGACGCGCTGGAGCTACTCGGCCCTGGAGCTGGGGCACCTGTACGTCAACCTGACCGGCGACATCCTCATCTCCTCGGGGGTGGTGGCCTACCTGGGCGCCTTCACGTCCAACTACAGACAGGTGAGAGACGCACGGCCTGCCCGGCCTGCTCCCACCGCAGCTTGAGCCGGCTGCAGGCCTTCTGGTTTTGTGGGTGGTTTGGGATTTTTCTGGTAGGTACAAGGAACAGCAGAATATATCTAGAGGATTTCTGGGTGTGTGGTTTAGTTCTCCTATCCGTTTTCAGCGTGGTAGCCGGAAGAAGGTTTGTTTTCTCCATGAACAAAGTGCTATCGAGGAGTTGACAAGGTTTTCTGTTGGTGACCTCCAGCCTCATCTCTGTCTGTTTCTTTGAATGTTTTAAAGAACCAAATCAAGGAGTGGACAAATATGTGCAAAGAAAGAGATATACCCTGCTCCGATGAGTATTCGCTGATGAGCACCCTGGGAGAGGCAGTGACGATTCGAACTTGGAATATTGCCGGATTACCTTCCGACTCATTTTCCATCGACAACGGGATCATCATAGTGTAAGGCAAACAGGATCTTTATTAAATAATCAGTGGATTTATTTATCTGCAAGCCTTTCGATAAGTCTAGGTAGTAAATTTTACAGTATTGAAAAAATTTAGCTAGCTAAATTAAGTATGAATATCTGCATCCCTTTATTCATATTAAAATAGTTGAATATTGGAGACCATGGTAAACAAATAAATGAAATGGCTTTTGCTTAATTTTTAACCAATTTTTAGGAGACAGAGAAAAACGTTCCCATAAACGAAGTCTAAATTTTCATTCCCAGAAAACGTGGAGTTTGGTTGTTATCAATTCATGGGGTGTGCAGCAAAGGGCTGGCGGTAGTGACTGCGTCATTCCAAATTCTGTCCAAGGCCTGGGTGTGGGACCAGTTTTAATTCTCCAAGTATGTTTCCGGGGTCACCGGGCTGTTAGACAGTGGCCACCCTTCCTGGACTCTCCCCTGGTGAGAAGATGAATCCCACATACACTGAGCGGGGACAGCCCGGGGTGCCTGTCCCGCCTCCTCCTCCTCCACTTCCTCTCCCCACAATCTCACTTCCCGGAAGCCAGGCCCTCTTCCGGCCCCAGTGTGTAGACGATCATCCCCTGTGTTATCTTCAATCTAGGCCAGTCTTCCCCGGGGGTTACTATGTTGGGAATAGCACAGATATTTCTATAATCTCTAGCAAATACTCAACTCTGTGTTACACAAGTGTTTTGACTAGTTGTTAGTTTACTCCTGACAAAGTAACTGTATGATGGTGCTCAGTTTACAGTAAAAATGGTTGAGGTATAGATGTAAAACATTAAAATAGAAGCAACCACTAAATATGATGGCTAGTTACTCTTAATTTTTTGTGTTTAGTATTTACGAAAAACATGCCATAAATTAAAACTCTGGTGAACACATTTCCCTCTTCTTTTATTACTGCTCAATAAATTTTCCTGACATGTGGATTTCTTTAGCATTTATTTACTGAATTGTTCTACAAGGATTTGAGGCATGTGCGATTTGATTATAATGTGAAACAGGATAAAATTCGATGAGACCACCTAGGGGAAAGTGAAAGGAATCATTTCCTAGTAGATCTTCCTCGTTTGGCCTGGAAGTGTGTTCAAAGCTTTCTTGTAACTAAGCCAGAAAAGAAAAACTATGCCACATAGTTCTACTTAATCAAGTAAATATTTTACTTAGGCAAACTTTTTCAGGAACTAATCTTGAATTATTTTTAGGAAAAACATTACAAGGCTTTTCTTCAGGAGACTAAACTTAAGTACTAGGTTCTTTGATATGATAATACAAATTGATCTAGAGAAAGTGGAGATTGTAAATAAATGTTACATGTGTGTGTCAGCAAGGCCTTACCTCCGTGGTGGCAGCGAGTTCACTGTTGAATTACTCAGTCATAGTTACTGTCAACAAGAGTCCGCTTTGCTGTTTACAGTTAGAGTGTACTTTAGAGGCTGACATATATGGGAAAGTCCTGAAATTTTAGAATGCCAACTTTTCTTTTCACTTTTGTCCAACTGGACCAATCAACTTGACCCTGAAGAATAGCAATTTTTTGTTGTTGCTGCTGCTGCTGTTTTCCTCTCAGGAAAGAAGGTCTTCCCACACACTTGTGCCTCTAGCTGGTTGCATCCTGCGGAGCAGTGTTACCTCCGCACGGTGGGGACTTGCAATTTCTATACCTTGCTTGCCCCTAGCAGGTGTCTGTGGCCACTATGTCCATCTGAGGACAGATGGCATCTTATTTGCTAGCAAATAAATATACCTTCTCTTTGGGGTCTACTCATATTTTAATAATAATAAAATTGTTGATAAATTTCATTCTAATTTTTAAAATTTCAAAATTCAAATTGTTTCATGATTATTCTTCAAGGCAACACACACATATTTTGGGAATGAGGGAGGAAGCAAACAGTGTTAATGAATCGTAGCCCCTCCGTCTTTGCTACTTGTTTATAAAAATGTTGAAATACTTCACTAAGAAGAAAATATTAGTATTATTCATTCTTGGCTTCTGTCTTAGTTACTTTTCTCATTGCTGGGACAAAATATCCCAGCACCCACAAGTCAAAGGAGGAGAGGTTTATTTTAGCTCACATTTGAAGAGGTTTTAGTCCATAGTCTGCTGGCTCCAAGGCAGGGTGGAGAGGGAGAGAAGCCTGATGGAAGAAAAACAGCTCATGGCATGGCAGGCAGGAATGAGCATGTGATCAAGGGAAGAGGAGGGCTATTTATATGTACATCTCCAGACCATGCCCATGGTGACCCACTTCTTCCCACTAGGCTCCACCTCCCAACATCACGCCCAGCTATAAACTGGACTGATCCAGTATCACACACCATGATCCAGTCACCTTGAAAAAGCCCCACCTATGAGTCCATGAAGCTTTGGACTCAACCTCTAGATGTAAACTGTGACAGGTGCTTTAGTCAATGTATTTTGGTAATCTTGCACTGAGAGGTTGGAGTGAGTAGGCTGAAAGGGATCACGTAAAAGTATCTGGTAAGTCTCTTCTGGTCCTGCATTTTGCAGAGACGCTCGCCTGGCAACGATAGGAGCCAAGACTCAGCGCTCAGTGAGGACTTGATCCTGGGTTCAGTGCTTTTTGCAGATTACCTAAACTGGACAAATCTATAAAATTTGGGCAAGTGAAAACATAATTAACTTTTGGGACTGCTGACACCTAAAAGTCATTGGTTAATTAGAATTGAAAATGTTCATGATAATATCAAATGTAATTGGATTGTATCTGAACATTTCTCTGGTAAAGAATTAGGACTGTTTGCTTGGTGAGAAGATCAGACCGATGCCTTATGTAACCCTGCTTAAAAAATAATAAAATAAAAGGAGTTTTCATTTCACAGGAGAGAGACATATTACTTTTATGTTGGGAGCTATAATAAAGGAGGGCAACACCCACCTTCTCTTGCCTGCTTTTTTGTATTTGTGTGTGTGTAAAGAGGAAAATAGCAAAAACCTCTGAAATGCATTACTGCTGTGAATTCAAATTCTGTGTCCGTCTGTGTAGACTGCAGTGAGCAGGTATTGTCACGGCAGAAGTCTGTACTTTTCAAAACCCCTGAGAGCACCAAATAACAATCCTCTCTAGACAATAACAAAAGAATAAAGACTGTCAGAACCGGACACCGAGTGCTGTGAAATTTAGTTTCTATTTGGGAACTACTGATTTTAAAGCTTTTGTGGATTCAAAGATTTGTATTTGATGGAAGAAAAAAGATCGCATGGAGGAAAATGTTTTTTCTTGTCAAAAAAATAATGCAAAATAATAATGGAGAAGTAGTAAACAATAAATAGAGTGGAGTACATGTTCATTTTGAGTTCAGGATTTATTTTCCTTTAGAATGAAGCTATTTAAACCAGTACATGTTACGTATAGCTTTCCACAATGATTGTTGCTGTATATTGTTCTAAAAACTGGTCCTTTCGGAATTTTATTAATCTGTTATTTTATGGAAACCTAATTTTTAAAAACAAATATAATAAGCTGAAGTCAAACATTGTCCCGTCTTTGCATCAAAAAATTGTTACATTGAGAGCATTGTTTGGTGAAAATAAGATTGTAGGTGGGTGTGGCAACGCATGTCTATAATACCCTGGGGAGGCTGAGGTAGGAGGATTGAAAGTTCAAACCTAGCCTGGACAATTTCTGGAGAGGCTGCCTCAAAATTTAAAATAAATAAATAAAAAGGGCTGGGAATGCTGGGGATGCAGCTCCATGTGAAAGCCCTGGATTTAATCCCAGTAACATACAGAGAGAGAGACAGACAGACAGAGACAGAGAGACAGAGACAGAGAGATTGAGAGAAACAGAGGGAGAGATGGACAGGACAGAGGATGTGATTGTTACTGGGTGTAGAGCAACATCTGTTTGTATTGTCACACACACACACACACACTCACACGGAGTGGGGGTAACAAGGGGTGGCTATTCTGGTTTTGCTAGCACAGTGTATTGCAAACATTATCCTTTTTCTGTGAATTTTGCTTTTGCCTCTGTGGAAAATCAGTTGTCCATATACATATGGGTCTGTTGCTGGTGTTTTATTCTTTGTCTGTTTTGATGCAAGCACTGTACTATATTACCCAGACTTTTGAAGCTTCCTAATGAAGTCTTGAAGTCAGGTAATGTGTTCTACACTTTTATTCTTTTCCAAAGTTATTCTCTCTAGTTGTTACCAGTTGTTACCGCCTAATATAAATTTTGGGGTCAGTTTTTAAATACTACAAAAGATCCTCCTGGAATTTTGATTGGGACTACATTGACACTATAGATGAATTTGCGAGGATTTGACCGCTTCATAACTCTTCTAATTCATGAACACGGTATATTTCTCCATTTCTTTAGGTCTTTGATTTCTTTCATTGTTTTGCTGTCACATTTATACACAGTATTTTTTAAAAACTTTGCATACTTTTGTAAATGTTACTGAATTTTTTTTTACTAGTGTTAGGCACGATTAATTAGAAATAGCTTCCTGTTTTCTGAAGGAGATTTTGGCATACTGACTTTGTACTTTGCAGCCTTTTAAAACTCATTCGACTCTCCATGTAGATCCATTGAGATACTGCGTGTGGACAATCATTCTGCCTGCAAATAGTGACAGTTTCGCTTCTTCCTAATCTGTGTGTCCTTCCTGTCTTTTCTCCGGTTTATTGCACTGATAGCATAAAGCTGGACAGGGTTAGTTAAAGTGGACATCGTTGCCTGCACGATAGGTGGGAAGCCAGTGATCTCATCGTCACGTGCAGCTCTCAGGGAGTTAGTGCAGCCATACATTCTTTTTATCAGGTGAGAAGTTTCCTTCTAATTTGCTGAGGACTTTTAGCATTAATGGATTCTAAATGTCAAATACTTTTTCTGTATCTTCACTTTTTCCACATCAGTAGATCTATTGGGATGAATTTATAGATTTTTATGTTCAGTGAATTTTTATGAATATAGTAAATTATACGGATTGATTTTTGAATGTTGAACCAGCCTTGCATTCCAAGAATAAAATAAACCTGGCTTTCATCCAATTTGCTGATGTCTTATTGAAGATTTCTACATTTATGTTGATGAGGTATATTGCTTTGTGTTTTCTTTTATTGTAATGTCTCTGTGGTTTTGCTATCAGGGTAATACTGGTCTAATAATAGGAACTGTGAAGACTTCTGTTTTCTGGAAGAGATTGTATAAAATTTAAAAATTATCCCTTCTGTAAATGTTTGATAGACATGACCCAGAAATTATTTTCCTAAAATTTTCTTTGTTGAAAGAAAATGAATTCAATGATTAAAATAATAGTCTATTCAGCTTCTATTTCTTCTTAATTCTGAGTTTCAGTAGTTTCTGTCTTTCAAGAAATTGGTCATTTTCATCCATGTTGTCGAATTTCGGGGTACAGAGTTGTGTATGACATTCCCTCACCGATCTTTTATTGTCTGTAGGGTCTGTAATGTTAATCTCTTCTCTCTTTCCTGATTTTTGTTTTGTGTCTTATTTCTTTTTCTTGGAATATCAGTCTGCTAGAGTTTGATGAATTTTGTTAATCCAATCTAGGAACAATCGATTAAGCATGATGTCAAGGTGTGCTTGTGAGGATGTTTCTGGATGAGACTAGCATGGAACTGGTAGATCAGTGAGTAAATTGCCCTCCCCAGTGTGAGATAGGATCATCCAACCCACTGAGAGCCAAAATAGAACAAAGGTTAGAGGGAGGAGAAATTCATCCTTTTTGCTTCCTGCCTGCTCTCAGCCCTCAACTGGGATCTATGCCACTGGCTCGCCCAGTTCTCAGGCCTTCCCACTTGGACCAAATTACAATAGCAGCTGTCTCGGGTCTACGGCTCCCAGAGATTGCGACTTCTCAGTCTCAAGATTTGTGCAGACCAATTCTTCATGATAAATGTACAAATCCCACGAGTCCTGTTGGTTTGGCTAATACAGCTGACACTGAAGTCCCTCCCAACAGTGGTATTTTTATCTCAACACTTTTGCATAATTTAAATAGAAGGGACATTATTATATTTACCACAATGCTTACCATTTCGTTGCTGTTCTTTTATTTCTAAACTTGCAGGTTTCCCTGTTGTATCGCTTTGTGTCAGGCTGGGGGACTTTAGCATTCGTTCAGGGCAGGTCTGCTGACAAAAGCTTTCTTACTTTTCTTAATATGAGAATCTCTGTATTTTTTTTCTTTATTCTTGAAAGATATTTTTCTGTCTTGTATATAGAATTCTTATTCTTTGTGTGTCACATAATCTTGGATTGTACTGTGGGACTTTTGAATGTGAAACTCCGAATCCTGTTAAAATCCTCTGGGTAAGATTATTTTTGTTTTATCAGTCAAAGAACTTGATTAAATTTAGACCTCAGTGTCTGTCTTTCCTCCAGTGGATGATGTTTGCCAGTGTCAGTTCAGATCTGAAAGCCTTTGATAAGCTTTTTGGACCTGCTCCTCAGTACACATTACTCAGAGTGGAGTCCGGAACTTGGATTTATGGCGCAGTTCAAAGCCTCTGCTTTGCTTCCTTAGACGGCTCGCATGCATGCACAGCTTGGGTAGTGGGCCCAGGACTAGCATCTGAATTCCCGGAGTGAGTCAGTCCTGGCTTCAAGTCTTTCTTCTCTAAGATTTCCCTGCACTTTTCATATCCCAAAAGCCCCTTCTCCTGTTTTTCTGGCCAGAAAGATGGAGTTCTCTCAGAGGTTTATCTTCCCATACAGCTGCACAATTCCATGCCAACACTTGGGCCAAAGTGGCAAAAGCAAAGGGAAAAAGCGACCCGGAGTACCCTGGCATTCTGTGAACGGCAGAATCCTGCCTTGCTTGATTCTCCCACCCGGTGAGATTTGCTTTTGCTCAGCGGCTTAGGTAAGTGTACCACTGCTTGCTTCCACCACGGTAATTCAGTTCTGAGACCGAGGTAACCTTGGGCAGATGCAGAAGAGAGAAAAGAAAGAGCAAAAAGCACTTAGATTCCGCCCCATACTCTCTGGCTCACTGATGGTCACTTTCTCATTTCTCCAGTATGAGTTTTTGCTCCCTATGTCTACTGCATAGTCCCTTTATCAGTCCAAAAGATAAAAAGAAGGAAGAAAATGACAGGGAATTCTCTCTTCTTTATTGGTCATTCTTCAACTTTGACTTTCCTCGCATTCCCTTATTATTCCTAGAATCTGCAAGTAGTTGCCTTTTGTATTTTTTTTGTTTTTTGTTTTTTATAGAGCTTTTAGGTACTCAATACAGAGTAGGCTACAATGGGCTTAGCTTCCCTTGGTCACCACCTGAAGTTCTTTCCTCTGACTTTGAAATGCTGTTCATTGGACCACTATTATCTATGCACGGGTAATCTCTTAGAGAATTTAAATTTTCATTGATTTAATTTGTATGGCACTTGCCAGATATTTTTTGCTGTTTTCAAAATCAATAGATCGCCAGGTGTGGTGGCTCATGCCTGTAATCCTAGCACTCAGGAGGCTGAGGTGGGAGGATCGCCATGAGTTCAAGGCCAACCTGGGCTACATAGTGAGTTCAAGGCCAGCCTGAACTACAAAGTGAGACCCTGTCTTAAAACAACAAAACAAAAACAACAAAAAAAACCCAATCCAAAATCAGTAGATTGTTGAATACAAGTTTTATTTGATGTAGGGAAAAAGAACAAGGAAGAATGATTTGGACCCTTCCCGCAAAGAAATATACAATTTAGTTGGGTGATCTAGTTTAAAAAATTATAGAATTACCATAATAGAATAGTATTCTATGAAAGTACCATAAATGTAATCTGAATGAATTACTAAAGATATTCAGAGAGAAAAGAGATCAAGAAAGGCTTTGTGGACTCCGTAGCTTTTGAGCTGACCTCGAATCATGGGTAGGATTTGAACATGAAAAACAGGAAGAGGTGGATTTTGGACAAAGAAACAGCATGATCATGGGTCATGTGGTTTGAAAAAAAAATGTGGGAGATGCAGAAAGAAGAGCGAGTCCCTGAATTTCTTTAGGGAAGCATAAATACTTTAACACTCACACAATCCTCCAAGCCTAAAAATACTTCTAAAATACGACAGAAAGAAAACTTCTACATGTTCATACTTTCTAATTTCATACTTTCATACTTTCTAATTTCTTTTTACATCCCCTTATTTTCTTGGTTCTCCTTTCATCATGTAATTGTATCTGAGATATTGCACTGACCTTTTGGTCTTTTTTCCCTAAATATAATTACTGTTATGGACTGAATTGCGTTCCATCCCCACCCCAGACTCATACGTGGAAGCCATACCCCACAGCTGACTGTATTTAGGAGGGTTTTAAAGTCAGGTGAGGTTGTGAGGGCAGAGCCCTGCTCCGATAGGACTGGTGTCCCCGTGGGAGAGACGCCACGGGCTCTGGCAGAGGTAAAAGGCCAGTGGGGACAGGGAGAAGCTGGCCATCTGCAAGCCAAGGAGAAACTCTGTTGACACCTTAATGCAGATCTCAGGCTGAAGTGAAAAAATACCTGTCACTTAGGCCTTGCCGTCAGCAGTGTTTTGTTAATGGCAGCCCAGGTGGACTAATGTGTCACATAGTGTGGAAATGGAAGAGCCACGCTGTCTTCGTCAGCATTTAAGGCACATAACATGCATTAAAAAATTACTTTCATTTTGGGAGACAAATTACCCAATAAAATTCTAAATTCAGATCATAACAAGAAAGAGTTGAAAATGTCACCCTGTTCCAGTCCTACTTCTCTTTTTCTCCTGCTCCCTCCCCCCATATCTCTTATTCTCTTCTCTTAATGTTTTGGGTGAATTTTTTCTGCTCATTTTTAAAAAAACATGTCCATATCTTCACATACTTGGCCAGGGTTCTGGCTGGATTTATTGAAGCCTCTAAGAGAAAGAATGAGAATGGCAACCTTAAGATTGATTAAAGTCCCCTGAGGCAGGGCGCTGTGGCTGCAACTCCTGAGGTGAGGACAGACACTGGCTCACGCTTCTGTGACCGCTCAAACCTGGGGGGGTGCTGCTGTTTTTATAGCTGGCCGGGGCTGAGTGGGGTAATAAAGCAATAAGGTACAAAAGCCTGACCTTTGGAGAATTTTTTTTTTTATTTTTATGAGTAGATGTTTGCGGGACATAATGATGACATTCATCAGGGGAGGTTGGTTTATGAGCAGAATGCATCTTAATTCTTTTCTTAAATCCTCCTCCCCACCTCTACGTCCCCCTCCCTCCATTTCTTGGTCCCCTCCCCATTTGCAAAAGATCACCCTCCCTGTTTCCTAGTATCTTTTATTTTGCTAATTTATTTATACTTTGGGTTTCTTATATAAGAGAAACCTTGAGAGATTTGATTGTGTGTAAGCCCATGTTTATAGTAGCACAAGGTGTAACAGCTAAATCTTGGAAGTGGCCTATCTGTCCATCAACAGATGGATAAAGGAAAGAAAACGTGGTGTTTATACACAGTGGAATAATACTCTGCTATAAAGAATAAATTTGAGTCATTTGTAGGAAAATGGATGCAGAGACTATATTTCTGTCCATAAGAAGTTCAGGTGATTTGAAATTATGCCTCTCCTGTTTTCTTTAGATCATTATATCTTTAGTGGGAGAGAGAGACCAGTCCTTTCTCTTTTCCTGTCGCACCAAGCACAGCAGGCAGAAGCTGAGGAAGGGAAGTCACGTGATTAATCATGGCAGGCCTGGTAAAGAACTAGAGCTTCTGATTTCCAACCCAGGCATCCTGATGACTGTCACTGAGACGTAATTTGCAAAAGTAGCAAATGTTTCATAATTTAACATTGGGAGAGAGTAATTTCCCAAAAGCAGTACAGAGCACCAGCGCTCCTTGCAAGATGGTTTTGTAGTTGTTCCGGTGTCTAAATGTGTCTGCTTCCAGAACACAGTTTCTCCCAGTAAGTCACAAGGTGGAAGACTGCGGGAGCGGTGAACTTCAAGAAAGCGGCGTGTGCGTGGTTAGAGAGCGCAGAGGCAGGGGTGGCCCGACCGGCGTTGTCTTTGTCCTCCCTTGCAGGAACGCGAGGAGGTGGCCTCTGATGATAGACCCTCAAGGCCAGGCTAACAAATGGGTCAAGAACATGGAAAAAGCCAACAGCCTTCAGCTCATTAAATTCAGCGATCCCGACTACGTGAGGACTCTGGAAAACTGCATCCAGTTTGGCACCCCCGGTAGGTGCATGAATTGGGCACGTCGGGGCGGGGCACGGTTAACCCGAAACTGTGCGGATCATCGCTCGTCGTAAGTGGAGGCTGCTGGTCTCTCTCATTATCCATGAATAATCAGATGAGAGTGCTAGAGATGATAAAGCTCCCAGAAGTCACGCTTTTCTTTGCCACGGTGCATTTGTGATGCTGCTTCTGATTTAACAGATTTAATTTTTGTGCGCTCCTCGCCATTCCTCGGCTCTCGTTCTAAGTCTGCTCCTGCAGGGAAAGGGGCCACTTGACGAAGTGGAGCCGTCGTCACACAGCGCCAGTCCGGCTTTCTAGTCCTCCTCCTCGCGGCTTTCCCTACAGAAGCGGCAGGGCAGAGCGCAGCGTCCACCCTGGCTGTTCGCTGCCAGGCAACGCAGAGAGTAGAAATATGAGGATTTTGAGTCCTGTCTTATGAAGTTGTCACATGGGCAAAACAAAAACCAGGATGCTTCTGGTTTGAGCGAGTCGGGGTCATTAATCATTTTTTAAAATTCATGTCACCTACCAAATTTTGACCAAATCAATGTAAACATTATGAAAATTCAACATAATTAGCTCCAGGGAAAGTTCAACAGGGCGCCCTTGCTACCGGAACTAGTATGGTGTGGAAGAATCGTAACAAACATGCTAGTAGTCCTATGGAAATTTTTGTTTGCATATTAATAATAAGTTAGTTATCAAATATTAATTATGATTTAAATTTCTGTTAAGGTAAACATGAAGTGAAAAATCTACTTATAAAATTTTGTGTTTATATAATGGACACACAGACACGATTCTCTGTTCATTCCACTGGTCTTCTTCAATTGGTGACTTTTAAATTGACGTAAATTTATACATAATTTCGGGTACCATATGGTGTTTTTTGTTTGTTTGTTTTGTTTTGTTCTTATATGCGGGTACTGGGAGTCGAACTCAGGACCTTGTGCTTGCCAGGCAGGCGCTTATGCCGCTGAGCTATCTCACCGGCCCCCATATGGTGTTTTGATATGTATATATGTTGTATAATGTTCAAATTAGGGTAAACACATTTATCTTCTCAAGGATTTATTGTTTCTTCATGGTGAAAACATTCAAAATCCTTTTTTCCAGCTTTTAAAAAAATACGCAGTACGGTACCGTTCTCTCTGTTTACCCCATCGTGGAACAGAGCAGCTGTGTTCGCAGGGTACCCTCATGACACAGGACTTACAAGAAGCGGGGGATCACGAACTCTATCAAATGTTTTGCCTGGTGCTCGCTTAACTTCAGGACCGCTTACATCTCGGTGTAATAAACTTAGAAAGTAGGTGTCTCTCACTAACCCTCATGGCCCCGTGCGCTCTTGTGGCAGAGGCAGTGGCTCTGGATCCACACTGCCTCCGATGCTCGGAGTCTGGTTCAGTGCCTCAGTTTTCTCATCTGTGCTCTGTGTCAGGTACCTAGGGCAGTGTCTGACGAGTGCTCCCTTTACAGGTTCTTCACAGTTGTTTAGTGGAGCTGGGGAGGGAACCCAGGGCTCTGTCACTAAGCACACACCACCCCCAGGCTGCATCTCCAGCCCTGGGCTTTCTATTTTTTTTTTATGTGGATACCAGGAGTCAACCTCAGGACTTCACGCTTGCCAGCAAGCGCTTGTGCTGCTGAGCAGTATCACCGGCCCTTTTTTTCCTTTTATGTAGGTTCCAGGAGTCGAACTCAGGACCTCACACTTGCCGGGCAGGTGCTTATTCCGCTGAACTATCTCACTGGCCCCAGCCCTGGGCTTTCTAGCTGAGGTTGACCAGTCGCCCAGTGTTTTATCCATGGCATCTTACAACATAAGAAAGGCACAGGTGATGCATTGCGAGAATCACAACAGAGGAGACTTCCTGAAAGAATTGGCACCTTACATACTTTAACTGATTAAATTCCTTAATTCTACATAAATATTAAAATAATTTCCATGATATAAGGATGGTTCAACATACATAAATCAAGAAATGTAATATACCATGTTAACAGAGCCAAGGACAAAAATCATATGATCATCTCAATAGATGCAGAAAAAGCTTTTGACAAAGTCCAGCACCCATTCATGATATAAAAAAAAAAAAAAACCCTACAGAAAATTGGAATAGATGGTCTTTATCTCAGTCTTATAAAAGACACCTGTGACAAACCAATAGCCAACATCACACTAAATGGACAAAAACTGAAAGCTTTCACTCTAGAATCAGGAACAAGACAAGGATGTCCACTGTCTGCACTCTTATTCAACACAGTCCTAGAAACTTTAGCCAAAGCAATTAGACAAGAGAAAGAAATAAAAGGAATAATGATAGAAAAGGAAGAAGTTAAGCTATCATTATTTGCGGATGACATGATACTCTATATAGGAGACCCCAAAAACTCCACTAAAAGACTGCTAGGTTTAATAAGCAAATTCAGTAGCATAGCTGGATACAAAGTCAACACTCAAAAATCAATAGCCTTCCTGTACACAAATAACAAACTCATGAGAGAGAAATTAGGGAAACAACACCTTTCACAATAGCATCTAGAAAAATGAAATACCTAAGAATCAATCTAACAAAGGATGTAAGACCTCTACATTGAAAACTACAGTACTCTGAAAAAGGAGATTGAAGAGGATATAAGAAAATGGAAATATATCCCTTCCTCTTGGGTCGGAAGAACCGATATAGTGAAAATGGCCATACTTCCAATATTGTTATACAGATTTAATGCAATTCCAATCAGAATTCCAACAGCATATCTCACAGAAATAGAGAAAACAATCTTAAAATTCATTTGGAACCAGAAGAGACCTAGAATAGCAAAAGCAGTTTTGGGCAACAAAGGCAAGGCAGGGGGCATCACAGTCCTGATTTGAAATTATACTATAAAGCTACTGTGATAAAAACAGCATGGTACTGGCAAAAAAACAGACCTGAAGATCAGTGGAACAGATTAGAAGATGCAGAAACAACTCCAGACATACTAAGCCACCTTATCTTTGACAAAGGTGCCAAACACATTCACTGGAAGAAAGATAGCCTCTTTAATAAAGGACACTGGAAAAAATGGACTCTGCACATGCTGAAGATTAAAATTGGACCCATATCTTTTTTTTTTTTTAATATGCTGGTACCAGGAGTCAAACTCAGGACCTTGCACTTGCCAGGCAGACGCTTATGCTGCTGAGCTATATCACCGGCCCCGGACCCATATCTTTCACCATGCACTAAACTAAATCCGAAATGGATCAAAGATCTAAATATTAAAACAGAAACATGAAATCTGCTGGAAGAGAGAATCAGTAGAACTCTTGAAGACATTGGTGTAGGCAAAGACTTTATGAATAAAACCCAGATCGCACAGGAACTGTCACAAACACACAACAACTGGGATCTCATCTCATTAAAAGACCTTTGGCACAGCAAGAGAAACCACCAACAGAGTGAAGAGACAACGCACAGTGTGGGAAAAAGTGTTTGCCAGCTGTTCCTCAGGCAAAGGACTAATATCTAGAACATATAAAGAGCTCAAAAATATCAGATCTCCCAAATTTAAAGACCCAATCCAAAAATGGGCATCTGAAATGCATACACACTTCTCAGATGAAGAAATACAAACAGCAAATAAACATAGGAAAAAATGTTCAACATTACTGGTCATTTGAGAGATCCAAATTAAAACAACACTGAGATTCCATCTCACCCCAGAAAGAATGGCTGCTATCAAGAAATTAACCAATAACAAATGCTGGAGGGGCTGTGGGGTAAAAGGAACCCTTCTCCACTGTTGGTGGGAGTGTCGACTGGTGCAACCACTGTGGAAGTCAGTGTGGAGATTCCTCAAAAAACTAGGGTTGGAGGTCCCATTTGACCCAGCTATTCCCCTTCTGGGCATCTTCCCAGAAGAATTAAAAACATCGTACCACAGCGATATATGTGCACCCATGTTTATAGCAACACAATTTGTAATAGCTAGATTGTGGAAACAACCCAAATGCCCATTAACCGAGGAATGAATAAAAAAGATGTGGTATTTTTATACAATGCAGTACTACTCAGCCATAAAGAAGGATAAACTGGAGACTTTTATAGATAAATGGATGCAACTAGAGACTCACAAATGAAATAAGTGACAATAAGTGAAATACTCATAAGTGAAATAAACCAGATGCACATGTGTAAACATCGTATTGTCTCCCTAGTGTGAGAAGCTGAAAGAATAAATAATATCCAAAATGTACAATAGATATTGTAAAATGGGGAGAAACTGTTCAAAAGGAAAGAGAAACCAGAATGGGGGAATGGAGGGCCGGTGAGATGGCTCAGCGGCGTAAGCGCCTGCCTTGCAAGCGCGAGGGTCCGAGTTCGACTCCCGGATCCCACATACAAAAAAGGGGCCGGTGATATCGCTCAGCAGCATGGGTGCCTGCTGGTGCACGAGGTCCTGAGGTCGACCCCCCGGTACCCACAAACAAACAAACAAAAAAAAAAAGAATGGGGGAATGGAGAAAAGAAGGAAGGGAAAAACAAAAAAAAAAACATATATATATAGAAGATAGTTAAGATAGATACACTACTAATTTCGCTTAGTTCATTGAAAAGAAAGGTTTGTGCTAATATTGTTTGAACAATTGAATGCTGATATCTTGTACTCTGAGTAACTAATTTAAAGATAACAATACGCAATGCATTAAACATTGTTACCCTCCTATTATGTTGTTTTGAAATTTTGTTCTATTTTTTTCTCTTTAAAATAAAAATTTTTAAATTTTCTTTTAGTTGAAAAGAAAGGTTTGTGCTAATATTGTTTGGACAACTGAATGCCTATATCTTGTACTCTGAGTAACTAATTTAAAGATAACAATACATATTAACCATTGTTACCTTCCTATTATGTTGTTTTGAAATTTTGTTTTCTTTTTTTTTTTTTTTTTTTGTGGGTACCGGGAGTTGACCTCAGGACCTCATGCGCCAGCAGGCGCCTGTGCCGCTGAGCGATATCACCGGCCCTTTTTTCGTATGTGGGTTCCAGGAGTCGAACTCGGGCCCTTGTCTTGCCAGGCAAGCGCTTACGCCGCTGAGCCATCTCACCGGCCCTATTTTTTCTTTTTAAAATTAAAAAAATTCCCATAATATAATAAGACAGTTATTATAAGATGATAGTTGACCATCTACCATCTGCTTGGCATTCAGGAGATTTCTCCAGTCTTGGTCACATATCTTGATGGCAGAATTCCATAATGATAACAGAGAAAAGAGCCATAAAGATGATCTGTCTTATGTTTTTCAAATTACTGACCACAGCAGTGGGAAAGAAAGCTAATATTATTTTACTACTGAAATGCAATATGAAAGAATAGAGTATGTCAGGCTGCATATAGTACAAAGTAAGGATAAGCATTGTTTCATGAAAATTTTAAAGTTTTATATGTGTATTGTTTACTGGGTCAATATTTAAAATGTATTTTTTTTCTTTGGTGGGTACTGGGGGTCGACCTCAGGACCTCGCGTGCCAGCAGGTGCCCATGCCGCTGAGCGATATCACCGGCCCTTTTTTCGTATGTGGGTTCCGGGAGTCGAACTCAGGACCTCGTGCTTGCCAGGCAGGCACTTACGCCGCTGAGCCATCTCACTGGCCCTAAAATATATTTCTTACTTAAAGTTTCATGAAAACTTAAAAGAAAAACCTTGAAACCCAATAGTAATTCCAAACACTTTATTTTATTAACAAGGTAGGTGAGGTACTAGAGAATGTTTGTGAAACAGCTAAGAATGCAGCTAGTTAAGGGCAGTGCTGAAACAACCCGCTTCTGCCTCGTCCAGTCCCTCCTGTGTCATATGATGAAGACATCCTGTGGGTTAATTTAACATATATTTTGGAATGAACTCCTTTTAAAATGGCTAATGCTTTATTTGCCATGCCTCCGAATGTTAATCATTAGAGAAAAGTGAAAAGTTTTAATCTCTTACAGAAAAAGAAACTGGTGGCAGATTTTATAGTTATTTTTCTATTTCACCATCAAGTAAAAGAATCAGTTACTGTTGAAATATAAGTGGCTAGGGACGCCTGCCTTTCAGAAGTTATCTTTAGATGGTGGCTATTTGGGGACGGTGGCTTTTGATTTGTCATCCCTCCCAGCCAGCCTGGGTTGAGAAGGCAGAGAGAGATTTCTGCCTACTTCACCTACCTGCCTCAATTTGGATGAAAGCCAAGTCTCTCTTTTCTTTTTTAAATTTTAAGTTAAGATCCTCTTTGGAAAAAGAAAAGTATTCTGTTGCTTTAAAAAAAGGTTCGAAAGCTAATATTCTAGGAAATATTATTAGTATCAGCTATACCAGTGGATAAAGTCTGCATTGGATATTAGTCATAAAATTACTAATGATAAATCAATCTGTATAGAAGATCTTTTTAATGACTTTCCATTGAATTGTGAATTGTTGGTAGCCAGCCTTCCTTGTTTTCCTGTTTTACCTCATAGCACTTTACTCCCCCGCCTTGTGTAATGACTATATATATATATATATATATACTGAATCAAGAATGCACAACTACCTCTGTTTAATGTTTCATTTGCATGTTTGTTTATTCATTCAACCATAAACATTTATTTTGCGATGACTATCATGTACCAGGCACCATGTTGGGCATCCCCTTCATGGGAGATATAAATTCCCTTTTGTTGGTGCGACCACTATTTTGGGATTTTTGACACTTACAACTGAACCTAACTGTAAATAACATACCCAGGAGTGGAAAACTCGGCAAGTATATCAGCATAACTTCCAGGAGATAAAATATACTAAGCCAAAAAGCAGCTAAAAACATTTTGCTGAAAACACAAACTTTAACAATATATTTTACCCATCAAACTATTAAAGTCACAAATATATACCAAATGCGGATAGCGTCACAGGGGTGTTCAGAGGGTGAGTTAGGAGCTTGGTTGTTTGCTCACTGGTGTAGCTGGTTTTATCTTAGCTCCTTGTTCTGGATTCATCTGTAGAACAAGGGAAATAATGGCCCCTGGCTTTTAAAGTTGTGAGTCTGATGGGAAAATACAATGTCAGCATGATGTTCAGCATTTGTAAGTACAGTGATATGATGTAAAATTAGGCTTAAAACATACAACAGAACAAATGCCCATTGCACCTCTGAGATGAAACAGCTTTTGGGGAAAATAGTTTGGCAGTATACATAGATTTTTAAATGCTCCTACCACTTGAACATTAGCTCCTCTCTGAGGTCTTCACCCTGATAAGTAACCAGAAATGAACACAAAGGTTTATTCCAAAGGATGTTCACTGTAGCATTATTAACAACAGTGGAAAATGAAGCAACCAAACAATACAAGATTACCATATTTAATACCTTGTAATGCACTCATATTACTTCACCATGAAAAATTATATTTTTATGCAAGCAGAAAATGAAAATGAGTTTTAAAATCATCTGACATACCTCCTTGGGTCAATATGTCAGCACTGGCAGAAATTGCTAAGAGCACAATTTTAGGAATTCTTTAGCCAGGAGTAACCTTGGGACGTGCAGAACATGTCTATACTGTCTCGAGATCCAAATACCTCTCATTCCAGAGCCCTGATTGCCCTCTCTCCAGCAAGACAGCACCCCAGAAAGTGCCCTGGCCCAAGATTGGCTCTGTCCCAACACCGTAATGTAAGACTTTATCTGGTGAATACGTCAAGAACCTTAACATGCCGCTCTCCTCTTATCCAGGGATTCCTCTTCTAGAATACATCAGAAGAAAATATGCAAAATGGGAAGTTTTGCATATTTACTACATAAAGCAAGAAAATTCCAAATACCTAATAGTAAAAAATGAGAGAAGATGAATATGTTTACCAGAGTTTTTAATAATGGGAAAATATTTGTGCTATCATGTCAAGCAAAATAATCAGGGTGCAAAATTTGATATGTTATCTAGCCTCAACTGTTCATGAGAAAAGATGAAGAAAAAAGCTTAAGAGAGAAAATAATTTATTTAGTAAGCCATTACCCTGCCTATATGGTTTTGTGTCATTTTCTACCAAACTATAAATGGTATGAATCAATTAAGGAAAATATTTAAGGAGAGAGAGAGTAGGAAAATCTTAGTAGAAATAGTTTTCCAATTTCTTCTTTATGCTTTCGTGTATTTTCATAAGCATGAGTTAGTTTTATAGTTAAAGATACAGCAACCACATAAATAGCTGTGCCTGGAAACGCTTTCTTTCTGCTCTGGCAGCTGATCGTCTACACTGCCATCCTGCTTGGATCCGTAGTGCATCCCGGGCTAGGCAGGGTCTACACAGCAGGACTGGTGGCCTGATTGACTGTTATAGAGGCAGGCAAGGGGACCAGGTTTCCCACTGCTTAAGCCCTTCCTTCCCACGGGAACGCAGTATGTTGATGGCATCATTCCCTATAGTTAGAAGACAAAAGTACTTTTGTAGATACCTAGGGACAGAAGCAGCCTAGAAGGCCGAAAAGAACTCAGGGCAGTGAATGTGTATAGCCAATGCTTAACAGTTGCTTCCTGGTCTTATGCCAGTGTTGCTAGAGAACATTGGAGAAGAACTGGATCCTATCTTGGAGCCTCTTCTACTGAAACAGACCTTCAAGCACGGCGGGAGCCTGTGCATCCGGCTTGGGGACACTGTCATCGAGTACGCCCCCGACTTTCGCTTCTACATCACCACGAAGCTGAGAAACCCGCATTACCTTCCCGAAACGTCGGTCAAGGTGGGTATTCACAGCGAATGTTTCTGTATCAAATGTTACAATTAGTGATGACATTTTCCTCCTGAGCCATGAGAGGAACAGGTCTTCCTAAAAAAATTGGATTTTGTCCCTTTTCACATTTCCTGACATCGCTGTAATTATTTCCAAATGTTGCTTTTGTGTGTGCGGGTAATAAAAGAGCTTTCAGTATGCTGGGAAAAAAAAGACCATCAGAATCTGATTTCTACAATTGATATCATTCTGAGATTTTCATTGTAAAAGTAGATGACATAGTCACATTCTTTCTTTGTCATAAATGATAATATGCTAATGGTTGGAATTGGAATTCTGGAACGGAACTTCGTTCTTCTCAGACTATGCTTGGTGTTATCTACTTTTATATAATTACTCAAAAGAACTGTTTTCAATCACTGTTCTTTCAAAACACTAAAAATTCCTTCAAAGAATAAAGTTAGCTTAAAGTTTTTATCTGCGACGAAGGTGACTCGATGTGCGGCTGAGCTGCACATTGAAGATGACATCTTTTTTCTGGTTTTTATTCCTAATTCTTAGTCGTGGTCAGTACTCAGTAAATGTGGGGTGGGTGAATTGGGTGAGGGGTGGGTAACACGAGCGCTGACTGAGATTCTGAAAGTTACATATAGAGGAAGAAGTTACCCCGCGAGTTAAATGCTCTCCTTCACTGGAAATACTTAAATGAATGCAGGTGTCTTTCCGCAGAGAGGCAGGGAGAGGTTGTGTAACTCGTTCCCTCCACGGTGAATAAACAGCAGGATTGGCTCTGTCAGCACCGCCGTGTGTGTGCAATGTGACTGGGGTGCAGAAGGACAGACAAGGGGAGCTACAACGAGCCCGAGCTCAAGTTGAGGACACTCTTGGGACATTCAGGGTGCCAGGAAGACTGGGGGAGACAGGAAACCCTTGAGCTCAGTTTTAAAAACAATGTTAAAATATGAAAATCCTCAGCCACTGTTTTTAAGTAATTAAAATGCAGTATGCTGTCTAAACACCTAAAGAATACCTATCATCTACCTACGAGAAGAGAGAATATTCAGTGTAGTTAGCAGCCTGGAGTTGAATTCCAGCTCAGTCGCTTACCAGGTGTAGAATTTGAGGCAGGTCATTTAACCTCTCCAAGCCCTGATTGCCTCAACTGTAAAATGGGGATGATAAAAGTCATCTCCTAGAGCAGGGAGAAGACTAAAGAAGTTCATCTTGTGAAATGCTAGAAGGAGCGCTAGGGCTCAGTGTTGAGTGTTAGTTATTAGCATTACTGTGTGACTTTCAAAGATAAATGGAAAAGAATGAAGCATAAGAGGAAATGATAAAGTCCCCAAGCTGTGTTTGGAAAAAAATGTTTAAATAAATAACAGAAAGCCATTTTTACTTTCGAGTAAAATATGTGAAAATATCACACATAACCTAGACAGTCCTTTGTTCACTAACAGCTGGTTATGATGGAAGTCATAAAACGCTGAGGGGAGGAAACCGAGCTATGATTCAGTATTGAAATCCGAAAGATCCCTGGAGTATCTTATGGTTTCATTCTTTTTAATTGCTGGGATTGATTAAACGGGGATTAGAAAACAGAGTGAGGCAGTTACTTGCTTTCATTAACAAATCAGAATACTTCCTCTTGATCCTACTTTTTTTAGGGTCTTTTATATACCTTTTGCTTTCAAAAGCACCCAAGGGGTGGTATCATGCTGCTATAATCCTTTTGAGTCTAAATGAAAATAAAATTATGACACTAAATTCCTATGATTTTAAGTATTTGTGAATAAATGGCTACATTTGTGAAATCTCGATTTCAAAAGATCTGACATTAACAGAATAGGAGGAAGGAATACCTTCTCCAGTGTAAATATAGTGAAATAAAGGTTATCAAACTCATCTTGCTGACACCGTGCCGATAGCTTTTGGATTGAAGCACATGTCACCTGTGCACTCAGACTCTCATGCCACCAGGAGAAGCTTCAATTATAATTTTTCCACAAATAAATGCCACAACAGTAGAGAATTAAATAATATGTAATGAGTTTTCCAAATTGCTCAATTCAAAAATTGTTTATTATCGCATCTAAATTTATGATTATGTCCATAATGATCTGTACTGAGTGGCATCTGAGGCCTGCCTGGGGAAAATGAGGGGAGAGTCCCTTCCAGTCTACACCCAGCAAGCAGCGCCTGGGTTTGGGTGGGAGAAGGGAGTCACCTTCCAGGGCCACTGCAGGATGCTGTTCTACACTTACTGACCCCGGGACGGAAACTTCCTTACCAAGAACACAGAATTACCCTGTTCTCGCAGAGGGAGCATTCTCTTCCACGGTGAGGCAAGAAAACACAGAATCTCCCAGCCAGAGGCCAGAACTGGGACGCCAAGGATGAAAAGATGGAGACCGGAAACCAAGACAGAACCTCAGGACAGCATTGCCTGCTTTCAATTTGGATGAAAGGGAGACCTTTGTACCTTGGCTATGCCAGCAGTTGACAAACTGGGCAAAACCCCCTAAGGTGCTTAAGAACTCAATGAGATTTAAAAAAACATCTTTACCTCCTCTGTTTTTGAACCATCTCCTACTTCTGGGGAAACATTGCCCGTCCCCAGTGGGATGGGCGGCAGCTGCCTCGATGGTGTAGTTTGTACGTCAGGGGCAGTTGAAGAGGGCCGGACTCTGACCCTGAGCTGCTGGGCTGGGCTCTGCTTGGTGTGGGTTGAGTTTGTCTACACAACATGCTTCCCAGGTTAGCAGTGTTGGGGATAAAACAAAAACAAGGGCAGCCCTGGTGCTGAGCACCTAACCCTTCTAGTGAGTGCGCGTGTTGTGTGTGGTTGGTTATAACCTGCCACATTCAGGTTGGTGGCCCACTGGGGTTTTTTGTTTTGTTTTGTTTTGTTTTCTACTAATTCTTTTTTTTTTTTTTTTTTTTGTGGGTACCGGGGGGTCGACCTCAGGACCTCGCGCGCCAGCAGGCGCCCGTGCCGCTGAGCGATATCACCAGCCCCTTTTTCGTATGTGGGATCCGGGAGTCGAACTCGGGCCCTCGCGCTTGCCGGGCAGGCGCTTAAGCCGCTGAGCCATCTCACCGGCCCTACTAATTCTATTTAAAAGTTCTAATTTTTAAAAGATCTAAGAGTTCACTATGCCAAAGCGGTAATTTTTCAGCAGCTACAATCCAGGTGAGTTGTGCTGTAAAATGCGTTGGGAGCTTTTGACAAGGTGGTCACTGGCGTCCAGCTTGGTGCTGTGCTGAGTGTGGCCGGGCACTCCTGCGAAGGAGCCTCCTTCCGGTGGGGAGGTGACACGGACTGGAGGAGGAGCGTGTTGCCCCGCATGGTTAATAGTAACTGCTGAAATTGTAGTATTTCCAAGGGTGACGCAGCGTTTCCGATACTGCGCATGTTGAATTCTTAGATACGTGGACTAATAACGTTTTCCTTCACTTCTTCATAGTCTGTGAAGAAAACCCCTGTGTCCCACCCCTGTGCTCCCTAGGGAGGGGTTGTGAGCCGCACAGACTCTAACTGGCTTCCTCTGCCGCTTCGCGTCTGCCTGTGCTGTCCCTTCTCCAGGAGCGACCGTCGCAGCCCCAGCTGCACACTCAGATCCCCGGGCAGCTTTTACAACACCCACCTCCCCTGGCCTCACTCCAGACCACTTGAGTCAGACTCTGGACACCACTGCCTTCTCAGCTCTCCAGGAGATTCCAGGAGCAGCCAAGGCTGGAACATCCCAGCCTCTGTTTCCCCGTCCTCCCCTTGGCTCCCTGCAGGCTGTCCTGCAAGCTTCAGCTTGGCATCCTTTCCCTGGGCGACACCCTCCTTGGCTCCCTGATCTGGTTGGACGCCCTTCCTCTGTGCTCAGGGTACCTCCTGTTTCCCAGTCAGTGTCCTGACCCTGTCCTGCGCTGTCTGCCTTCACTTACCCATTGCTTTGTGCCAGGCAACAGAGCAGTGAGGACAAATAGTTATTTTCACTTTGCTCTAGGAGTGAGGTGAGGAAACCAGGGTTGCCCCTGTGCGTGTGCGCTCTAAGGAGCTGGGTCCCAGGGGGAAGTACAGGAAGGAGCCCAGGAGCACTGATCTGAGCCTCAGCAGAGGGGTAGGAGTGGGTCTGGTGGATTACAAGGGAAGGATGTAGAAGTAGGGCAAACCTTGTAGCCCAAGGAGGCGTTGCATAGTCGGTGTGCGTGGGATTCTGCAGTCAGTCCAGTGTGGCTAAAACAAAAGGCACGCGAGGGGGGTGGAGTGGAGTGGATGGCTGAAGACGCAGGCGCAGACCTCACCTGGAGACACAGGGCCAGGCAGGCTGCCAAACAGATGAGAGTCAATAAAGCAAGGATTCCAATGCAAGCCAAGCTCAAGAAGTGTTCGTTGGCTTGGGGATCCTTTGGTGGCCGCAGCCAGGAAGTTGCTGTGGTTTATTGCTGAGGGTATTGAGGGGTCCGCACAGGGAGGGAAGGGAGCAGATTGCAGAGGGCTGAGTAATGGAATGAGGTGGAGACAGAGAGCATAAATAAATAGCAGCTTGGATCATTGTAGTCGTGAGCATGAAGACATTATTCCACGGCTGGACGAGATCGTGGGAGCAACGGAATGATTTGGTTAGTCTTTGCTTTTTAAAAATAGAGACCTGGAGCATGTTTACTTATTTGTGGGAAAGAAGCAGGAGAGGAAGAATGTTAAGATGGGAGCAACAGAGAGCGATCTGCTTGTAGCAGCAGTTAGACGGCCTGGTGAAGCCAGTGTCAAGCAGACAGCCTCCCAACGGACGCCATGAAAAGGCCAATTTCTTAGCACACAGTGGTGGCTCATCATCATATTGTAAAATACTCCACACAGGACAAGGACTCAGCGTTCTATTTTCTCATCACTCACTTTGTAAGGTTTCTTTTATTTGGACACTGCTAGGATCTTTAAAATATAAATTAGCCAGTCCGACCAACGCGAAGGATCGCTTTCAACCTGATTCTTATTGATTGCAGCATTAAAGAGTTTTCAGTTGGACCATTTTAAAGTGAGAACAGATTTATCGCCACACAAATCCTTTGAAGTACTACAATTGCAAATGTGACAAACTTTTGTGGGTAGTTAACCCAACAATCCTACTCTCCTACATCTTTGATTATAACCACCAGCCTCTATGAGCTCCACTTGCATACGCACTACTGCCGCAGGTCACCTCTCTTTTAGGGTTAGAGCTTGAGGCATGTGAGCAGAGGTTTTCTCAGTGAAAACACTGATGTATTTTTAAAATATATTCTTTGCTTCCAGGTAACATTATTAAACTTCATGATCACCCTGGAGGGCATGCAAGACCAGCTGCTGGGAATCGTGGTGGCACGAGAAAGGCCAGACCTTGAAGAAGAAAAGCAAGCGCTGATATTGCAAGGAGCTGAAAACAAAAGGTTTTAAGTGTCATAAAACACAGAATTATTTTTGTTTTGAGATCACTTAGAATGAATTAAAGTACATTTTAAAGATCAATTTTATTAAATTTAATTGGTGCACCAAAAGGGAAAATTTGGAATATAAGAAATTACAGTGCTTCTTTCTTAAATTTGGAAAATTGGATACTGCTGAGTGTGTTTTTATGTGAAAGTTCTTAGACACTGGAAGAACTAGAAAACCTGCCACAAGTCAAGGCAATGTATTTTCAACTCTTCAACAAAGTTTAGCACAAAAATTTGGGTGCTTACCTGTTTTTGCTGGAGCATGGTATGAATGACAATGTTGTATCCCACTTCCCACTCATAATATCTACATCACAGATAGAAAGGACACAGCTTGAGAAGCCATGCAAGATTTCAGAAAACAAATGGAGTGAACAGGATACTTCCTGTTCACTCCTGGCTGAGATCCTGGATGGCAGAGTAGGTTGGCCCACCATATTTCTCTCTAAGGACCCTATAAATGGTCATTAGAGAGTTAACTGGAGCAGGAAGGCCCATCTCTATGACATTTGGCAAGATAAGACATTAATTATATGACATCACCACTGCAGCTATTTGTCACAAAGTGATACATTTCTTCAGGTTACAAGTTCTTTGTTCCTTATAAAAGAACGTGTACGTGAAGTGATTTTAAACGATTCCCCTTTCTTCTGAGAAAAGTGTGTTTTATTTCAGGCAGTTAAAAGAAATAGAAGACAAGATTTTAGAAGTTCTTTCATCTTCAGAAGGCAATATATTAGAAGATGAAACTGCTATTAAGATATTATCTTCCTCCAAGGCTTTGGCTAATGAAATTTCTCAAAAGCAGGAAGTAGCCGAAGAGACAGAGAAAAAGATTGATACCACCCGCATGGGCTACCGTCCTATTGCCATCCACTCCTCCATCCTCTTCTTCTCTATTGCTGACTTAGCCAACATTGAGCCCATGTACCAGTATTCACTCACCTGGTTTATTAACCTTTTCATCATGTCTATTGAAAATTCAGAGAAATCAGAACACTTACCAGTAAGGTATGTAAAAAAATATTAATTAACACTAATTAAAAATATTAATCAATTAGTTACAGTCTGAAGATTGGTAATTTCTGGCTTTCACTGTTGTTTTAGAATGATGCAAGCATTACAGACACTTACCTAAAATGAACTTGATTAATTATTTTACAGAAATACACTTGTGTTAGAAATTTAAGAGATGTGTCCAAATTTAGTCAACCAAGACATTTTTTACGGAGATATGGGATCATAATATAAGTTGCGAAAGAAGAAACATTTACCTCTACTGATCACGCAAAATTTATTGATTGAATGTGTGGAAAAAGTAGTCAATACCCCCAAAGGAGATGACTTCTGCTCTTGGGTTTGCCTTCTCAAAACTGCATCCTTCACATTTAGATACATGTATAAAATTTGTCAGGTACGAGGGTAAAAAGCCCCCAACTTCATTGTTATTTGTGGTAACCAAACTTCTTTTATGTGATTCTTATCTACATAAAATACCTCATTCTAGGCTGGGTGTGGTGGAGCATGCCCATAATCCCAGCACTTGGGAGGCTGAGGCAGGAGGATCGCTGCTAGTTTGAGGTCAGCCTAGGCTACATAGTGAGTTCAAAGCCGGCCTGGACTATAGAACGAGACCCTGTCTCAAACAGAACAAAACAAAACAAAACAACTCATTCTACCGTTGGCTATTATAATAAATAATGAAATCAAAACCTTAATAGGAAATCTATGAGGGGATAAAATTCTTTTGATTTGTTATCAGTGAGATAATTTTCAGTTTGGTATTAAAACATGTTTTTAACAGGGCCCAACATGAAATTACTTTTTGAACAAAAATAATAATAATTGCAACTTTTGCCCTTTATAAACTTCTCGTTCATTAAACTTTAGTTTCTTCACTCTCCATGCTCAGTCAAGGAAACTCAATTGAACAGTTGTCACTTACAGTTCAGGATTATTTTTAGGAAATTCATAACACTAATTTCACTGAAATCTGAATTGAATTCCTTTCGTTATCAAGGTGGAGAACTGAAATTTTTGAGCATTCTTAGACTGAGCACTGTTTTTGTTTGTATGATTCACTATTGTGCAAGCTTGAGTATTAGACTAATAAAAGTACATGGATGATATTTTGGGTTTGGCAAAAGTGATTTCAGGTATCGGCCCATGATAGAGGAGAAGGAAAGGGGATAAATTAAATTTCTAGCACTTATTCTAGTGCTGATTGCACTGTAGCCATGTAGTAAATGATGTTCTGCTTTTATCACAGTTCTTAATTTCAACCTTGGTTAAAAGAATAATCACCAGAATGTTATTCTCTAACTAGTTTTAAACCCAAGTTATTTGTTGGCATCTGGAGAAAAAGTTTCTTTGGTCTGTCATTTAAAGACATATTTTTGTATGAGATTTAAAAGGTAGAACAATTCTCATTCTTTAAACATAACTCTTAATAATTTATTTTCTCTTGTTATATCCAATTAGAACTCACCCAAGATAGGGCATCTGTTTCTTCACAGCTGTGGTATAGAGCCCTGCGTTAGTCACATTCCCATTGCTAGGACAAAATACCCAACACCTGCAACTTAAAGGAGGAGATGTCTATTTTAGGTCATGGTTTTGGTGGGTTCCGTCCATGGTTAGCTAGCTCCAAGGCAGGAATGGCAGGTCAGAGGGCCTAGTGGAGGAAAGCTGCTCATGTCGTGGCAGCCAGGAAGCAAAGAGGGGAGGAGCAAGGACAAAAACATACCTTCTAGGCCATGCCCCCAGTGACCCACCTCCAACCACACCCTGCCTCCTAACAGTGCATTCAGCCATGAATTTATCAATGGGTGTATCCACTGATGAGATAGCACCCCCATAATCCAGTCACTTCCCACAAACATGAGACTTTTGGGGGGATATTTTAGATCTAAACCATCATCAACCCTTTAAGATTTAAAGAAAACCAAATCTTTTTTATCCACATGTAAGATTTGGATGATATCTAGAAATCAAATATGGTTTTTTCTTTGTAGTTAAATTCCTTAATTTAGAAACAATGATGATCATCTATATGACTATAGTAATCCCAAAGGATAATTCTGGAACCAAAGACTAGAGAAAATATGTTTTAAAATCTTCATGGAAGTTACAGAAATGTGCGGAAATGAGAACCGTCTCCCAATGGATCTTTGTGAGTGCACCCAGCTTTGGACAGAATGTCGTCAACAGCCTGGGAACCCCCTTTCCTTCCCTTCTAGTCACCAACTCCCTCCCCAGAGGACCCCATCCCTGTTTTAGAGCCTCATATGAACAGGTCCCTGTGGGGGCTCTGCTGTGTCTGGCCTCTGCTCCCAACACCGTTTGTGAAACTCAAGCTTATTATTTGGGACAGCATAATGCTCTGTTCACTTTCACCCTTAAATAGCTCCCTACTTCATGTCTACCATTGGGGTGCATAATTAAAACCTAAATATTCCCCAATGCAGGAATATTTTCTGCAAGGGCAGCAGAGAAAGAGAGCGGTTTTATTATTGAATAAGTATTAAACCGGAATGCGCTGCTCATCACAGGCAGTCAGCAAAGAGGCTGCAGAGCGCAAAGGACCCCCTTCCCCCAGAACAGCCAAGCAGATAGACGCCTGGTGTCACCCTCGGCTGGCGCATCCTAACTCCACCTGCGTGGTGAGGTGACCATCTGTGTGCACAGATGAGCTTTATCCGGAGGGAAGACTCGCTTTCCACACCTGCGTGACGGGAGGGGGTTTGCAGCTCAGAGTGACCCTGCTGGGTGGGCGCCTCACAAAGAGACCCAGAAAGACACCGCTGGGTCACACCACCCACGGAGGCCTGCCTAGCTTTCCAAAGGATTTACACACATTTCAAAGGAGGGAGGAGGAGGCACCGGCTGTTTTAGGTTCTCTTCCTAAATGCTCTCAGGAAGCAGAGGGAAGGGGAGTCGGTCTCCTTATTTTCAGTAGGAGGATTAAGCTTCTCATTTTTAATGCTGCTCCTAGCGCTGTGCCCCGAAGTACCCATTCTGCTCTGGAGCATATTTGCTTCCAGTTTAGGGCCACTGTGAACTTTCGCTGCCTTCAGCATTCCTGTCTGTGGCTTTTTGTGCAGATGTGTACACATCTGTGGCAGCTGCACATCTGGAAACAGACCTGATGATCAGAGGGCACACGTACGCCTCTTCTGGTCCCCGCTGCCGAACGGTTTTCCAAAGTGGCTGCACCAAGGGAGACTCTTTTAGCCAACCCTGCTCGACACGTTCACGACGGGGCTGTAATTCGTGTCTCGCTGCCAGGCCGGCTCTGAGCCGTGGGTGGCACACGTGTGACTGTCCCACTGGACAGCATGGGGCAGTCCCATCAGGGGTGCAGCTGCCCAGTGGACAGTCACGCGTGTACCACTGGTGGTTCAAGCTGGTGCAAACGTGTTAATCTTTTTTTTTCCTGTTGAATAAGAGATTTCAGTTAAGAATCCAGCTGCCAGATCAAAAATTCAAGAAAATTTATTCTCATTGGAATGAGAACAAATGGTTTCTTTTTTTTTTTTTTTTTTTGCTGCAATATATGTATTTTGATTCAAAGTGAATCAACAGTAATACACCATAAATTCTTATTTTGACACTCACCAAAATAGTCACCTGGAAAACCCGCTTTTTGTGACAAAGTACAGGAAGGCTTGGTCACATTTAAATCACTGAGAACTAGAGAGAAATACTATCGCAAACTGTAATAGACATTACATCCATAAAAATTTTCCCAGTCCTTATTGTAATATTGCACAGTGCAATTGCTACATGGCAAACTAGTGTAGGATAGAAGTAAAAGCAAAACAAATCAAAGAAAGAAAGCTGCAAGTCTAAAATTGTTAAACGGTTAACAGTTTAAACTTAGTAATCAAATCTATGTCATTGGGTTCATGAAAACAAATCTTCCTACACCTTGCAGTGTATGATTTAACTTTTATTCAACATAAACCAAGTTAAACATTAGCAGTAGAGATTTAAAAAAATGAAAAAGTAACATTTAATTAAACATCCTGAATGAAAGAACTAAGATAAGGATATCTGATTTTTAAAAAAGCTATTTGTAAATTAAAATAGTATGCAAATATGCAACTTGGAAATCATGCAGTGTTTTATTTAAGCATTAAAGCCAAAGGAAACTGATAAAAATGATTTTAAAGAGGGTACAAATCCAGATTTCTTTTCCCATATGCTAAATTAAGACCTCAACAGGATTTTGAAATTTTTAATTACTTCAATTAATTTTTAACTTAAACATATTAAAAAGCCCATGATTCCAAGTAATTAAGAACAGTGTACTAACTGCAATCCACCCTCAAAAAAACATTATTATTGGGGTATGAAAATGTTGACTGTTACCACTTACTGTCAATTTCTTAAGACTACTTCAGTCTTGCAACTTAAATGGAGAAAATACACCATTTCAGGGAGGAAATATGGCCCTGAACAAAAAGAAAACTGTGCAGTCTTGTACTTGTTGTGATATAATCAGTCTTTTGCCCTTGGGGTTTCTGAGACATCCGTTGCTGGCGTTGATTCTTTTCCAAGAAGTGAGCAGATACCAGTAATCTGCTGGACCATATAAATAAAATTAGAAGGCTGTGGAGCGCAGCAAATGTACTTAAATAGTGACCCCATATTCATGTGTCATCTGTAAACAATCTTTTAAATTAATCTTAGTCTACTTTTTTATGTGTATTATATATATATATATACTTCTATTTATGTAATATAAAATGCATAGGATTTATTACTAAAAACACTGAAACTTGTATATATATAAAAAAACTTGGATGTATCAACAAATGGTTTCTTTACCTACCAATCACTGCTAGACATCAGGTAACTGCCGGATTCCAGTGTTTGCACTGTAGCTATACCCAAAGTGTAGGAATTACGTGACTCTGAGTACTAGCCTGCCAAAGTTAGAATCTTCATATTGGTCTAAAATTGTTTCTCACTTCCTTTTACTCGGGTATATAAATATGTTTCATTCTTGTTTGTCTTCTCATGGGTGTTATTCATAATAATTATTTAAGTATGACACTTGGAATATTATGACTGCTACGGTAGATACTGTGAATTGCCATACTAATTTGTACTACGTTATTTATAAAATTAAATACATTAGAATTTATGTAGCAGAATAAATAACTGTAGCAAGAAAAATAAAACACATAAGTACAGAAACAAATTTCTAAGATATAGTTTTGCTACAGAAGCCAAACTCATATCTATCTTCATATAAATGTGCATTTATGTATAAATTTGTACACATGCGGTTTTTTCTTTTGCTTCCACTTGTACCCAGATCATTTTCTTCTGTTATTGAATACTCTTCCAAATATTTTTTAGTATTTGCACAATATTACCATTTTGCGAATATTGCATAATTTTCTTTTTTAAGATTTGTAGTCTCCAGCCTTTGTATTAAAAATATTGCTGTGATAAATATAACTATCCATATTATTAATTATTTCCTTAGCCTAACTCCCAAAATTAGAATAGAGGTGTTTGCTTCTTTCAGAAACTATAAATTCCTTTCAAATGTAAATTCAAACATAAAACTCCATCAGAGAAACATCGATGAGCTTATGTCACTGTATCACTCACCAGCATTGAGTGATAATTTTTCATCTCTTTTCCCACCAGAATAGGTTATTAAAATATATTTTAATCTGCATTTTATCACTAGTGATATTGAACTTCTAATGTGAATGACCCTTGTAATAAAAATCTCCCCTTTGATCTTTCTATCTATGAGAGCAATTTGTCTTAGAATGCAGAGAATTTTATTTTACTCTACAAAGACTAAGTCCGAGCATTAATTATAGTGTTCTAAGTAGACAAATAAACACCATGGGTGAAGAGACCTGTTAGCATAATAATGGGAGCAGGAATAGTGTGATTATTTCAAATCTTCTACGAATTTAACAGTATTTCAGCAACCATTTGCAAGGCCTTCTCTACCAAACTTCTCAGCGAGAATTAAGGTCCACCCACTCGTCTTTGTTCTCTCTCTCTGGGCTGCTGGCAGTGGTGCATAGTTGGGGAAACAGGCAGGTAAAGAAAAGACAGCGAGAAAGAGCAACGGTCTGGAAAGAGCTCCCATCTGGCCATAGCAGTAGATTTTTTTTCTAACCATGTGAAGAAACACCAGTATAATTTCGCTTAATCGTAACCAAACTATGTTGAGTTTTCCTTAAGATAAATCGAACTGCTTTGTAAGTAAGTTTGGGCAATTACTCTATGTCAGTTATTAGCTCTCTGCAAATGTTTTCAGTCAACTGGTCTTTTCTATTATAATTTTTCTAATCTATGCAATGAAAGTATTTGTAAATTTTGATTTCAAAAATTGTTTCCTGTGATAATTAAATTAAAATGCATAAAGCATTACATTGAGTTAAGATGATTATGAATACAGATCGCACATGTTAGCACCTACTAGAAAGCTGTTAGTTGGAAATACTGCGATTATTCTATACATCTGCAGGGTTGGTCTCAATGACTAATAAAAATGTAATATAATCAAGTTGTGGTATCTCTAGCTTTTATGGACTTATGAGTAGAGTAACACAGGATGAAATTTGCTGTTAATTTAGTAAAGGAGTCATTAATTTTATTGTGTTCACTTAACATATAAAATATTTGGAAGTATTTCTGTAATAAACTGGTCAATTTTACCCCAGAAATGCTTTGTAGTTAACAATAGTCCACAGATCATTATGTGTAATAGGTTAATATGCCATACAACGACTTTTTTCTAAAAGGAAGATTAAGTTTTTTTGGAAAAATAGTACACAGAAAAATATCAATGAAGTGTTTCTACATTGGGTAGCTCTCAGATTGGCCCACGGTTAAGGAAGATCCTTGCTTGTTTGGCAGGTAATTGACCAGGAAGTTTATTAGAAAAATATAGATCAAAATGGTTTAGAAAGGGTTTTCTTAAGAACGTGGCTTTTTTCTATAGAACACATTTTTATCACTCACTCTTCCTCCTGTTCCCGCCTAGGCTTCAGATCCTCCGGGACCATTTTACTTACTCTCTGTACGTCAACATCTGCCGGTCACTCTTTGAAAAGGATAAGCTGCTCTTCTCCTTCTGCCTAACTGTGAATCTTCTTATCCATGAGGGTGTGGTCAGTATTGTCTTAATTTGTAAGGACAAAAAAACTATAATGCTAACACTGATTTATTGATTTACTAATTTGCATGGGAGATATATAAAAAGGTTGCAAAGAGTTAAACAGTGATGCTACTCATTACTTAGTTAAGGCGAGGCATGACAGAAGTAAAATGTAATTAAACACAAAGTTTATTATGTTAGTAGCATTTCAATTTTGATGTTTTAGTTTAAAAGAAACCTGTTTTTATTAGAATCTCATATAGCAATGCATATAAATTTACTAAATATACATTGTCACCAGGTAATAGGATAAATGGTTATGTTTTTAAGAACTTGTGCAAGTTAATCAGATCTAACAATTTGGGCTTACCAATATCTTATGTACATTTTTGTCATATTTTAAATCTATTCATTTAAAATACAGGAAGTACTTTAAGAATTGAAGTATTGTGTAAAATCACTATTTTATACACATATGTGTTTAAGATTTATTGATTTCATATGGTAATGCGTTAGTTGAATTCTGAGAGAATAAAGGGTTTATTCTTTGCATTTTTTGGATAAGTTTCATAGTAATCATTATATTTTATGGAAAATGATTGAAAACATGGCAGACTAATGGTTGTCTTTCTTTCTACAATTTCTCAAGTCAACAGAACTCTAAGTAATTATTTTGAAGAGCAGATATTCAAATATGATATATCCAGAGTTTCATGGGTCATCTAGTAATTCTGGAGTAAAATGATGAAAAAGTCCTTATTTAAAATGTAACTCTTGGGGCCGGTGAGATAGCTCAGCGGCATAAGCACCTGCCCGGCAAGCGCGAGGTCCTGAGGTCGACTCCCGGTACCCACATAAAAAAAAAAATAATCAATAAAATATAACTCTTTTGAAAACTAGTTATAACAGACACTTTAGTTTCTTATGGCTAAATACTGAGCTGTATCAGCGGTAGAATTTCACAGAGACCATATCTGACACTTGCAAAGCAACACACAGCTAACTCTTAAAATACTGTAAACTTGTTTATGATTAATTCACTGCTGATTCCTCATCTTGTTTTCCAAAGATCAATAAAGCTGAGTGGAGATTTCTGCTGACTGGTGGCATTGGGCTGGATAATCCTCATGCCAATCCTTGCACATGGCTTCCTCAAAAATCCTGGGATGAGATCTGTCGATTAGATGACTTGCCTGCCTTCAGAAGCATTCGCAAGGAATTCATGCACTTGAAGGATGGATGGAAAATAGTATATGACAGTTTGGTATGTTTTAATCCTCTCGCTTATTCCAAAGTTTTTGAATACGTAATTAACATTATATATTTATATTTGCATAAAAGCAAGATTTAGATAAGTTTTAAGCAACCAGCGAGATATTAAAGTACAAGTTTGGTTTCTATTACTTCCACCTTCCGCCCATTTCTTTATTGGGTTTACCCATGTTTTATTTGGTCGCCTATTATACGCCTATTAACGAGGTTGTCTGTACAGAAATTCCCATATTTGGTATGGATCTCTTTTGATTGCTCCTTATTAGTAATGAAAATATGTTTTCTAGAAACAAATATGTTTTGTGAGTGCTTCTTTCTGTGGCTATATTTAGACTTCTACTCAGCTGGGCATGGTGGCGCTCGCCTGTAATCTTAGCACTTGGGAGGCTAACACGGAAGGATTGCTGTGAGTTCGAGGCCAGCCTGGACTACCTAGTGAGTTCAAGGCACAAACTACTGCCCCCAAAAACAAAACCCAAAAAACCAAACCAAACAAAAAAAACTTCTACTCAAACTCCCTGGAATATATGGAGATGCAGAGGAAGTGTGCGGTCTTGTTGAATTTGCATGCCACAGTTTTGTTCATTACCAGTTTAGATTTTGACAGTCATAGTAGCAGGTAAGTTAATATTTATCAAAAGGCTGTTTAGATTTTCTGAATGCAGGATATAAGCTAATACATATTTTTGAGTTTTGAGAAAAATGAAAAGCTAGTAGTTCAAAACACTTTCCACACCCCTTGTCTTGCTAATTGGGGAAAATTAGAGTTGACAAATGCCATAGTCCTCACCGGTTCCCTTGTGGGACCCGTGTGTGGCCATCGCTGCCTTCTTTCAGGTTTTCTGTAGCACAAGGGATAATCTTTTTCCAATTCTCAGTTAGTTCTTTTCTGTTCCTTTTTTTTTTTTTTTTTTCTTTTTCCCTACTGTTTTGACCTTTTACTTTCCTTGGGTATAATACACAAGAGCTCTAGGGAAAGTTGGAGAAGAGAAAGACCTAGAGAGATGAAAAGCATTTTTTTTTATTGGGTTTACCCAGATATTAAAGTACATGTTTGGTTTCTATTACTTCCACCTTCCACCCATTTTTTTATTGGGTTTACCCAGTTTTATTTGGTCGCCTGTTGTACTTGATAATGAGGTTGTCTGCACAGGAATTCCCATATTTGGTATGGGAAGTACTTTTGATTGCTCCTTATTAATATGAAAATGTTTCCTAGAAACCAACATGTTTTGTGAGTGCTTCTTTCTAATTGAAAGTAGACACTTTCCTCACTGTGCTGACACACGGAGATTTCTTTCTTATTTTCTTTTATTTTTTATTTTTAACGTGGAGATTCTGGCTGGAGAAGCTACACAGCATCCCCTGAAGCTGCAGAGGTATGCGTGTTGACATCAACGTGCCGAGTTTTGACTTCTCCAGGAGGTTTTGAATGTTCTTACCGTTATTATTTTCTACCTTTATCTTAGCTTTAACAATAAAACCGGTACAAACATACTTGATTTCAGTTAGTTATTGTATGTTCCCTCTAAAAATTGTTTTATATGTCCAAATACACTGTTCCCTTTAGACATAATCACTAACATTGAATTATTTGCACTGTGACCTTAGGAGCCACACCACGAGGTTTTCCCAGAAGAGTGGGAAAACAAAGCAAATGAATTTCAGAGGATGCTCATCATTCGCTGCTTGAGGCCAGACAAGGTAAATGTGGGCCTTGGGAAGCAGCTCCACGATTCCCTCCCTCCTGTCCGCACCATGCAGTCACACGTGGATTTCCTCAGCAATCACAGGCTGCAGGACAGTCTGCTTCTAGTGTAGCCCTTTTTCCAAAAGTTTGAATACTTTTTAAAACTTTTTTCTAACTTAGTAGCTAACCAAATTATGTTGTTTTAGGTTTGTTTGTTTTATGACTTTTCTTTATTATCCATCCGTCCATGTATCCATGTAACCATGCATCTATCTACCTACCTACCTGCCTATCTGGATATCCCTTCATCCTTTAGAAAGCAAGTAGAGTGTCAGGGATACAGCTCAGCGGCACAAGCGCCTGCCTGGCAAGTGCTAGGTCCTGAGTTTGATTCCTGGTACCAAAAAAAAAAGAAAGCAAGTAGAGTATGTATTGTTGTTAAGACATTCATCACTGTTGACAACAAAGGAAAATACCAGCAATGTTACTTTTAACTTTTATAAATAATCAATTATATAACCAGCAAGTCAGCGGACCTGTCCTATCAGCAAATCCCAATACTCATGGACATCATCATTTGTATTATAATCTATATGAAATAAATTCACCGAAGTGTGTCGGCCCATGTCCACAGAGATTTCAGTAGATTCTGAATGATATTAACAGTGTATGTCTTGGGAAAATATCCTGTCTATTGTTACTATTCAAATAGAAGTTTTACATAATTATTTCAAAAGTTACTGTATTCACAGTTGATTTAATGAATACACAATACCTCCAGCCTAACCAAAAAGAAAAGCAGAATTTAAATAGTGAAAGTACTGTATTTAAAATTTCTTGCTGGATGTGGTGGTACATGCCCGTAATCCTAGCCCTTGGGAGGCTGAGGACAGCTGTGAGTTCGAGGCCAGCCTGGACTACACAGCGAGACCCTTTCTCAAAAAAAACAAAGAAAAAAAAAAATCTTATACACCTCAGTGATAACGTAGGATGGAAGGACTTTTTCCTCTGAGAGTCGTAGTCTGTTCAATGAACACACCTCGCTCTCGCGTGACTTAGCACTCTCTTCTTAGCTGGATACACAGTGGGGCCCACAATACTTTCAGGACCATAAAAGTGTTTTAATTTAAAATCAGAAGTCTGTTCTTCAGCCTGTTTTATCTCTATCTTTATATGAATACAATTGTAAAGTTCAATTTCAACACTGATATTTTCGCTGAGGCGAGGCCCACAGTGCCCAGGCCGGGGTAGGCCTGACGTCCCTCCCGTCCCGGTCCTGGAGGGGCCTGCGGTTGTCTGGCTTTCACTGTGACCCCGAGGAAACAGCCTGGCCCTGGGAGCCTTTAAAGAATGAATTTTCATGAAAAATTTAGTGTGAAGCCTCAGAGGTTTCTGCTCCAAGTATTAAGGATGGGAGAAAATGAAATGCTTCCAACTCTTGCTTAATATGGCTTTCACTCGTAAAACCTTTCATAAAAATATTCATTTTTTCACTTGTTCTCTAAGCTGTAGACTGTTACACAAGCACGGCTCTGGAAGTACCACTAACCTTCTTCCCACCGGTATCTGGAAAACAAGCTTCATGTTTTATATTGTTTAATTAAAAGTGATCACCGAACCATGTCCGAATTGTGGCAGTTTCTTTTTGCAAATATCTTTTCTCCAGCTTTATATTTTTTAAAATTTGACACTTCCGTCTGATAATACATTGAGTGTCAAATAGATCAAATACACTTTCCACATTCATTGGTCTCTTTAAAGTACACAGGGAGTTACATATTCAAGCTAAGGGGTTTTCTGAAGTGGGATATTTTTCCTTTTGGTCTGGTTTTTTTTTTGTGTGTGTGGGTACCGGGGGTCGACCTCAGGACCTCACACGCCAGCAGGCACCCGTGCTGCTGAGCAATTTCACCGGCCCTTTTCTCATATGTGGGTTCCGGGAGTCGAACTCGGACCCTCGCGGTTACCAGGCAGGCGCTTCCACCGCTGAGCCATCTCACCGGCCCTTGGTCTGTATTTTTGTTTGTTTTTAAGTCAGTGGATGTTGAACTTGGGCTGAGTGCTTCTCTCAGCTGCTCCACCCAGCTTCAGCCCTCTGACTTATAACTTTTCCATACATAGCCACCAGTCTCCCCTGGGGCCTTGCCCCCTTCCTTGGCTGGATGCACGAGTGGTGACAACACTACTCACTGACATTTCTAGCTCTTCTCTGTGCACACTTGAGGAGGGGGCTTGTGGCCACAGACCCTGCTTTGCCAGTCACATGTGAACAACAGCGTCAGGACACAGACATTCAGCTGCCTGCTGCGATTCTCCAAGGCTCCCTGCCGTCAAAGCCGTGGAATCACGGCTCAGTGCTTACGAGGCACGAGCAGGCTTGACTGCGGGGTTGGCACGTGAGTTACTTGCACACCCAGACGGCTTGGCAGGGTCAGGAAATAAGCTCTCATTGGATGAAGCCACTGCCGTTTAGTAACTACGCAACTGCAGCTAAACTTGGCCTATCCTAAGCGGTACAGGGAACGAGTTGCTGTTATCTATACCTTCACACCACGCCCATCATACAAAAACGGGAAACCATTGTGTTACCCAGCAAGTTCAACCCTTCAACCTTAGTGTTACCAGGCACTCTAATTTCTAGTGCGAATTGATGATTACGGAATGAGTATAGCATAAAGTGGTATTTGACTGTTATACTTTTAAAGGGTGTTTTCCAGCATAGAATAGTATGACCATACCAGTGCTGTAGGGGGCTGATGTTTGAGCTAGGAATCCATGCATTATATTTCTTTGCCACCTTTAAGTCAAGTGATAATATGTATACTTCCCAGAGAAATTATTGATTGGTTTCTAGCTTATAATACACTTAGCATAGTTTTTTTGCGGGGAAGAGGAGGGCCTCCTTTTCTCTTTTCTCCCCTTAAAACCCAACTCCCTGCAGTGGAAAGAAGCCACAATACCAGTCTCTCTAATGCTCTGGTTTGGAAAAATGTGGAAGATTCTCATTAAATCACCAGTAGGAAAGATGAGGCAGGTTTACACTTTCCTTTAGAAGTGAGCAGTTGATTGTGTTTTGTTGACAAAAGAAATATCAAATGGAAAAATACTGGTGGGTGGAATGTTTTGAGTCCATTTACGGAATGAAGAGCCCTGGTCCTCACTGCATCTTTCTGAACTGTAAATGAGAAGCATATTAATCAGCTTTCAATGAGAAATTCGTCAAATATAAGTTAGTATGTTTCTGTGACCTCAGCTCAATCCTGTGGGAATTTGCAATGAAGAGAAAAAGCTACACAGGCGGCCACACCCTTTCTTCCCGCCTTCGGGGAGATGGTAGCCTATGTTAGCCTGTAATTTTTGTTACTGACAGATTTCATTTCACAAACCTAACATGGGCATAATCAGACCGCAGAAGCTGACCCGATTCTACGGCCCCGCAAACCGCACAGCTAGCGCGGTTCCGTTGTCCTCGGAACGGAACAGCCCAGTCCACCTGCTTTCCACATTGCTCCTAAAACTCTAGTTTAGGGCCGGTGAGATGGCTCAGCGGCTTAAGTGCCTGCTGGCACGCGAGGTCCTGAGGTCGACCCCCCGGTACCCACACACACACACAAAAAAAAACTCTAGTTTAGTGAAGACGCTGGCCTCGGGAGGAAAGAGGTTATGAAATCAATGTTTTCTTCTCTTTTCTTTGTTACATTTTTAAATCGAGCTAACAGAGAAGAAGAATAACATGAAGAGCGGGCCAGGGCACAGGCCAGTGCCGGGATGCTTTCGGTGTCCCAGCAGGAAGCCAGCAGCTCTGCTAATGCAAACCATCTGAAACAAGAAATAGCTTATCTAGAAAGGAAACATTATGCAGGGGTGAATTGATTATCCTTTGCCTCTCTGGTTGGAATTTCTGTAATTAGAAACCCCCTCATCAGCTTCACTGCGCCCTTTATCCATTTGCCCATCCTGGAGGTTCTGACCGCGCGTGAACAGTGTGTGTCATTTTGCCGCGGCTCTCACCAGCATGTCTCTACTCATCCTCCCCTTGCTCGTATTGAGTGACTGAGAAAACATTGAGATTAAAATGTCTAATATGAGACCAGATATTCCTCTCCTGGTTCTCAGCTCTTTAACATGTGACGTGTCGGTGATTTTTACTTATAAGACTTGTGTAAACAGCCGTTCCAAAGAGCACACAACTGAAGTTTAGAAATACTTTTGCCAGAGGATTTCTTGTTTGTTCGTTCATTTGTTTTTGTGGTATTGGAGCTCAAACACAGGAGTACTCAACCACTGAACTACATCCCCAGCCCTTTTTATCTTTTATTCTGAGACAGGGTCTCTTGAAGTTGCCCAGGTGGGGCTGGCATTTGCAATCCTCCTGTCTCAGCCTCCTTCAGGCACTGTGCCCATCATTTTGAGATCATTGGCTTGCTCTAAATTGAGAAATATTACAGGCTGTTGGAATTGCCGGTCCAATTTGGAGTGCTGTGTACTGGAGTGTACAGTTCTGTCCTTACATACGAGCAAATATTCCTTCAGAAAATACTTTCCGCTACTCTCTGTCCTGAGATAGTTCATACCTTTCTGACACTGGTGTGCTTCAATAGCCTCTTATCCACTAGGGCTTTCACTTTCAGTGTTACGGTAGTGCTGACCACCTATGAGGGGGATCAGTCAACTTACGAGGTTAAGGAAGGGAGGGCAAGTTTTTATGACTGACATTTTGTGCATACTTTCACCGCAGGATAGAAAGCATAGTTCGTAGTTACTATTTAGGAGATAGATTGAACTCAGGTAAGTAGACTGCGGTGATGTTCACATGTACATTTGCAGCTTGTTGTCAGAGTCAATATAAATTTAAAACAAGGCGAGTGGACATAAGATGAGAAATATGCAGAGTTTGCCCAAAAAATGTATACACACTTCAGGAAAAGAGAAACTTGTATAAATATTTTCATACTAGATTTATCGAGTCCTCATGAGATTAATACACATTACCTTTTTTAGTTTATTTATTTATTTATTGTCTTTTTGAGGCAGGGTTTCGCCATGCAGTTCAGGCCGGCCTTGAACTCACCTTGTAGCCCGGGCTGGCCTCTGACTCTCAGCGATCCTCCTGGCTCAGCCTCCCGAGTGCTGAGATTACAGCTGTGCGCCACCATGCTGGCTCACAAGTTACCCTTGGACTCTACAATGTCAAGAGGTGCTCAAAGCGGTGGCCATGAGCTTCCAGACACTGATTAGTACGGCGAACTGCTGCTTGGGTAACCTTGGTCATTGAGGTTGCCATACACTCATTTTCAATTCCTTCTCTATTGGCCAGCACTGTGTAGGTTTTCTGCAATATAGGACACCCCCCAGGGTCCCCTGTATGACGGTAACACCATCCGTTGAAAACACATCCTACTATTTTTCTTTTCCTGAAGTGTACACATTTTTTTTGGCAGACTCTGTGTGTCACTCTATAGCAGGCGTTTTAAAGGAGTGAAGTTGCTACTGCATTGCGAGGCTTCGAGACAGTATTGTTATTGTTAATTCAGCGTGGTTGTGTCGTATTCAGAGGGGAATGGAGTACTTGGCAGAGCGAGGACGGCCTGAACATGCTGTCCAGGGCTGGGGCTGCGTCAGCCAAGGGCGGGAGCTCCCTCGGCTTCAGTCAAGGGCTGCCCGCAGTCCTTGCAAAATCCAGCAGGGGTTTTGTCCTTCCGTCCCATTGCACACCCAGACGACGCTAAAAAAATCTTCTGACTCCTTCATTAGTGTGGTGACAATCTAAAGAATGTTGTTAATTAATTGTCAGCATAAAACTTAAATATTTTATTTTCCTGGAGTAAGATCCACTGATACCTCTGTTTCACCTATTTAAAAAGTCTCCAAGTGCAAATCACATGTAAAGCTAGGAACAAGACATCAAGCAGGGCCAGTGAGATGGCTCAGCTGCATAAGCGCCTGCCTGGCAAGCACGAGGTCCTGAGTTCGACTCCCGGAACCCACATACAAAAAAAGGGCCGGTGATATCGCCCAGCGGCACGGGCACTTGCTGGCGTGCGAGGTCCTGAGTTTGACCCCCGGTACCCACAAAAAAATAAAAGAAAAAAGAAAGACACCGAGCAAATCACACAGGGACAGCATGCATTTTGACTCCCTGAGTTTGCCCTCCTTTCAGACCTGTGTTTCCTTTGCAGTGATGCTTTCTTTCCCGTACCCACCCGCTTTTATGCCAACATCACTAGTTAGTATCGAGCACAGTTCAAAATTTTACTGAGCTCCTTACTGAAAGAATCAGCAAAATGACAAAAGACCAAGTAGGAGGAAAGAGTGTATACGGTTTCGTTTGCATAGCATCACGATTTGTTGAAGTAGACACGGGGATACAGGACTGGTAAAGCCACCTTTACCACGTGCTTGAGCTGCCTCTGGGACCTGGTTAGCTGGCATCGTCACCCAGAGATGACGTTGAACAGGGCTCCACTCCCACGCCAGCGCCTGACAGGGACGATCCGCAGAGTCCCCCAGCCCCGGGCTTCTGCTCTTTCTTAAACCTGCACCGGAAAACTCGGGCTTGCTCTCAGAAACTCCATACAGTGGGGTGCTGTCTGTCTCTGGGGTGTGTGGCTCTCCCCACCATTTGAACCCTCTCTTGATAGTGTGAAAAACTTTGTAGAACTTACACGAAACTTTTTGTTTTTGAGTTGTGAGTTCTCAGAACATAATCAGTGTTTTAAAACTTGAGTTAGAGTTTCTTCATCTACCTTGCCTAGAATATTCGTTAGAAGAAACATGCCTTTGAACCTGGTGTCAGTGCCCCTCCTCTATCATTTTTTGTGTGCACAGTGACACTTTGACTCCTGACCACTAAACAACACCTAAGCTAATACAGCTACCTTTGCATCTGAACCTCCTAAGGTCTTAGGGAGATATTGAATACTCTTTCAAATGCATTCTTGTCCCTTTGCAGATTATTCCAATGTTGCAAGAATATATAATCAACAAATTGGGGCGTGCGTTCATTGAGCCGCCCCCCTTTGACCTGTCCAAGGCGTTTGGGGACAGCCACTGCTGCGCGCCTCTGATCTTCGTGTTGTCTCCTGGGGCGGACCCCATGGCTGCTCTTCTGAAGTTTGCTGATGACCAGGTACCATGCAACAGATGAGGTCATCTGATGTCATTTTTTCAAAAAGCACTATTTGTTTATGATTAAAATCTTAAGGGGTGTGGCTGGGGGTATACCTCAGCGGCACAGCCACCTGCCTGGCAAGCGTGAGGTCGTGAGTTCGATTCCCGGTGCCAAAAAAAATCTTAAGGGGTAAGAGAAAGACAAACATGGTCACTCAGCCTTTGAATGCCTTGGGGTTCCAGAAGTTGATGGAGTCCCCAGAAAATGATGCTTTAATGGCAGTGTTGTTAAAAAATAGCTCCTTATCCAAATCATAAAACAAGAATTTGAATTTTAGGGGCATTTGCTTCTCTTTCATTTTGGGACAGGGAAATCTGTCAATTCTCGGTGAACCTGGGGTGACCCTGTGTAACCCTGAACCCTCCCATCTCTAAAGGGAGCCTCTTCCACTTTCCAGGACAGTTGTACACTGCAGTCCAGTGGTGGCGAACGTATGGCACACGTGCTGCAGCAGGCTGTGGTTATCACTGAAAGCTCTAAAAGGTTCACCATCAGATGAGAACATATTCTATTATCAGTATTTCTAGATTTGAAAAATTATCTGAATGAATTCACTATAAATGCTCTGATATCATAGTGATGAACAGGTGGTTGGGCATGTCGGAGTTGATTTTTCCCCCTGTTGATATAATCAAAATAACATTGGGGTGATACTACTGAGATTTCTAAAATCAATACCATCACTTTTATTGAATGCAAAATATATTCTGCTAACTTTGCCAAACCTTGTTATACACATTTTCTCTTAATTTTACAGAGTCCTATGTGGTAAATGGTGATATTTGCCTTGCACAGAAAGGGGTACTGAAGTATGGAGAAGTTGTGTAGCTTTTCAAGGTCATACAGCTTACAGATTAAAATACTCTCCACTTGGGAAATTTCTGCCTTCATAACTGCCCTTCTTTTGCATGGGTGTAATTCTTTCATCTTAGAGGATTGACTGTCTAGCACAGCACTATTTGCTTTTTTAAAAAGTATTGTGACATGGCTGTCACAATTGGAGAAGTCTTAGGTGTGTGAGGTACCAGAAGATAAAAGGTTATATTAGTCAGCTTTCCTATTGCTGTGACACTATACCCAACATCCAGATTTAATTTACCTCATGGTTTCAGGGGATTCAGTCCATGGTCAGCTGGTTTCATGGCAGGAACATCATGGTGGAAGGGTGTGGTAGAGCAAAGCTGCTTAGTTAATGGTGGCCAGGGAGCAGAGCAGGGGAACAGTGCCAGAGAGGAAGGGGCCAGGGACCAGATTAAAGTAGCCATGACCACACCTCCATGACCCACCCAGGTAGACCCAGGGGCATGCTCTACCATCTGCTAGGTGCTTCTTAACCCATTGAAGCTGACATATCATGATTAATGGATCAGTGGTGACAGGGCTCTTTGTAGGCTACAGTAAGGACTTTGAGTAAGATGGGTGGGAGGATGCAGCAGCGTTTTAAGTAACAAAGTGACACAATCTAACCTGAAATTTATAAAGCCATCCTAAATGGAGTGTGAAGAATGGAGTGGTGCAGAATGGAAACAGGCCACTAGTTAGGGGGACTCCTGACAACGCAGGTGGCTAGGACTCAAGTGGCCCGGGAAGAGGCAGCTTGAAGGGTTAGTCTCACGTGGGACTGACTTCTCCAAATCAACGTGACCGTGGTGACCCCGTGAGTGCTTTCTGGCCCCTCACTCTCTTCTGCAGTAGACGGCCCCATGTGGGTCCTGGCCCATGACACAGCGCTGTCTAGTGACAAAGCCATGGGCATTCAGAGAGGACAGATGATTGTCCTCGCCCACTGCTACTGTCACTTGAGGCCCCTTCCAAAAGGCAGCCTGGCGATAACTACCCTGGAAAGGAGCGATCCAGGAGACACAGTCGGGATAGAATCCAGCCACATTCCACGGCAACATTGCCACAGAACCTTTCAGAGGAGCCCTCCCAGTGGAATTAGCGGTTTAGGGTTCAATCTCTTGCTTTTATGCAGAAACCACGTTAATTAAAATATGCTCATTCAAAGAGAGTAAAGAAACAGGACAAGTCGGGCCGGTGAGATGGCTCAGCGGCGTAAGCGCCTGCCTTGAAAGCGCGAGGGCCCGAGTTCGACTCCCGGATCCCACATACGAAAAAGGGGCCGGTGATATCGCTCAGCGGCACGGGCGCCTGTTGGCGCGCGAGGTCCTGAGGTCGACCCCCCGGTACCCACAAAAAAAAAAAAAAAAAAGAAACAGGACAAGTTCGTCTGTCTGTTCATAGCTTTCTTTATGGCTCTGCGTTTTAGGGCTTGCTACAAGACGTGTGATCCCTTCTGTCTCCTCCTTATGTTGAAAGTTTTCTTAATGGTTTTTCTACCTCGTATATCCACAGCCAAAGACCCTGCAGAATTTTCCGCTGATTACCATGACTGAGTCCTGCATGAGTTGACTTGTTTGGTTTATAAGTGTTAATTGATTTAGGTGCTTTAGGGCTGTGTGGGTTTGAACCTCTGCAGGATGCTATGTAATTACATTTTAATAGTTAATGTTAACATTTTTTTGTATGACAGTATTGATTCTTCTAAACCGTGGTGTTAGATGACGTCTTTATTTTTCTTGTTCACAGGGGTACGGGGGAGCAAAACTTAGCTCTTTATCTCTGGGCCAAGGCCAAGGGCCCATCGCGATGAAGTTGGTAGAAAAAGCCATCAAGGAGGGCACTTGGGTGGTCCTTCAGAACTGTCACCTTGCCACCTCTTGGATGCCGACCCTTGAGAAAGTCTGTGAGGTAAGTCTGGGAGGTAACTGGTGCTCCTTCAGTAGCACCTCCGGCTCTGGCTGTCACTGAGAACTTTGTCCAGAGGGACAGGAGCGGGCACATAGTCGGGTCTCCTCATCGGGTGAGGGCTTATCCGGAGGGGTGGGAATCCCGTCATCCAGAGGGACAGGCTCAGAGACGCGAGTGAGCCACAGGGGAGCCGTGACCCAGCTTAAGGTTCACAGCAATAAACGGAAGCAGCAAAGAAATTCCCGTGGCCGACAGCCAGCGAAAGGCTGCAGAAGGTGACTCCTTGCTCACATCCTGCCCCCTCACCCACCGTGGAGGGTCGGTGTGACATGCTCCTTCCCACCCTCCTTGTGGGGTTCTTGCAACTTCTGCTTTTTGGTGGGCAGAAATTTCAGGAAGAAAACCCCACATCGCTCAGTGGAGTAAACAGATGTCCCGGCCCTCGATTGCAGCAGAGGACACATGTCCCCGGGAAATAGCTGACTCTAGCCCCTTCTCTCTCCCTTCTTAAACGACCCATAAACATCTGCTCAGTAGCCAAGGTAATGACACAACTGCACTGGCCAACCAACCGGCAGAGATGTCAGGCGACAGATGGGTTTGTTCGGCAGGCCGCGCGTCACCGCTTCCTTCTGCTCGTCTCTGGAGGCGATGCCTCTGTCTCCATTGCTTTGTTCCCTCCTGCATCCCATCGCCTGGAGTGGTGCCCGCCCATCGGAGACAACCGATAAACGTTTATTAAATTAGTGAATGAGTATCGCTTCCCTGCTTGAAACCTTTCAGGGGCTTCTTGTTGTATGTAAGACACAGGCCAAAGCCCCCGCCTGACGTGGATCGGCCCTCGCGTCCAGCCTTTGCGGACCTCGTGAGTTCCGCATCTGCCCACTCTCCATCTTGACCCCTGTGCCCGCGCTGGAACTTCTCTCTACTCGGAACAGCGCACTTTCTCAAGAGCGGAGACCACCCGAACGGACATTCTTCCTGCCTGAAAACTGATCCTTGTTTTTATTTGCCTTGCCAATGTCTCTTCATCCTTGGTCCTTTCTGTTGGAGCTTTATCCTGGTGCCTGTCTGCTAGGGTCTCATGACCTGCTGAACTGTGACCTGCACAGCCAGGGTCACAAGAGACAACCTGTCCCGAGGGAGCGCGAACTTGGCCCAGAGTCCCATGAACCATTTGCTTAGGTGATCGTCAGGACAGCCAGGAAGAGAAGAAATCGTGCTCTTCCACACACACCGCCCCGCTGTCGTTATTAAACAGTATGTAGTCCCGTGCGTCTTTTTCATTCACCCCACTCCTTCGTCAAATAAGTGCACAAAAATGTTTTAGTGATAAAGATGTGTAATTTGCAAGAAACACAGAAACCTGTGACATAGACGATTGAGCAGGACTGGACAGGAAGTGGGACAAGCGCCCACCGAATGACTCCGCGGCCCTGGCGGCAGTGCTGAGGGGGATTCTGCCCTGCTCTGCGGTTCAAGCCCCAGCCCTTAAGCAAAAAGAGGTAACCGTGATAACAAGGCTTGGTGCTGCAGGATACACCAGTGCTTCTGACCCTGAAAAGTAGCCTTTAAAAAAAATTCTGCTTGCCAGGCAGGGGAGATAGCTCAGTGGCACAAGCGTCTGCCTGGCAAGTGCAAGGTCCTGAGTTTGATTCCTGGTACCAAAAAAAAAAAATTCTGCTTGGGTTAATGTTGGTTTATCTAAGTGCATTGCTTATCCTCACAATTGGCTACAGCAAGAAGAAGGGATCTGAACCTAGCTCTGGGCAGAGAGGGATTTCTATAAATATTTTAGCAATATGGGTGCAGCTAGAAGAGTTTGGGGGACACCTTAGTCTTTACTTTGGCCAACTCTGAGCTGCCTAGCGCCTGAGTAAACTTCACAGTCGTGGGAATTAACTTCATCCGGGAGAAAGACGGCACTCAGGCCTTCTCTGTGAAGCTTGCTGGTTGAGGAGCAGAGGCAGATTTTTAGGGTTTTTCCTGAAAATTTCAACAGTGACACCTGTACTTTGAGAAATGCTTCCTCCACCTTCTAGCCTGTCCCTTGCACATTTGATCTTGAAATTTTTCTGGAGATCTTATTGACCCTTCTGCGTTGATTTGTTCTCTTGCAGGAGTTAAGTCCAGAATCCACGCACCCCGATTTCCGAATCTGGCTGACAAGTTACCCATCTCCAAATTTCCCTGTGTCGGTGCTGCAGAACGGAGTCAAGATGACTAACGAAGCGCCGAAAGGTTTACGAGCTAATATCATCCGGTCGTACCTCATGGACCCCATCTCTGACCCCGAGTTCTTTGGCAGCTGCAAAAAGCCTGTTAGTAATGGCGAAGCCTTGTTTCCTCAGCTCTGGAATGCAGTTCAAATGGCCCCGGGTGATCGGGATGCGTGCGCCGAGAAAAACTGCAAATTAAATAGGACTCCCTTGCTGTAGTGCAGTTGGTTTTGATTACTGATTATTGACTGTGCTGAAGTCAATTTTATTAATATTTTATTTTAATTTTACCACCAGCCTCATTCCTGCTCAGCTGAGATCTTATGGGGGATCATTAATAATGTAGCTTTCTATTTAGAAAGTCAGCTGTAAGCCATTCCCAGTCCAAATCTGCAAGGTTGGAGAATCTTGTTTCAGGATATTAACTGAGCCCTTTGCTGTTGGAGCCATATCTCTAAATTAAACCATAAGAATATTTCCTCCATATAACCATAATGAGAGCCAAAATGATTTCCCTCCTTGATTGATGGGGCTCATAAGGGTCTTTCTCAGCACCACCAGGCAAGCAGGGAAAACACCCACTGCTTCCGTGATTAGAATTCTGCATGAATGTCTGTGACCTAAAATTGTTTCACAGTGTTTTACAATAATTAAAAATGGAAGAGTTTCTTTTTAAGAGGGGTTGTGAACCTTGGGAAGTTTCGCCATTAAAGAGCTCACACTCTTGATGTCTAAATATGGTCTGAGTGCATATGCCAAAAAAAGCATGAGACATAAAGAAGTGCTTTCATTAAACAGAAGCTTGGGCACTTCAAAAAAAAAATACCTACACTTAAAAGCTAGTCAAGCCTTAACCTGATTTCCAAGACCGGTCCTGTGCCTACTCTTTGCAGTCACTGACCCCAAGGGCACACGTCCCTCCCACGTAGGTGGCGAGGAGAGCTCTGCACAGGACGGACTGGACGGAGCCCTTTGCAGAATGTAACTCACCCCGCCCCAGATCCGAAGGTCCCTCCAGCAGCAGTCCAGGGTTTTAGAGGTGCAGGCCTGTAGGAAATGCAGTCCCAGCTCAAACCAAAATCCTAAATGCCCGGGCAGCAGTTTACAGCTTTTCTGTTTTGACATATTTTTTTTGGTAATAATTTTAAACTTACAGACACATTGCAAGAATAGAAATAATATAAGGAACACTCCTATCTCCTTTACCCATGTTCACCGCTTGCTAATATTTTACCCCTTTGCTTTAGCATTTGTCTGTCCTCTCTCAATACAGAGGCAGATATGGGTATACATAGGGACTTGGACAGGGTTATAGATCTATAGGTAGAACTCGTCCCCTGACATCTGGTGAGGCCTGATTCCAGGACCCTTGGACACCAAAATCTGCAAGTCCCTTGTATAAAATGGAATAGTATTTGCATATAACACACACACACACACACACACACACATATCCTCCCACATACTTTACACAATCTCTAGATTACTTATAATACACGTACAGTGTGAATGCTAAGAAAATAGTCACTAGTGTATCATCTTGTTTAGGAAATAATGACACGAGGAAAGTCTATTCAGCACTGGCACAATTTTTTTAAAGTAATTTCAAAATATCAAATATTGGTTGAATCCATGAGTACAGAAACAGCAGAGGCTGTGGCTGTCCAGTTGTGTGTGTGCATACATGTGTCCATGTGTGCACACGCATATATGCACACACACACAAGCACACAGATACACCATACACCAGCTGCAGGTAAGTTAGTTATATCATGGCCCCTCATCCTTAAACACTCTGGTGTGTATTTTTAATGAACAGGAATATTATCTTCTCTCAGTGCAGTTATTACCTTTAGTAAATCTAACAAGGACACACTATTATGTCTAAGCTACCGTCTGTGTCCCAGTGTCATCATTTGATGCAGTAATGTCCTCTGGAACATTTTCTCTGTTCATGAGAGCATTGTTCTGGTGTTTAATTTTGCATTTAGTTACAGTCTCTCTGTTGCCTCCTTGAACCTGCAACATTTCTCCAGCCTTCTCTGTCTTTTGGAATGTATCTCCTATTTTTAAAATAGGATTTTGTCTGTTTGGGTTTGCTGGATGTTTTCGAATGAGTCGATTTAGATTATTCGTTTGTAGCCAAAATACAATGTAGGTGATACTGCATCCTTAGCTGCCCACATGTAGAAGCACCTGGTCTCATCTGTCCCTCACTGGTGATGCTGGTTTTGATCACCGGACAGGTGTTGATAGATTCTCCACCATAGAAGGGCAGCTTTCTCTATTTCAACTGTCAGTGGAGAGAAATTTTAGGACCATGGAAACATTTTGCTCCTCATGAAAATCCATGTCCACCTACACTCAGTAGCCACTGGTACTTCTCGCCTGATCATTATTCCTGCGGTGGTTGTGATATTCTGATTTGACTCTTGACTGTTGACATTTACGGTAAAAACAACTGCCTTTTCTATCCTGTTTATTGATCTATAATTGGTCTGGAATTTCTAAGGATTTTTCCCCAGTGATTTATAATTCATTACTTAAGTCTTTTAATGCTAACATTGTTCTAGATTTGATCAATGGAACGCTTTCAAACTGATTGCTTTGTACTTACCATAGATCTTATCTTTTTAAAAAATCGGTTGTCAGAGCCCAGTTTCCTGTTAGTGGAAGATGAACTTCCAGACCACATGTAGGTGTTAGTTCATTGCTACTGCATTATCTTTGGTTGCTGAGCCTTCCTCGGAGAAGACATGGAAATGTATACATGCACAAAATACATGTGGGTATACATGACCCAAGTACATGTGCACGTATATAATCATACACATTTTAGACATGATAATTTATCTCAACACCTCCAATTTTAGCGCATCTGCCCAGGGTTCAGTCCTGCTTTTCTTTTTATGTGGGTACCGGGGGTCAAACTCAGACCTTGCCCTTGCCAGCAGGTGTTTGTGCCAATGAGTGATATCAGCGGCCCTTTTTTTCCTTTATGTGAGTACTAGGAGTCGAACTCAGGACCTCGTGCTTGCCAGGCAGGCGCTTATGACGCTGAGCCATCTCACTGGTCCAGTCCTGCTTTTCTTAATTCCATTTTTGTACATCTTTTCTTCTAACGCTGAGAGATCTGGATTCTAACAACATCACTGCATGTATTGGTTTGTCCAATTCTCTAATATATCTTAAATAGTTCCAGAATAAGCCCATCATGTTTAACTTCAATTTCTCTAGCTAAATGCATGCTACTTTCCTTTTGTCAAATTTATGCTACCTTCAAGTTTATTCTTTGAAGGAAACGCTCCCCCTGGCCTCTCTGACGGTGACCTGCCCCGCATGGCAGTGGCCCCAGCTCTGGCTCTCCAGCACTCTTCACCCCACAGTGGAGCCCTCCTGACCAGAGCACATTCACAGTGACTCCTGGCCGCCATGCCTGCCCCAGTCCCATCCGCCCCTCAGGACTTCCACTGGGTTGCCAGCCTCAGAGGACATACAGTAACTGCCCTGCCGTGGTGTTCTGCCTGGCAGCCATGGGTTCCTTAGGCAGGGGTTTTGTGCTTTCCCAGCTGCCCAGGCTGTGGGAATACATGTGAGTGGCCCAATAATTCCTTCTCACTAGCTTGGACTTTGAAGGTGGACTCCACACGCCCTTCTCCCTGGCGGTGGGAGAGGTGGGTTCCCGGCACAGCAGTTGCCACATCCGAGGAAATGTCTTGCGGTGTTCTCATCGGTTTTAGGGATGTCTAGTGGGTAGAATTATCTCTTTTGAATTTTCTTCCTGGTGATCCAGGACTACACGTTAGAATTTGTAATTCTTTTTTCTTAATTTTTTTACATTTTTATTAGTCTGTTTTTGCAGTACATAAAGATTACTTTCATCTTGGGTTGTCAGTATGTGTACGTAACACAACTTAATCCTTTTTGTGTCCCCTTTCCTTCCTCCCCTCCCCTTCCCTCCATCTCTTGGTCCCCCTCCCAATTGCAAAAGATAATCACCCTGTTTCCTATCATCTATCTTTTATTTTGCTCTTTATTCATAATTTGGCTTTCTCACATATAAGAAACCATATATTTAAGCTTGTGTGTCTGATTTATTTCACTTGACATTATGGTCTCAAGGTGCATCCATTTTCCTACAAATGACTCAAGTTTATCCTTCTTTATGGCAAAGTAGTACTCCATTGTGTATAAATGCCACATTTCCTTTATCCATTCATCTGTTGATGGACATATAGGCTGCTTCCAAGATTTAGCTATTATGCATTGTGCTGCTATAAACATGGGTATGCATGAATCAGTGTAATATTCTTGCTTTTAATGCTTTGGTTGGAACCCCCAAAATCCTGTAAGGTAACATTAAGTTAGATGAGCCTATCATGCTTTCTAAAACCCTGTGTATATATAGCAGTGTGCCAACAGAACATGTGTTCAAATGGGCATATTTTTGTCTACAAGCTGATAAAAAAAATGAATTCTGTTTCAGTTATGCTTGGGAGTGAATATATCCCTATGGTATTTATAAGCTAAGGGGTTTAATTACTTTCATTGTATTTTTAAATTTTTTTTATTTTATGAAAAAAAAAGGTAAAACAGAATTTCCTAACAAAATAATAGGAGAATAATAATAGTTAATACATTGCCTATTGTCATCTTCAAAGTAGTTACTCAGAGTACAAGATATGGGCATAAAAAATTCTCCAATCAGTATTAGCACAAACCTTCTTTTTCAATGAACTAAGAGACACTAATAGTATAGCTAACTTGTATTTTTCTCCCTTTTCCCTTCCTTCCTTTTCCCTTTCCCCCCATCCTAGTTCCTTTTTCCTTTTAAACAATTTCTTCCCATTTCACAATATCTATTGTACATTTTAGGCCTTATTTACTCTTTTAATTTCTCACACCGGGGAGATGATACAATGTTTATACATGTGAGTCTGATTTATTTCACTTTTCAGTATGGTCTCAAGTTGCATCCATTTACCTATAAAAGTCTCAGGTTCATCCTTCTTTATGGCTGAGTAGTACTCCATCGTATAAAAATACCACATTTTTTTTATACATTCCTCGGACTTTCATTTTAAAACATGGCATGTATAATGTAATGTTGGGGGAAATAATGATGTGAGACAATTTCTTCTTGTCGCAGGAGGAATTCAAGAAATTGCTCTATGGCCTCTGCTTCTTTCATGCTTTGGTCCAAGAGAGACGGAAGTTTGGCCCCCTGGGCTGGAACATTCCTTACGAGTTCAATGAGACTGACCTGCGCATCAGCGTCCAGCAGCTGCACATGTTCCTGAACCAGTACGAGGTAGGTGAGCCCCACGGCGAGCGTGCCGTGTCTGCCTGGACGTCTCTTGAGCTCTACTGTGAGACGAATGGCAGGGAGGCTCCCAGCAGCACATTGAATGGTACTTTATTATAACAGGATATTCCCACTGCCTTGTAAGTACATAGGATGTCAGTGTGCCTCACAGGAGCCTACATTTTACATTTATTTTGACATATGAACATCTATGGAGATCTGAAAAGGAATCAGATTGTATACATTTTGCAAAGGACTTAAGCAGATCAGGAATCAGCCAAGCTCCAAAATGGAAAAGAAAATCAAGCAGACCGATTCTGTTCTACTCTGGAGCATGACTTTATTTTTAGAGGAATATCGCTGTACTTTCATTCCAGCATTTGGACCATTTGTCAGGAAAACAAACTGTTTAAGCCATTGGTGTTAACATGATGTACGGACTGCAGAACCAAGGCAGACTAATGCCACATCGGCCGTTCATTCGTTCATTCTCTCTCTCTTTCTCTCTCTCTACACACACACACACACACACACACACACAAACACACACACCACGTCGTACTCTTTACTAACTCTTGTTTAGTGACTGGATTTTAACATGTTTGCACCTTTGGAGAACTATTCAGTGAGTCATCTTAAGCCCCTATGAGGATAAGGAGCTTTTTATAAAAAAAAGAGTTTTCTAAACATTAGTAGAATTTTGTTGATATTTAGTTGGAAATATTTCACTCATTAAATCAATAGGGTATCAACAATTAAGTTTTTGAAACCTTTAGTGAATTATGACTTTAAAAAGACTTGTAGGGGGCCGGTAAGACGGCTCAGCGGCATACACGCCTGCCTGGCAAGCGCGAGGGCCCGAGTTCGGCTCCCGGAACCCACATACGAGAAAAGGGCCGGTGATATCGCTCAGCGGCACGGGCGCCTGCTGGCGTGCGAGGTCCTGAGGTCAACCCCTGGTACCCACAAAAAAAAAAAAAAAAAAAAGACTTGTAGACAGGAAGGCATTGAATTCTATATAAAAACAAAAAAAGGGACTCAGCAAATAAATATTGAGAGCTCAGTGGTGTATGTAAACCTGTGAAAAGTCCTTTATCTGAGCTTTTGTGTATCATTAGACATTCTTTTTCAGTATTCAATGGGACAAGTTGAGAAGGCCTTCAGGTTTACAACATTTAAAATGAGGAAAACATGAAGATGAATAATAAATCTGATGAGTTTCTTTCTTGTTGTAATATTCTCCAAAACAAAAATGATGCTAATAATAGAGAAGAATATAGGAGGAAACTGTGACGGAGGAAGTATTTCACCTAAAAGAATTATACTTTCCAATGTGAAAAATACAGAATGAGGAGCTCTTCCACTTAGCAGTATGTTCTGAATACCTGGAGAGTGTACTCTAATTTAAAGTGGTCTGTAATGAAGTCAGGTAAATGTATGCAGTTACAAAAGTCTAGTTCAGCATCCAAAAATCAGTTAATACGATCTATCGCATCAACAGTCTGGAGAGAACAGTAGCCCCTGATCCCATCCGTAGGCACAGGAAAAACATGTGACAAAATCCAACACTCATTCTTGGTTAAAGCACTCTCAGTAAACTGGGGATAGAAATTAGGAATAGAAGGGAACTTCCTCGATGTCTACAAAATTGCCAAGCTAGCGCCCGCTACCGTGTGTGGTATGACCGATGTCATCATGAGCAGCAGGACAGTCTGCCACCCACACCGCGTCCTAGCTTCATCTCCAGCTTCCCCCCTTAGGGCGAGGCGCCCAGACATTTTCATACAGGTGCAGCGCTCTCCCTCCAAACCACACTTCACAGACCACACCGCGTGTGGGAGTTTCGGCTTCCTCTTTGCCCAGTGTCACGTGAGCTGCTGCAGATACAGCCCTGAGGACTCCTCGCTGACCACTGCCCTCCCCTGCCGGGGTGCAGGGTCTCATCTGGAGTCGCCCAGCCTGTCCCGGAAGAGACCCCCATCTGCCTGGCCCTGCTGGGGACCGACCTGGAGAGCAAGCTCAGATGCTTTTCCCATGGCCACGCGTGACCCTTCCACACCCGCATCGGAATCTCCCCATCTCCTCCACGCCCGCATCGCCGTCCATCCCGGCTTCCAGGCTGCCGGTCTGCGCTCCCTGCCTCACGTCCTGTCCATGGCATCTGCACCTGCGATTGCCTGCTCTCTTTCATTTTTATGAGGTGGGCACCGGCCACCAGGCAGCAAGCGTCAAACTCCTCACATGTGCGGCTGGGGACCACAGAAGGCCCAGAGTTGTCCCTCATTTGGGATGTTTGTCCTTCGGTGTTGCTCACAGGCTGTGTGCTGCTGAATTCACTGTCCGTGCATGGGCAAATCTGACTTCAGACCCCGAACTCGATCAACGGCCCGCTCTACTCAGCGCTACCTCCTCCTCCCTGTGCTGTTATTCCGACGGCAGAGAGCTCTCCAAGTCAATTCCTGGAATGGAGGCTCTGTATACTTTACATTTTCACAGGTAACTAACTGTAAGAAGAAGATTTAAAAGCACCAAGATGATGAAAAGATCCTTAAGTAAAATACTGCCACATATGTGTAAAATATCACCATATTAAAATTCCATAAACAATTAAACATCATGCAGATTAAAGATAAATAAAAGTTGGAGGAAACACCTGATATTTATCTTACAGGCTGATTCATTATCTTTATAAAGAGCATTTAATAAGAAGAAAAATGAGGGGCCGGTGAGACGGCTCAGTGGCATAAGCGCCTGCCTGGCAAGCACGAGGGCCCGAGTTTGACTCCTGGTACCCACATACGAAAAAAGGGCCGGTGATATCGCTCAGCGGCATGGGCACCTGCTGGCATGCGAGGGCCTGAGGTCAACCCCCGGTGCCCACAAAAAAAAAAAAAAAAAAGAAGAAGAAAAATGATACCTGTAATCCCAGCTATTTAGGAGTCTGAGTCAGGGGGGCTGCAAGTTCAAGGCCAGTTGGGCAACATAGTGAGACCCTGTCTAAAAAAAAATCATTCAACATATGAACAGAGTAGATAATTTATAAAACATTTTAAAAATCAATAATATTTTTTTAAAAATTTTAAATGGCAATATAAAAATTAAAACTTAAGGCCGGTGAGATAGCTCAGTGGCATAAGCGCCTGCCTGGCAAGTGCAAGGTCCTGAGTTCAACCCCCGGTACCCATAAAAAAAAAAAAAATTAAAACTTAACAATGCTATGTTTTAATTGTTGTCAGGTGCTGTGGTACACACTTGTAATCCCAGCACATAGGAGGCTGAGTCAGGAGGATCGCAAGTTCAAGCCCAGCCCAGGTGCTTTAGCAACTTAGTGAGACCCAGTCTCAAAATAAAAAAAAAAATTATCAACTGTTTTTTCTCTACGTGATAATACTCAGTCCTGTTGGGAACAGTGAAAAATAGAATTATCTGTGCTACTGGTGGACACGTAAATATTTATGCCAGGGTGAAAGAAATTGTAACGTGAAAAATCAGTACCCTATGTATTCGCGAACATTTAAAATTGCGAATACTAGAAAATATAATGCAAAAGGAAAAAAGAAAACTAGAAAAGCAATTTTCATAAACTTAATAAATGCCAGTCCATATGAGCTTATTCAGATAAAGACTGTTACAACTTTAGTAGAAAAAAATAAACAAGAGGCCAGTGCAAGGACAAAGGGTGCTAAGCATGTGAAAGAACTAGGAACCTCACCAGTATTTAAAAAATAATACATTGTCTCTGACCATCAAATCAGCAGCAAGTTTAAGTCTGGCTGCTACAGTTGCCACAACCCCTTAGAAAAGCAGCGTGGTCGCACTGACAAATTGCTTTTGGAGCTCCTTTTTCTTGGAAAAGAAATAGAAATTTCAAAGTTTTTCCACAGATTCATGAAATGGCTCAAAACTCTTTTAAGATGTGGTGAAAAAATGAATGTAAAGTTGAACATACGGCGTGATTCCAGCTGTCAGAATACATCTGGGGTAGAGAAAGTTGATGAAGGAGATCCCCGCTGGCTGAGTGGTGCTGGGTTTGTTCTGCCTGTCACGCAGCAGGTGGGCACCGTGGCCAGACCCGCTTGTGTCTGGCACATAGTAGGTGCTCACGTAAGGCGGGTGGAGCAGGGGAGCCGTGCACAAGTGAACAGAGGGTTCGAGTCTCTGCACTGACTGCGCGGAAACGAAATAACACAAGGAGGACGAGACCCTGGGGAGACCTCAGCAGGGAAGTTTGGAGAGGGAAACCTGCAGAGAACTTGTTGTGAGATATTTGACTGAATCAGAGGAGGGAACTAGAGACACTGCTGCGTCTCGTGCGCTCAGCCCCTCTGAGCTGGTTCTGACCCGAGCCCCCGATTCCAGGAGCTGCCCTTCGACGCTCTGCGCTACATGACCGGGGAATGCAACTACGGAGGCAGGGTGACCGACGACTGGGACCGGCGCACGCTGCGCACCATCCTGAACAAATTCTTCTGTCCCGAGCTGGTGGCAAGGTCGGACTACCACTTTGACTCAAGTGGCATCTACGTTGTTCCTCCTGCTGGCGATGTAAGTGTGCCCCTCAAGAAGTGGGAGCAAAACAGGAACACGGGCCTCCCGCGGGGCCGTGGCTTAAGGAGTGGGGAGTCCCTGGGCCTGGTGGGCTGTCACCTGCCTCCGCTCCCCCTGGCCCCAGGGGACAGTGCACACCCAGGAGCAGGCAGCGTCAGTGGCTCGGGTTTGCCGGGTGGGAGGGGTCTACAAAGGGCCCTTGCCTCGGGGAGCTGAACGGGTCGCCAGGAACTCAGGGCTCTGCATGCAGCGATCTTGTCCCAGGTTGAAATGAATACACACACACTAGGGCTCCGAAATGTGAGGGACTGGGGCAGTTATTTACCAGGACTGACCTTCCTGGAGCATCTGGGTGACTTTGGTGGTGTCAGCTCCGCCCTTGTACAAAGGAGAACGCAGTGCCATTAGGGTTGAATGACCAGTCCAAGGCCACCAGGGACAAGGTGCCAGGGAATGACACGCACGAGCTACCTGGGGCCTCCCTTTCCCCTGTCATCACACAGCAGGTCTTTGGGGACCATCAGGACAGCCTCATTTCTTCTGAAACCGGGCCACACGCGACAGAGACGCTCTCTACAGCTGCCACCTCGGGCACCGCCGTCCTCTAGGGTGGCCGCTGTGGGCGGCAGATGTTGATCCGTAGCGAACACACACACTCGAAGGGGGGCACAAACATTTCCCAGAAGGAATCTCTAAATTTAGTTACCAGAATTCCCTTTCCCGTGTTTAAAAACCTATTCCAACTGAATGTCACGTGTCCCTTTCTCTCAAAATTTGCCCAGTTGTTTTTGAAATTTTGTCCCCGGCTGCCAGACAGTGAAAGCCCTCGGTGTGCAGCCTCAGAGCCTCGTCGGCTCAGTAACCCGGGCGCTGAAATTCTCTTTTCGGGGTGAAATCCTGCAGTGTAACTGATGCCCAGCCCCCCGGCTATCGGTCTTCATCCTTGCAGCACAAGAGCTACATCGACAACACCAAGACGCTGCCGCTGACGCCCACGCCGGAGGTCTTCGGGATGAACGCCAACGCGGACATCACGAAGGACCAGGCGGAAACGCAGCTGCTGTTCGACAACATTCTTCTTACGCAGGTGCGTGACGTGTGCAGGGCCCAGCCGGTGCCCCAGACACAAGGCTGGTGAGATGCGGGAGCGTTGGAGGGAGAGAAGAGGTGCCTTCGAGCTGTGATCAAGTGTGTGATTACAGTAACAGACACATCACCATGAATCCCCCTCAAAATCCTCCCCTTCAAACACACTCATTGTCCTTATCACTTTCTGAAGCAGTGCTGGAGTCCTCTTTCCAGAGTGTCTTTATAAGGTGTGATCAGGGCCGGTGAGATGGCTCAGCGGCGTAAGCGCCTGCCCGGCAAGCGCGAGGGCCCGAGTTCGACTCCCGGAACCCACATACGAAAAAGGGGCCGGTGATATCGCTCAGCGGCACGGGTGCCTGTTGGCGCGTGAGGTCCTGAGGTCGTTCCCCCGGTAAAAAGGGGCCGGTGATATCGCTCAGTGGCACGGGTGCCTGCTGGCGCGCGAGGTCCTGAGGTAGACCCCCCCGGTACCCACACACAAAAATAGTAATAATAATAATAATAATAATAATAATAATAATAATAATATAAGGTGTGATCAGAAATACGTGAATGCTGCTGCCGAGTGCCATCCAAAGGAAAGGCAGGCTCGTAAAAACATAACGCTGTGTCCTCAGCCACCTTATTCACAGGATCTGGCATGGTGTGACTTCTGGCTCTTCCCCAAAGTCAAAATGACCGTGAAGGGAAATGTTTTAAATTGATTCAGGGTATCTCGGCAGCCTCAATAGCCCAACAAGATGCTCATGGAAGAGAACTTCCAGAACTGCTTCGGAAAGTATGCGCAAATCAAGGGGCAGTATTTTAAGGGGGATTTGTGGCCACATGTCTTTTACTGTAATACATTTTTTAAAAATTTAATCACTCAACATAGTATTCTGTCACACCTTGTACATCCCTGAAATATGGCTTTAAACTACAGTACATGGACATATGGATTTTTTCCCCCTCATCTTCTGTTTTAGAACCAAGACTTTTTCTTTGAATATTTCTGCCCTTCTAGGAATTCCACTTTGTCTTTCTTGCGTAAGCCATTCCCCAATACATCGCATATAATGTCATTTTTAATTTCTTCGAAGTGGAAAAAAGAATTTCAAAAATACTCTGGAAACAGAATCCATCTAGAATTTTACTCATATTATTTTCCAGTCTCTTACTAATTTAACAACCACTGTTTTTAATGACTCATCTTTAGAAAACATTCCATGATAATTTTAGTTTACATAGAAACAGTCCCTCGCACTAATATTTTATGAGATTACGGAATATCTGAAGTATGGACTGGCAACTGTGAGTGCAGAAAGAACAACAAGGGAAGGAGAAGAAAGGAGCGCCCGTGGGTGGCAACAACCCCGGTGGGGGCAAGCACCCAGTGGGTGGCAGAGAAGGGGGGGGCAGCGTGCAGCCGCCCTGCGCCTGCACCGGTACACCTGAGCGGACACCATTCGTTCATCTCGCCGAGACCGTCCACTACGGGAGCTTCTCTCGCGTCATCCTCCCTTTAGAAGATGTGCCAACTTGTTTTTTAATTTTTAAAGCAGATGAGTCCAAATGGCAAGAGTTTCTGTAGTGACTAGAAGAAATTGTAATAAATTAGGATGAGTGCCCAGTCAAGCACATTATCCCGCCAACTGAATTCTAACTGCTGTATTTGGACGGCATCCCTGGGTAAAGCTGATATGGGTTAACATTTACAGAGCAGCTATTGTGTGTTAGCCTAAGTCCTATGTGTATCACACTGTCACCCTTCTGACAGTCCTACGAGGGCGGGACTTTTACGAACCCCATCTTACAGCTGGAAAGCAGGCACGAAAAGATTAAGTCTTTTTCCCAAAGTCAGCCAGTACAGCGTGCAGACAGGACACAGTGCCACGCGACCTGGCTTCCGCAGTCTGGCTCCAGGACCTGCGTCCGAATTGCTGTCCTGTTCTCTTCTAGAGTCTAAAACTGGGGTGAGAGCTGGAAGGCAAAGAGCCAAAGGCACTGAGAAACCCAGAACTTCGGAGGTGCTGTGCTGTGCGTTAGTAACGGAAGAGCCCATGAAGCTCCCATTTCTAGTCCACTCCACAGTGACGTTTTCTAATGAGGCAAAAAGCCTTTTTATATCCATGTACACACTGATAGCACTAAAATCAGTTATTGCCTGTAGGGTATAAAATTGTATGAAAAGCACGAATAAGCAAATCTTTAGGCGCATGAGACATGTGTGCCACACAGTAAAGTGAAGACAGGACACCCACTGCGTGTTTGGGTTTGTCGAAACCTCATGGGGCGTCACGCGGTAGAGCGCGGCGGGCTTGTCCCGACAGAAGAGGACCCCGACCCAGGCGAGTAAGCTTGACCGCACAGCGGCATCTTCCCAGTGTGTGACAAACGACATCCTCCCGGACCTCAATCCCAGGTCCCCCAGGGCAGTTACCAGACGGGTCAGCAGCTCCGGAATCACAGTTCAGAGGCGGAGGCCGGAGCTGCAGAGCTGGGGGGGGGGGTGAAGTTAATGGTGATGAGACCTGCGTGTGACTGCACCGAGGTCAAACATTTTAGAAAGGAAAAAAGAGGGCGATTATAGAGTTGAGACTGTCATCTGGGCAGCGATCTTTGGCTCATACTTAACTTCCATACTCTGTTCTGAATAGGGAAATTGTTACCACTTAAAATATTATTGGGCGCCGGTGAGATGGCTCAGCAGCATAAGCACCTGCCTGGCAAGCGTGAGGTCCTGAGTTCGACTGCCGGTACCCACATACGAAAAAAGGGCCGGTGATATCGCTCAGCGGCACAGGCACCTACTGGCGTGCGAGGTCCTGAGTTCGACCCCCGGTACCCAAAAAAAAAAAAAAATTATTGAACTAAAATGGCCTAGCATCTCCAAAAAGGCTAAATTTTGTGATGTCTTTTTTTTTTTTTTTTTTTTTTTTTTTTTGTGGGTACCGGGGGAACGACCTCAGGACCTCGCGCGCCAACAGGCACCCGTGCCTCTGAGCGATATCACCGGCCCCTTTTTCGTATGTGGGATCCGGGAGTCGAACTCGGGCCCTCGCGCTTGCAAGGCAGGCGCTTACGCCGCTGAGCCATCTCACCGGCCCAATGTCTTTTTAAAAATAAATTTCAAAAAGAAAAATAACCCTTAGATGGTTCCAAATGGCAAAGATAATTAAAAGGGAAATGCTAAGATAAACAATTACAAACAGGACTCGATTGCTCTTCTTAGTATTAGTTGGATATTACTTTAAAAACCTGCCACCCTACATATATGATCTTAATGTGTGGGAGATAAGTAAGGAGAGGTATTAAATATTATTACAATATTTTTCTTAACAATTTTCCAGTGTTAGAGCCCTGGGTTTTTATTTTTAGTTTTGTTTTTATAGGGACACAGCTCTTTTCAGAAAATAGGAACCTTTTAATGAGTTTATAGTGCCCTATATGTACGTCAAATACAAATCGAAATCAGCATATGATTTTTTAAATACAGTGGAAATAGATCTCACTAGTTTGGGCCAAATCTTCACTGTCTTTTTTGTTCTCTGTGATCCGTTTTATATACTTAGTTGTAAACCAAGTACCTTGGGATTGTAGTAAAGGATTATTATATGAGCACATCTCTTTTTTACTAGCCCATAATTAAAACTGAGCAACGTTTAAGTATATTATTGTGCAACTTTATAGGATCTTACAGTGGCATGGGGTAAGTAGGTAGAGACTTAAGTAAAAATAATAGTTAATATTTATAGAATAATTTATAGAATTTTTAATATGTATAGCACAGAAACCAGGAAATATAAAATCTGAAAGAAGTCAAAACACCATTTCCTTGGACTGGAAAAGCATGTTCATTCATATTCAACGATGCTTATCCTCTCCACACACACACACACACACACACACGCACGCACGCACGCACGCATTCTCTCGTTTGTTTTAAAGAGTTGGAGAGATTTTCCAGAAAATATAGATTCGTTTACACAGTGCCACTCTAAACATAAAAAACAAAAGTGGAGTGGAAATTCTCCTTTCTGGGCTTGCAGCATGAATCACTGAAGTCCATAACTTTTCCGTAACTCTTCCAGCTGCATGGAGGAGATAAGCTGATTTTCTCTGCCCTGCGGGTTCAAGGAGAAGACGCCTTCTCTGCTCTTGGCCACCGCCGGGCACCCAGAGCTACTAGCAGACGCATTTGGGGCCGGCTTTCCCAGGCTCGGCCTGGTTTCACTCCGCCCGAGCGGGCGCCTTCTTCGGCTCCTGTCCGCCCGGGCAGCAGAGCCGACGCTGCCTGCTGTCTCCAAACCTCCCCACCGCTGAACACGCCGCGCGCTCTTCGTCTGCTCTCGCAATTGTTTTCTCTCCCAGACGCGTCCCTGTGGCTGTTTTCATTACTTTAATAAATCTTGTGTGGAGATGAGTCATAAATAAAATAGCAGAACAGTCAGAATCCATTCTTACAAAGCTTCACCTTAGGGTTTCCCTCTCCAGCTCTTCTCAGACCTGTAGGAAGATTTTTGAGTTATAGCTTGGATTCTTCAGTCTCGTTCTGCAGGTGCTGGTGCAAAGTCATCAGAAGAAGTCGTAAATGAGGTGGCCGGTGACATCCTGGGTAAACTTCCCAACAACTTCGACATCGAGGCCGCGATGAGGAGATACCCGACAACGTACAACCAGAGCATGAACACCGTGCTCGTCCAGGAGATGGGGCGGTTCAACAAGCTGCTCACGACCATCAGAGAATCGTGCATTAATATTCAGAAAGCAATCAAGGTAAGGTGACTGGTAACACGTGAGGGTCACTGAGTCAGAAGTAGCGTCCCTCTATTTAGCGAATACTCCTCAGGCACACATGTATGCAAGCATGGTTCTTGGTTCCGAGGACAGAAAACTATCCCTGTTCTCGAGCTTCCAGGATTCTGGTGGTGACAGTGAAGAAATGGGTGGCTGTGTGGTGCGGGCCGAGGAGTCAGAGCACTAAGGAGTAAGAACGACAGAGTGAACCAGCACACGGGCAGTGCTGGTGAGTGCCATGTCCCACAGGAAACAAAACAGGGCAAAGGGACAGAGGCTGATGGCAGAGGAGCTCTTTCAGTCAGGCCTCTCTGAGGAGCTGACCAGGGACAAAGGCCCAAACGACAGCAGAGGGGGAGCCATGGAGCCGTGGAGGAAGAGCAGTCTGGGACGGGGATGTACCACGCACAAGAGCCAGGGAGGAGCCCGGGGACCGGTCTAGGAGCGCAGGGCTGACTCCTCAATATTTGGCCTAAGCAAGTGAAAGTTCTGGAGAAGGAGCAGGTTTAAAGGAGAAGTCTGAGAACTTTGGCGAGATTAATTTAAAATGCCTCAGAGACACCACGAAGACTTGAGTGTCTGGTAGATACATGCTATAGAGTTTGAGAGGGAAGGCAAGGTTGGAGATAAGTTTCAGCCTGCAGCACATGGGTTATATTTAGAAATGAAATGTGTAAATGAGCTGAAATATTTTGATAGTACTGATGAGCATAGGTTACTTGGAAGCACCAGTTTCTCCCATCCGATCATTTGACTCATGAATGACTTAAAATTTCCTTTTTTGTCATAGTCTTTCATTGTTCTCTATTTCTCCAGTTTGGGAAAGAAAATATTTCAAAGCTAAGTAGTCCTTACTATATTTTATTTTATTTTATTATGTGGGTACCAGGAGTCGAACTCAGGACCTCGCGCTTGCCCAGCAGGCGCTTATGCCACTGAGCCATATCACTGGCCCAGTAGTCCTTATTTTATTTTATTTTATTTTATTTATATTTTTTTTTGTGGGTACCGGGGGGACGACCTCAGGACCTCACGCGCCAACAGGCACCCGTGCCGCTGAGCGATATCACCGGCCCCTTTTTCGTATGTGGGTTCCGGGAGTCGAACTCGGGCCTTCGCGCTTGCAAGGCAGGCGCTTAAGCCGCTGAGCCGTCTCACCGGCCCCCAGTAGTCCTTATTTTAAAAGACTGATAAAAGTGACCAAGAATCCTAAAATTTATTTGGAACCAGAAAAGACCTAGAATAGCAAAAGCAATTCTGGGCAACAAAGGCAAGGCAGGGGGCATCACATCCCTGACTTGAAATTATACTACAAAGCTGCTGTGATAAAATCAGCATGGTAGTGGTAAAAAAAAAACAGACCTGAGGATCAGTGGAACAGATTAGAAGATGCAGACACAACTACAGACACACTCAGCCACCTTATCTTTGACAAAGGAGCCAAACACTTTCACTAGAAGAAAGACAGTCTCTTCAATAAATGGTGCTAGAAAAACTGGCTTTCCATATGCCGAAGATTAAAACTAGACCCATGTCTCTCACCATTCACCAACCTAAAATCAAAATGGATCAGAGATCTAAATATTAAAACAGAAACACTAAATCTACTAGAAGAGAGAATAGGTAGAACTCTTGAAGACACTGGTGTAAGCAAAGACTTTATGAAATATTACAAAGAATTAACTGGAATCTCATCTTATTAAAAAGCTTTTGAACAGCAAAAGAAACTACCAACAGAATGAAAAGACAACCCACAGTGTGGAAAAAATTTTTGCCAGCTCTTCCTCAGACAAAGGACTAATATCTATAATATATAAAGAACTAAAAAAAGTCAGACCTCCCAAATTTAAAGACCCAATCCAAAAATGGGCATCTGAAATGAATAGACACTTCTCAGATGAAGAAGTAGAAATGCAAATAAATATATGAAAAAATGTTCAACATCACTGGTCATTCGAGAGATGCAAATTAAAACAACACTGAGATTCCATCTCACCCCAGTAAGAATGGCTATTATTGAGAAATCAACCAATAACAAATGCTGGAGGGGCTGTGGGGAAAAAGGAACCCTTCTCCACTGTTGGTGGGAGTTTAGACTGGTGCAACCACTGAGGAAATCAGTGTGGAGATTCCTTAAAAAACTAAAACTAGAGGTTCCATTTGACCCAGCTATTCCACTCCTTGGTATCTTCCCGAAAGAATTAAAAGCATCATACCACAGTGATATATACACACCCTTATTTATAGCAGCACAGCGTGTAGTAGCTAAATCTTGGAAACAGCCTAAATGCCCATCAACTGATGAATGGATAAAGAAGATACGGGGTTTTTTAATACAATGGAGTACTACTCAGCCATAAAGAAGGATAAACTTGAGCCATTTCTAGCTAAATGGATGCACCTTGAGGCCATACTCTTAAGTGAAATAAATCAGACACACATGTGTAAATATCACATTGTTTCTCTGGTATGAGAAACTGAAAGTGTAAATAAGGACCAAAATGTATAATAGATATTGTGAAATAGAAAGAAAATGTTCAAATGGGAAGGGAAACTAGGGAGATGGGAGGGGGAAAGGAAGGAAGGAAAAAGAAAAAAAAATGAGAAAAGAAGGATAAAATGGAAACAAAGCTTTTGTAAATAGGGAGAAGAGGGATTGAAGGGAGGGGAGGAGGATGGGAAAAAAAGAAGACTTGAGATATATATCATGTACAAATTCCCCCTGACGAGTGTGATCACTATGCGTATCTAAAAGGCACCGATGAACTTAATTTATTTTTTAAAGTAGCAAAAAAACTAATGAAAATTTGAAATCTGAGATGTTCCAAAATCCAAAACTTTTTCACTGCCAAGTGAAATGATCCCACAATTGAAGAATTCCATGCCTAGCCTCACAGTCAAACAAAGGTGCCTACAATATTGTGCAGAATGACCTTCAGGTTATGTATATAAGGCTCACGGGAAACATAAATGAATTTCGTGTTTAGACGTGGGTCCCCTCCTCAAGATATCTCATTATGTAATGCAAATATTCCAAAATCCACAAAAATCCAAAATTGAAATACTTCCGGTCTCAAGAGTTTCCGATAAGAAATACTTCACCTGCAATAGAAAAAAAGTCCACCAGAATCAGTGTTAGTCTAAGAAGTCTGCGATGGTATCATGAATAATTTATGGCAATACATTTAAAAATGTAAATGACGCAGACACGTTCTTCAGAAAGCGTTAGGAATACAACGTGAGGAGTGACAGAAAAACCTGTAGTCTTTTTGAGTTGAGTGCTGCCTGGCAAGTGCGAGGTCATGAGTTTGAGTCCTGGTACCAAAAAGAAAAAAAGGTTAAATGCTTATTGTGGAAACTCCTCCTTCGCGCTGGGAGCCTTCTGTCTCTTCTACTTACAGATGGGAAATGATCGCCTTGAGCGAGCCCTGTGACCGCCTTGTGGTTGTTGACGGTGGCTGTGTCGCTGTGGCGTCACCTGGTGGGGCTGTGTGTCTCTCCCTGCCTCTTCCTCCGCTTCCTGGGGAGAAAGGCTGACTTTGGCACTTTGGGAGCTGCAGGGAGAGAGCAGCCGTGGCGACCTCAACGTGCAGTGGCCGCGCATTCACTTACTATCCCTGGATTCAACGTGATACCCCGGGCCTCAGCTGCACCAGGCACCCCCTACTCTAGGAACTTTTGTATTTGCTTTTCCAGGTTACATTCAAACAGCTGGTGTGCACTTTCCTGGGACATGGTCTGAGTTTACTTTGTAAGCAGGTCCCAAAAATCTTTTCACTGAACACCACTCTCCTTTCAGAAATATCTTGTGCCATTCATGCATAAGATTTTTGAGTATTCCTCTGTGAACTTCGAGCTGGTTCTTAGCTTTCCTCTCTGCCAGTCCATATGCCTTCTAGCTCCCGAAGTTGTGTTGTCATTTATTGTCCCTTCCCCTATTTATTTTCTGCATTTGTGACCTTATGCCAGTGGTGGCGAACCTATGGCACGTGTGTTGTCTTTCTCATAAGACAAAAGATGTTAATGTAGAGTTGTTTTTTCTAAACTAAAACTTCAGTATTCAGGTTTCATTGCAGTGTTGGCACGTTGCAATAAATACTTGGGTTTTGGGTTGCAGTTTGTCTCTAAAAGGTTCGCCATCACTAGCTTAGGCCTTTGAAAAATATACCTTTACTATTGTTTCAGTGAGATTTTGAAAAGAAGGCAAAAATGTACATACTTCGTCCATAAAACTTACTCTAAAAATCTTCTCCACATGTTAGCTCGAGTAATATTTTTGATTATAGGAAAAACAGAAACGATAATAACAACTGGCCCAATTTGTGACACCCTCAAAATTTCACCACGTGGGCACCAGTGATTCACAGTAGATTAAGGTTACCTGGTCTTCACAATTGAATCTCAGAATATTTCAACCTTTCAAAGCATTTCATATAATTTCCCTAATTTTGTATTTATCACTATCACTTGAAAGAGGCAGACTGGAAAATGTATTGCTCATTCACTTGATAGACAAGTAAATGAAGCCAAAGCTAGACTGTGATTTAACAGTGAGTAGCCAAGTATTGAGTAATATGGTCCATTAAAATTTGGTTAGAGTAAAACTTCGTATTTTCTGAGGAATAGTTCAAAGACTTGACGCATCACTCGTGAGCAAAAGAAAACACCTGCAGTTTCTGTAAACAGAGGGTGATGGTGAAGAGCTACGTGTAAGCTATGCGGTCGTGTTAACCCACACTGACGTCTTTCAGGGGCTGGTGGTGATGTCCACGGACCTTGAGGAAGTGGTCAGCAGCGTCCTGAATGTCAAAATTCCGGCCATGTGGATGGGGAAATCCTACCCCAGCCTCAAACCCCTGGGCAGCTACGTGAATGACTTCCTTTCAAGACTAAAATTCTTGCAGGTAATTTCATCCACAACGAACACACCTGGTTAAGCATCTTCTGGCTTCGGTTTTCGTCCCCCGAGTGCCCGCTGTGCTGAGTTTACCTCGCAGCGTCTGAACAGCCCGGCACAGGCGGCCACTACTCAGTACTTCCTAGAGCACAGTACCTGGTGCTGAACTGTCAGGTGCCGGGGAGGGAGGCGGAGCGGGGGCTCCTGCTCGGTGCAGTCAGACTTTGGAGTCCACCACGTCTGAAGGGAAGGAAACGTTCGGCGTGCTGGTTTTCAGTTAAATATTTAACGTGAACATAGACTACCACAACAGAGCATCTAGGCGGCCAGACAGGCTACCGGAAGGCGCATTGAGGTCTTAGGGCTCAGCCATCCTAGACAGGAAAGCCCCGCACCCTGTGTCGGCCCGAGACAGGAGCGACTCTGAGACCGGTCGCCGTGGGAGTATTGAAGGGCACAAGCCTGCCTGCTCTGCCTGGCAGTGCTGCTGCTTAACTGTGTTCTTCTCAGCGATTGTACCCACTGCGAGTCGATCGGTTTCCTAGACACCCTGCGGAAGGCTCAGGAGCTGTGAGGGAATCGCGGCGCAGACACAACGACCAAACTCCTTTCATAATACAGGCCCTCTCGTGCACGAGATCGAGAGACCGAGGCTGTGAGATGATTCTTGAAAGATGAGGCTCTGCCTTGGGCTCTCACAGGGAGCCCAACTTTTCAAGTGCGTTTCTTCCGGCTTCTATAATTTTGCCTTTAGTTAAGTCATTACTTAACTAGCTCATGAGTAGAATATTTGTCACATAGGTAGCGAAGATCTCTTACAATTTCTAAGTGCCTTAAGCTCTCGCTACCCCGCTTGTTTCAGAAGTTCTCGCACAGTATTATGTTTCCATATGTTGGATTTCATTGTATTTTGGTGAGGAAAAAGGAAAAACTTCCAGAAGAATATTCTACTGGGTGCTAATGATTAAGTAGAGAGAAAAAAATGAAAACAACTCCCACATGACCAGCCCTTGCGGGCGCCTCTTCAGCTCATCTCTGTAACGTAACTGCAACAGTGCCGGCGAGGCGGGGGCTGTGGTTCGGGGATTTTTTGAAGGGACCACTGGGCATGCGCGAGACAGACCTTTCCGTGGGCATCCACGCATAGGTAACTCCTAAACCGGTGCGAAGTGAAGTGGGAACAGACCCTGAAAGTGTTCCGTAGTGTTTCTGCAAACCTTGAGAGTACGGCTTCTCATTCCTCAGAGCTCATGCTCTCGTTTCCCTACGAGATGACAAGGGTGTCTGGGACACGTCAGGGACACATCTGGGGCACGTCGGGGACACGTCGGGGACACGTCTGTGGACACGGGGACACGTCGGGGACACGTCGGGGACACATCTGGGACACGCCGGGGACACATCGGGGACACGTCTGGGGGCATGTCTGGGGACACGCCGGGGACACGTCTGGGGGCATGTCTGGGGACACGTCGGGGACACGCCGGGGACACGTCTGGGGACACGGGGACAGGTCTGGGGGCACGTCTGGGGACACGCCGGGGACACGTCGGGGACACGTCTGGGGACATGCCGGGGACATGTCTGGGGACACGGGGAAACGTCTGGGGGCACGTCTGGAGACACGCTGGGGACACGTCGGGGACACGTCCGGGGACACGTCTGGGGACACGCCGGGGACACGTCTGGGGACACGGGGACATGTCTAGGGACACGCCGGGGACACGGCGGGACGCGTCTTCTGCGGGCTGGCGCGGGCTGGGCGCTGACGGCCGCTCCCCCGCAGCAGTGGTTCGAGGACGGGCCGCCCCCGGTCTTCTGGCTGTCCGGCTTCTTCCTCACGCAAGCCTTCCTGACCGGCGCGCAGCAGAACTACGCGCGGAAGCACACGATCCCCATCGACCTGCTGGGCTTCGACTACGAAGTGATGGAGGAGAAGGAGTACCGGCAGGGCCCCGAGGACGGTGAGTGCCGGAGGAGGAGGGGCGCCGGCAGGGCCCCGGGACGGTGAGTGCCGGAGGAGGAGGGGCGCCGCCAGGGCCCCGCGGACGGTGAGTGCCGGAGGAGGAGGGGCGCCGGCAGGGCCCCGCGGACGGTGAGTGCCGGAGGAGGAGGAGGGGCGCCGGCAGGGCCCCGGGGACGGTGAGTGATGGAGGAGGAGGGGCGCCGGCAGGGCCCCGGGACGGTGAGTGCCGGAGGAGGAGGGGCGCCGCCAGGGCCCCGCGGACGGTGAGTGCCGGAGGAGGAGGGGCGCCGGCAGGGCCCCGGGGACGGTGAGTGCCGGAGGAGGAGGGGCGCCGCCAGGGCCCCGGGGACGGTGAGTGCCGGAGGAGGAGGGGCGCCGGCAGGGCCCCGGGGACGGTGAGTGCCGGAGGAGGAGGGGCGCCGGCAGGGCCCCGGGGACGGTGAGTGCCGGAGGAGGAGGGGCGCCGGCAGGGCCCCGGGGACGGTGAGTGATGGAGGAGGAGGGGCGCCGGCAGGGCCCCGGGGACGGTGAGTGCCGGAGGAGGAGGGGCGCCGGCAGGGCCCCGCGGACGGTGAGTGCCGGAGGAGGAGGGGCGCCGCCAGGGCCCCGCGGATGGTGAGTGCCGGAGGAGGAGGGGCGCCGCCAGGGCCCCGCGGACGGTGAGTGCCGGAGGAGGAGAGGCGCCGGCAGGGCCCCGGGGACGGTGAGTGATGGAGGAGGAGGGGCGCCGCCAGGGCCCCGCGGACGGTGAGTGCCGGAGGAGGAGGGGCGCCGGCAGGGCCCCGGGGACGGTGAGTGATGGAGGAGGAGGGGCGCCGGCAGGGCCCCGGGGACGGTGAGTGCCGGAGGAGGAGGGGCGCCGGCAGGGCCCCGCGGACGGTGAGTGCCGGAGGAGGAGGAGGGGCGCCGGCAGGGCCCCGCGGACGGTGAGTGCCGGAGGAGGAGGGGCGCCGGCAGGGCCCCGGGGACGGTGAGTGCCGGAGGAGGAGGGGCGCCGGCAGGGCCCCGGGGACGGTGAGTGCCGGAGGAGGAGGGGCGCCGGCAGGGCCCCGCGGACGGTGAGTGCCGGAGGAGGAGGGGCGCCGGCAGGGCCCCGCGGACGGTGAGTGCCGGAGGAGGAGGGGCGCCGGCAGGGCCCCGCGGACGGTGAGTGCCGGAGGAGGAGGGGCGCCGGCAGGGCCCCGCGGACGGTGAGTGATGGAGGAGGAGGGGCGCCGGCAGGGCCCCGCGGACGGTGAGTGCCGGAGGAGGAGGGGCGCCGGCAGGGCCCCGCGGACGGTGAGTGCCGGAGGAGGAGGGGCGCCGGCAGGGCCCCGGGGACGGTGAGTGATGGAGGAGGAGGGGCGCCGGCAGGGCCCCGGGGACGGTGAGTGCCGGAGGAGGAGGGGCGCCGGCAGGGCCCCGCGGACGGTGAGTGATGGAGGAGGAGGGGCGCCGGCAGGGCCCCGGGGACGGTGAGTGCCGGAGGAGGAGGGGCGCCGGCAGGGCCCCGGGGACGGTGAGTGCCGGAGGAGGAGGGGCGCCGGCAGGGCCCCGGGGACGGTGAGTGCCGCCGGGCTCGGGCGCCCCGTCCAGGGCGAGGGAAGGGACAAGTGAGACAGCGAACGGAGGGAGGAAGCGAAACAGGAGGTGAATCTGGATGGAGTGTGTGTCTCTTGTAATTTTTCAAAATTCTGTAAAGTTAGAAATTATTTCTAATAAGAAGAAAGTATGAGAAGGAAAAAATGGAAACAAGGCTTTTGTAAATAAGGAGGGGAAGAGGGGTTGAAGGGAGGGCAGGGGAATGGGAAAAAGAGAATGTACAGGTACAAATTCCCAGCAATGAGTGCGATCATTACGGATATCTAAAAGGTACCAATAAACTTAATTAAAAAAATCAAAAGACAGAAAGAAACAAAGAAACAGGAATATAATGAAACTAATGGTATGTGGGATAATCAACCATAATCTTACGTCGGCCTTGGGGAATCGATATGATGCAGAAATGAAGAGTAGGAGGTTTTGGGGGCCCCCATACAGATTCTCAGGGTGTATTCTCTCCTATGATGCCCGTTGTTCCAAATCAACAGTCAGTCAGAAGCACTTGTTTTATGTTTGGCAGACCGATGTCTTGTTTCAGATTGAGTGGACAGGACCACCACTTTAAACAGTATTATCTTTTAAATGCTATGGATTCTTCAATTTTACCGAAATGGTGCTGATTTCAAATGAGTGGTGTGAGTGTCTAAAACGACTGTTAATGAATAAATATCACTTTACCTACGTTGTCCAGGACAGTTCCACTTCCTCACGAACCGCTCAGCTGCGAATTCCCTGCTCACTCTTTTAGGCACCAAAGAAATCAACAGGGAACAATTTAGGATCTTGTCCCTCAACTAATTTATGCTCCGGTGGGGGTCACTGACAGATAGATAAGTAATCACAATAGGGTTTGATAGGCACAGTGTGCTAAAGTGGTTTTACTTTAAATTGATTGCCACAAATCTCAAGGGGGTTTGTAATGTGAAGCAATCCTACTGCTACCCCCCTGGGAAATCTGTTTTCCCACTTTCCGACGACCTTTGTCGCCCTCGTTGTCCTTCTCTCTACCCTCTCACCTCATCCTTCATTACAAAAACCAAAATCTATCAGAAACGAGCTTATCGCACCACCAAATCCATAAGGCTGTCCACCTCCACACCCCTGGGAATCCACATCCCATTTCTTTTCTCATTTTTAGGGCTTTCCTTCTTTAATTGTGCCTCTTCTCTCCACAATCAACAATATCTCTGTCGGGACTGAGTAACTTCTAACCACACACGGCGTGCCTTAGAGATTCCTTCAGCTTAAACCTTTGACACACGATTCCAGTGTCTTAACATCCACGACCCCTCAGCCACTGTCCCATATTTCTGCTCCCCTTTGTAGCAAAATCTCTCAGAAAGAGCTGTCTTTACCTGCTGCCTCTGAGTTCTCGCCTCCTGTTTCCTGTCTACCTTTCCTCTGCTGGAGTCCACAGATACTCTTCAGCGTTCCTGACGGCTTCCCTGTTGACAAATCCCATTGATTCCCTTTGTCTTCATCTGAACTTCTAAGGAATTTTCACTGGGTGCCAACTCTGGCTTTGTAGACACGTTCTTCCCTCTTTGTTTCTAGAATATCACCTTCTCTTGATTTTCCGTATTGGCCGCATCCATGCTTCTTCACTGGCTCATGCTCCCCTAAATTCTGGAGTCTCCACGGACTCAGTTCTGGGACTAGTTCTCTTTTCTAATTGCATCCTCTCTCCATGTGACCTCATCCTTTCAGGGGTCTTTAAACATCTCCTTGCTGATGTCCTCCAATCTCCAGTCCAGATCTTTGCTCTGCAATCCACATAGCTCTATCCAGCTGCCAGACATCTCCACTTGGGCGTCTCCTGAATATGTGAAACTTATGATCAATTTCAGTAAATGGCACCACCATCCAGCCCTAAACCCAGGGCTCCTTCACATCAAATGCCGTCACTCCCCTATAACCCTACTGCCACCGCCATTTCTACCTAGCATCCCCTTTGCTGTCATTACTGAATTATAATCCTTAACTTATACAGAAGCCACACAGCTTTTTAAAAACTGTAAATAGATCGTGTCAGCCCTTAGATGCCATTGAAAAACCAGACAGCTAAGTAAGTTACTAGTGGCTCTTGCCCTGACTGGTTGGTCAGGCACGTTCTGGCCACCGTCCACTCGTGGCATCCCTGATGTCCCACTCGCTGTGCCCTGCCATGCTCGGCTCACACTGATCTCCCGCAGCCACTCGAAGGCCTCACGCTCTGCCCCCCTGGGGTTCTGTGTCCCTGCACCTAAGCCCAGACTCGCACGGCAGACACTCTGCCACCTTCACATGTCATCTTAAAAAATGCTAGGTCCCCAGAAAAAGACCTGCACGAACTTCTGTCTGTTGAAGCCCCCACTCCCCCCATTAGCCTCTTTACAACTCTGCTCCTTAACTTCTGCAGTCATTTTACATTTCCTTCTTCAGTGTATTTAATTCAAGTACAGGAGGATTTTCTTTTTCTGTCAGTTTCCCCCATGTCGTTGTGATAAAAGGCAGAAGGTAGCATTTGGTTGAAATCTGAGCAGAACTGATGTCTCTCAGTTATTAATTTTTGGACTCAGCTAAAACACTGAATTTATAAAAGCACTGCATAGAGTCTATAAACTAGTGATTACCCAAGGTCAAAGTATTGGATTCCCCACCATTGTACACTGACCTCAGACACTGTACTGGGTAGTTGTTATTTTATTTTATTTTACAATTGTCTAGAATAGTTGATATTTCTCTCTACAGTGGTTTATTAATTTAACCCATAGCTGCTCTTATTAAAGGAGGCATTAAATCCAGAATTACCCTGAAAATAGTGGAGTGGGACATATAACACAACTTATTTAATGATCAGAAAGACTGTACTGTAAAGTGTAACCATCTGCTAGAGAAACCATTGTACTGGCTACCAATGTGTTGGTCGAGGGTTGATAGATAAGTGCTGATAGATATTTGCTAAATCATGAATTTTATTATTTTGTGCACACACAAACACACATAGACATTCTCACCCATAAACACATATATCCAAAAATTAGCTTATATGTCAGTTTTTTTCCTTCCTACTTACATAATTATCAGAAAGACAGTGAGACTCCATGAAATGATTTGGAGAAACGGGGTCTTTCCAAAGGAATCCCTTTCTCATGGGACCCTAATAGAAGGGACATAATTACCTACCTGAGAACACTACGGGCTAGAACCAAAGCGTCTTTCTTTCCAGTCTCTACCCCTGCACCAGCCTCTCTCCTTTATACACACTTGAAAATGTGCCTATTTATGGCTGCTGGGGCTCATGTTCAAATCCACCTTAGTTACCTAAGACGAAGTTAAAACATAATTGTAAAGTAATTGGAAGCGACAGTGCCACTGCGGGTTTATTTAGTACACGGTGCAGGCTCTTCTAGACGCACGGACCTGGATTCCTCTTACCCCGATTGTTGGGTGCTTCGGGGTGACTCAGTCATCAGTTGAGAGCACTGCAGGGGCAGAAGGGGGGCAGGAGACAGTGGATGAGCAGGGGACTGGGGGATCTGTGGGTGTCACCAGGGGCTGAGCCACATTGCAAGAGGCAGAGGTGCAGCCTCTGGGCTGGACCAGCTGTGAACAAGAACCCAACAGCTACTGGCCTTTCGCATCTTATGCTTTCCTTCCGGCCCTTACTGGCCATGAGAAATAAAAGTGCATCTGTGTCCCCTCGTCACATATCCTGTAAAACCTCTGTTTTGGAGGGAACATTGACGCCCCTGCTCCCACTTTCTAGGTGTGGCGCTCTTCTGTTGACTTTCTGTGACATCATCATTATTCTCAGGTGAAGGAAAACTAATGAGGTTAGCTACAGGCAGAGAGCCCCTTTGTTACCCCTTCCGCCTATCGCTGTCGCGGGCTGCAAGCCTGGGGGTGCCTGGAGAGGCTGGGTGCAGGGCGCGCTGTGCATCTGTCCCTCTCAGGAAGATCGCATCTCACGGGGCCCAGGTCACTGCTGTTTCACGGCTCAGCTTCACCAGAGCTATGTATGCATTGGCAGCTACCTGACAAATGCTTAGCCCATTAATAACACTGAAATTTTATTCCAAATTGTTTTGTCAGTTAAAACCCAGCAGAGGGAAAGGGCAGGTTTTCCCAAATGTCCATCATTCAGCTATCCCCTTAAGTAGCCACTCGCAAGTGTCCCCGAGCCACATGTTGCTAATGGCTGCCGCACTGCCTGGCACAAGGACGGAACAGCTCCGTCCTGCCGAAAGCGCTGCTCTTACACCTCGCCTGGGTCAGCTAACAACTCCTCAAGGTAGACAAGGCAGGCACGGAGGTCCCACAAATGATTTCCACATTATTCTCCAGTGGCAAAATGGGTTCTGAGGTTAAGTGAATTAGTCAGAGCCACACAGCAAATTAGGAGCGAACACTTCAGTCTCTATAAATTCTACATTGCTTCCCGAGACGTCTATGCAACAATTCCAGTGAGTATCTTTATGTGCAGATACCTATATTTAATCCATGAGGCTTTGCAGATGCATAGAGCCAGAGAAAGTGGCCCTGTGTGACTGATTCCCTAATGCATACCTTTTTTTTTTTTTTTTTTTTTTTTTTGTTGAGACAAGGTCTTGCTATGCAGTTCAAGGTGGTTTGAACTCACTTTGTAGCCCAGGCTGGCCTCGAAGTCGCAGTGATCCTCCTGCCTCAGCCTCCCGAGTGCTGGAATTACAGGCATGTGCCACCACACCCAGCCTGCGTGCTCCTCTTTAACGGCTGGTGTGTGACATTACATTCTAGAGAGCTCATCTGTGCACCCCTGCATTACACAGACCAAGGAGCACTCCTGGCAGTGGGAATAAAGTCTAAGAGGGGAGGAGAAATTTACCTGCAGGACATCAGGGGTCTGCAGAGGAGTGTTTTGTTCATATACTGCCCAGCAGTCACTGGGGCCCAATATTTACGTTAAGAAATTTGCTGATTTCATGGCTTCTGAGAGATACCACGATTATAATCATTGGGGAAGTAAGAAGATAAATCTTTAATGATTCATACCATAGACTAGTGTAAAATTCCCTTCCTCTTTTGTCCTCCACACCTGATTTTACCATTACTTTATTCTACAAGGCCGAGTGTAGAGGTTTTTGAAACATGGGTGTTGAAGTAAAAGCTGAGAGACTGTGTTTACTTTAGGACAAGCCTTAGGCTAGGGTCACCTACCTGGTGTTCACAGGTACTTCAGATCCACAGCCGGTCAGATTCGCACACTTTGAGCGTCACGTTAACTTTTTTATTTTGCATTTAGGTGTTTACATTCACGGATTGTTTCTGGATGGAGCTTCCTGGAACAGGAAGATCAAGAAACTCGCAGAATCCTATCCCAAAATTCTTTACGACACGGTGCCTGTGGTTAGTATCGTCTAACGGTGTCTACATGGTAGACACATGTGTACGAAATATGCCCCGTATGTGTGTATTCACGGCAGTTCTGTTCTGTAAAATTGCTGCCAGCCGTGAGTTAGCCAGCACTGAACCATTGCTCCTAGGGACATGGGGGTTCAGTGTCCGCGGCTCAGTTGATTGCTATGCAACCTTGTTTCGCTTCTGTTTAAAGACCTCTTGTTTATTTATCCTTGATTAATTAACATGAGCTCACAGCCCTGTCACTCCTCCCAGCGGAGTCACTCTTCTCTCTCCATCCTGCACCTCACAGTCCCCAGGCTCCTAGGGGCACTCGAGCCCCCTGTGGCAGGCACTTGGGTGTCAGGGCAAACCCACCACCGAAGAGCACAAGCACAGCCCCACCCTGGCACCCAGGGGACCATGAGGACACTCATTCATAACTGCGAAGGCTGGAACAAGACAGTGGGGCTTTGCCTGGCTGCAGCTGGCTGGGATTGCATACCTGGGCTCACAGAGGGGCTGGCAGCTTTGAGCTCTGCCCGGGGCAGTGCTGGTCTCGGGGATCAGGTCGGCCAGTAGGGAAAATTACAGATATGGAATCCACGAACGACCATCTGTAATGACGTTGTCATGTGTCGCTGCAGCATAAGGAAATGGTTAGCTTTTATACAATTTGTGATACGATCCAGGCTGCGGTGTTTTGGTTGTAGCTCAACTGTGAGAAACCTGCTGTGTACCAAGATCCCTGGAACATGGCACTCACGTTGAAGGTCACAAGGGCAAATCAACGTCTGTCATTTCAGGAGCTGAGTTTTTTTTTTTTTTTTTTTCTTTTACACAAAGACTCTTAAGTAGCTTGCTGTGAGTAGAAGATTTTTTTTTTTTAATAATCGAGTAGTGATTCCTTTGAATAAAGTCAGCTAGTAAGAAATAAAAATTATCATTAGAGGGCCGGTGAGATGGCTCAGCGGCTTAAGCGCCTGCCCGGCAAGCGCGAGGACCCGAGTTCGACTCCCGGAACCCACATACGAAAAAGGGACCGGTGACATCGCTCAGCGGCACGGGCGCCTGCTGGCGCGCGAGGTTCTGAGGTCGACCCCCGGTACCCACAAAAAAAAAAAAAAAAAAAATCATTAGAAAACTCTCCCATTGGTTCAAAATGAAACACCACCACAAGTGTTTTGAGAGTGCGTTGAGTCTTATGTGGTAGCTGATATCTGCAGAAACTGTTTGGGGGCTCCCTTACAATAACCTGGATTCCATAGTTATGTGGGAGAAACAGAGAAACCTGCATCCTTTTTCGCTTCTTCATAAAAATTCTGTTTTGACCTGAGAAGCCTAAAAGAAGGCTCTGACCAATGGGGCCAGAGAGTCCCATCACATGCTTAAGACAACCACTAGAAAAAATGAATTCAGTTAAATTCTAAAACATGTTTACCGTCATAGCTGCTTCTTCACCCTTACATTCAAGGACCAACTTGCTTCAGCTTGGTGAGTTCAACAGTAGATTGTACGCTTAACATTCTAGGAACTTGGCTAATGAGTCTAAAAGAAAGTAGTAAATACAAGGATAAAACTATGTTTTATTTGTATTTTTTAAGTTGGAAAATGGTGCTTTATTTAGGCAACAGTGCTTGTACAACTGACGGAAAACTTTCTTATTAAAAGTATTAACACATGGTAGTTGTACAATCGTTAGGCTTTCCTGTGATGGCCGCATACATCATGCGTCGATCACACCCATCTCCCCTTTTCCTCCCCTCCCCCGTTCCCCACCCCCCACGTTCACACAGGAGAGAGAACATTTAGTGCTATCTCTGGGTCTGGCTTACTTCCCTTAACATGCCGATCTTCAGATCTACCCATTTTCCTGCCAATACCCTGATTCCATTCTTCGCGGCTGAACGTACACCTTTGTGTATAATGCGGCGCGTGGTCTCTATATGTTCATCCCTTGGCGGGCACCCAGGCCAAGCTGTTGTGCATTATGCTGAGATAAACCTGAGCATCCAAGTCTCTGTGGTCTGCTGACTTTAATTCCTCTGGTTCTGTGCCGAGGAACTGTACAGCTGGACCCTAAGGCAGTTCTCTTTTTAGCTTTTTGAGGAACCTCCATACTGATTTCACAGTGGCTGCATGAATTTACATTCCCTCCAACAGTGTAGAAAGGTTTCTTTCGCCTCGCCAGCATTTATTATTTTTTGTGTGTTCTTGATGATAGCCACATGATGGGGGTGATTTGCATTTCCCCATGGCTAATGATGATGAACATCTTTTTATGCAGTTATTGGCTTTTGTATTTCATCTTTTGTGAAATGCCTTTTCGGTTCATTTGCCCATTGATTGATTGGAATACTTGTTCTTTGTGTGTTTTTTGAATTATATATTCTGGTATTAACCCTCTGTCAGAGAAGCAGCTGACATTGCTCTCATTCTGCTGGCTGTCTCTCTGTTCTGTGGATTGTTTCCACTGCTGTGCAGAATGTTTTTAATTTGATGTGATCCCATTTGTCAGTTCTTTTTATTATTCCCTAAGATATTGGAGTCTTATTCAGGAATTCCCCTATGCTAATATCTTGAAGTATCCCCATGTGTTTTCTTCTAGTAGTTTTGAAGTTTCGGGTCTTACAGTTAGGTCATTGGTCCATTTTGAGTTGATTTTTGACAGGGTGAGAGATGGGGATCTAGTTTCAGTCTTGTACAGTGGATATCCAGTTTTTCCAGCATCGCCATTGAAGAGGTGGTCTTTTCCCCAGTGTACGTTTTTGGCACCTTTGTTGAAGAATTAGGTGGCCCGCTGTGCATGGGTTTATTTCTGGGTCTTTGCAGGTTATGTTGCTACTGTGGCTTTGTAGTGTGTTTCACATCAGGTATCATGTTATCTCTGGCTTTTCTCTTTTTGCTCAGGATTGCTTTGTTTGTTCAGAGTTGTTTCTGCTTCTCTATGAATTTTAGGAGTGTTTTCTCTACTCTTGTGAAGAACAATACTAATATTTTGATGGAGATTGCATTGAATCTGTAGATCACTTTTGGTAGTATGGCCATTTGAATATTTGTTCTTCTAATCCATGATCTGGGTAAGGGTCTTTCCAACTTTGAGTATCCTCTTCAATCTTTTTTTTTTTTTAGTGTTTTGTAATTTTTGTTGGAGAGGCCTTTCACTTCCTTAAGTTTATTCCTAGGTATTTTAAATTATTTTGATGGTTGTTGTGAATGGGATTGCTTTCATGGTTTCTTTTTCAAGAAATCCTTTATTGGTATATAGAAAAGATACTGACTTTTTATGTTGATTTTATATTCTGCTACTTGAGTGGACTTGTTCGTAAGTTCTAGTAGTCTGGGCCTTCGCTTCTGTTCTCTGGGTGTGTACGCCTTCAACTCTGCCTAATATTTTCTCTGCCTTTTACTGATGTGTCCTAAAAATTCTTTTTCTGACGGGAACTGGTGAACCTATTCCAGGGGTGGATGAGTTGAGGTCTCCATCTCCTCCTCAGGGGACCTTCCTCAGTCCCCATCTGGTGATATCTTTTGCTGAGCCCCCAAGTGGTAAACTGAGGCACCAACTTTAACTCTTTGCCCCCGATTGCATGGCGTCCTCTCTCTTCTACAAACCTCTTCCTCTTAAGTTTCCCATTTCAGTGGTCAGAGGCTCCTGAAGTGAAATAAGAGGACGTCTCCTGGCCTGCCTTACTCTATGATCTCTCTTCCTTCAAAGAAAGTGCTCTCATTTCCTTGTTTGTGAATCAAACTCCGACTGATTTTCAATCCCTTTCTTTGGTCTGCAGAAACACAGTCCCCAGGGGAGAACAACACTTCCCCTGCATGTTCTACCCGCTTAGATGCTATCAGGAGGGGAAGGCAGTTTGCATCCAGGTCACTGGGTCCCTGGGCCACCATCCATGGCAGGGCCCAAGGCCATCCAGTGCCCTCTCCTACCTGGCTGGCAGTGCCACCCACGCCCGCTGGACTCGTGCTGAGCCCCAGGGGCCAGGCCCTGCTTCAGGCGGTGGTGTCCTCTCCAAGATGCTTTCCACAGCCTCCTTCTGTCCTGGCTTGGCGGGTCATGTCTCTCCTCTCTTGCCAGTCCCTTTCCTTCTTCCACATTTCTTTTTGTCTCTTAGAACAATCTTGGCCTCAAGTTTCACTCCTTATCTATGCCAGGACGCGCTCATTAGTTGCTGTAGACAAACAGGTATCTCCAGGTTTCTACTGCGTCTGACTGCAAAGCCTGTGCATGAAGTCTACAGAAGTTACAGGTCGCTGATGAGCTTGCATACTTTCAAGAGCACCAGAAAAGTCAGGGAAGCAGACGGATCCTGCACCAAAGAGCAAGGTCACGGCTTCCAGTAATGACAGAAGGACACAGAAGCCAGTGAGTCCCTCATGGGGCAGCCAGCGCCACAGCCTGGGAGGACGGCCCACCGGGCTCCATGGTGGGACAGACACTGTCGCCCACTTTGGAGGACCTGAAAGGATCCTGTCTGGTCTGTTCTTTATCGCTTTTCCAAAGTGCTCAAGGCATTCATCTTTCAGGATTGTGGGAAACAAAACATCACCCTTGGGTTGTATTTTACAGAACTAGGACCATTTTAAAGCAGAGGATTTTTTTAAAAGTTGATTTTTATCTGTAATTCATCTTGCCCTAAATATAAATTAGAGAGTGAAAAGACAAGGCCTCAAATTTGATTTTGGAACAAGAAGGGGAAAATGCACTAAGATCCCCTCTAGCGGTCTGCAGCTCCTCTCTCCCCTCCGGACTCTTCCTGGTTTAACTCCAGGAAGAGTTAATGATCACTACAGTGATGTAGTGACCTGAACAGTATTACCGAAAACGCTGTTTCGTCATTTACAGATGAAGAATAAAGTGCTGACGGCTAACCCCCAGCGAGAACTCTGATTAGCCTCCTTATAACTAAACTTAAAAAAGGAGAGAGGGATTATAATCTAGCATGCTGAGTACCTTTTAAAGCACACTCTGACTTAATGGAGTCGTTTGACATGTTTTACATTGTTTTTTGTCTGCTTGCTAAGCTGTGTTTGTAATAATTACCTCAAGTGTTTGCAGCTGCTCCATTTTTTTTTTTTTTTTTTTTTGGTCTTTACAGATTTCTCTGTATTTGGGCTATTAAAAAAAAATTAAAGAGTCTCTTTAAAACCCAGCCATGACTATGAAAAAATGCTGGGATCAGTCTTACAGAAAGCTTACAAATAAAAGCCTTAAAATTTAGTGACATATGGGCCGGTGAGATGGCTCAGCGGCGTAAGCGCCTGCCTTGCAAGCGCAAGGGCCCGAGTTCGACTCCCGGATCCCACATACGAAAAAGGGGCCGGTGATATCGCTCAGTGGCACGGGTGCCTGTTGGCGCACGAGGTCCTGAGGTCGACCCCCCGGTACCCACAAAAAAAAAAAAAAAAAAAAAATTTAGTGACATAAAGCTTATATACATAAATGTGCTTACTATATACGATTCTGTATACAGCCTAGAATACATGTGTCCTCCAAATTTGGTTTATGCATGAGTAGACACTCTTGTAATTAGCCCAAATGCCTTTTGTTCACATGGCTTAATGAACAAGTTAATTTAAGTTGGCCAGTAAAATAAAATGTCGTTAAAATTACTGACATACATTTTGCCTTGGTTGTTGGCCCGCTGTATTAATATTTACCTTTATTAGAAAGACACGATGTCTGCTACTTTCTGTTTCAAGTGCATTAGCCTTTCGGGCTTCCTTGGGCAGAGAAACAACTGAAGTACTAATTATGTTTGTCTAATATCTTGATCTCATAAGTAATATAAAATTAGTTAAGACAGGTCAATAAAAATATAAATGTATACAGTAAAACACCTGAGTCAGCAGTAGCTAAATGTAAATTAAGCATTCTTGGCTTCTTGGGGTTTGTAAATAGTAGATAGATGGGTTTATTAAATATATTTTCATAAATTATTACAGAAAGTTTAAAATTGCTTTCTGAAGGTTATCAAGGATTAAAATTATAATGTATAATTCTATGTAAAACATTATAAACGAGGAAAACTTTCCACCCAAGGAGGACCCTTTGGACCTGAGGGACCAAGGACAAAATGCCCTCTGTGGCTGACACAAGCAGCTGCCTAAACCAGATCTGCTCGTCATGAAAAATTTACAAAACCTGGGCTAAAAAACAAAGATTTATATTTTATCAAAATAATTTCTTGTTTTTTTCAGCTATCAGGCTTTTGATTGCTTCAAACTGAGTTTTAAGATACTTAAGGTTTATTTAAATGTCTGTCTGAGTTACTTTTCTTGTTGCTGAGACAAAATACCCAACACCCATGGCTTCTCTCCGGGGCCAGCTCTGCTCCCTCCTTGCAGTTTTCCTCAGATGATCCACATTCCTGGCTTCTCCAAACTTCTTGGGTCTCCACTGCACCTTCAGGTTCACACTCACAGCTTCCCACACTGCCCTCCCAGGGGCACACTGCCTGGCCTCCCAGGCCTTCTTCTGAAATCTGGGTGGAAGCCTTCCTGACCCCACAACTCTTGCAGTCTGCATGCACCTAAAACCAGCACCACACGCATGATGCCAAGGTCTGCTGCCCGCTGAAGCAGTAGCCAGGCTTCCTTCTCTCTTGGCTGTAGGGGTCCAGTGCCTATGAACCAAATCCTGAGGAACAACTTCCCTAGGCCACTGCCATTCCAGAACATGATGCTCTGGGGCTCTATTCTCAAAGCAAAGTCTTTTACTTTTGCAACTTTGAGGCTGAAGAGGGTGGAGTCCTGCTGCTTCTTGTGATGCCCTCAGGCCATCTTTTCTATTCTCCTGCTCCTTCTCAGCAATCAAGATCTCCTCTACTCTATCTTTGCAGTCCACAGCTTTACTGGAGCTTCCTTTCTGGCCAAACTCACAACGTTTTAAATCATTCTGCTGTGCTCTTTGCTCTTGATTCCCAATATGATTTGGCTAAAAGCCCCCAACAGTAGACATGCCACCAGCTCAACATTCAACTGCCTTGAAATTTCTTCTGCAAGGTTAATTAGTCCCCCTCCTCCCTTAATCTTAGTCTCAGGCAAAGTCTCTGGACATGTGCAAAATGCAGACAAAATTTCTGCCAAGCCATAACACACGTCATCTGGAGTTCAACAACCAATGCATTCCTTCTTCCCAGCAGAAACCTCCTAAGCCTGGTCTTTACTGGCTTTCTGGTCTTCTGAGCTCTAACCAGAATCTCTCATGCAGTACAGCCTGAGGTGTTCCAGCTCTACTTTTTCAGCTGATATCTCCAAATCATCCCAAACTCTTCCCACAAGCCATTCCCAATGGCTCCTGAACCACATGGTCTGGTATAGTCACAGCAACGACCCATTTCTCTGGTACCAAATTCTTAGTTACTGTTCTCATTGGCTGAGACAAAATACCCAACACCCAAAGTTAAGAGTGAAAAGGTTTATTTAGCTCAGTTTGTAGAGGTTTCAATCTGGTTAAATAAACAACTATTATTTTAGGTTATTATTGTATATTTGGCACCTTTCACTTATGCACAAGAAACTCCTTTCACCTGCAAGTTGAGCCCATACTTTCTATAGATTCACAAATTTCAAATATCCACCTCCAAAACACATAAACATACCTAGAGCCAGAGCACAATACACCTTTCTCTGGAGGGCCTGTACTATTTCCTATGTGTACTGCTTTAACTTTGCCTAATAAGTAATTTCTATGCCTCTTTAAAAAAAGTTCTAATTTTCTATGTTGGAAATTCTTTTAAAGTTCTAGTTTTGTGGTAGTCTTCAGGTTTTTTATGTATAGAATTTATCATCTGCAAACAGGGAGAACTTGACTTTCTTCTTTCTTTTTATAATCCCATTTTTATTGTCTCTCATCTATTATGTGCTCAGGCTAAAATTTCAAGTACTATATTGAATAAGAGTGGTGAAAGTGGATACCTTTGTCTTGCTCTTAAAAGAAATGCTTTCAATTTTTCCCTGTTGACTATGGGTTAGTCATATACAACCTTTATTACATTGGGGTATGATCCTTCTATAACTGATTTGTTCAGGGCTTTTATCTTGAAAGGATGTTGAATTTTTTTTTTTTTTTTTTTTTTGTGGGTACTGGGGGTCGACCTCAGGACCTCACGCGCCAACAGGCACCCGTGCCACTGAGCGATATCACGGGCCCCTTTTTCGTATGTGGGATCCGGGAGTCGAACTCGGGCCCTCGCGCTTGCAAGGCAGGCGCTTACGCCGCTGAGCCATCTCACCGGCCCGGATGTTGAATTTTATCAAAGGCTTTTTCTGTATCTATTGTGATGAACATACGACTTTTATCCTTCATTCTACTTAAGTGATGTATTACATTTATCTGCACTTCGAACCATCCTTGCATCTTTGGAATAGAACCAACTTGATCATGGTGTATATACTAATCAGCTTTTCTGTTTCTGGGACATAATACGAAAGCCCACAACTTAAAGTTTATTCAGCTCACGGTTTCAGAGGATTCAGTCCAAGGACAGTAGGCTCCAAGGCAGAAATCAAAGCTGTTTATATCATGGTGACTGGGAAACAGAGCAGGGGAACAGTGCAAGAGGAAGAGGAAGCCAGGCATGGTGGTGCATGCCTGTAATCCCAGCACTTGGGAGGCTGAGGCAGGAGGATTGCCATGAGTTCGAGGCCAACCTGGGCTACATAGCGAGCTCAAGGAAAGCCTGAACTACAAAGACCGTCACTGAGGTCGCTGAGATCAGTATGCGCTCACCAAGATCACTGGGACTCTGCATCGCTGCAGGGCCAAGGCTGCCTCTGCCCAGGCTGCGGAGCTGTGGCAGCAGGTGCAGGACGTTTACTGCCTTCCCTGCGCCGCTGTCTCAGGCGTCTGGATCTTACAGGGGTGCTTTCCTACCGCCGAGTCCCAGCGTCCTCCAAGGCACTCACCTTGAGACAGCGCTGTGCGCACCTGCTGCTTTGGTTCTTGGCAGCGGAGTGGGCAAGGCCGACCAGGAGCCTCTGCTCAGACATCCTGAGTGGTGGCTAAGCACAGCGTGCGGTGACCTAGTTATGCAGCTCCTGATGAAAATGTCTTTGGAAGTGCTGGGGACTGGCTTTAAGTTAGGAAGGCATGTGACTCTGGGATCAGCAGTGATGATTTCCTGCCTTTAAAGTCCATCTGATTTTATTATGGTAAGTGCCAAAAGTCATCTGCAGCTAAGTATGATGGAGAAGGGAAGAATAATTTGACAGAGTAGGTAAGAACTGATTTTTCTGGCACACGCCTGTAATCCCAGTACTTGGGAGGCTGAGGCAGGAGAATTGCCCCGAGTTTGAGGCCAGCCTGAACTACCTACGGAGACCCTGTGTCAAAAACAAAGCAAAACAAAACAAATAAAAAGAAATGATTTTTTTCCCCTCATTTTAATTTCTAGCCTGGTACTGAAGTTAGTTATGACAGTTCTTTGAACATATTTTGCAAAGTCATAGCAGTGCTGACAAAACTGAAATCCACCAGGGCACTGCCAGACACTGCCAGATATGCCTAACGTTGACCTCACGTGAAGGTATTGTGCGTTTTCTTCCAGATGTGGCTGAAGCCCTGTAGAAGAACAGACATACCCAAACGACCGAGCTACGTCGCACCACTGTACAAGACCAGTGAGCGGAGAGGAACACTGTCCACCACGGGCCACTCCACCAACTTCGTGATTGCCATGACTCTCCCCTCTGACCACCCCGAGGAGCACTGGATTGGCCGGGGTGTCGCACTGCTGTGTCAACTCAACTCCTAACCTTGAGAGGCCATTTCCTGGGCCCACTTCTTGTTAGATGGTTGAGCAGAGAGTATTTTGTTCAAACAAGTCTTTTGGCTTCAATAAATCTGAGTAACATTCTTAACTATGAATTTACTATGTGCGAATGCAGCCCTTATTTACAATGAATGACACGTCAATATAAGGAAATTTTATGAAACGGTAAAGGTAAAGGAAACACGGCATATTTGCTCTTTCAGAATAACTTTATTTTGGGAGAGTTCCATAAGCATTAGGAACATACATAAAATGACACACCACTGTTGACAATGAAAAAAACAGCATATGATCATTTCCAGCTTTATAAATTTTTAAAAAATGATTTCAGTTACAACAAAAAAAGTTTAGATATTTTAGCAAGAATCACCTTGCAGGACCATAATCACATTTAAGCCACTGACTTACTGTTAATGGAAAAAATTTACACTGCACATAATTACTATAGTATTTCTAAGCATAACCACAGCTGATTGAATGCAATGTGATATACATCAAAATTCATATGGATGTCACACAGTGACAGCATTGTACAAGTAACATCGACGACCTCCAACAAACGCATATTAAAATTAGACTGGTCAGGCTAATGGAATGCTGGAGCCAAACAGAAATGTAGTGGAATTAAGATTGTCTAGTAAGACTTGAAACTGTACATCAGAAAAATGATGTGGAAACCAAACACTGGTGGAACCCTATCAAAACTCTAGCAGCCGCTGCTTCAGCCCTCTCACGAAGTTAGGAAAATCCAGCAAAGAAAGATAATACCACTTCTGAGAGAATGTAAAACTTCATATACCTTAGCATAACCTATCTGCTTTAAATGAGGCGTTTATTTTAGGACTGGGAATATATTCCAGCTGTTGCTTTTAAATGAAGCAGATTTAAATCTGGAATGCAGAATCCTTGTTGGGTATAAAACCCAAAAATGAACTGTAAGTATTTCCTGGTTCAGAAAGCAAGATCCCTTGAAGCCGGCAGTACTAAATCAAATGTCAGCACCTTTTTGCTAGGTTGCTTGAAGGGCCAAGCAGTGAGATGAGGGCTGTCCCAATTCAGTGCCCAACGCTGAAAACAATCTCTGTGGTTTAAAAAAATATTCTGACTTACTACAAAGAGGCCACGAGAAAAGCAGAAGTAATTTTCAGATTCAAGCATAACTTCAAGATGTAACAACACCTGTGCTCCCCCTTGCAGCATCAAGAAGAAACACTGGCAATAATCTATGAACACCTGGATGCACATGCTGCTCTCGAAGTTTGTTTTTTCTTTTGTGGGTACCGGGGGTCGACCTCAGGACCTTGCGCACCAGCAGGCGCCAGTGCCGCTGAGCGATGTCACCGGCCCTTTTTTCGTATGTGGGTTCCGGGAGTCAAACTCGGGCCCTCGCGCTTGCCAGGCAGGCGCTTATGCCGCTGAGCCATCTCACCGGCCCTGGTTTTTGTTTTTAAACCAAAACTCCACAGAGTGAGAGGAGGGGGACTGGGAGGAGGAGAGGACTCAGTGGAGACATCTCACACGGAACGGAGAGTCTGGCGCGTCCGTGTCTGGGCGGGAGGCTCTGTGAAGAGCTACGCCGGCTGCCGGGCAGGTGGACACACAGCCGGCACAGAGCCAGACGCGCCGACCTGGCAGGGAGAAACGCAGGGCACGAGGTGTAAACAAAGGCTGCATGCAGGACTAGCATTACAGAACCGCGCCAAGTTCGGAGAAACGTGGCTTGCGCTTCTCACAGATCATTTCCAAGTGCGACTGGTAGAACGGGCGCCGAGCAAGACGCCGGTCTCTGTCGCATCAGGCACCGACAGCACATCTTGGCACAGAGAAGCCAGAGGCTGCAGCTTGGCCTCTGACCCTGTGACCCCCAGTATCTCTGGGGTGCATCCTGTCGCTGTGCGGCTGACACCTCCTGCACAGAGCACAGACAGCGGCCAGCCTGGACTCACTGCCAGGCACAGCACGCGCCCGGGTCCCGACGCCAAATGACGAGGTGAACATCTGGAGCTTGAATTTCCCAACTAACCCAGCTAGTACTGTCAAGTTGGAAAACTGAATGATTTAGACCATGTTTGGGTTCATTTCTTTGATATGTCCTAGAAGGTTGTAACCTAAGGAAAAAACATTTGACCACATGCTCTGACACGCCCCACCTCCCCCAGAAACCCCCAAACAAAAACAAAATTATGGTTAAAAAAACAGAAAAATACCCCCAAACACCAAGTATTATAATAGTACAAAGAACCATTATGAATCTGTCGTTAAACTGAAGCTCACACGAACATACAATCACAAATTTCAGTAGTTTAGGCTGCAAGTTTAAACACTATGCAAATATATACAAAAATAGTCACTCTAGATTCAAGAATAGGGTTTCCCCCAACGCTAAATTCATACTCTAACGCAGCCTGCGCTTCCCTCTAGTTCCTAGCCTATGTGGTCTCAGAGCTGGCTCGAGCTGATACCTATCACCGTGTGTATACAGACGGGGATGAAATAAAGGGCACTACATTTCACTCTCAGCACACAGACTTGTCTGCTCAAAGTTCATTTCAAATATTCTTAGGGCTTAAATGATTTTTTGGTTCATTTTCTATTTCTGCATAGCCGAAGAAGTTTCTACTAATAAGGAGACTACTTTAGTGTTTTATATGATTATTTTTTTAAAAAGTCTGAATCAAACATACATTGACATTAGTTCATGGAGTCCCATTTTCTCCTCCGTCTCCAACTGTAAAATGTCCCTTTACGCGGGGAACGAGTACTGAGCACCAGTCTCAGATGAGGTTCGACCTACGGAACTCGTGCGGTGCTAGCCACCGGCGGGGACACCACCACGCCGCTCCGGGCGCTCTCGTCCTCAGAGGGGCTCACTGAGAACTCAGAACTGGATGTCGAGCACGATTTTGTCTTCGTAGAGTGCGATGATCAGCATGATGGCAAACCCGAACAGCAGCCCTAAGTTCTGCAGGACGAACTGCCCCACCGGGCAGAAGCCGTGCTCCTCATTGTCACCATCGCCATGCAACATTTCCGGGAGCTGAAGAGAGGAAACACATCTTTAGAAACAGCTGAACGTTTGTAAAGTTTACAAAGGGCAGCTCCCTGCTCCAGTTCTACTAAAACTGTTGCATCTTTCTTCTCCTTCCTCCTTAGTTTTGTGAGGAAAACCTTTCCTTCCGAGCTCCTTGCGGCTTCCCCATCAGTCATGCACAGAAAGTTCCCAGATGCGTGCATCCCAAGGACAACAGGCGCCGCGCACCCCAGTCAGTTCCAGCACCGACACCCAGGCCGCTCGACCCGCCCACTGGCCGGGCTGTGACAGCGCCAGGAGGCTCCGAGGCCGGCTGACAGCCTGCCCCATCCACCCAGACGTCCTACAGGAACCTCAAATGAAGCTGTGTGGCACTGCTGAAGTCTTACCAAAGGGCTTTAAATAAATAAAAATCTTCCCAGAGCCAAAGTGGCCTTTATAAAATAAAAACGTGGTCAGGTCCTTCTAATGGCTCCCCAGAGCCACGTATCTTTAGCATCGCCTGCCGAGATTTGGTGAACATCCACCTACTGAGCATATGGACACCATTTTTAATCCATTTCTTCTATTCAACATTTAGAAAATGCGTAATTTTGGTTGTCAATAAAAATCTGAGAAAATACACAATTTGTTCCCTTTTTCTTGAACATTTACAGCATTTCCAATGCACAATGGTGACACTGCAGAGAACGTCATTTTTTCGCTGGCTTGTTTTGTTAATAGTTATCTTAGGTTATTTCCACAGCACACAACCCTGGGAGCAGACGTGCTGCGAAACGGACGCCGCCGAGCATCGTCGGCTCGTCACGCACCCCTCCCCTCGATCCGCTGAGCCCTGTGTTCCCGAGCCGCGCTCAGACGTCCTACCACAGAGGCAGCCCCAGTGCTGCGTCGGCCTCCTCTCCGCGGTGCCCAGCGAGGTGGCCACGCGCTCACGACACACGTCAGGGACTGCAGTGAACGGCGCTCTGCTCTGAACGCACGGCCTCACCGTGACTCTTTCCCGCCGCAGACCCAGCCCCCCGCGCGCCATTCAGCGCTAATTCCCGCAGCGCGGAATGAGACACGAAGGCCCGCCCCGAAGGGGAAGGAGAGATCAGCTGTGCTGCTGCCGCCAGGACACGCAGTTGACCAGTGGACTGAGCCACGCGGCAGCCCACGGCAGCTTTCACGAAGGCAATCCTGCCTGCGGAGCAGTCGGGGAAACCCACAGCGTCGGGCGCCAGGAAGAAAAAACAAAAATAAGCAATGATTTGCTAAACCAGGGGAGGAGAACAAAAGCGTAACAGCTAAAGGGGAAGCTGAGTTAACCGAGACCACTCTCCCCAGGGAAGGAGGACAGCCTGGCCGCGAGGGGAAACGGGGCTGGAAAGAGCAGGGCTGGGAGCACCGTGCAGGGCAGCGTGGCTGGAACATAACGCGTCCTCGTGACAGGCGGAAGGTGGGGGGACTGCGGGGGTACCCCAGGAAGCAAGGGACCAGAGGATGCTGGGGAGGGGAGATGAGCAATTCAGAAGTCTGAGAGGAGAGGAGAGGGCTACCTAGACGTAACAGAATGTAAAACTGATTTCTTCTGCTTCACGTTTTTCAACTTTTGAGAATAGGCATTAAATCTGTGATTAAGAAGTTAGGCGTGTAACTATGAAATGAGACCATGTGATAGGCTGCCTAGGAATAAAAGTGAATGTACTATCTAGTTAAAAAGCAAACCAAATTGCTAGTTCTGTAGAAACACTGCAATATTTGGGGTCTTATAGCAAAATTAAAGTAAAACTGACTGGCAGTGTTTAGCGCTATTAGCTTAAGCAAAAGTTAGCAATAAAAAGTTTACAGAATCTCTTGGAGTACACACTGCTGCCTAAAGAAGACTGGCCTATCAGACAGGTGTCTTTTTCTCCATTTTTTACCATACACCAAGCTCGAAAAAAGATTTTGTTCAACAGCGATAAAACACTTCTGTCCCAGTATCACAAGATCTGCAGAGCAGTGTAACTGTTCTGAAATTACATATGATACTGCTGGATTTTAGAAGAGTGACATCACTTGGTCAGAAATTTTCAGCATCCCAACTGTTTTCCAAAAAAGGAAATCCACCTCAGTGGCTCTCCACAAGTGAATACATAGGACACTGCGTGTCTTCAATATGGGTTCTATTCTGAAGCGCAGTTTGGTTTCGAACTACTCCAGGATTCCCTTTTTTTTCCTAATGTGGGTACCGGGAGTCGAACTCAGGACCTCGTGCTTGCCTGCAGGCGCTTATGCCGCAGAGCGATATCACTGGCCCTTTTTTTCCTTTATGTGGGTACTGGGAGTCGAACTCAGGACCTTGCGCTTGCCAGGCAGGCACTTATGCCGCTGAGCTATCTCACCAGCCATCCTTCCATTTTTGAAAGCTGCACTATACTTGCAGGTTTAGGATAAGAAGAAAACATGAAGCATCTTACCATATCCACCAGGGCCACATAGAGGAACATGCCTGCAGTGATGGCGAAGATCCAGAGCGTGATGTTGTTGGCGTACTGGCCCACCGCTGTGCCGATAAGCATGCCCACGTACGCCATCATGGCGGAAAGGAGGTTGTACACGATAGCCTGCTTCACAGTCATGCCGGCCTTCAGGAGGACAGCAAAGTCACCTGCAGCCAAGATACGAGGGGACAGTTCAAAAGCCAATGTGAATGGAGAAAAATAGTGAAAATGTAAGAGTAACATTAAAAAGATACCTCGTTGATAATGGGTAGGTTAGGGTGGGGGATGCTGGGGTAACAGAACTGTTCTGTACCCATACCTGTTAAAAATCAAAGAACTGTATACACAGAAAGGTCAACTTCACTGTATGAGAGCTTAAAATGTATTTTGAGAAAGAAAAACAATCAAGAAAAATACAAAAAAAAGTCACCTGCTCTTTTAAGTAACAGGAGCTCTCTGCTCTGCCTTTTCTTCCTTCGAAGAGAAATGGCCTGGGAAGACAGAGATAACCAGCTCTCTATCTTCTGGTATTTACATCTATTTTTTCCTCCAGAAAAACATCCAACCTTAATTCTGAAACTCCTCCAAGTGTAAGAGCAGTGAGCGCTCCCTGCAGACACCCACACTCCCATGCTGCCTGTGGCACCCGTGAGGGCCCAGGGCCGGCTCTCCCGGTGACAAAGCAGCACAAATGGGCACACGGGAGATCGTCACGGTCATAGAGCTGAAGCGAGACAAAAGCACACAGAGGAAAAACCCCTAGGATTCTTTCTCCCACTCATCTGTCTGCAGCTTGAACACTAGGGAAAATGACTGATTACTGCTCTCAGAGATGCCAGGAAAGCAAAGTGCTATCATAGATAACACTCTTTTATCTCAAGAGTCAAAAGCGATAGATTTACTTATCAACAGTTCTTTCTCCTTTAGTTACCAAATGTACCAACATCCAATCACCTACTGAACACTTAATACATGCGAGGTGCTACATGGACAACTGACTGGCTTGTTTCTTTCTTTTAAGAAAGAATCTTCACATCTACATATCTAAAAATACACAATCTCTTCTACAGTTCTCAAGGCTACAAAGTCTTAGTCTTCAACAGAGAAGTAGACGCTGTCAACTAATTCATACAAGGCATTGTTTCTATGCTCCAACAAATTGCTACCAACTATAGACGGCATCATTTTGCAAAGTCAAAATACCATACCAAGGAGAAAACAGGACTTTCCAATGGCTTCTAAGCTGCCATTCTCTAGTTTAGCCCAATTCTACTCTCCTTACGTTTTCCCTCTCTGGATCCTGAATACTGCACCTTCATCCTCTTGCCATGACTTAATATTGGCTTTTATCCTCTCCCCCCGATTTGATTTAATTTCTGCATGTCTTTTTCTCCTCAGCTCCAAGGAAAGACCTCCCTAACTTCCTCCACAAATCTCAGTGAACATAGAGAGTTTCAATAGTTCACCCATTAACGGCTAAGGGGGCAATTTCATTTAGCAAGGGGATAGGTAGTAGAAAACGAGACTACAGGGTCTTTCGGGGTACGAAATACTACCCTGTAATCCTTTTATAATTCCATCATGTGGTGAACCGCACTGTCGCAGGGACACGCTCCGTAAGCTGCGTTGCCGCCGCTGATGAAGACAGCATAATCACCGACTTATTTCTGAGTAGCAACCACACGGCATAATTAATCAAGATTTGGATGAATTATTTTTATTTAAAATTTTAAAACTGAATTATGGTATAACTTGCAGTTTTTCCTAGCTTGTATTTTTTGATGTGGAGTTCTATGAATTTTGACACACACACACACTCTAACCTTAACCATCATCAAACTTGTAGACTGTTTCATTATCCTCCAAAACTCCCTCAGACCCCCACGCTGGACAACCAAGGTTTGCTTTCTGTCCCTACAGTCCTGCCTTTTCCAGAGCATCACAAGAATGGAATCATCCAGTACGTACTTTTGTGAGTTTGGATTTTTTCGCTTAGCATAATGTATGTAAGATTCACCCAAGTTACTGTGTATTTAGGAAATTACGGGTGCCAGCAGGCGCCCGTGCCACTGAGCGATATCACCGGCCCTTTTTTCGTATGTGGGTTCCGGGAGTTGAACTCGGGCCCCCGCGCTTGCCAGGCAGGCGCTTATGACGCTGAGCCATCTCACCGGCCCCGAGAGCAGGCTTCTGTGTCATAGCTAACGTTTCGTTTCTCAGGTCGATGGATACGTAAGTGGGATTTCTGGGCCACACAGTAGCATATTTCAAACTTCGTAAGAAACTGCATTCTCATAAGGTATGTACAAGAGCTCTAACTGCTCCCCAGCCTCACCAGCCCACGACAAATCCCACATCTGAAATCTCGTTTGCCATCTACACACCTTTGTTAGTGAAGTATCTACTGAAATCTTTTGCCCGTGGTTGCTGTTGGGTTGTTTTCCTATTACTGAAGTAAGAGGTCTTTAAATATTCTGGTCCTTTTGTCAGATTTGTAACTTCCAAAACAATCTTTCAGAATCTATAGCTTATCTTTTTATTCTTTTAACACTGTTTTAAGTTTTTAATTCCATTTTATTCTATTAGTTCATCTTATTACTTTTGTCTTTTTTTTTTTTAATGTGGGTATCAGGAGTTGAACTCAGGACCTCACGTTTGCCAGCAGGCACCCGTGCCGCTGAGCGATATCACTGGCCCTTTTCTCGTATGTGGGTACTGGGAGTCGAACTCAGGACCTTGCGCTTGCCAGGCAGGCACTTATGCCGCTGAGCCATCTCACCGGCCCCTACTTTTGTCTTTAATGGATCCTGCTTTTACTGCTGTGTCTGAGATCAATTAGTCTGGCCCAAGGCCACAAAGAAAGTCTCCTGCATTTTCCTTTAAAGGTTTTGCATCTTCAAGTTCTCCATTCAGAGTGATCTATTTTGAGTTCATTTCTGTCTATGATATGAGGTATGGGTAAAAGCCAAGTTTTTTGTTTTTTTTTTTTTTTTGCCAAGTGGATATCCAATTGTTAGACATCATTTGTCTAATCTGGTTCACTGACCTATGTGTTTATTCTTTTAACAATACCAACTGTTTTAATTACCCTGGTTTTATGGTAAGTAGGCCTTGAAGTCAACTTTGTTTTTCTTTTTCAAAATTCCTAGCTATTCAAATTCCTTCCCCTTTCCGTAAAGGGAATGCACTAAATAAATCTGCAAGTATTAACCCATTAACCACCACGAGTCTTCCCGTCTGTGTACCCACATGTGTCTCTCTTCACTTACCCTCCTCTGATTTCTTTTGTTGGTGACCTGTGGTTTACAGCATACATTATGTATATTGTGTTAGATTAAGCTAAACAGCTCATGATTTTAGTGCCATTATGAATAGTAATTTTTTAAAATTTAAATTTCCAATTATAGACTGCTGGTACATGGCAGTACAAATGTTTTTGTATAATAACCTTTGATCAACTCAATCATTTCATTTGAAATGTATTATGTCCTAGTCTTACTTCAGGTTATAAATTGCCAAAGATTTCTGCATATTTTCTCCTTTCTCCAAAACTCTCTTCTCAGTAAGAACATATATAAACAAATTAAAAATAAATCAAAGGGGCCGGTGAGATGGCTCAGCGGCATAAGCGCCTGCCTTGCAAGCGTGAGGGCCCGAGTTCGACTCCCGGATCCCACATACGAAAAAGGGGCCGGTGATATCGCTCAGAGGCACGGGCGCCTGCTGGTGCGCGAGGTCCTGAGGTCGACCCCCCGGTACCCACAAAAAAAAAAAATAAAAAAAAAAATAAATCAAAGGACTTCCCCATAACTGGGCTCTATGTTAAGTCTACTCGTCTTTTGATAAATCAATATTTTTTCCTTCCTGGTGTCAAAGGATTTCATTAGCACAAGGAATGAGGTGTGCCTGCCAAGCTGTAAAATTAATGTGATCCAATGCTATACTTATGTAAACATCTGCTAACATCAATTATTGAGATTTTCAAAACAGACCACATGCTGGGCCTGGTAGTACGTTACCTATAATTCCTGTACTCTAGGAAACTGAGGCAGGAGGATCTCAAGTTTAAGCCCAGCCTGAGCAATTTAGTAAGACCCTATCTCAAACTAAAACAATGAAATGGGCTGGGAAAGCCCTGGGTTCCATTCCCAGTATGGGGGTGGGGTGTATTTCAAGGTTCTTCATTCTTGTCTTAAATGTTTACATACATATTAAATCTATATATACAGTGAATGTCCAATCTTCCCTGGACAATTTAGCACACTGTAAACATTTTATCTTGAATTTCAATTTAACCCTTAATACATAAAAGAAGGAAAAATGTCACATCGCTATAACATCTCTGAGCTGAGTCTTAAAAGTTTTTCAAAAGCGCACTTCCCTGAAGTTAAAACACACTACTCCACACCAGAGAGAGAGACTGGCTGAACCCAACTGCCCCTGCCCTTTACGTGTCCTCCTGCGGGCCTTCTCACAAATGATTTTTCCAATGCTTCTAACAGTTCATTACTGAAGGGCAGGGGAGCACTGGGAGAATAAAGTAACTAACACTGCAATAATTTAAATCCCCCAGCACCAGCTGGGACCAAACCGAGGAGAGTGGTGACTTAATAATGCAGGCAGGGTCCCCACCGACACCCACAGGGCAAACACGATGGGTCTGCTACTTCCTTCGATGGTCTCAACTTCTCCCCAGCTCTCAGTGTGCATCTCCTGCGTCGCTCTGTGGCTCCAAGGCCCTGTGTTCACATCCTGACCCTAACCTAACAAGCAGAGGCACGGCTGGCGTGGCACTGAGGAGTCCTGGAGTCCCGGCCAGCTGGGTTGGCTCTCCACACTGCGAGGGCTGGAATCGGTGGAGCCTCTCAGGGTCTGGGATGAGTATGCGAAGCGTTCCAGGGTGGGAAGGTTCCAACTCCAGTGAACACCCTGAAATGGGACCGCCTGCTGCCTCACCAACACCTTCCCTCTCGAGAGAGGACAGAGTTCTTCCTTACCCACAGGCCATAAACTGGATGATATGATAAGAGGATCACCAGGCCCTATTCACAAAACTACCTCAGTCCTGTGCCTTAAAAGCAGAACAGGCTCCGCAATGCTCTTTTCACTCCTCTACTGACGGTCAGCAGAGCACCCTACTCCTGCTGATGGCCACTGGGCCAGAACCTCTTCTGCCTCGACCACGGAGACATCTGGGTCGTTTCTCCACGCTCGTTCTTCCCTGTGGCCTCCCCAGCGGAAGCACAGGGTGGTTTATGTCCCCGGCAGTAGGCACAGGGGAAGGCATCTGGAGCCAGAGTGCTCACAGCTGTTCCCCAAGCCAGCCTTGAAACACTAATACATGCGCTGCGCTTGTTCGGTACGGAGTTAGCACTGTCTTTTCTTTCTTTTTTCTTGAGACAGGGTCTCACTATATAGTTCAGGCTGGCCTTGAACTATGTAGCCCAAACTGGGCTTGAACTCATGGCAATCCTCCTACCTCAGTCTTCCGAGTGCTGGGATCACAGTTGTGTGCCACCACGCCAGGCTGAGTTAGCATTCTTAATGTGTTGTTTTTTCAACGCAAAACCAGAGGGGGGAATAAAAGAGTAACTGGTAAGAAAGCAAGCATCTCTCATCTGCAAAGCTCCCTGGTTTCAATTCTGTGCCAACCTCGAATCTCTGGATAACGTCAATTTAATAAAACACCACTCCAGCAGGGAGCGGCTGCCACTCCCATTCCAGGACGACCTGGTGGGCGAAGAGGGGAAGCTGGGGGTCGTCCCAGCACACGGCAGCTGTGCATACGACTCAAGTCTGTTACTAAGAGGAGTCTTTAAAAAGTGAAAGATTAAAATGTGAGGGCACAGGTTACTCATATGTAAAAATGGATGGAAAGCCTTCATTTGTTTTGCTATGAATTGGGCTAAAGGGAGTACTTGGTAATTATAGAAGGTGCAAGATGTAGTACATTACACACATGAAAAATCCCACAATTTAGGAAAGAAGACACCTAGAAAAGAAAAATGTTAAGTCTAAAAGATCCAGAGGAACTGACAAAGTTTACAGAGAAAAGTAATCCAAGACACAAGGGCAGGGAGGAGTTATGAAGTGGAAAAAGACTCAACATGATCAGCTAGAGAGAGAGGTATTTGGATAATCAAGTGTGTGTGTGGGGGGGGTGCAAGCAGAGAGACAGGCGCCGACACTCACACTGCACACGTGGGGAGCTGCGCTCAGGTGAAGTGGAAGACACAGAACAGGAGGCACCGAAGTTAGACTGGAAAGGCAGGGAGAGGGCAGAAGCGAGGCCACTGTGAGCAGGACTGAGGGATCTTCACTCTGTACACGGGAAAGCCACTGAACACAGCACACTGAGCGCCCCTCGGCAGAAGCTACATAAGACAGGCTAGAGCAGAGCGAGCCCACGCCAAGCACGGGCAGAAGGATCGGCTCTGACAGACAATTCTGGGCTGGGGAGAAGGCAAAGCCCTAAGAGACGGGCACTCAGGGCAGGGAATGAGTGCTTTAGTTACATGAATAAATTCTAAGTAAGCACTGAAAGTTACCACCAATCAAGGCAATTAGTCAAATGACATCTATTACCCAGACAGATGGATTTTCAAAAAGAAATTAGAAAGACCACATGAAGAAATTTACATATTCCAAATGTGGAGCTTACTTCCTTCAAATCAATACTGTTGCCACTTTCCTGAATTTCCACGTGAATACACACTCGCCACTTTAGCTACTGTTTTTCAGCGTACAGAAGAGGAACTGAAAGCATGTCTGTGCATGAAGTAAAAGCAATCACTGGTAAAGAATACATACCAACTAAAATAACACACAGTATCATTTCCCGCCTATTAGATCAGCAAAATGAGCATCTGCTTAATGCCTAATACAGGCAGTGATGTGGCAACACAGGCCCTCCTGGGCACTGCTGGTTGAGAATGGCACTGAAGGAGGCACTCGGGATGCTGATATGGTGGCTTCTCAGGTGTCCACACCTAGGGCACTCAGCTCTGCTCCTGGGTGTGGGCCATGGGGACCAGGACGCCAAGTCCAGAGGTGCCTGAGGCACCCTTCTCTGCGGTGGCAGGAAATGCAAGGCCACAAGGTGCGTAGGACACTTGGTGCAGAAGACAATCACAGTGGCTGCACACCCAAGTACAGCATGAGTGGAAAAACAGAATGGGGAGTAACGTAATGTAATAACCTAATGGCACAGCACATGCTGCTGCATCTACGACAACACATGCACAGAAAACAATACCCACTGTTGAAAGAAGTAACACACAACCTCCCGCAGCCACGAGGCAGTGATCGTCTGTACCAGTCAGGGAAGGGGCAGTGAGCAGAAGATGGAAAATGAAGGACATCCAACACACACAGGAAGGTTTCTGGGTTGGTACTGCAGCAGTGAGTTTATCAGTAAGCAAGAAAACATTACAAATGGAAAAAAGTAAAGGTTATAAAAATTATTTGGGTGACATTAGGCTCCATTCTATTAAAATCACATAACTATACACAAAATTTCTGGGCATTGGGGTTAATGTACATTAAATATATGTTTTAAAAATATAAATATATTAATATACTAAATATGAAAACATGAATTTAATAAGACATATGCATATACACAGAGTCTGCCAAAAAATGTGTACACATTCCAGGAAAAGAAAGTATTTATTGTATAAATATTTCACTACTAAATTTATTGAGACATAATGAGAGTAATACAAGTTACCTTTGGCCTCTACAATTACAACAGGTGCTCAAAGTGGTGGCTGTTAGCTTCCAGACATTTATGATTTTTCTTTTCTTGAAGTGTGTATACATTTTTTTGGCAGAATCCAATTATATATACATAGAGTAATAAAACCTCAAACCCAAACCTCACTCTGCACAGATGGAACAGAGGGTTGGAAGTCAGTGACGATTCCCAAACCGTGGTGTCGCTAACGAGTCCAGACGCACTCCAGCTTTCTACTAACTGTCCAGTTCACATTGTGGACAACACCCGTCTTTCCATCACGTATGACGCAAAGCCTGCTTTAGGTGCATCCAGAACAGCTTTCGGTCATGGCGCCTTCCCATGTTACCCTGATTATTTTAGATACAGTTTACATGACATATGAAATAAAGCAGGTTGATGGCAAAATGTGATATTCAAGAAACGATACTTCTTCTAAAAAGATATGTTCAGATGCAACTCCAGAAAATACTCGCAAGCGAAATAAACCGGACGCACATTTGTAAACATCGTATTGTCCCCCTAGTGTGAAAATGCAGTTTCACCGTGACTATTCCATTCCTTAGTCTTTTATTTTTACTTAGCTTTTACATGGCTTAATCTTATACTGAGTAATGTTTTTCTCCAAAAGGTATTTTTACATTCTGTAATTCTTGAGTTTGTTAATATATGAGAATGTTTACTTGTTGTCTTTAAATAAATAATTTTTTTAAAAAATTAAAAAAAAATAAAAAGGTATGTTCAGACTTCCGGGAAGACGGCAGAGTGGTGAGCAGCAGAGAAACAGCCTGAGATTTGGTGTCCGGATGCTGGAATACAGCAACATGGGGAAGAGGAGGAGGGGAAAGTGGGTCTCTGGGACCCAGCAAGGATCTGAAGTGAGAATTAAAGCCCCTGGGGAGAGCGGAGAGACCGCAACACAGGTGGAGGTGGCTGCAGGTGGTACTTTCACTCTGATCCCTGATTCGCTGCGTGAGAAGGGCAGCTCGAACCTGCAGACGCACGGTGACTACTAGTGACATGGCTAAAGTGACTCCATTTTGTCTTCACTTAAGCCCTAGATGCACTCACTCCCCAGCCCTGTTAGATGTTAAGTCACTAACTCGTACACAAACTCACTCCTCAGACCTCCTCCCAGTTAACCATCAAACCCATAAAAGGAGAAACAAACAGTTACAGCAAACAATGGTCAGGCTGACCGTTGACCGCATCCTGGGTGACACACAGACCAGATGTTTGGAGAGGGTCTTACGATGTTCCTGGGAAATTCCAGAAAGATGATGTGGCGTAATGTGGTTGCTGTGGTTACAGAGGGGATAACTTGTGGGGAAATTATAACATATAGAAACCCCTGAGAACAAAGACTGGTCATCAGTGCCTCAGTTCCTTACTGACCACCATCTACCGGCTCCATAAAGCTAGCTTGCTTGAATCCATGCTTGGCCTCTGTGAGTGACTCTCGCAATTTTGCCATAATACTGGGAACCCCAGGGACCCCCACGGAGAAGCAGAGCAGTGGAATGCAGCTGTGGATGCAGCGGACTACAGTGGCTGGTGAGGTATTTGGGTTTAGGCGTCCCCAGGAGAGGGCGATTTGCCGGTAGCCGTCTCGGAGAGGGGCCAACTGAGCTTGAACTCAGAGCAGCTGCAGGCTGGCTCCATCTAGCAGCTCCCAGTGTCAGGTTGAGGTGGAACCGAGCTCAAGTTATCAGGAGGTCAGGGAGCCCAGTTCAAGTCAGCAGGAGGCTCACAGACCGTTGCAGGTTGAACAGTCAGGGTCCAGCCCCACAGCCAGAAACCAGCCTGAACTTCAGCGGTACTAAAGGTGCAGGCTTGCTGGGATTACCCACTACCCGCCATAAAGCTATGAGTGGCTGCCTGGGATCAACCAACACAGACCTGGGCTCTGCCCACCTGTCTATCAGTGACCATAGAGATAAGCCCTGAAGTGGATTTTTTTTTTTTTTAATTTTCTTGGTTTTTTCTTTTCTCGTTTGTTCTCATTTTTATGAGTGTAAACACTGTTTCCAGTTTTCTTTTCTTTTCTTTTCTTTTTTTGTGGGTACTGGGGTCGACCTCAGGACCTCACACGCCAGCAGGCGCCCATGCGGCTGAGTGATATCACCAGCCCTTTTTTCGTATGTGGGTTCCGGGAGTCGAACTCAGGACCTCACGCTTGCCAGGTAGGCGCTTATGCCGCTGAGCCATCTCACCGCCTTCCAGTTTTCTTGTTCTGTTGTGTTCTCGTGTTTATTTCTTCCTTCTCTTTCCCTCTGTCGTCTTCACCAGTTTCCCCAAGTTTGTATGATCTTCCTTTGTCCTCCAGTCCTCTTCTTCTATTTATTTTCACTCTAACCCCTTTTAAATTTTCTCCCCTCAGAGTAAAATCTCCATATGGAGGGCTTATTTACAGCACACATTTTCTGGTTTATTTTAGATTTTGTTATACAACCACAAATCTAGTTCATATAGTTAAAGGTGGCAAATTAACAGTTACCTCAGTTTCTCATTTTCTAGGCTGTATTTGATGCTAATGATATTACTGATTGTACCACTTTAACCAAGGTGACATAATTTTTCTAACCAGCTGTTCTTCCTGCTATACCAAGACTGAGACTGCCTAAGGATCATAAACAATACTATAGGCCAGTGCCTAAGAACCAGGGGCTGGGCCAAATAGGCAGCAACTTCTCATCTCCAATAAATTGAAGAGGTAGGATCTTGCATCAGACGCAAAACCCGAAAGCCAGCTATACCTGGAAGACATTTCTGTGAAGCAGTGATTTCCTAAGGGTTCTAACTACCAGGAATAAAGCTACCTGCCCTAAGCAATTATAAGCATCAACACAGGAATTAAACTAAAAAACAAAAGAAAAGAAAATGAGAAGACACTTAAGTAAGATGCAACCCCAGACTTCTAGGTCACCAAAAGCAAACCCAGGGGCAATGAGGTGGAACAATCTGAAAGCCTCCCACCTGGACTCTCTGAAGTGGTAACAGTGGAAGTAACAAAACAGATGACTGAAGCTCTAGAAAATTAATCACATCAGAAATAATTTTTCAGACATGGTAACCACAATCAAGGTCATAGTGCCTAGAACAGATACAGAAAAAATACAGAGGCTTAGGAAAATGATGGAATCAATTAACACCCAAGACAGAAAAGAAATGGAATCTATAAAACAGATTCAAAAAGACATCCAGGAGATTAAAAATTCCACTGAAAGTATATGCAGAAAATGAGCCAATGTGAGGACAGAATATCAGATACAGAAGACAGGACTGTGGTTAGCGATCATGAAAAGAAAGATTTTTTAAAAATAGCAAGGGAACATGAAAAATCAATCCTGCAGCTGCTAGATGATGCAAAGAAGAATAACATGAGATTGATCAGAGTCGAAAAAGCAGGAGACGGTGCAAACAACATAAAAAACCTGTTCACAGAAGAGGAGAAAACTTCCCAAGCAATGAAAAAGAATTTGACGTACAGATAAGTGAGACCCACAGAGAATTACAATTAGCTATGATCAAAAAACAAATCTACACCAAAGCATGTAATAGTCAAGATTCCAGAAATTCAACATAAGAACAGAATATTCAAAACTGTTAGAAAAAAGAAACAAATCCCATATAAAGGAAAGCCCATCAAAATTACAGCAAGGTTGTTGACAAAAACCCTCCAGTCAAGGAGAGCTGGGAGTGAAGTATTTCAAGCCCTAAAGGAAACAACTTCCAGCCCAGAATGATGTACCCTGCAAAACTATGTTTCAAAACTGATGGAGAGATAAGATACTTCCATGACAAAGAACAGCTGAAGAAATTCACAACCAGCACTCCAAAATGTTCTGAAGGATATTCCAGAAAGAGATAATTAGGACTACAACTCCATGAATCCTAACAGGATGAATCTACTGGGCAAGGCAAATAACTAAACAGAGGGGGAAAAAAAGAGTGAACCAACGACAATACCTAGGAATCAATCTAACGAAGGAAGTAAAAAACCTTTACATTGATAACTACAGTACTGTGAAAAAAAAAAAAGAAATTGAAGAGGATATCAAAAAATAGAAAGATATCCCTTATTCTTGGGTAGGAAGCACGAATACAGTGAAAATGGCCATACTTCCAAAATTGTTATACAGATTTAATACAATCCTGATCAAAATTCCAATAACACGTCTCACAGAATTAGAGAAAACAATCCTAAAATTCATTTGGAACCAGAAGAGACCTAGACTAGCAAAAACAATTGTGGGCAGCAAAGGCAAGGCAGGAGGCATAACAATCCCTGACTTGAAATTATACTACAAAGCTACTATGATAAAAACAGCATGGTACTGGCAAAATAACAGACCGGAGAATCAATAGACCAGATTAGAAAATGCAGAAACAACTCAAAACATACTCAGCCACCTTATCTTCGACAAAGCTGCCAAACACCTTCACCAGAAGATAGCCTCTTTAATAAATGGTGCTGGAAAAACTGGCTTTCCACATGCCAAAGATTAAAACTAGACTTGTATCTTTCACCATTCGCTAAACTAAAATTGAAATGGATCAAAGATCTAAATATTAAAAGAGGGCCGGTGAGATGGCTCAGCGGCTTAAGTGCCTGCCCGGCAAGTGCGAGGGCCCGAGTTCGACTCCCAGAACCCACATACGAAAAAGGGGCCGGTGATATCGCTCAGCGGCACGGGCGCCTACTGGTGCGTGAGGTCCTGAGGTCGACCCCCCGGTACCCACAAAAAAAAAAAAAAAAAAAAAAAAAAATTAAAAGAGAAACACTGAATCTGCTGGAAGAGAGAATAGGCAGAACTCGTGAAGACACTTGTGTAGGCAAAGACTTAACGAATAAAACCCCAACTGCACAGTAAATATTATGAAGAATTAACAACTGGGATGTCATCTTATTAAAAAGCTTCTACACAGCAAGAGAAACCACCAAGAGTGAAGAGACAACCCACAATGTGGAAAAAAATGTTTGCCAGCTGTTCCTCAGACAAAGGACTAATACAAAGAACATACAAAGAACTCAAATCATACCCCTCCAAATGTAAAGACCCATTCCAAAAATGGGCATCTGAAATGAATAGAAGTAGTAGAAATGGCAAATAAATACATGAAAAAACATTCAACATCACTGGTCATTTGAGAGACACAAATTAAAACAATGCTGAAATTCCATCTCACTCCAGAAAGAATGGCTATAATCAAGAAATCAACCAATAACAAATGCTGGCAGGGATGTGGGGAAAAAGGAACTCCTCTCCACTGTTAGTGGGAGTGTAGAATGGTGCAACCACTATGGAAATCAGCATGGAGATTCCTCAAAAAACTAAAACTAGAAGTTCCACTGGACCCAGCTATTCCCCTTCTTGGTATCTTCCAGAAAGAATTAAAAGCATCATACCACAGCGATATATGCACTCCCACATTTCTAGTAGCACAGTTTTTAATAGCTAAATCTTGGAAACAGTCCAAACGCCCATTAACTGATGAATGGAAAAAGATGATGTGGTTTTTTATTACACAATGAAGTACTACTCAGCCATAAAGAAGGATAAACGAGCCATTTCTAGCTAAATGGATGTACCTTGAGGCCATACTCTTTAAGTGAAATAAATTGGACGCACATTTAAACACTGCATTGTTGCTTGAGTTTGTTAATACATGAGAATGTTTACTTGTTGTCTTTAAAAAAAAAATAAAAAATAAAAAATAAAAAAATAAATACTACATTGTTTCTCTGGTATGAGAAACCGAAAGGACCAAAATGTATAATAGATATTGTGAAACAGAAAGAAAATGTTCAAATGGGAAGGGGAACTAGGGAGGGGGGAGGGGGAAAGGAAGGAAGGGAAAAGAAAAAAAACAAGAAAAGGATAAAATGGAAACAAAGCTTTTGTAAATAGGGAGAAGAGGATTTGAAGGGAGGGGAGGGGAATGGGAAAAAAAAGACTCGAGATATATATCATGCACAAATTCCCTCTGACAAGTGTGATCACTAAGTGTATCTAAAAGACACCAATAAAAAAAAAAGCATGTTCACTACCCTAGTTTTAATATATGATGTCATCATAACAGCAAAACTATTTCTGAAGGCAAAGTACAGAGAATTCACATTTTACAATTTTTAAAAGTGCACTTTTTTTCCTATTTTACATAGGATATAGCTTACAATTAATATACTTTATACTTGCCCTCCGTCATTTGTTTCAGTATTTCAGAAATCTGGACGTATTTACGAGTGAGGAAGCCTCAGGCTTGATGAAATCTGGCAGAATTACCTAATTCGTGGGGCAGCTCGTGACAGAAGACAGCTATGGAAGTGCTGATTCCTCCCGTGAGCCCAGCACTGAAAGCCGCACCTGAGGAGAATCGAAGGGAGAAGAGGACAAGCGTGACGTCAAGTGAGTTTCTGTTTTCTCGTTTTTACTGCATTAGTTGCGTACTGCACGTGAGACTCCTCCACCTCACATACCAGTTTCTGAGCACACAGGAGGATGCGTAATCTTACTTGGAACCCTTTCTTCTTCAGCACTGTCACCTCCCGTGGCTGTAACACAGGCTCTCTACGTGTGTGACAGGAAACACAGCCTGGCTGCTTCTGAGTTAACAGATTCTGGATCTTGAAGGAAATCGTGCACTGATCGCACAATCCCAAACTGGTAATGCGAGTATCAAGATTCCAACACACCTGAATTTGTTACAATGGATTTTTAACGTTGTAAAATTTTTCTATTTTCAAAGATGTGAAAAATTTATTAAACCCAAGATTGAAATTAAACTGTTCTCTTTAGGGATGTATAAAAGTATTTCAAAATATAATGCTCAGGTAGCTTTTTCAGTAAGGTTACTGTGCTTTCAATGAGAGGCCAAGTTATTTAAGCAGTGTACTATAAACGTCTGTTTAGTTTCCCCCCAAATCCCCAAATACTGCTAGGCATGGTGATGTGTGCATGTAACCCCAACACTCGGGAGGCTGAGGCAGGATCACTGAAAGTTTGAGGCCAGCCTGAGCTACACAGTGAGACCCTGTCTCAAAAACCAAAAAAAAAAAAACAAAACATATATATATATATATATATATATATATATAAATATTTTCACTTCCAAATATACCTAGCAAACACAAAACCATACTCTCTGGAAAAACCCAATGACAGGAGCCAAGCAATGGTACCCGTGCTAAGCTCTAGACAGAACCATGATCCTGAGATTAGCACAGCCGACTGGAATAAGAAAGCCCTAAAAGCAAGACGCTGTATGCTGGGCCCGGCCACACACCGATGGCGAGCCCGTCACTGAAGTTGTGGATGCCGTCCCCCATGATGACCATCCAGGCGATGCTGGCGATCCCCGTGTCCTTGAGGTCCGAGCTGGAGTGGCAGGGCCCATGTGAGTGATGCGAGTGCTTGTGGTGCCACTGGTGCCCATGCTTCCGCGGCGTGGCCTTGCTCCCGCCGTGGTGGTTGTGCACGGCGGCGTGGATGGCGTGCAGCCCATCGCCATGGGAGCGGTCCGCACTCTTCTCCTCCTCCGTGCACAGGTAAGTTTTAGGCGGGGACTCCTGCTGGCCTTCTAAGTCTGTCAGTTCAGTTTCATTGAGGCGATCTTCAGAAACAACCGAGTCATCAGTCCCTGGGTTGGAGACAGGGACAGGCTTTCTCAGCGAGGTAATGCACGCACACTGCTATTGAAACCCTGGCAGACACCAGTGTAAATGGACATTCCCTAGGTGAATGTCTTATAACAGTCTTAAATAAATGTATTTCCCTAAAATCATTTAGAAGCTATTTCAATAGACTAAGGTTTTCTGAAATCCATCAACTAAAGAGATAAAATAATTTTTCAGACAAAGGGGGACTTTTAGTGTTAACCCACTCTAACTGTCTCTTATTTAAGAAAATGAAGACGAAGACAATTTAAATAACTTGTCCACGTCCTACCGACAGCTGAGGGCCAAATTCTCTACAGTCTTCACTTCTGCCTATCTGACAGTGCTGCTCAGAGGTCGCCGCTCGATCGATCAATCGGATGAAGCCCAGAGCCCATGCAAGAGGTGACATCTGATTAGCAGTTGTTAAAAACACTGAGGGCAGCCTTTTGCCTCGTTTCCCAGTTACTTGTTTTACGATCTCATGATACTTCCCACCTGTGTTCTGGGGCAAAGTTCTGTAGACAGATACTAGGCTGCCCGCTTTGTGCTGGAAATCACTGCTACATTGGAGGAACAAGTTCAAATGGAAAGTGAGAAAAATTACATTAAAAACACTTTCGTTTCCCTGAAAACAGTAAGTAAGGTTCCTCATTAGGTCTAGCAGGCACCGGAATGCATGGGTGCGTATGCCGAGAGCTTCACTGCGAGGCCGGGGCAGCTCTTGTAGGTACAAAGGCAACTTTCCTTAGGAAGCCAACACACATGGAGGGATCGGGCGATCGTGCGCTGTCAGTAAGAAAGACACCATAGTCCACTAGTGTCTTAGAAAGGCATTTTTGTTTTACTCCTACTTTTTCCTATAACTAGAACTACAAAATATTTCTTACTCTATGATCTATTTTGCCCCACACTTCAGCATGAATAAGGCTAAAATTAACTAAAATCAATAAAATCATAATTAAGACATATATTTAAAACATGTTAGAAAGTAGTATTAGGAAAGTCACAAAGGCAAGAAATCTCAACCCTGTTTTGAAGCACCATTTCAATTTCTGTCTTAAAAGTTCCTCTTTAGGTAGAACTGCTGAGTACCGGCAAGAGGCTTGAGCTGGAGCCAGTCAGTGTCCGGTGTGTTGTTTAACTTATGATCTGAAAGCTTCCTTCCAATAGCTGACTCTTCTGTGTTCTGCTTTATGAACCACTTCTGTTTTCCCTGCAAAACAAAAAATCAGGTATCAGCATAAAATCTATAGCCACAACAAGTAATAATATCCCCTTGTTCACACTTCTGGGTGACAAATTAACTTTATACATAAAACCGTTTTACAAAATAGTAAGAAAAAATTTTTAGAAATCAAGGGCTCTAACTAGATGAAAATTCTACTTAAATTTGTATACTTTTTAGAATACTGAACTAAGAGATTCTCTTCATCTACTTCAAAATTAATAGTGTGCACAGTACTAAACTATTAAATGCAACCCAAATGAAATTGTGAGATGGATGTAATACCTCTTAAATCAATAGTGTAAGGTAACGAAGTTTCAAAAATTAAAGCTTATTCCTTGGAATTTTATTCTTTTTACTGTCATCTCAATCTCCATGTATATAACAGAGTCAAACAAGCTAGAATCCTAAATGTGTATCTTACTTCTGAGACTTGGGAAACTTTGTTCAATTTATTGAACGTAATACTCAATTATACAATGAAATAAGATTGCTAGAATGATAAAATCAGGGAATATATGAAAACCTACTACAGTAACTGACCTGAATAGCTTTGCAAAATACAGACAAGCTTTCTTTCTTATCATTTTGTAATCAGACATCGATCATACTGTCTGCAATTACTTACAAATTCTATTATTGTATCTCGGAAAATTAAATAAATAATTTAAAAATACTTGCCCTTTGTTGTTTGTAGTGCTTAAACATTCTAATGCAGTGCTCGATGATGAACAGTACATAAATGCCTCCTAGAGCGACGAGTCCCTTCAGTACGGCGTCATACTCCTCTAGAAAGTTCTCGGCCTCGTGTGCGTGAGAATGTCCATGCCCATGGCCATGTGCATGGTGATGGCCATGATCGTGTCCACCCTGCGACTATTACAACAACAAAGCATACTTCTAAACAAGCAATTGAAGTGCTATTTCAAATAATCTTCTAAAAAACACAGAAAAATAACTTCTAGTTTTTATCTTGTTTTTACATTTCATTTTTCTATTTTTTAAATTGATGCACAAAATTGTACACATATATGAGGTACCATGTAATATTTCAATACATGTGCACATTATGCAATGTTCAGATCCGGGCACGCATACTTCTCCCTCACACATTTATCATTTCTTTGAAACATTTGAAATCCTTTCTTCTAGCTTCCTACAAACTAAACAGTTATTACCCTTATCTATTGCCATCCTGCTGTGCAACTTAACTCGGAATTTCTCTCTCCTACCCACCCGACCCAAGACCCACTGACCACTGACCCATCCACCGCTCCTGGCCCTGTCCATCCACTCCCCCTCAGCCTCTGGGTAAATACTATTCAACTCTCAACTTGTAAGAGAGCAACTGTTTTAGATCCCACATAGAAGTGGGAGCCTACGTAATTTTAAATTTTCAAACTGCTCCTCCTCTAAATACTATGTCATTTAAAGAGAGTAGTCTTCCATTAATTTACTCAGCCATCTGCAAAGAATGCTACATTTCTTGGTCAAACAAAGACTGCAAACTCAAATGCCTCTAATAGAGATACTATAGTGAAAGATTCAAGTCAGAAGGAACAATAGGGAGTGATGGGTCCTTTGAAAATTGAAGCAAACATGATCACTTAAATACCAAATAGTAAAAATAAAGTAAAGCCCACCAACTCATTCACACACACAATCACTACAGCAACTTGCACATGTTTTCTCAAGGCTTTCTTGATACATCACATGTACAAAAAGATCGCTCACTGCTGCATTTAAAAATCTAATGATTCAGCTTATTAAAAATATTGCCATTGAAACTATGAAATGGAAGAAAACCAAACTTCATCCTATTTGCAAACAAAACAACACAAATACCACTACATAATAATGTTGCAGCTTGCTACTGAAGGAGAATTCATCTCTTCATCAGGATAACTTGAAATTTCCAAAAACAAGAAGTAGATGAGCAAGAAGATGACACTAATCCACCAAATGCTTACTTACTTTAAACTTTTTAAAGATTGAAAAGCTCTCTTACATGGGGCAGCAGGTGAAGGAGGGCATCTCCACTCATGGTTCCTACAGCTAGTGCAACGAGGAATGTGAGAAGGAATTTGAAGCAGCCTTGGTTAATGATGGGAACCAAAATCACGCCCAGCAAGGACAGGAGGCTGATAACAGTGATAGAGATGATACCACAAATCCACGCTGTAGGAAAACAAGCGAACAGTGAGCATTAGGACGACAGTGCCAGATACAAGTTCCAAAGAAAATAAACACAAGATAAATGAGTCACAGAGTTATCTTACCCAGACTATGCTTAAAACCTTTTCAAAAAGTAAAAAAAAAAAAAAAGTTTTATGGCACAACTGTGCTTAAACACAAAAACATGAAATATATCCAACTTGAACACTTAAAAAAAATTACGAAACTCAGATTAAGTTATAAATAGTCCCTTCAATGGACCTCAACATTAGAAAGTAATTCAAATGAAAAAAGGGTGTCGCTCACCCTTAATATTTAGGATAATTAAATCTAATATCTAAATAAAATTTCCTGCTGTCTACAGTCAGAGGCAATAAACAATAAAACCATTTGAAGACCACGAAACTCTCCTGTGAGCATTAAATGAAGACAAGTACCTAACGTATCATAATTTTTTTAAACATTTCTAATACAAAGTTTAAGAAACTGAAAAGTGTATTCACATGAGAAAGTGATACAGTCTTCTTATGGTTAGCTTTATCTCTACACAGACAATTCAGCCCTCTTCCTTTCTTTCTTTTCTCCTCCACATCTATTTCTAAACTCCCTTTTCTCCAATTTCACTTTTTACACAATTTACCACTTTTAAAAAACCCCAGTACAAAACTCACTGAGAATACAAAAGAAATCATCTTACAGTGTGACCTAAGACATGTAGGTGTTATAGGGGATGGGAATTCTACATAGATTTCTTTATCCAGACCACTCATAAGCACTCAAGATTCCAGAAACAAATGGCAGTGTGTTGAAGGCTGGGTATTTTCACTATAATGTCTACTAGCAGACTAAATTAAAATAAAAATATAATTAGCTTTTAAAAATCTGTTTTATAATTTATAGAAATTTCACTGAATGATACTTTTTAAAAAGTTTTAATCTAGAACACTTTTTCTAATCAAATCTAACAGGATTATAAATCTGCTTAAACATTTTATATTACATCTTACGACAAGTGAACAAAGGAAAATTCATTCCTTCATCAGGATAACTTAAAATTTTCAAAAACACGGAGAAGTAGATTAGCAAGGAGATGACACTAACTGACCCACCAAATGATAAACATCATTGATAAAATCATGTGTATCCATTAGGCACCGCAGTATCCAACATTAACACAATAGCCAACACTCACTAGCTAAATCAGCTAAAGAACTGACACAACGCATCATTATTTATCACTAGAGGAAGTTCTGTAGTCTTCTCTACCTCTGAACAAATAACAGCTGTCAGATAAATACAGGAGCCTGGGCCGGTGAGATGGCTCAGCGGCATAAGCGCCTGCCTTGCAAGCGCGAGGGCCCGAGTTCGACTCCCGGATCCCACATACGAAAAAGGGGCCGGTGATATCGCTCAGTGGCACGGGTGCCTGTTGGCGCGCGAGGTCCTGAGGTCGACCCCCCGGTACCCACAAAAAAAAAAAAAAAAAAATACAGGAGCCTAAGGAGGCAAAAGAAGATGTAAACACACAAGCCCCATGAGAAGGATGAAGATCAGCTACTACTACGGGTAGACCCGGATTCTGTGACCTCGATACTTGCAAAACTTTGGAGGCAAGTAAGGAGGAGGAACTCAATTTCCAAGGAACCCAGGTCAAATAAACACCATTATAAAGGTAACATCGTGGTTTGTGAGCAAATGATAGGAGGGAGATTCCCTCAACTAATGTTGACACTGTAAGTAGAAAACTTATTCCTGAAAAAAAGACACAGAATGAATAACCAATCAGGTAAGCGGCCACATTTTAGACCTGAGGTTCCGGAGCCAGTAAAGTTACCATCTCAACAATGGCAGGTCAAAATGACCACAGCCTTCCGGCTCCAATAGCATCAGTGGGAGAAGGGGGGTAAAAGGGCACCTAAAAGGAACACACTGAGGTCGTAACAGCCTCACTCTAAATTCTTTTTTTTTTTTTTTTTTTTTTTTTTGTGGGTACCGGGGGGTCGACCTCAGGACCTTGCACACCAGCAGGTGCCCGTGCTGCTGAGCGATATCACTGGCCCCTTTTTTTGTATGTGGGTTCCAGGAGTCGAACTCGGGCCCTCACGCTTGCCGGGCAGGCGCTTAAGCTGCTGAGCCATCTCACCGGCCCTCACTCTAAATTCTAATACACCTCACACAGTGATATGTAACTCTCCCTTTCTAAATAGGTATTTTCCTTAGTTTGGCAATAATCCAATCTAGAAGCAATTTATCTCAAAGCAACACCTAAAAGTAACTTCAATAAATATAAAGAAAAATGCACTAAATTACTTGGGAAAGCCAATAATTCATATGCCAAGATACTCTGAGAGAACAAATAGCCATATACTCATGATGTGAACATACGTGGATGGACACTGCCAAACGACAAAACCCTAAATATACTATATACGTGAACACATTGGATAACTCTAAACTTTTATTAATCAGAATCATTTTAACCAAACATACACTTGCACTACTCACCAAAATTATCCAATAAAATTATTGATTTTATTTCTATAAATCAATGTCCCAGAAAACTCAAACAACCAGCTTAAGATACTAAATTAAAAATCGTATTTAAAAAATCTAGTTGAATAAACCTCGTTAGCCTGATTGTTTTATTAGGGTCACATTACATTCTGTACTGGGAAATACATGTTCATTCATTTCTGTACTTTCCTATTAAAACATCTGCAACAGAAATTAAGTTTCTAAATGTTTATATACTGTAGCGTACATACCATTAATTTGATGCATTACACATTTGAGAGGATTAACAACTTATATAACAATTTAACAAGCTAATAAACTGTTGGTATAGAAGCATATTTAAAATTTTGAGCTTATTGCATTTTAAAGTTTAAGACCATATTGAAAGAACACACTGAGCTGGTCACGTGGCCGAGGGGCAGAGTGCTTGCTCAGTCAGCAGGCACAAGGCCCTGGGTTTAACGCCGACAGTGCAGAGAGACAGACAGTCATACAGTAGTATTTTACATACACTTAGGTTTATACAGTATAAATATATATTTGCATATTTATAAAACTCTGCCCTTTAAAGAGTGGAGGGAAAATGTATTGCCTAATTATCAAATGACCAACATGGATATTCTCCAAGTCCCGTAAGAAGACAGTGAAAGGGACAGCAAGAATATCAGAAGAAATAAAGGATCAAGACTTACCCCATTTGATGAATGACAAAAATATAAAATCACCCAAGCTAAATGAACCTCAAGATGAACGCAGAGATCTACATCAAAACAGAATATAATCAAACTCTTGAAAGCCAAAAAGGGGCTCTTTAAAGTCACAACAGAAACAACTCATCACATACTAGGGATTTTCAATAAAATTATTGGCAAATTTCTTACGAGAAACTCGAGGTCAGAAGGCAGTGGGCTGATATATTCAAAGTCCTACAAGGAAAACAAAACCAAAAAAAATAAACCCTGCCTAACAAGAATTCTATGTATGGCAAAACTGTCCTTTACAAGTGCTGGAGAAATTAAGACATTCCCAGGCGATCAAACGCAGAGGCCATCTGCTCCCAGTAGACTGCACGTGAGAAGTACGCAAGGGAGCTCTTAACAGACACAGGACTCAAGACCTCACAGAAAAGATCTCAGCGAAGGTAAATACGTGAGCAATTATGAAAACCAATACTAGTGTAACAATTTGTAACTATTTTTACTTCCACATGATTTAAAAGATTTAATATTTTTTTAAAAATTCATCTTGGCTGGCATGGTGGTGAGCGGCTACTGTGCCGGTTACTCAGGAGGCTGAGTCAGAAGGATTACTAGAGTCCAGGAGTTCAAAGTGAGCTGGGGCAACACAGCAAGATGCCATCACGTACATACATACATATGTACAAAAATAAATAAAAGATCAGCCTGAAAGCTAGTAGTATTTTAACTTTGCTTTGCTGTACCTCTTCATCTTGTTTTCTACATCATTTAAGAGACTAATGCATTTTTTATAAAATTACTAGCTCATGTTTTGGGGCACAAACTGTATAAGCATATAATCCTGACATCAATATTTGAAAGGGGTGAAGATGGAGCTATGAAGGAGAACACTTGTATGTTGCTGGTGTAAATAAAAATCTGTGTTACACCTGCAGGAGGTTAAATGTAATGACCATGATAACCCAGAGAAAGCATAGAATACACACAAAAGAAAGAAAGGAATTTAAACATTTCTCTACAGGAAAAATCAACTAAACACAATAAAAGACAGTAATACAAGAAATGAAGGATAAAAAAGCTCTAAGATATATTGAAAACAAAACGACAGTCTTTTCTTAATTTCTTTAAATGTAAATGAATTAAACTGTTGAATCAAATGACAGAGACTGGCAGAATGGAAGAAACAAAAAACAAATATGTCTCAACCATATGCAGTATGCAAGAGACTGAGTTCACATTAAAGACACAAACAAGCTGAAAGGGAAAGGATGGAAAAAGAGATTCTTTTAACAAAGAAAAAATTGAAACAATTGTGCAAATACCTAATTACATAATACATATATTTTACCACAATACTAAAAAGATGAGTAGCAAAGTCGAAACTGAGCCCAGGGACTGGGAATGGAGCTCAGGGGCAGAACCCTTGCCTAGCATGCATAAGGCCCTGGGTTCCATCCCTAGCAATGAATAAAAGAATTTAAAACACAAAACAAAACAAAACCCAAAAGTCCTCTAACTTCTAAACCATTGTTTTCTCCATGAAATCATCACATATTTTCAGAGAATTCTTGTCCACACATTTTAAGTAATCACTCATGTATTTACCTCATTAAGGTGATTTCAGAGAAAGGAAGATCTACAAGAAAAATTAAATAAAATTACATATGAAAGTTAAGAAGGAATACTGAATTAACCTAAATAGTAAGTTTTCAAAACCAGACCTAGTTAGAAGTAGAGACGAGTACAACAAACCTGTGATTATATAAAATTATCAGAATACACGTACTTCCCATTTAATATGAATTATCACTCATTCCTGCCTGTCCTAAGGAGTAAGAAAATAAATCAGAAAATGTCCAATTATTTTCTACCGATTACAACTATTCCATGACAACTGTTTTATTAGCAACATAGCTCTACCATCCCCCTATACACTTATCATAAATGTTTAACAGCTTTCTAGCACTACAAATGTGACAGTCAATTCTTCTAACAGTCTGTAATCTTCATAAATGAAAACAATCCTTTTAAACTATGGGAAGAAGTGTGAAGCTATTTTGAATTTCTTATGCTTAAAATTACTTGTGCTATTTGTTTATTTCTAGAACATAAATCATTTAAATTTAAACTCACAGAAACTATCTGAATTTCCTAGTTTCCAAGGCATAGGAAAAGAAAGCACTGCAGGTAATAAAAAAACTGTTTTGATTTCTAACCGAATTGTGCTTTTTAAATCACAATTTATTTAAAATCAAAATTTATTTACAATCACAAAGCTGCAACAAAACAAAAAGTGATCAAGGTGTCCTTAAAAAGCTATATATACCACACTAACAACAGGCAGACTACGGCACACAGCTAGCGAACGTTTCCTTCACTTGTACCCAAGACCCCACATGCAATAAAAAGCGCTACATGCCTGAGACAAGCTTCACTTATTCTGCAAATTAGGTCGCTCAAAACATGAAAGATCTTCAAGTTCAGTTATTCACCAACTCCCTTTCTCATCAAGAGAGAAAACGCATTCTTTTAAGAAGTGCTCATCTGTGGAAACTTCCTAATTAACTTGGTGCAAACCATGTGAAAGAGGGCAATTTTCCACACTGCTTCAGCATTTTAATTGGCAGAAACTGCTTAGCGGCCTATTCACAGACCCCTGGTAATTAAGCGAGGGTCAGCCCTGTGACTGAACGAGCCAATCCCAGGAAACAATTGGTTTCCATTATGCACAGTACACAGCGTATTTGGTTTACAGCAGTCTTTAAGCAAAGTTAATGAGGTAGTGGCTATATCACTATGGGAGATTTATACAGAACAAGTTAACCTTTCTTAATGGTGCAGCAGTCATTAAAAATAATTACTAGCAGGGCATTCTCGCTAACAATTATTAGCATCTATCAGGACATAATTAATTCAAGCTGCATTTCTGACAATGCTAATAACCACCTGCAAACCACTAATCAATATTCACTATTAGTAACGTGCTTGTTTTCAAAACAAGTACAATTTCCCCTAAGGCTTTTCTGAGCGAATAAGCTGTAACTTCCAATATCACTGCGCTACAATCTGTCAACGGCATTGTTATAACACACAGATTATGGCAACATCACAACATGGCTCCGATGAAGAGCTGGGATCCACGGCTGATATGGAAACAAGAAACCAGAATTTTTTAGAAACCTTTAGAATAAAAAGCTGTTGGTTTTAACTCAAAATTAGATAATCTTGTCCCCATTTTTCCCTGTACAAAAGAAATATATTTAATTTTTCTGATGTTTCCTCTCAACCTCCCCTTTCCTCCTGCCACACTGAGAAAGTCCAGTTGCTGGAAGGGACTGCGTCTGGTGGGTTTCTCATCCACAAAGAGCCAGGAGCGTGCAGTCAGGAGAGGTAGATCGGTCCGTCCTGCATGCCCGAGAGGAGCTTTCCTGCTCTCCGTCCCCACTGCTCAGCACACCACACCCGCCTGTCTATCTCAGAAGACCATCAGCCTCTCTCAGCCTCCTCTTCCTCACCCAATTGGAAACAAAAGTGCCCATCACGTGGGCTTAATAAATCAAATGAGCCACATGCAGCGGTGCGCACATGGAATCTCAGCTCTTGGGAGGCCAAGGCAGGAGGATGAGCTGAGGGCAGCAGTTTGACACCAGCCTGGGCAGCACAGCAAGACCCCATCTCAAGAATGAATGAATAGGGCCGGTGAGATGGCTCAGCGGTGTAAGCGCCTGCCTTGCAAGCACGAGGGCCCGAGTTCGACTCCCGGATCCCACATACGAAAAAAGAGCCGGTGATATCGCTCAGTGGCACGGGTGCCTGTTGGCACGCGAGGTCCTGAGGTCGACCCCCCGGTACCCACAAAAAAAAAAAAAAAAAGAATGAATGAATACAGGAAATATCCTTGTAAAGGTGTTTAGTTCAGCATATGGTAAGGTCCCAATAAATATGGCCTATCATAATTAATTTATGTATTCTAAGATTATTTTCCTATTAAAAAATTAATCTAAATTTAAAATGCAGGTGCCTAAGGGAACTTAACCTTGAATATGCAATGTATTCTTTCCAGTTTTTTTTTTTTTTTTTTTTTTTTTTTTGGTGGGTACCGGGGGTCGACCTCAGGACCTCGCGCGCCAGCAGGCGCCCGTGCCGCTGAGCGATATCACCGGCCCCTTTTTTCGTATGTGGGTTCCGGGAGTCGAACTCGGGCCCTCGCGCTTGCCAGGCAGGCACTTAAGCTGCTGAGCCATCTCACCGGCCCTCCAGTTTTAAGAAGTATCTCTATCCTAATAAAATTCTTACACACTGGGATCCGATATTCCTAAACATGCCTACTTTATTCCTAAAGGATGAAATTTTTAAAAATTTTGTTCTTTCAATCTTTCATCTTGCTCAAGTAGTTTTCAGTTTATATTCACGGGTAGCATTTGAGTTACTTCGGTTCGTGCCCCTAGGGCCACTACCTCTTAGGTAATACAAGCAGAACTGTGTTCAGTATCGTAAGTTCATGGTAACCCGTCAACGGTTTCACATACGGTGAAATAGTTCATGAAAACCCCACTTGTTCTGAAGGCATTTACTACCAGTGTCAGTGGTAACAGCGATGGGAGTTCACTGACTGCATTTCAACAAGCACCTTGCCTGGATTGTAACTGGAAGTGTGGAAACTGCTACTCAGCAATTTACTCCCTTGATCAAGCGTGAGTGCTTACTTTATATCCAAAGCTGTCTTTACCTATGGCACTAGGAGTAAAGAGATGAAAGCTCCGGTCACTGCCTCAAAGCAACTGAAGCCCAACCAAAACACACTAAGCCAGTCACTAAGAGTCCCTGAGATCTGCGCGAGAATGAAGAAAGCGCGTGGTGAGTCAAGGAAGGAAAGCTAAAGCACAGGACAGCAGTACGTCAGGCCAGAGGGGCTGATGCCTGAGCTGCATCTTGAGAAGGAGAATGACAGAAAAAGGCATCAGCTACTATCAGCAGATGGCTCTGGGTGTGGCTGAGGACAAAAGAGAAAAATGAATGAAAGCGAGGACGGAAGGCAGAAAGCAGGTCTCACGTACAGAAGGCCCGTGGGCCGCACACAGGGCTGAACTTTGCACCAGTGATGCAGGAGAGGAAGCTGTCACAGGCACATGACATCCAGCAAGCTCTTGGGACACAAAGGAAAGTGCTAGCACTATATAGAGCGGGAAGTACTAAGTAATGTAGATGGTAGCAAAGCTCACAAAACCACACCAGATTTAACTACACTGAGAAAACGCGGGCTTGGAGCTTTAATCCCACAAGCCTCAGGGTCTGCAGGCTCTGTCACTTATTGGGCTTGGGAACTGTGGGCAAGTTACTTCTCCATACCTCAGTTTCCTTATCTATTAAATAAAAGAATCACAAAACATCAGGGTTATTCCAGAAATTTAGTGGGAAAAAATGCACATAAAACACTCAGCACACAGAGACGAAAACGGTGAACTCCACAGGCTAGTATCCCAGCTCCACACCTCCTCCCGCCTCCGAGAGGCTGGGGAGCTCCGGCGAAGAGCACCCCAAGCCACCGCACAGGACTGGCTGAGAGGATGCGGCCTACACAGCGCCCGCGACATTTATTAGTCAGGTAAATAAAATAAAAACAACGTATTAACTAAAAACATTAGCTGCCACCAAGCTTTATACCAGAGAACTGCATCCACATTTTAGAAAGATAAATCTAGTGTAGGTGCTACGGTTGTCTTGCAAGGGGAAGAACACCACAGGCAGAGAGGGTGATGAAGTTATCTGAAAACCCAAAACTAAACAAGGTTATGATGGAGTGGATGGAGTTAAAAGAATTTTAAGAGACAGATTCAACTGGACTTCAGAGCTGATTATACAAGGAAGGAAAAAAGAGAAGAATAAGAAAAAAGTCAGAGTCCAGATTCTATCAAAAGAATGAACTGGAATGGCATCTGAGACTCAGTAAGAGGTACACAATTTTACGTAGAGGAATTATGAAACATTACAAGAAGAAACCTGTGCACAGCACAGCCACCGGGCCAGCCTGACAGGGTGTGGGAAAACCCTAGAGAAGTTTAAAAAATGGCACCGACTGGACCCTAGCTGAAGCTCTCCAGGGGCAACAGGGATGAAGTGCAATGCCAGCCAGGTAGCGTTCTTGGAGACACTCCTGGAGTTCAGCCACCCTGATTTCCCTTTCCATTTCTTCAAACATTTAATCATCTTTGGTTTTCACTAGAGGCCCCTAACCTGCTAAAGATTAAATCACCATCGCACCAAGTAACTTTGATTAGGGGCTCCATTCTCTACACCTGCTCATCAAGAAGGCTCCATTTCTGAAACCTCTCTCCCTCTTAATCTAGCTCTCCGTCCATCCACAGCGAAGCACCCCTCCAAAGCGCCACAAGAGATAAACACACTGTGCTCTTCCTGTCTTCCCCAGTGCTTTCTAAATGTGGAAACCTACACCACTTTAAGGCATGTCAAAGTTTTACACAAACTGCATTCTAATTGAACTACAGTTTAAAACCAAGCACAGGTACTACAGTGCTTTAAGAAGAACAAAACTTAAATTTCTTTCTTACCTGATGCCCCTACGTTTGCCTTATCTTCAGGAATGAGATGCTTCTCCTTATTTAAATCTTCAACTAAAAGTCTGTCAAAATGCTCGATGCAGAGTCTGCTGTCGATCTGGTAGAGCAGCGCAGGGCACAGGTACGTGAACAGTGCAGGGGAGATGGGGGTGTTGGCTCCGTGACCAAAGTGCTTCAGCAGCTGAGTGCCGTTCAGACACTGCAAGGAAACCCACAGCACAAGTGAGGTCTTTCAGTTATGCAAAAGATATACGTGAATCACTGTATAATAAAACTATTCTAAATGTTATTGGAAAACAGTGTGCAACACATAGGCTCGAACCCAAATAAAGATTTTTTACAGGCACTTATGATAAGGATACACTCAACCATATCAGTCTAGAGTCTCAAGACTTTTAATGGATTTTAATCCTTTTTCCACACATAAAAGATCATGACTCATAACTATAGCCCTAAGATTCTATGAGGAGAAAAATAATTTCCCTACCAAACTGCAATCATTGATGACTCCAAATTAGTAACACAGACACTTTCACTGGCAAAGGGGCTCACAACCGGAGCACCTGCCTAGCATGAACAAGACCCTGTGTTCCACGCCCAGCGCAGCAGCAACAACAAAATCCATTAAGAAAACAAGGTGAATACAGTACAGGGGAGCTGTAGCCCAAAGTGACTTAGGGAAGCCAAACTGGAGATGAGAAAAGGCAGCTTCATCCCTGGTACTTTAACAATGAAGAGCAAATGTGGAGCCATCACGCCATGAGGAGGATTCCCTCAGGGAAGGGGAGGCAGTGACCTGGCCCCTTCCACACACGCTCGGCCGCCTGCGCACTTGTTCACTGATCTGCGTCCTCGCTACTGATTTTGTCTATGGCCCAAACTAAAACAAAACAACAACAAAAAAACACTAAACAGCAAAAAACAAAATCAAAACCTACAAACACACGGAATGATTCTTCTCAGGTCTTAATGACCCTGTGGCACCACCCCACTCAACGTGCAGAACCTTCAGAGAACCTGAGCGCGTTTCCAGCGCTGTCAGCCGAGGGCAGCACTGAAGACGCGCCTGGGGGCGAGGACCGCACAGGCCTGACGCAGGGAGCACAGGGAGCAGAGCTCGGCCTTTCCACGGAGGGCTCTGGGATGGCACCCAAGTCACAGATGCACACCTGCGAGTCACACTACCGTCTCTGCGGTATTCTAAAATCAGTGTTTATAAAAACAGTATTTGATAACTTACCAGAGAAGAAATACAGAGTTGTTTACTCAGATGGCGACAGTGATAGAAAGCAAAAGGTAAGGTCAGTTCCCACGTTTGGTGTTGCTGCTGTCTAGTCGATAAGCAAGACACACACTCAACACATCTTCCCGAACTTTAATAAAAACGCTAAAAGTCAGAATAAACCAGCGCGTTGGTGTACCTTCAGTGAGACAGAAATTAATGTGCTTAAGGTAATTTTTTAAAAACCAAGAAGAAGCAATCAAATGTGAAGCGTACAGGAGTACGGAAACTTAGGCACACGGGACCTTCTTATTTCCACCGGAGTCTCGTTGTACACACTTCCACATTCACCCCCAGTCTGACGAAGGCCTGAGAAAAGACCTAGCTCCTCACACCACAGGCCTTTTCACAGAATCACAGAGAAAACCCATCACACGCCCCAAACGCCTGGCGGAAGCACTCAACAGCTGATTCGACAACTTAGTAATCATGAAAAATAAACTCTTCCAGCTCCTCCTCAAGAGGCCGGGTCGAGTAACAAAAAATGCTCATTTGTAAGTATCTAGAACCAGCTGATAGTAACAGTGAAAGGTAACTTGGAGAGTCAAACAATTCATATGAACATGGTAAAATGAAGAGCTAAAATAAGGAATGTCTGGTTTTTTTTTTTTTCCGTTTTTTGAGATAGGGTCTTGCTATGTAGTGCAAGCTGGGCTCGAACTCACAGCAATCCTCCTGCCTCAGCCTCCCAAGTGCTGGGATTACAGGCATGTGCCATCACACCTGGCAGAAATGTATTTTCTAACTATATATAAACACGTAGTTTTGAGGAACCCAGATTTGAGAATAAAAGGAATAATACAAGTCACACTAATTTGGAATACTTAATACCTCTTATCAGGAATGTTACCTAATGGTCCCCATGTACACATCTGAAGCAAGTCAAAATATGATTTGACTATTCCATGGGTAAACTTTATCTTTATCCAAAACATTACAGGAACTATTACAAACTACAGAGCAGCCATAAGACATCTGACATAAACTCACCTCATGGTGATGGTCATCCTCACTGTGGTCTTTGTGACTAGCAGCTGTATACATTGCTCCTTTTTTCACATGTGGTGCTTCTCGCTTCCGAGCATGCCGAAGCTCACCTTCATCATCGGGCGCGTGGTCCTGATGACCATGCCCAGGGTCATGACCGTTGTGCTCTGGGTGGGAATGGCCGGGGTTATGCACACGATCGGGCTTGTGCACCCGATTATGCTCATAGGGTTCGCCCTGGGTGTGGGCAGGGGGGAGGCCGGGCGTAATGACCTCAGAGTTCTCGTTATTCTTCTTCCCTTTGTCCTTCCGTCCTTTCCGCGGCTTGAGTTCCGCCTGCTCCTGTGTCTCTGTGGATGGCGCGTGGCTCGGCTCCCCACGCTGCCCACGGGTGGTGGAGTCATTCCGGATGTGGCGAGTGCTGTTGTGGTCGAGGTGATGGTGTGGACGATGGTGGTGACGGGGGCGGTGGCTGTGGTCATGGACGTGTTTGTCGTCAGACTTTGCAGACACTTCGCGGGCCTCCTTCTCGGGGTCACACTTGTGGTTCCTCCGCGCTGTCACGGCGGTCACGGTTTGGTTGTCTGGGTTTACAGGACCGTGGGTGAGTTGGTGGCTGCGTGAGTGCGAGTGCCTGCCCTCCTGTACGGCCAGCAGGTCCAAGTGAGAGACGTGATCGTGGCCCAGATCCTCGTGACTGATCTCCACCACTTTGATCTCTCCCAGGCCCAAGTTTGTTAAAAGTTTCTCCAGGCCAAAAAACGATAATTTTCCGTTTTCACCGTAACGGTCAAAGAGTCTTTCAATATAGTATCTCTGCTCGTTCTCGGCATCCTGCAGGGAGAACCTGCTGGGCTCCGGCTCCGTCGCCCCGTGGCGGTGTCTGTGCAGCTCCTCGGGGCTGTGGCCATGCTCTTCGTGGCAGTGGCTGCAGTGGTGGGAAATGAACGTCAGCAGGCAGATGAGGCAGAACTTTGTGTGCACGTGCACCTTCATTGCTGCTTCTCCTACAGACATTGAGAGACAAGCTTTAGTCTATATCAGAGCACGCTCCGAGTACTCACAGCTCTCCAGCAGTTACCCGTCCACGAGGGCAAGGCCTTACCCTGTTTCTTTCACGGTTATAATCATCCTTTCCCTCTCCGATTCCCTATAAAAACGCTCCTTTTTAGCTGGGTGTGGTGGGGCACACCTGTAATCCCAGGTACTGGAGAGGCTGGGGCAGAAGGATTGAGTTTGGGGCCAGGGGGAACTTAGTTAAACACTGTCTCAAAAAATAAAATAGTATGGGATGTAACTAAGTAACCCCTAGTACTGTCAAAAAAAAAAAAAAAAAAGGTAGGGGCTTTTAACTAATCATAATAGAGCACAGCCCTTCAAACTAACTGGTACACACTGCTCAGAACGCGAAGTCTGCCCGACTCTAAGTATCACACCAGAGCCTCGACGCCATCCATTTACACAAGGGTTAATGGCTGCATTCCTATCCGGTTCTTTATAAAAGAAGTTTGCTGATCTCTGCACATAGAGGAACTGGTCAGTAAAATAAAGCAAAAAGATGTAAAAATGATAAAATGAGTAAGAATCGGAAAAAAATCAAACTGTCATTACTCACAAGTAGCAGAATTTGATATACAGAAAATCCAAAAGAATTTCTAAGGTTAATTCTGCACTGTTGCTAGATATGAGAACGATGGCCTAAATCAATTCTATTTTTATATACCAGAAAAATGAGAGAATGAAAATGACGAACAGTACCACTTATATTAGCAAATAGGAATATGCCTAACAATAGATGTACAAGACCTTTACACAGAAAAACACCACACGTGAAAGCCCTAAACAGATGGTGGTACAACTTTTATGACTGGATGAACCACAGACCCAATACAATTCCAAGCGAAGTCTTAGAAGGGGAGCAAGAATGGCCAACATGCTCTTAAGGAAAAGATGGAACACTTGTTCTACTACTTAGGAAAGACAGTGTGGTATTTGGTACATTAACAAAATAGACCAAAGGAACAAAATAAGAGTCTAGAAGCAGGAAAGGACATTCTTTTCCTTGCTGCTTGGTCAACTGTATTTCCAGGTAGGGAAAAATAAATAAAACTTGACTTCTACAAAAATCAATTACAGACAGACTGTGAACCTAAATCTGAGACAATAAGTATTAACACAGTAAAAGCTGTGCTGTCCAATATAGTAGCCACTAGCAATATACGGAGATTTAACTCTGAATCAACCAAAGTTAAAGGAAAAATTCAGTGTTGCAGTTACTCTAGCCACATTTTAAATGTTCAATAGCCACACACAGCTGATGGTCACCATCTCAGATTGCAGACTATGGAAGATGTCTTTCATTACAGAAAGTTCTGAGGACAGCACACTTCCAGAATCCAGAAATATATAGTCAGCCAATTATATAATCCATAAACTTCCTAGAACAGGCGAAATTAACTTCATATCACAGTCTAGTTAACTCTTTACATCTGAAATTTATTAGCAAGATATTTTACATTGCTTTAATGCTACGGTTTTTAAGTAGGCGTGTATTTTACAGTTACCACAACTCAAACTCACTGCATTTCAAGTGCCCAGTAGCTACATGTGGTCACTGACTACTGTTAGGAGAAAGTGCAGATTTATATTTATTTGGGAAACTAATTTTAAGACCTTCAAGATAGGATACAGCTGGTGTAGTGGTGCACACCTGTAATCCCAACTACTTTGGAGGTTGAAGCAGGAAATTCACAAGTACAAACCCAGTTTGGGCAACTTAGCAAGACCCTGTGTCAAAATAAAATTTTCAAAATGGGCTGGAAATGTAGCTCAGTGGTAGAGCTCAGTGCTAGTGCCTAGAGTGCACAAGGCCATCAGTTCAATCCCCAGTGCTGCAGAATGAATGGATGAATGAAAGAACAGACCAAGAAAGCAAGCCCTGGGTTGGGAAAAGACTATCACAATGTACAATCAAGAATTTTTAAGAAACTCCTACAAATCAACTTAAAAATTATGAACAACCCAATACAGCATCTTGAAGCACCTCATAAGAGTAGCCCATTACTAGAAGCACATGAAAAGATGTTCAATCTCAGTAGAGAAATTTAAATTAAAACCCAAATTAGATCCTCCAACAAACACACCAAAAAAGAGTAAAATATAAAAGACTGCCAATAACAAAAGTAGGCAAGGATGTGGAGTCACGTGAAACTCACACACACTGTGACAGTGGACAGCAGACTCTTTCAGGAAAATTCTTTTTCACGATATGACAAAAGCTGAACGTAAGTACATCCACTCACACAGTCACTCCATTCCTGAGTGTGCGCGTGTTCGAAGACACGCACATACGCGGACACTGGAAGACAGCAACACGAATGTTCCCAGGGCCGTTACTTGTCATGCCCCAAACTGGAAAGAAAACCTAACTCACAGTAGAGTGAGTACATGAGACAGAGCCACCGTGCAGCAGACACCACACAGAAGTGCAGCTGCACACATCGGCAGAGGTGAGTTTTACAGTTACTAGACTAAGATGACGACATCAAAGCAAACCATATATACAGTAATATTTAAAGTTAAAACTGAGCAAAACTAGACTAAGATAATGACTACTTTTTGAAAATAAGATAGGAGATAATAACTGGAAAAGACCATACTGCAGGGGTTCAAAGTGTGGTAACGCTCTTTCCTGAGTAGTCGTTACACAAACATGGCACTGCACTCTGTGAACTTCCTCAACACATCAGGTTTTAACTAAAAGGTTTTTTTTTTTTTTAAGTTCTGGAGATTGAATCCAGGAACATGAGCATGTCAAGCACATACTCTGCCACTGAGCTACACCCCCAGTGCTAAAAGCACAGTGAAAGTCAAATTTTCTCCAGTGAAAACCAATGAGAAAATGTATTTACACACAAAATTATACAGTTCCTTGAAATAAGCAGAGTAACAGAGTAAGAGAATGAGGCATATGAAATTGTTAAAAGCAAAATTCTGTAAGACATTATTGAAACACAGTAAAGTGCAGAAACTATACAAATTTAATTCAAGGCAAATCAATACCCTAGTAGCTGGGTTTTTGTTTTTGTTTTGTGTGTGTGTGTGTGTGTGTGTGAGACTTCACAAGTGGAAGTTCTTATGAAAAAAACAAGTAAGTACAATCAAGAAAATTCAGATTAGTAACATTAATAGACTTTTCAAAAAGTTACACTAACAAAAATCATGGAATTGGCACAGGGCCAGAAAATCGACCTGTAGAGCAGAACGGAGTTCAGAGAGCTGATCCATACCATCGACTGTGAGAACGGTCCCCTTCGCACCACACAGGAGTCAGCTCAAAGAGGAAGACCTATATGTCAAAAGTCCAACCCTTAATAAGCTTTGGAAGAAAATACAGGAGAATGTCATCGTGACTACGGTTAGGGAAAGACTTTTTGAACAAGACACAAAACAGTACTAAAAAGAAAAAACTTCGATAAAACTAAATTCTTTAAAAATTACAGTAAAGAATGTCATAAACAAATCTTATGACAAGCCATGTACTACAAGATAATTTGCAATATATGTATGTATGTAAACAATGCATACAGAAGACCAGCTTCAGAATATATAAAATGTACATTAGTAAGTAAAAAACTCTAATGTTAATTACACAGACAACTAGGCAAAAGATATACCTGGACAGGCAGATCCAAAAATACGGTGTGCGCTTAAATAATAATAAAAAACATTAAAGTAGAAGCTATATTGCCTTCAATCCCCTCAAAAAAATTCCCCCTTTCTTCAAACACACTTATCCCATCATTTGAGCCACTTTCTGAGGCAAGTCTGGAAGTTCTCCTCATGTCTTTACCAGGGGTGATCAAAAATATGCTGAATGCTTCTGCCGAGCACTATCCAATAGAAAGGCAGGCCTGTGATCCACCTTATGTACCAGAAAATCAAAATGACCAAGAAAGGTAAACATTCTGAATCAATTCAGGGCATCGAGGAGGCCGGATGGTGCAACTAAAGACCCTCATAAACAGAAAACGTGGTTGCTAATAATCTAGACAATGTAAATCAAGATAATGCTCCAAGGCACAAACAGGAGGCAGTAACAACACTGTCACCGACATTGAACAATACTAGCAAACAGTGCTGGTGGAGGTACATACCAAGTTGAATAGGAACACGTTTTATAGCCCCAAAATTCTTTTAGCTAAACCTGCACTTGGGCACAAGGGAACAATTTCAAGAATCCTTATTGCAATTCTTTTCAAATGTGAACTACCTTGTACCATGATGCTTTGGTTCCAAGTAACAAAATAGTCAACTAAAGCCGGTTAAATCAAAGAAAACTTCCACATAAAAAGGAGGTGGGAGAATGGATAATTTGTTACAGTCTCACACACCCAATGGCTCACGCTCACCTGCAGGTCTGTCCTCCTGTCCTCGCATCTCAAGGTAACTGCTACTGCTGTTAAAGTCACTCCACGCTTACTGTCCAAACAGACGTAGCGTTCTCCCTTGTTAACCAGGGAGGACAACCCTTCCTTCAAGTCTCCTCCGAATGTTCCCTTACATACTTTTGATCGGGTCTGTATCACATGCCCAGGCCAAAGGCAAACACAGGTAAAAGAAAAACTATGCTTGGTGAAAACTGATCAACATTGCTGCCCTGGGCTGAGAAGCTACCTTTCCCAGGTATGTGTATTGGGAGAGAACTCAGGCGAATCCAAGGATTAACAGCCCCCAAGAAAAGGAGGTGAGGGCTGGGGACGTAGCTCAGTGGCACAGCGCCTGCCTGACAAGCGCGAGGCCCTGAGTTCGATTCCTGGTACCAAAAAAAAAGGAGGTGAACAAAGAATGGCAGTTGGTTATGTAAGCATTAGTTTGCGCATCGAGACCAAATCTATCAGTAAAAGAACCAATAAAATAAATGTGGTGTATTATGCAACCACTGCAGTTACACTGTATGTCTGGGAGGGAATGTATATTAACATTTGAATATTTCAAAATATTTCAAAAACATAAAAAGTAAACTGCAAGCCAGGGGTGTAGGCGTGTGCCTGTAAGCCCAGCTACTCTGGGTGGGCTGAGGAAGGAGGCAAACCTCATGACACCGATGTGCCTGCCAGAGGGAGGGAGACACACTCAGATATCGCCCTTCGCTTGCCCACTCTGGGGCTAACAGTGTGCATCCTCTTGCAAACTAGTGAATTGGCCTTTCGCGTTCATTAGTGCACAAGTAAAACTAATGTATTTTGAATGGTGACTGAAACGGGCCGTGGTGGTGCACACCTGTAACCCCAGCACCCGGGAGGCTGAGGCTGAGGACTGGAGGCCAGCCTGGGCTGCACAGAGAGACTGTCTCAAGAAACCAAAACCAAATAAATAAATGGTGACTTTACCCACAAGACTGTATAGGAAGCTGAAATACCTGGATTAAAAAACATTTCAAACTTACTGTAGCTTTGAAATTAAATATATTTTATAGACTACTTGTTAAAATTCTTAAGCCATACATACCACATACAGGTCAATCTAATTTAACTTTTAACTGTATGATCATAATATTCACTCAAGGAAAGCATCCTTTAAAATAAGCGGGAGTGTTTGGTACTTTACTGGTGTAGACGGACTCTTGAGCAGGAGTAGTTTGCTTCAGACTCAGGAGGGCAGGTTGAAGCCTTGCCGCCCTGGCTCTCCAGACAAACTGCAGTAGTCTGCATTTCTCGTTCCCTTGTGACCCTGCTGTGAGATGAACCATGGGTACAGGTCGTGGGGTATCAAATTTATGGACAGGCACATAGAGGAATGGTGAAATGCCCGTCACTCTGCCTCAGCTCATTTATTCATTCACTCATCTGCAATGCTGGGACCAAACCTAGGGGCCCTGTGGGTGTTAGGCAGGTGTTCTACTGCTGAGCTACATCCCCACCCCTCCTCTGTCTTTTAAAGAAATTACTACAAATGCAGTTAAATAGGTGTACCTGTTCTACCACTCTCCAGTGATGCAGTCATCTCCATGTACATATCTCCAATAGTATTGCTACGAATACATACATATACAGTATATCCAAAAGGAAGGTAATTCAGGTGTTTCTAAATTGTATATAAATGATACAGCAGGTATCTCTTTTTGTAATGTCCTTTTTTGGGGGGCTATACTGAGAGTTTCATTAATTACCCAGCTGACCTCAAACTTCCTATACAGTCTTGTGGGTAAAGTCACCATTTATTTATTTGGTTTTGGTTTCTTGAGACAGTCTCTCTATGCAGCCCAGGCTGGCCTCCAGTCCTCAGCCTCAGCCTCCCGAGTGCTGGGATTACAGGTGTGCACCACCACGGCCCGTTTCAGTCACCATTCAAAATACATCAGTTTTACTTGTGCACTAATGAACGCGAAAGGCCAATTCACTAGTTTGCAAGAGGATGCACACTGTTAGCCCAGAGTGGGCAAGCGAAGGGCGATATCTGTGTCTCCCTCCCTCTGGCAGGCACATCGGTGTCACGAGGTTTGCCCAGTGCGCTGTCACCACGGCAGACAAGTGCCAGAGGTGCAGGTGAACACACACACATGCTCACAACATCAAGGGAATGACTCCAGGACACAGAAAATCAAGGTGGTATACTTGACATTCAAATTGTCATTGGTTGCTTTTTAAAGTATACAGTACCTAATTTGTTTAAGGTACTTAATTTATTATGAAGACTGTAAACATCTTGAGTCTCCTAATCCTTTCATTCAAGAGAACATCAGAGGAATGAATGCAAGGACACAAGCACTATCCCAGGAACAATTTAAAACCTGGGCTGGTTTTCATCAAGTAATCATTCATAAACTCTGCAACTTTAGAACGACTACAACAGATATGTGCCTGAGGGGATGCACGCTTGCAGTCTCAGCTATTTGGAAGGCTGAGGTGAGGGGATCACAAGCTCACAAGTTCAAAACTAGCTTGTGCAACATAGTGAGACCCCGCCTCAAAAAGAAAAAGTAATCCCTTGGATTAAGTATGCTTCTGTTAGCACATGCTAAGCAGCTATTGTAGAGATATCTCGCAACATGTAACAGTTGGGCTGGTGAGATGGCTCAGCGGCGTAAGGGCCTGCCTGGCAAGCACAAGGGCCCGAGTTCAACTCCTGGAACCCACATACAAAAAAAGGGCCGGTGATATCGCTCAGCGGCACGGGCACCTCCTGGCGCGCGAGGTCCTGAGGTCGACCCCCGGTACCCACAAAAAAAAAAAAAGTAACAGTTTAAGAGACAAGCAAATTTTGCCAAGTGTGGTAGCATAACCCTGTAACCGCAGCTACTCAGGGGGCTGAATCAAGAGGACAGACGTTCAAGCCCAGCCTGGTCAACTTAGTGAGACCCTGTCTTGAAGTAAAAAATAAAAAGGGCTGGGCTGGTGAGATAGCTCAGCGGTGTAAGCGCCTGCCTGGCAAGCGCGAGGGCCCAAGTTTGACTCCCGGAGCCCACATACGAAAAAAGGGCCGGTGAGATCACTCAGTGGCACGGGCACCTGCTGGCACGCGAGGTCCTGAGGTCGACCCCCAGTACCCACAAAAAATAAAAGACAGGGCCGGTGAGATGGCTCAGTGGCGTAGGCGCCTGCCTGGCAAGCGCGAGGGCCCGAGTTCGACTCCCGGATCCCACATACAAAAAAAGGGGCCGGTGATATCGCTCAGCGGCACGGGCACCTGCTGGCGCGCGAGGTCCTGAGGTCGACCCCTGGTACCCACAAAAAAATAAATAAATAAATAAAAGATAAAAAATAAAAAATAAATAAAAAGGGCTGAGATGTAGCTAAATGCAAAAGTCCTGGGTTTAATACCCAGCATCCCCACCCCCAAAAGCAAGATTTTCCTCTCAAAAACAGCCAAAGATGACTGCTTCAGGTCCAAGAGCAGCTTGGCTCCAGTCATCCTGAGCCATATAACCTTATATGGATGGGTGTTGGTTCAGCCAATGGGAAAAGAGAAAGGAGGGAAGTTCAGGTTCAGGAATTTTATCTTCAGCAGCAAGAAGTGCAGTGCAGTCACCCTTCTCGACACATCCCCGTGGCAGTACTCACCCACATGGCCTCACTTGGGCAGGAGGCTGGGAAGGAGTCTCACTTACGATTTCTCTACCTTCCCAAGCATTTGCAGAATTGACTCCTTTTGTAGCCTACAGCACAAAGAGTGTCTTTAGTGTGGAAAAAGGAATAGGGGGAATATTTCCTAAATCCATATCCCATCAAACCTCACATTGGCCTTGACAGAGTAAGTTTTGCTTTAGCCAAAATATTGTACTTCGTCATTTGTTTTGGAGCTTTCTGGGTTTTGTGATTTGAAAAATGTTATTTTTGTAATTGAGAATACTTTTTCAATCCGGCAAACATACACTGAGCTATCCACTCAAGACTTCAACATGCTGTACAAACATGGACAGCTTACTGGACAAAAATATGGAAAAATGAATTCTAGGGCCGGGAATATAGCTCCTGCCCAGCAGGAGCAAGGTTCTGAGTTCAACTCCTGGTACAAAAAAAAAATGAATTCTAGTACATAACTAGCCGTTGCCACCACAAATTACTTTTATGCTTTGCTACTGACTTCCAGTGTGATCCCCGCTGAAAGTTGAAGTACGCCATGACTGCACACTGTCCACATGAAGGGCGGGGTGAATTTACAACACGACAATTTAACCACTGTGCAGATTATACTATTTTTGAACATTTTGTTTTGGATACAACAAAAATGTGGGAGTTCACTAACGTTCTCTTGTATTTAATGTGAAGCTTAGGACTATGTAGTAAAGATAGTGGTCATACTTTGGAGGGGAGTGACTGGGAGGACTCGTGGGTGGGACGCCAGGTCGCTGTTCACCTTTGACATCTTCAACTGGATGCTGCTTACATGAGTGCATCTCCCTCCAGGAAAATGGCCAAGTTTTACACTTCACATCTCCCTGCTTTTCTATAGGTGTGTTTGGGTTCAAATAAAACTTAAGAAGAAACTGTTCAAAAGAAAAGAGAAACTGGGATGGGGGGATGGAGAAAGAAAGGGAAGGAAAAAAAAAAAAAATATATATATATATATCATAGTTAAGATAGATATACTACTAACTTCTCTTAGTTCATTGAAAAGAAAGGTTTGTACTAATATTGTTTGGACAATTGAATGCCGATATCTTGTACTCTGAGTAACTAATTTAAAGACAGCAATACATAATGTATTAACCATTATTACCCTACTATTATCTTGTGTTGGAATTTTATTTTATTTTTTTCTCTTTTAAAAACAAAACAAAACAAACAAAAAAAACAGTTAAAACTTAACTGTTAATCCCTACAGAGGGATACATCTCTCAACATTCAACTAGTAACCCGTAACACGGAGGTTCTAGAACGGTGATGGTGACGCTTTCAGAGCGCTCAATCATAACAAACAACAGCCTGCTGCAGCACACGTGCCAGGTGCACCACCACTGTTCTAGAAACACACTTAATCCTCAAAGATGAATTTAACTTCTTATATTGAAATAAAAGATTCAGTTGTAAAAGTGTGTTTCTAAGTTCTCTTTATCCAACTCTCCCAATGATAACATTTTACACAAACATCGTAGATTTTCAAAACCGAGACACTGACACTGATGTAAGATTATTAAACCAGAGATCTTACTGAATCTCAACCATTTTTAACTTGTATTCTTAAAAATAACAGTATTAATGGTAACCAAAAGACCTTGTTTCACCAAGTATATGGGTATGCTTAAGAGAAAGATTAACTAGATTCTTAAATGAAAGAAATTAATTAGGGCACTCATTTCAACAGCACATACATATATTAAAACTCAAACTATATAGAGAAAATTAAATGGACTCCATACAGGAAAAGCATACAAATTCATGAAGTGCCCTATATTTTAAGTGTTGTCACCATTTACAAAAAAATGTGAGGTAATTCGTAAGTTCACAAACTTGATTCAGTCATTCTATGATGTATGGATATTTCAAAACACAATGTTGCATGTACTAAAGATGCCCAATTTTTATTTATCAATTAACAAAGAAGGAATTAGGGTTGATATTCTCTATAGAGAAGAAAAATCTTTAATTACAGGCATTCTGTTGTAGTTTCCATTGTACAAAATGTCAAGTTATAATTTTTAAATTTTAAATATCCAGGTGTGGTGGTGCATGCCTGTAATCCCAGCACTCTGGAGGCTGAGGCAGAAGGACTGCCATGGGTTTGAGGCCAGCCTGAACTACACAGAGAGACCCCATCTCAAAAAAACCAAAATAAGGGCCGGTGAGATAGCTCAGCAGCACAAGCGCCTGCTCGGCAAGCGCGAGGTCGAGTTCAACTCCCGGTACCCACATAAAAGAAAAAAGGGGCTGTTGATATCACTCAGTGGCCCAAGCGCCTGCTGGCAAGCGCGAGGTCCTGAGTTCGACCCCCTGTGCCCACATTAAAAAAATAATAATAAAAATAAATAAATTTAAATAAAATTAAATACTTTATATCATTGTTAACATGGTAAGTTCCCCCACAGATATTTTGCATCAAGTAAGATCATTTATTTTATACAAATGAACAAAGATGAAAATAGCCTTAAGAATATTTAGCTAAGTAGTCTTACTTTATATAGAAGGAACGTGAGACCCACAGGATACAGCCCAGGGTTTGGAGGCGTCGAGACCATGGCCCTCCCCTGCCGCTCAAGTCCAGTGTTCTCCCACCTACACCAACGTATTTGTACATCTTCAAACCACACCACGGCTGCACCATACTACAGCAACTCCACTAATGGACACTACAAAGATTCTTCTTAAAAGGATAGGAAATTGGCTCTTAATACCTAACCAATAAAAAAGTGATTGTGACTATCATGTGATTACTTACCAAAATGACTCCTGGACAAAATAAGAAAAACAACTAGTAAATACTAAAATATTCTGATCTCCTGTTACTATAAAGGCCAATCAACTTAGTATACACCTTGTGTGTAATCTATTCAACTCATTTCATTTCAAAAAAATTAAAAGGTTTTTACTCTAGAAAGACAAAGACCAAATGTAACAACTGTATTTGTATCTCAATTCTGACATATATACATACATATAAAATATGCTGACAACCATTTTAAACTACTATAAATTGCTTAGAATAGTTTTAAAACTAGTCTTTTCCATGTTCCCAACTGGTATTTTGAAGGTCAATGCGGTAAAAATTCAAAGAGAAATCACCCAACTGAGATTATGTAAGTAAACATGCTTTAAGTAAGCTAACGTGATTATTTAATAAATGTACACGCAGTTTCCTAATTCTACAAAGCACTTCATTTTTAAAGGTTTCATTACAGGACTTCTTTAAATAAAGTAGGTTATATTCGTATCTTTGATTGCACAAACAGGACTAGTACTTCCATCAGCGACGGGCTTGGCTGATGTTCATCCTCACAGCAACGTCAGCGCGTATCAGTTCAGTTTCCTCTGTGACTGCATACCAGGAGGTGCAGACTCCACGTAAAGAGGCGAAGAGGCCATGTGAGTAATAAGAAGTATTAGTCAAGGAGCCAAAGATGCGTTAGGGAGCGGACAGTCGCTTCTTAACTGCGAGCCCCTGGGCAAGTCGCAATCTCTTTAACTCTTATTACCACTTAGAAAATGGGCTATTATTATCTATTTTATTTTACAGTAACTAAGAGAACCAAATAATGTTTGTATTTTTGATGTGGTAAAAGGCTTACACGATTTTTTGCACTATTTAAATGCTATTTAAAGTAAGTTATTAATGGTAATTGAACTTGGAGTTCATCCCCTTTTCTATCAGAAACTTTTTAATCTCGCTCATCCCAGCACTACCACTACACCTACCAGTTGAACTAACGTATATGAAACTGCTTTGGGAAGCAAGTATATCAACTTACAGTCTGATTATTAGACATGGCATTATATTTCGCTTAAACTACAAAAAGTACAGCAACGAGGGAAAAAGTCCCTTTGCTATACACCTTTGAAAGTATGCTACAAAATACCCGAAGAGTACATGCAGCATCAGTCAGCGCATCCAAGGCCAGCTCCAGATTATAGAGGCATCCAGCTCACCTGCACTTGAGGAGAAACTGGGAAGACTTTTGGCAACACACCAGTTTCACTGACATCATAAAGTCTCCACCGGATAAAAGTATCGCAGTAATGAATTCTCAGCAGGACACATAAAACCCTCTTAGAGCTTCAGGGCCTGCTTTTCAGTACCCCACTACATCAGCTATCTAATCTACAAACTCATGTTCAGCTTAGGATGCCAAAGGAGCCCAATAAATAAACAAGAAAGCATAGTTCTGGCAATCTCTCATCTTTCTCACTGAAATTCGTTCCAATGAAAACAGTACATGCATGCTAGTTGAGTTTGGGTATAATTCAATGCTTGTGCCATTTCACTAACTTAAAAAAACATACAGACTATAAATACTCGTGTTTAAGGTACCACACCAATCAACAGCACATCGAACCCATCTTCATGTATTCGAAACATTTATGTACAAAGCCACATTTCTCACTAAATGTCTGAACAACTACTTGCACTTCTGCTTTTCCATCTTTCATTATAGGGAATCTGGAACCATACTTTATAGAAAGCTATCTATAATTTTACTGCATCTGCTCTGCTATTTATGAATACAAAAAATAATCTGCGATTAGTAAAGACACTGACTGGGATGCCGTTAGCAGACAATAAATACTGACATACCTTTTGAAGCTATTAAAATGTTTGTGATTTTAATTAACTCAGTAATAGGTCTTAACCTCCTTCCGTTCCAGGTGTGTATGACTGCAGTAACACATCGTGAAGAGTTGTCTTTATTCTTAGAATAGCCACGGCCACTGCCTCAGATCTTAATCACGGTAACCCCCGTCACTCCTCCCTCTGTGTTTTTCCTTTGTAAGTCTGTGTCACTGTTACAAATCTCTGATTTTGCAGGAGCCTGATATTTATAAGAACTGCCAGTTAAAATTATCTTTCTGAGGTTAGGAGGTGCAGGGCAATGATCATGGACTCTAGGTAATTTTTGTTACATAATATTGCCATTTTTTAATGCTGGTGACAGGCTACTGCTTCCCCACAGGGAAGCTTTCTGCCCAATTAACTATAGCTGTCCTTGTAATTATTTTGAGTCATCAAAGGCCTCATAATTGTCCAACAAAGTGAGATGATACAGTCCGGGCATTTAGCAGGCTCTTACCAAAATGCAATCCAAATGCCCAAGCTACTTCACTTTAATAAACAAACTACCAATTTTAGTTACCAATCCAATAACAATTTTATTACCAAGTTTAACTATTTCTAGTATATAAGAAAACTATGTGAATTCCTGAACATGGCATCTTAACTATATTCCCTTCTTAGAGAACTGCATTACAAAACAGAGCTGACACGGATTCTGTTATGTATACAGATACAAAGAATTAAAAGGAAAAAAATAAGAATTAATGCCAGAAAAAAATACTGCAGGAAAGGAAAAGTAACAGTTTACTACAACAAATCAGCTGTAAATAACATTTATAGCCTAAAAAGATAATATTAAATAATGTTCTAAACAAAGTTATAATATAATTGACTGAGGAAGTGCAGCACAGGAAATGGGAAGGCACGCAGAGGAGTGGGACAAGAACTAGATCTCCCTTCGGCCAACAGATACTGCGTCAGACTAACGTCACCTGGAGTAAGGAACATGCTGTATGGAGCAATGGTCATGAATAGCAAAAGAATCAACCAAGTGGTTCCTGATCCCTCTGGGCAGAAGAAAATGGAAGAAAGAAGACTGTTTTTTTCTTTTCCCTGAAAAACTTCATAGAACAATTTGATTCTTTAAGCTGTATTCACATGTAAGTCTGATTTTTAAAAAAGGCCAGTAATTATAAATTTTTAAGTGTTTACTTAACCAATAAAAATCACACCACATGTGGAAGAAAACCACTTATAATTCAAGATTTAGTCATAATATGCAAACATGTTAATCCCAATTTATGCTACTGCTTTTAACTTGCTTGTAACTAATTAGGAGATGTGGGGAAAGACCGTAACAATTTTTCAACTTTTCAGGTCTAGCTGCACACTTCAGCCAGATTGTTTTCCGGAGGGCAAGTGTGGCTGTGCTGCCACCAGCAGTGACCAGAGCACTCGTAGGGAGTAGTAAATGATGCTACCTTTTAGTTTCTATTTTAAAAACTGTCCCTGATGTCTCAATATTTTTATCAATATATGAGTTTCACAAGACAAACTTGGTCATAGTTTCCGCATCTTTCAGTGCTGCTGGCAAGGCCGCCTAGTTTTTCAGAGCTGCTGGTGCACCCTTTAATTACAATGTTTTCCCCCATCATTCCACATGTTTTCGTGTGCATGCAATGCAACCTATGTTTTGCATTTTCTCTTGATTTCTAAATTTAAACTTTTTACTCCCCTTATTTAATAGATTTTTAAAGCTTTTAATTAAAATACCATGATCCCGAAAGAACTGAATTATCTTTAGTCTCAAAAATACTTTTAAGGGGGCCGGTGAGATGGCTCAGCGGTTTAAGCGCCTGCCTTGCAAGCGCGAGGGCCCGAGTTCGACTCCCGGAACCCACATACAAAAAAGGGGCCGGTGATATCGCTCAGCGGCACGGGCACCTGCTGGCGCGCGAGGTCCTGAGGTCGACCCCCCGGTACCCACAAAAAAAAAAAAAAATACTTTTAAGGGCCGGTGAGACGGCTCAGCGGCTTAAGCGCCTGCCTTGCAAGCGCGAAGGCCCGAGTTCGACTCCCGGAACCCACATACGAAAAAAGGGCCAGTGATATCACTCAGCGGCACGGGTGCCTGCTGGCGCGCGAGGTCCTGAGGTCGTCCCCCCAGTACCCACAAAAAAAAAAAAATACTTTTAAGTACTTGTTTACAGGCAAAAATTCACGGGAAAAACCTTAGCAGCTGTTTTACAAATCATACAAAATTATATTTACAGTGAACTTACAGAGCATTTTTTCTTAGTATCTTTCAGTGACTTGATTTTTAGCATACCTTTCTGATTTCCTTCAATTTTTAAAAATTGGTATGATTATTTTCTTGAAAATAATCTGAATTTACACCATTTATATTATTTGAATTATTCACTTTGAGAAAACTAGAACATCTTATTTAAAACCAAAATCTTAGAAAAAAATATATTCCAAACATTAAAGTTATAAAGTGATATTCTACTCTAAAAGTTCATGGGAATAGAAAATATGATCTCATCAGTTTTTAATACATATAGGAGGTGTGATCAAAGTAAATGGTGAATGTTGAAATCACATTAAAGGACAGATTGCCTTTAATCCCCCTCAGAATATTCTTTCTCACTGTGAAGTCCCTTAGCATGTTTGCTGCGTACTGCAGCAGTTCTGGTGCTGTCCAACAGACAGGGAGGCTTGGAGGAGCCTGTGTCCACCCATCTTCTGCATGCATGTGGCACCGTGCGACTTCTGACTCCCCCTCAAGTCGAAATGACCACAAAAGGTAAACATTCTGAATCGGCTCATGACCTCAAGGCAACCAGGACAGCACAACTACAGCCACAAAAGACTTCCAAAGCCATTTCAAAAAGTGGCAAGGACAAAGTGATAAGAGCCCAAAGCTAAAAGGAATGTTTTGAAGGGTATTAATGGCAATGTGTCTCTTGCTATAGTAAAGTTTTTAAGCATTCACTGTATTTTTCAATCACATCATGTACATTATATCACATGTACTGTAATACATGATTGTTACATGCAATTTTATACATAATGCTGTTGTGACTAGTACCTGATATTACATTCGACATATACTTTGCTGCTTCCATATTGTAATGTAACACACCATGTATTACTCCATTTATACTGACAAGCTGTATAAACCAATCTTCCACTACCTCCTTCACAAAGGCTGTTTCTTTACAACACAGTGCAAAGTGCACTTCTTCACATGGAAGCACAGTAACACACGATTCCCCTTCAGTAGGGTGTACCAAGAGGTAACAGACCAAATATGTATTCCCATGCCTGCAAGCATGCAGTTATGCATTGCTTTATAAGAGAAGTAAGAGACAACAGTGGAAGGGAAAGTGGCAGAGGCAGGGAGAAGCCATAAAAATATATGTACATGTACCAAATACCCACAGAGAATGCAAACATGTACATCACAAGTATGAGCTAAAAACAGTAATATCAATGATAACAATGAAAAATGACAGTTGGGTGTGGTGGCGCATGCCTGTTATCACAGCGCTCTGGAGGCTGAGGCAGAAGGATCCCTGTGAGTCCAAGGCCAGCCTGGGCCACAGGGTGAGATCAGGGCCAGCCTTAACTAGAGAGAGAAAGGCTGACTCAAAAAAGAAAATACCAACAAAAAAACAATGAAAATGAGGAAAGGGTATCCTAGAGATGGTGGGAGGGAGGTGGGTGGAGATGGTAAGTGGAATGAAAACAGAACTGAGGTATGTTATGTACATGTACCTACTCCCTAAGATAAATGTAAACTTCATGTATTGCAAACATGTACTAATAAAAGAAATTAAATAAAAATAAATTATGTATTTCCTGCTCTGAAGAATTTACAAGGAAGACACGTTAGTGAAGAGAAAACGTGAACCAGGCTACCTGAGAAGTAGCAGAAACGACCAGCAGAGTGAGGTGGCAGCCCCGGGCCAGGAATGCCACACATTCCAACTGCAAGCACAATAATGCCATTTCTCCAGCAGAGGGAAAGTGGAAAGGGGGACAAGGAGGACAACTTCACTACTAAGGACACCTGAGAACCCACACATGAGCTCACTGACCCTGCTACTCAAGTATTTTATTCAGACAGGTTCTATAACAGTGATGGCGAACCTTTCAGAGCTTTCGAGGACACAAACAGCCCGCTGCAGCATGTGTCCCATAGTTCACCAGCACTGTTCTGGAAGAATGTACCTGAAAGTAGCATGTGGAATGCAGATGGCAGGGTAACAGGCAGACCCACGGCCTGGCAGAACTGAAAGGGTCAGGTAACAGAACTAATGGGTTTGCGGGCCTGTGCACTCCACTACTTCCTCAGCCATGACAGCACGGCACAGAAGCAGACGGGCAACGCGCAAACCAAGGAGGACACTACCGCCCAGGACTGTTAATTCACAGAGAGTGAGGGAGAGTGAATACTCAATGCACAAAGAGAGTCTGCTGACCCGTGACCTAAATCCTCCCACATCAATAACATAAGGTTATTTCCTACAACATTCTCACTCCCTTTTCTCATCCCTGAAACCTTTTCTGACTGGGATGGGTCATCTCCAAAAGGAGGGTGCGTCTCAAGATGAAATTATGCCTGTCGGAAATAGTAACATGAGCACTGGGATCATCTGACGCTTCCCTCTCTTTCAGCAGTAAACAGCTTAAAAATGAGTAATCACCAAGTATTTGTAGAATTATACAATCATCTACTTTTTACTTTTAGACTGTTAAGATAAACGCTACTTGAACAAGATTTTGTACTTCTACACGCACAAACCTGTAACCACCACTAGCATCTTACTCTAGCATCTTTAACATTGAAAATCTATTAAATACCCAACTTTGTATCTTGACAGTCTAAAAGCCTTATGTTCTGACAAAACAGAAAAATACCATTTCATAATCATTCATGTGGTACGACAATAAATTACTGTGTTGTATTAACATTTCTGGATATCATGATTTCCTAAGCAGTTGGAAATACTTTCAGTATTGCTACTGTAAATTGTTTCACTACCTGCTGAACACATTTTTAAATATTCCAGTAAATTTTTATTGTTCGAGAATATATTTATTTTGGAAAAACTGAAAGTCTGTGGGGAGCCCACCCACAGAATTTACAGAGAATAAGGAAAAAATAGATTGGAATACTGATAACTTGTGTAACCTGAAGCCTTAGCATTGACATAAATAACCACAGAAAATTGTTATGAAAAGGACCTTGAAACTTTGTCTTTTCAAAAATCACTTGTCATAGCTCAAAATAAATTTAAAAGCTCGCCATGTGAATTTGACATTTTCAAACTTTATTATTAATACAGCTGAACCAATACAGTTTTATGGAACTAAATTAAGCCAAAAGTAGACTTTTTTTATAACACCCTTTTCAAGACAAGTAGCCCAGAATAAATGAACGAGCTATCATTCATATAAAAAAGTAATTTCAAAGATATACCTTTAAAGTATTTTTGAAAAAAAAAAACCATGTATGCTTTTACAAAGTAACTTGTTAACATTATACAGTTCTATCTCTACCACAAATTTTTCTTTATTTGGAAAACTGAAGGCAAAAAGTAATCAAAATTAACCAACTCAGAAGGACCACATCCATTTAATTCACCACTCTAATCAGCTGGAAGAACCCCAAAGGTAGACCAGATGTACAGTGCTGAAGAATCACCCTGTAATTTAAAATGGTGCACGGCACGCATTGGCAGCAGGTGCAGGTGAAAAGATCTCCAGAAAACTTCAACGGCAACCAAACACTAGGGGGCAGCAGCAAACTGTTGAGGATTACACAAGGCGGTCTACCCACAAACTTTCAGCGCTCAAGTGTCTGTGTAGCTATAAACATAAAACGCATACACACTGTTGTGATGGGGATGGAATCCGAGGAGTCCTGAACTATACCCACAGCTTCCCTATGATATAATTTTCATGAGAATGATACTGTAACGAAAGATGGCTTAAAATGAAATGTGTTAATAAAAAATGTAGCTGTTTCGATTAATTTCTCTTCCATTTCCTACTATTTACTTTTCTTTATGTCCAATTTAGGAATATCGGTTTTCATTCATAAGATGTGCACTATATAGGTAAGAGCTGACAATTTTATCCAACATTTATTTTCTTAAATTAATGCTAGGGCTGGTGATGTGGCTCAGCGGCATAAGGGCCTGCCTGGCAAGTGCAAGGTCCTGAGTTCAATTCCCGGTACCCACATTAAAAAAAAAAAATTAATGCTAAACTTAAGGGTTTTTTATTCCAATTAACATTTTAAAACTTGATTAAAGAGGTACACAAACGAACTTTGAAAATTCCTTTAATGCATCATGAGTACTACATGACAAAAAGCTGTGCAGTATGTGTCCCATCGAAGAAGGCAGTTTGGCAGGGGGGAAAATGTATGTAATTACAGAACAGAAAATGCAAGAAAGGCAGGAAAAAATTCTGTGGTTATTATACATAACAACAACAAAAAAAAAACAGTAGTGTAACTGTTTCCTCCCAAAGGGCTGGTAGAAACTATCAAACCTTATTCTGGGGTAACAAAATTATGAGAAAAGAGAAAGTACTCCACAACCAATGAAAGAATGGAATTATATAGAAAAGCCAGATGATTACCTCACTCAATGGTCACAGTAAGCTCAGAAGGTAGGTTTTACAGTGCTTCAAGTTCATGGATAAAAGACTGAAATAGAGCAACTTGCTTAAGGTAACCAGAGTTAACAGTAGATCCAGGGTTTGAACCTTTAATGCCACCCCAAAGCCATACATTCTTTCTAATACTGGCCATTACTGAAAATGGAGGAGGGTGGACAAAACAAAACAACACTGACAAGTAAATTTTCTTTAACTGAAAACAAATGGGGGGGGCGTCTAAAGTTTGAGGGCAGCCTGCACAACTGAGCAAAATACAAAGGGCTCAAGATACAGAGAGCTGAAGATGTAGCACAGCACTTCCTGGGTTCAATCTCCAGTACCACGCAAGTTTTTACAAAAGCAAGTGATCATTCCAGCTGCTGAATAATTTTTCTTTCTCTAATACCTACATCCTACCTTTCCATAAATAATATTACAATTAAAAAAAAAAAAGGACACATATCCTAGAACAGTACCTGCATTCTAAACCTGAGGCCTCCTCAAAGTACTTCATATTGGGTGCTTAAAAATGATACAGCAAAAGAATTGTGCCAACTTCTGCTAGCGGAATAGAAATTCGTAACTGAAGAACAAGCTGAGTATCCCAAAAATGAAAATCCAAAACACTCCAAAATCCAAAATGTTTTGGGCACTAACACGTCGAGTGAATCCACATCTGACTGTGTTTGACAGGCTGCCGTCTCACCAGAGATCTCCCAAGCACATCTTTTCAAATAGCATCAGTCATTCTTGCACAAGAGTCTACTGACAGAATTCAGCTTGGTAAATTTGGATACAGGAAAAACAAGTGTATCTTAATTTTAATTAGCCATCAAAACGTAGTTATTCCTTCATATTCCCAAATGCAGGCAAAAAATACAATATGAAATACCCGAAAGAAATCATTTAAATTTTTTCAGGATCACTTTCAGTCCTGACTAGTCATCCTAGGCGCTACTGTTGGAATTTAATGTTTTACCAAAGCAGGGGTTATTTCATCATGGGTTTCTGTTGTAATCCTACATATTTGACAGTATTTCAAACCACTTGAATATCACAAAACAAAAAGGTTAAAAATGCCTGCCAGCATATCCTTGTTTCTTTTTCTGCATAGCATACATCAATGATACTGTATACTTGTTTCTATCCCTGGTGAAATGTTCAGGGCAGACTGGATGCGGGTTATCTGGCATGGATTCTCACAGTCCCGAAAAGCACGGCTCATAGCAAGAAGGCACTTGGATATCTGTAGACCAGGGAGTCTTAGTGTAAAACAATCCCGAGGTCTGGAGTTAAGGCTTTCAAAAGCATTACAATTAAATTCTCAATCTCCAGCTCTCCAATGTACGACCTGCTCCTTAATTATATACAATTCGGATACACATCCAAAAGACCACACAAAACCTACACTGTCATATGCTGGTGTTGCTCCAAGAGTTGGTCTCGAGAGAAACTGGAGAAACAGGAGGAAAGACAAAGTTGAAAGAGCAGGAAGAGAAGGGGAGAAGAGGGGGAGGAGGCCCTGCCGCCGCTCCTTCTGATCGCCTCGGTGTTCCCGTCCCTCCACTACTCGGGTGACAGTCCCCTGCGGCGGGGACTGCGGGTCTCGCGTGGACGTCCCTCCACAGGGCCCGTCCACACGCGGTGCCGTCCACCGGCCGGCGGGGCTCGGCCCTCGCAGTGACGTCCTCCACGGGACTTGTCCACGTCGAGCCCCCGCACAAGGGCCGTGCGCCCCACGGAACCGACCCGCGCCCCGGCCCACGCCACGTGCCGGCGCCCACGTGAGCGCCGTGCGGGCGCAGCAGACTTCAACGTCACGGCCGCGCGCGCCCAGCCCCTCGGGCCGCCGGCGCCCAGGCGAGGCCAGGGTCCCCGCTCCCCGCCGCCCGGCCCCCCGCCGCGGCGCCCGGAACAAAGCCCGCCCGGCCCGGTCGGGCCCGGCCGCAGCGCGGAGCGGCCGGCGGGGATCGCGGGCGTCGCCGTCCGGGGAGCGGGGAGCGGGGCGCGGGCCGAGCCGGGTCCCCGCCGCCCGCCACCCGCCGCCCGCCACCCGCCGCCCGCTCGGCCTCGCCGCAGCCCCCGCGCCGCCCCGCGGGACCCGCCCCGGCCGCCGCCTCGCCCGCCTGCCGCCGCGTCCCGGGCCTCGCAGGCTCCGCGGCGCACGGGGCCGGTTCTGGGGGAGGGAATGTAAACAAATCGGGGTTTTATAGTTACCTCACACTCGAGTGCCGTGTGCATCTCCTCTCCGCTCGGTACCAAACCCGGCTGCACTAAGTCGTGGATTCACCAACGCCCGCTGCGCCAACTGCGTCGCGCAGGCCCTGGCTTCCCTCGCCGCGCTACGCTAGCGGCGTACCGGGCGGGCGGAGCGCTCTGCGCAGGCGCAACCCGTCCGCCTATGGGCGCTACGCGACGGGCGTATGCGCCGCGCGCTCCGGAAGCGCCGCTCGCTGAGGAAAGCGGCGGCGCCCCTCGCGGACGCGGCTCGGAGGGTCGGAGCGGTAGGAAGGTCGGGTGTACGCAAATTGCGGAGCTGAGCGGCTCGGCGCTAGTTTTGTTCCGAGGAAGGGCGCCGCGGGGGACGGCCAGGCGCATGCGCGGAGGCGCAGGAGGGCGGCCGGCCCGCCAGTCTTGCGGGGGAAGCGGGGTCCCCACGGCGGGGCTCGCGTCCGGAGCGACTCCCGCAGGGCAGCTCTCTACGCCGCCCTGGCTCCGGGGACGAGCGGTCGCGTCTTCGCACCCGGGGCAGGGGCGAGGCTCGGCCCCGCGCTTCCGCCCACGCCCGCGCCGCGCCCCTGAGGTTTCCCGGGCCGGCTCCCGCTGCTCCCGGGCTCTCCGCACCCGGCCGGGCTGCGGTGACCCTAAGCTGTGTCGCCGGGCCGGGCCGGAAGGGGACGAACGCGGGGGTGCTGGTGCGGGGGCCCGGGCCCGGGCGCTGACACCGTAGCCGGGGTCACCGGGGTGCAGAGGCCGGAGCTTCACTATTCGACCTAGGACTTGAGACGGTCTCACTATATAGTTCAGGCTGGTCTCAAACTCATGGCAGTCCTTCTGCCTCAGCCTCCCAAGTGCTAGGATTATGGTCAGAACAGAACCCCAATTGCATAAAAAATAACACCAAGAATCAGTAAGTGGGTCGTATCAAATTAAAATCTGCACAGCAAAGGAAACAACCAACAGAGTGAGGAGACAAACTACAGAATAGGAAAAAACTTTGTTGTATATTTCTTGGACAGAGGACTAACATATAAAGAACTCAAAATTACTGGACCCCCAAAATAAAAGACCCAGTCAAACAATGGGCAACTGAAATGAGCAGAAACTTCTCAGAAGAAGAAATACAACTGGCCAATAAATACATGAAAAAATGTTCAACATCTCTGGCCATTAGAGAAATTGTAAATTAAAACAAGGACTGGGCGTGGTGGTGCATGGCTGTAATCCCAGCACTTTGGAGACAGGTAGGAGGATTGCTGCCAGTTTGAGGCCGGCCTAGGCTACAAGGTCAGTCCGAATTACATAGCAAAATCCTGTCGCAAAAACAAACAACAACAGACAACAGTGAGATTCCATCTTACTCCATCAAGAATGGCCATCATGAAGAAACCAGATAATAGCAAGTGTTGGTGAAGCTGGGGCGGGGGCGTGCCTCTGTATTGTTGGTGGAAATGTAAACTAACCCAATTATGCAATTCAGAATGGTGATTCACCAAAAAACTTCATTTGACCCAGCTATTCCCTTTCGAAGTATCTTCCCAAAAGAGTTACAGACATATATATTACAAGGATACATGCATGCCCACGTTTATAGCAGCACAATTCACAATTGCTACATCTTGGAAGTGGTCTATAAGTCCATCAACAGATGGATGGTTAAAAAAAAAGTGATCCCGGCCATGCCTATAATCCCAGCACTCTAGAATTTGAGGCCAGCCTGGGCTACATGAGTTCAAGGCCAGCCTGAATTATATAGCAAGACCCTGCCGCAAAAAAACAAAACAAAAAAGAAAGATGTGGTATTTATACACAATGGACTAGTACACCATAGGGAAGGATAAACTCTAGTAATGGCAAGACAGATCTTTTGCATATGGAAAGGCAACCAAGAGATGAATTGAGGGGGGAGAGGAATTTTAAAAAAGCATTAAGATATGTATGTTTACTAACTTCTCATGAGGCATGCGGTCATCATGTACTACGAACATGTACTAATAAAAAGGAAAAACTACTGGGAAGTACATCTAAAGCAAAGAGCTAATCTCATGAGAGCTCGCCTGACACTGCAGAGATAACCGACTGACACGTTCCCAGGTAACTCTCACAGCCCACCAGGTAGCCAGCTCTGTTCGCGTCTGTGCTGGCATCCCGAACACCGTTGGGCTTATTCCTGGCCCCGCAAAATGCATGGGAAGAAATATAAGAGATCGCTATTTTGTAAAATCTGCATTAGTGTTAAGTCTTGTGGAAATGAGGTTTTTTTTTTTTTTTTTTTAGTATAAAGTGTTGTCAAGTTTATTTAAACACCAAAACTTTTTTTTTAATAAAAAAGAAACTGCGACCCCATGCATATATGCAACCTTTTACGTTTCTATCTGCTTAAAAAATACAAAGCCACATGTGGTGGCACATGCCTGTAACCCCAGCCATTTGGGAGGCAGAAGCAGGAGGTTCACAGTACAAAGCCAGACTGGGCAGCATAGTGAGACCCTGTCTCCAAATAAAAAGTAAAACCTTTTTGAAAGGAGGAAGACGGGGGCTGTAGCTCAGTGGCTGAGCACTTGCCTGGCTTGCATGAGACCCTGGGTTGAATCTCTGGTGCTGTACCACGAAATAAATAAGTGATTAAAAAATAAATCGTTCGGATCTGTCAAGGTTACTTCTAGAAAGACCACTAGGGAAGGGTAGCAGGAAGACTAAATTCTGCAGTTATACCAGTGGGGGAGAGAGAGCGTTAAGCTTTAGAAGAGGTGTCAGAAAACTGGGAAAGGAAGATGCGAGGAATATGGAAGTATGGTTCTCACCAGCTCTAAGTATTAGACACTATATATTTCAGGCTGGGGATCAAGACTCCAGCTCAGGACCTGAAGCCAGAGCAGTGGGACCGTCTACTGTGTGCCCGTGCTTCGAGGCACATGTGGAATACCCGACAGGTCACATTCGTCACAGAGGGGCCTGCGGGGCGGTCGCTTGTCCAGAACCGTGAAGACGTGCCATTCCTAACCCCAAGGTAATCGGGTTGGGGCTGTAGCCCCGTGGCAGAGTGCTTGGCGGACACGCACAAGGCCCTGGGTTCCAGCAGTGGCCCCGAGAGCGCCGTGGGCACCCTCCCCAGCGGAGCGCGGCGCCCTCGCCCTCTTCCCACCACCTCGGGAGAGGAAGCCGGCCAGCCCCAGGGACAGACTTGGCCAAGGCGCCTCTCCAGCAGAGTTATCCTGACCTGGCAAGCTCGTGCAGCAAAGCACTTGCAGGCTCTGCAAAGACAGAAAGACTGCAGAAATGAAACAACACAAAGCTGGGAGCAACGCCCACCCACAGGAGAAAAAGTAACTTCTTAATGATTGGCCTAGAATCAGTGGTGGCAAACCTACCGCAGGCGTGTTTGTATCACTGAAAGCTTACAATGTTTGCCATCCCTGGCCTAGGTGGTGCTGACACTAGACCAGCCAGACCCTGAGTTTCAAGCCGGGCAATGCAAACACAAGGCCTTTAGCCTAAGGCCTCTCTCTACTGGAAGGACCAAAGCAGAGAGGCTTATTGAGAGCCTGATTCACTGTCAAGTTCTTTGGTAAATAAAACCGAGACCTGGCTCCAGGGAAACAGGAAGACAGAAACAAACGCAAAAGAGCCAGCCTAAGAGGGGGCCCCTTGTGTGCACCCACAGGGAGCCAGGCAGGCCACAGTCCACACCAGTCCCTGAATTCCGTCAGCCCTCCACCCCCAGGTCTCGGGACCGAGGGACATTGGCCCTGACAGGAGCTACTGTCATTTACAATGCATCTATCCTGCAGCAGATTTTTTTCAGGGCTTTTCTGAAGAGGAAGTTCTAAGAACAGAGAAAACATGACTGTCTAGATTCCCAAGGGTAGCAGTGTGGCTCAGAAGGAAAAGTAGGAAAAGAAGGAAAGAAGGAAGGCTGCAGACAGATCGCCAGCCTCTCAGTCCCGCTGGCAGCCGGCCTGGCTCTCATAGATCACGAAGATGACAATAGGCGACTTGGGAGCTGGGGTGGACCTCAGTGGTAGGGTGCTCCACAGTATGCAGCAAGGCGCTGGGTTCCGCCGCAAGTTTGAGGCCAGCCTGAGCAACTTAATAAGAAAGACCCTGCCTCAAATTAAAATTTTAAAAAAGGGCTAGGGATGTAGCTCAGTGGTAGAGCTGCCTGGGTTCAAGTCCCTGTAGAGCAGCAGCAGAGAAAGGAGGGAGGGGGAGGAGGAAGAGGAAGAAGAAAGACCTCTTAGACAGCCATGTCTGCCAACCTTGGGGACCTAGAGGACACGAGGCAGCCATTTAGATCTTTTCAAATTCCAGTGACACAATAGAAATGACCTCCCTAAAACTCAACTTTCAACCCAAAGGAATTAGAAAAGAGCACAACAGATATCCACATTGATATTGCAAATTTGATAAGTATTTCAGATGGTTATACCTCCACTGAAGAAAAAAATCAAGGTGGAAACGAACTAGTAGTAAGTTACCATGTAAATATTTTTAAAAGGTTTTTAAAAGCTAGTTGAAATTAATAAATCCATTTTAAAATGTCACCACATGAGAATAAATTTCAAGTCTTCCCTAAGGCTCTCAAGGTAATTAATAAGGAGACTCATTCACAACTGACATTTATGAAAAGAATCAAGTACCTCTTTGAAAGTCAAAACACATTAGTTTTAGCAAATACTGCTTACCTTTGTTTATGAAAAAATTTGACAGCAAGAATGCAGCAAAATCCAAATATTAGGGAAGGTAATAAATGAATTGTCAAAGCAAAGGTGATGTAGGGATTTTAAAAATTTTCTCGTACTAAGTAAAACTCAAATCATATTTTACTTTTAATGAAATAAGCCATGTTTCTAGTGTTTCCAGAATCCCATACACCACTGCTTCTTTCTAGCACTTATCTTTAGAGAAGTTTTAGGAACTTGCTGGCGTTGGTGGAGGCTGCTCTGGCCGTGGCCTCACCCCACGCCCGGCTGGCTGGCTTCCTCACGGATGATCTCACCCACAGCCTGGAGGATTTCTTCACACCACCTGCCAGCCTAATTACAATGCTGCGCTTGCTTGAAGCGGTTAGGTCCCATGGCTGGTCTTCCCACCCTAGCACATAGGGTGTGTGGTCTAAACCATGCCCGGCACCATTTAAACGCTTTCAGTATGGTAACTCATTCAACTCCTGCAACAACCTCGGGGAGTGCGTGTTGTGATGTCCACATTGTAAAACACAAAGGGGGCCCCATAGCACACTGAGGGCCGGGATCCTAGCAAGGCTGGCTCAGAGCCTTGTCGCCTGCCAGTTATATATCAAGACTGCTTGGGCCGGTGAGATGGCTCAGCGGTTTAAGCGCCTGCCTTGCAAGCGCGAGGACCCGAGTTCGACTCCCGGATCCCACATACGAAAAAGGGGCCGGTGATATCGCTCAGAGGCACGGGCGCCTCCTGGCGCGCGAGGTCCTGAGGTCGACCCCCCGGTACCCACAAAAAAAAAAAAAAAGACTGCTTGGGCTCGAGGTTTTTCAAAACTCAACTTCCTCTGAAAATGTTGGTAATTTTTTTAAAAATAGAAAAGACAATCAAAGGAACCATCAACTGGTAATTTTCAGTCTGTAATGGGAATTTTAAATGTTAAAGGAAATAAAGAACAGAATAGAAACAAAACCTATCAAGATATTTATATCGTGAACATTTGTTCTGTTTTGCTTTATCTCTCAGCTAGACTAACTTAAATGGAGTCCAAGGGCGATGTTTATTCCAGTCTTTTAAATGAGAATGTTAATTAGCCCATCTGGTTATACATTCAGCTGAAAGCGTTCCCCTTTTCCTGGCGATTTGATCTAGTTGCACAAGTATTTATTTAGATCAGTAAAGTTGTATTAAAATTTAAGCAGAATCAGGTGTGTGTTAATGATTTCAATCCTGGTGATGTAAATACAAACAACTAATGTGCAATTCAAGGACGAACTGGTCAGGTGCAGAAAAATACATCCTAGCAGATTTAAAGTGAAATTCACTTAGGAAATTAAAAGGGACATTTCCGTCCTTAGATTCACTACATCCTTTGCAAGTCTACTTTGGAAAAAGAGACAAGTATTAAGGGATGGCCATGTCTTCGAAAGCTTATTTCTGTCATATGCAAGCTAGGTAGCCAGGATACCATGGCCAAAATGAGACTGTGGCCTCACACAGCTTATAGTCCAGTGGGGGAGCGGATTCGGGAGGTAATTACAGTGCAGAACGGCCAGTGCTATGGTAGAAACAGGTATGCATTGCTATGGCAGCAAAGGCCAAAAGTTGAGGCTACCCTCAGGTTTCCTGAAGGAAGTGCCGTGTGACGTGTGACTCAAGGGTGAGGAGGACAGGAGGAACAGTGCGGCTTTTAGATTAGGGATGAGAAACAAAGATTTGTGTGTGTCCTTGGCAAGGGCACCGGGAGAGATGAGAGCGATGGCAAGCAGGACCCTGTGACCCACAGCACACCGAGGAGTCTGAATGCCACCAGAGGCAGCAAGAGCCTCACGGGAATTCTAAGCAGGCAGGTGGCCTGATCACAGGGAGAATGGAAGCAAGGAATACAATGAGAGTGGCAGGCGGAATAAGGCCCTTTCCCAGGGCTGCCAGCGTCTGGTCCCAGACCATGAATATGTTGGCACACGTCAGTGGGGAGCGAAGGCTGGCAAAGGAATTCGGAGCCGGCGTAATCTCAGGGGTCCCGGAGTCACAGGGGCGCAAAGGCACAAGGGTCACAGTGGTGCAAATGGAATGCGGGCAAGAAGAGGCGAGGAACCAGATTCCTCCCGCTCCTCCGGAAGGAAGGCAGCTCTGGTGCTGCCTGGGCTTTGATGACAGTGCTCTGATGCAGAGATCGGGACGATAACACACTTGTAAAGGTTTCAGCCCCCCAATTTACGGTGACACATTCGAGCAGCAACAGAAAACTAAAACAAGTGAAAAGCTCCATGGGAGAAGGGACGTGGAGTAAAGAGACATTGCTGAGTCCGAGAAATGCCCAAGAGAGGGAATCCAATTTAAATACCACTTCGACCTGTGCCCCCAACCTCATCATTCAGCTTCATTTTCAGGATTTGTAGGATGGGCAACACTGTAGAAGGTCAGTTTTAACTTCTATTTTTTATCAAGGCGCTATGTGTATGCACACTAGCTCTGAAATTCAAACAGAAATACGTGCTGTAACATGAATGGACCTCGAAGGCGCTGTGCTGAGGAAAATGAGCCAGACAAAAGCACAAACAGTCTAGGATTTCCCTTTTTGTGGTGCCTAGAGATGGGAAATTCATGGAGTTGGGGAATCAAAGTTACCAGAGAGGAAGACTTGGGTGGGGAGAGTTTCTGACTAAAATGATGAAAAATAATGAAAGTAAAAAGATACAAAGCATTAAAAAAAAAAATATATATATATATATATATACACAAAGCATTACAATAAATACAAATTAAATAGACTGCCTACTATCTAAAATGTGCAAGGGACTGGACTATATTATATAGCACTTAGTTTTGGCTTTGTTTGCTTCTGCTGCTGGAATTGAACCCAGGGCCACATGCATGCTGGACATGGGCTCTACCACTGAGCTGCATGCCAGCCCCTGAAGAGTTTTTGATGTAATTTTGAAAATAAGTTTCCAGAAGGAGTTTGTCATTTTATTCCATATTTTAAATACAAAACAGTATCTTTGTAGTTGGCACAGTTCTGAGGTAACCAAAGTGTACATGTGGTGCATGAGGCAGTTCTCATTCTGCCCGCCACTCATGTTTTAAATGAAGTAGTTAGATTACGCCTGGGTGAGGCCACTACGCACACCTGCAGTGTGATGCAAATGTGATTTTAAAATTAACTGGCTCACCGGGGATATAGCTCAGTGGCACAGTGCCTGCCTGGCAAGCACAAAGTCCTGAGTTCAATTCCCAGTACCCAAAAAATAAAATTAAATTAAATTAACTGGCTCCATTCCAAAACAGATACACCCTCTTCGAGGAAATTCAAAAATAACAAATTTACCTTTCACCTAATTAAACATTCAGCTTTGTTTAGAAGTGAAGCTCTAATAGTCTAATCATGGCTCCTTTTATTTGGATTTTTATATTTTGTAGGATTGCATGTTCATACTGGAAGCAAAGCACATCTTTTAGATACTTACTGCATTTGTGCAGTATCTAAGCTAGTACTCAATGATGTTAAGTACGTTTAATGTTGACAGCCAGTTCTGGATTAACCAAGCAATGGGCGGGTGCTGCGGGGTAGAGAGGGGGTAACAGCTGCTACAAAATTACTGCAGCAGTGGAATTCTGATATCCTCTTACGTGTCAGAAATACAGAAGCTGGTTTGCAGGCTGTCTGGGGTTCAGTGATCCTACCACAGTTTGGGTTTGGGGATGAGCCCTGCCCGTTGCAGATCACTGCTCATAAAAGAACAAGTCAGAAGGTGACAGAGATGCAGGTTCAAATTCCATCTTCTTTCTTAGTTCTCTGATCCCGCACCAACCTGCTAAAGCTTGGCACTTCTTTCAAACCACCACCAACCAGCTCTAGTTATTCTCCAAAATGGCTTATCCATTCCGGTAGTTAGCGGGAGGCCATGGCATGGCTGAACACTGACTGATTCGAATGTGTCCCTGAAGTGTTATTTAACAACTGTACCCTCGGAAGCATGGGAGAGTCTGAGGTTCACAGTGTCGACCCCATCCACACCTCAGAAACCTCCTTGCGCTCCCCAGTCAGGATTTTCGCGCACCCTCTGCCTTCTCCTCCTCCTCTCAGAACCACAGAGCTTGACAAGACGTTGCTACCCTTAGACCCCTTTCTTGTCTATTAAAGTTGGGCTTCCATCCCTACCATATCACCCTCACTGCCATCACCAACCCGAGTTCCTAAAACTATTTGTCACTCTCAAGTGGCATTCCACTTGGTTTCTCTGCTACATGAGAGGCTGTGAAGTGCTTCTCCCTACAGGTCCTGGGGAGGGTGTGGAGGAGCTGGAGGGAGGGTGAGAGGACCGAGCCAGCTCAGACCACCTAAGCAGCAGCCAGGCGGTGGTGGCCTGGTCCCACCAAGGCAGTGTCTAGCTCTCCCTGCTGTCCTTCATGGGAGAGTCTGGTGTCCACCTTTACCAGACAGCGTGAATGGCAGACAGCCTTCATCTGGTTTTCAGCAACGTCTGCAGAGGATCATTTCCAGCAAGAGCTTTTGTCTCTAACCTTGCTCACACACAGGCAGTCTCATCTGGGTCCTCGTATTTACTGTGCAATGCCAGTATTTGTAAGGGGGTGTAAACAGGACCACCGCAGCAGTCTCTAGGGCCCTTGGCAACCAAACGTGCAACGTCCAGCCTTCCTCCTGGACCTACTGAGCCAGGGTACTAGCGGCTGAAGACCAGAAGTCTGGGTGTCGAGTCAGCTCCCGGCTATGTCTTCAGACCGGAGGGCCTCAGCCTGTCTCATCCTACCCGACCACGTGCCCAACTCACTCTCTTACGCCTCCTGTAAAATTGTAAAGCTTCATCAGTTAATAGGATGAAGGGAACAATCAGTGAACAAAAATGAACACAATTTTCGTCTTCCAAACGTTTTTTAAATTGCTTTACAGCTAGAAGGTATCCATGGTGAAAAAAATTACCTATTCATTGGAAAACATTTTGATAGCATCTCTGAAGATCAAGTCTTTGCAGGAATTTAAATGAGACCTAACATCAAATCATCCTCTCTCTGATCCTGCGCGGTTGGCATTCACGGCGAAGCTGGAGCCCATCAAGGGTTCTGGCAGGCTCACAGTATAATTAACGTCTACCACATGACTCCCTGGTTAGAGAAATTAGCGTCCGCCACACGGAAGAGCAGCAAGAACAGACAGTAACAATTTCCGTCCCTCGGTGCCGGAGCTGGAAATTTTAAGTGGCATCCTTCCTGTTCATTCTGACCACTCTAGGATTTTTAGGTTCTTTTTTTTTTGAATGCTTTAGGGCTTTGCAAGGCCAGCCAAGGCTTTCATCCAAGTGTGTTTTATGAGATTAAATACACAGAGGACTTACAAGCCTTCCTTTGCTCTGTAAGATTTCTTAAATGTCTTTCTGCTGTCATGATTCACAACTTAGTCCTCAATCCCTGGTCATACCTCTGCTCATGGCACTGGTGAAATGACCACAAAAGCGTCACTATTAGCCGGCCATGGTGGTGCACCCCTGTAATTCCAGCCCTTGGGAGGCTGAGGCAGGAGGATGGCTGTGAGTTCAAGGCCAGCCTGGGCTACATAGTGAGTCCAAGTCCAGCTACATAGGGAGACCCTGTCTCAAAAAACTAAAAGCAAGCGCAAGGTCCTGAGTTCGATTCCTGGTGCAAAAAAAAACTAAACTAAAAGTAGGAGTCACCATTGGAGGAGGGTGTTAGGAGACACAGGAGCCAACTCAGCGGGCTCCCAAGGCCCAACCTGGAGCAAATTGTGTATGAAACTGAGTGTCGTGTTGGATGACTGCCTGCATTTAAAATAAACACCCATGAGTCCGTCCTGGTAGAACAAATGGTTGAAAGCTATCAGGCTGGGAGAACAAGCTTCCCACGTGGAAGAATTCCGAAGAGTCTACGAGATTTCCCATCGTCAGGGAATGGTAATGTGATGTCCCCGGCACTCCATGTGGGCAGGGCATGGCGACTTCCTGTTCAAGAGCAGAGAGGGACAGGGGACAGAAGAGCAGCCCTGCAGTGGAGAAACCTGCCATGTGCTGACTCGGCCCGAGGACCAGCGTCACTGCAGCCTCATGCTGGTGGGTCCTGTGTGCCTCTGAGGGGGCACTTGGGGCTGAGGGCATGGCCCTGTGGGGGTTGGGGTCTCTCACCAGGCCTGGTGACCAAAGGTAACCTAGTGACTCAGGATGAGGTTCTGCAACATAGAAAGGATGTGAGCTTAAAAACTGAGGAAATCAGCACTCGGGAGGCTGAAGCAGGAGGATTGCTGAGTTTGAGGCCAGCCTGGGCTACAAAGTGAGTTCAAGACCCTGTCTCAAAAAAAAAAAAAAAAAACTGAAGAAATCAGAATACATATAGATTTTGGAGAATAAATGTGTATACATGAGCCAGGCCCGGTAGCACAGGCTTATAGCTCAGCTACTCAAGAGGCTGAGGCAGGAGGATCACTCAAGTCGAGGAGTTGCAAGCCAGTCTGGACAACATCGGGAGACACTATGCCCTCCCTGCAAAAAGGTTCATAAATTGCACCACATGTATCATGCTAAGGTAAAGAGTTAACAATAAGGGAAACTGCTTTCTGAACTATCTTTGAAATTGTTCTGTAAATCTAAAGCTATTCTAAAAGTAGTTTATGTTGCAAGTCACAACCTCCTCCTTCCCACTGACTTTCCACAGTCTTCATCCTGCATCGTAGGATAGTATTTCCCTTGTGGAAACTCTCCTTCTTTAGCATCAATAGTGTCTTCTCATCCGCTTATCCACTTTTCCGACATCTGTTTCCTCCGTCTGTGGCTCCGACTGCCTCTTTATCCTCTCTGGCGGGGGAAGAAATTTCTGAAACTCCTACACTTCGACTCTGTCCTTTACACCGAATCTTCAATGGCTGTATTCCGAGTGGCATCTCTCCTTTAAAGGTCAGGCCATGTTTCTAACTGCCCGGTGGACGTCTCTACCCATAGACCTTTATGGATATTAAATTTAATATATCCAAAGAAGAAATGCCCATCTTCTTTTCTTTTTATTAGTGCATGTTAGTAATGCAGAGTGGTGGGGCTTGTTTTGGGACGGTCTCCATGCATTTAACACATCTCGATCATTTGCAATCATATTACCTCCTTCTCCCTTCCCTCCCCTCCCTGATCTGCTTCTAAATCTCCAACACTCTACCTTCTCGTTCTCCTCTCCTTTTTATGTATGGGTGGGTGGGTGGATGTTCTCATAGAACAGAAACGCTGTGATATTTCACTTTCTGTGACTGACTTATTTTGCTTAACATGATAGTCGCTGGTTCCATCCCTTTTCCTGCATTATTCCCAGTCATGAATAATAAGAGTGATCATTGTTACCCCGGTCATCTGACAGGACCCTTGGACTTAGTGGTGACTGCCCTCCCTCCTCAGTGCTGGAGATGGGGCCCTGTGCATGCCGGGTAAGTGTCCCACCACTGAGCAGACCCCAGCCCCGTGACTGCTTTGTTCTTTCTGATCCTATGCAAATATCGCCTGAATCTATTTCTCTCTGCTCCCTCTGCTACCCCACATTCACTGTTTTCCTGAGGACCTACTAAGGCTTGCGCACCCTGAGAGGGAGACCAGGTAGGGCTGGGACCCCTAGATGCACATGGGGCAGAGGCAGGGTGTGTCCCGGCTTTGTGTCCCCTGGGAGAGACACAAGTGCCCCAGCGTGGAGACGGCTTCCGTCACAGCTTCTGGAGCGCAGGTGGACAGTCGGGTTGGGCGCACGCTAGGTGCGGCGGGGGCGAAGCCTTTCCCCAGGACCGGGAGCCCAGCGGCCGGCGGAGTGAGGATGTTGTCCCCGAGCTCTGGGAATCCTTCGCTAACGTCTCCCAAGAGCCATCACAGGGTGGAGAGGCGCTCGGCGCTGGGGAAATCCCGTTGCCTCGATTGCGGCAGATGACTGTCGTGTCATCCGGCCATTTGCCACCCGCCGGTCCTGCTTCTTCCTTGCTAACAGAACCGGAGATTTTATTGCGACAACAGAAGACGACGTGAGCAGGAGAGGCCGGGGCCAAGCTGCTCTCGGCGGCTGAGCTTCAGCGAGGGGGACGAGGGGGCCGGAGCCCACCGCACCCTGGCTTCAGGACCCTGCTGCATCTGAGGCCGTCGAGGACCGCGAGGTCCATGTGGTTGAGTGGCACGGGCTCATAGCTACCCATGTCTTCCATTTTAGGAACCCCCAAATATGAGAATTTAAAAATATTTATCATTTAAAAGTAAAAAATAAAAACCTGCCATGTATTCATGTGAACAAGAAAAGTTTCCTTCTTAATAGAAGACACGGACACTAATAGGTGACTCAGCATCCAATATGTTGTTTTGGTCTCAACCTGTTGATTTGCTCTCTCTCTCTCTCTCTCTCTCTCTCTCTCTCTCTCTCTCTCTCTCTCTCTCTCTCTCTCTGACAGAAAATTCAGCCTCTTAAAAAGTATAGTTGAGGGCCGGTGAGATGGCTCAGCAGCGTAAGCGCCTGCCTGGCAAGCGCAAGGTCCGGAGTTCGACTCCCGGAACCCACATATGAGAAAAGGGGCCGGTGATATCGCTCAGCGGCACAGGCGCCTGCTGGCGCGCGAGGTCCTGAGGTCGACCCCCGGTACCCACAAAAAAAAAAAGTAGAGTTGAAAGAGAAAGTATTTTAATAGCCTTTTCGAATAATTTTGGGTATGCTTCTTCAGTACTACACTAGAACTCAACACCAGGAGTTTCTAGAAGGTTAATGGCAATGCAGAATCTAGAAACAGATCAGGGAAATTTTGTACATGTTGCTCTGAATCTTTTGGTCTAATTCGCTCTTTATGGGTCCTGCTACCCAGCATGGTTTAGTAACACACCTCGTTGTTGGGGAAACATGGGTTCACGGGGTGGTGCGGACCTTTCCAAGGCCAACACATTTCATCATTTTATGTGACAAAATCACTTTTGTTACCATCACCACCAATCTCATTTACTCATCTGAAAAATATATAAGTGCTATGAGAATGTCAAGCTCACAGTGGTAGCTACAACTTCTCCACCATTCTAATTTTCACCCGAAAGCTTAAATTTTATCATTTGCAATAAACACCGTCAGTTGTTTTCCTTGAAGTGACAGGCTTCCTGAGGTCGTTTTCAAGAAAACATTTGCAGAATACCCATGTCTGAATACTCATTTTGTGAGTCCTTCAGGTGAAAAGTTTCATGAAAAACCAGACATTTCAGATCACAATCCAATCAACTGCATAAGGAGACAGAGACTGAGATAACTAAAGTGTGTCAGCATGCATGAGAAAAACCATCAAAACACATAATTTAGGTGCTGGCCTGTCTAATCCCAGCTACTTGGGAGGCTGAGGTAGGAGGATCTCAAGTTTGAGACTTGGGCTACATAGTGAGATCCTCTCTCAAAATGATAAATAAAATTTTTTAAAATGAAACTTTATGTGAGTTTTGGCTCTCCTTGATGTTAAATTACTGGCAGAGCTACCCTCTACTCCCGCTTCTGCATTTGCAACACAGTGGAAAAGACAAGTAGTATCTTGACATGATTAGGAAAAACAAATTTAACTTTGTAAAAACCCTGAGAGGAGCTCAGGGGCCTCACAGTTGGAGCCCATGCTGAGTTAAGCCCATGTGACAGTCCGTCTCATTTACAGAGGACGGCTAAGTCCGGCCAGGGGGCCAAAGCCCCTTCGGAGATGTGGAAATAGAAATTTCCCTTTTCTGCTTATGGGATCTGTGTGTACATGTGTGCGCATGTGCACATGTGTGTGCGTCTACTACACGGAAATAAACTTCCAAGAGAACAAAACTCATGGGACTCTGGGAAAAGGGAAAGAGCGAAAACGTGTGCGCAGACCGATGTGAGTAGGGAATCACTGAACTGCTTATCCCTGCCTCAGCCTTATCTCTGCTTATCCCTGCTTCAGCCTTATCTCCTGAATTCTTGTCATGTGAGGTAATTTTTTTTTTTACTGTTTAAGTAACTTTTGGATGAATTGCTGTTTCTTACAGTTGAAAGCAACTTTACTGAGAAGTAATCTTATACTTCCTGTCAATCTATCGCTATTCAGAAGACCCCACGGGCCAGATCACCCGTGTTTGCTCTGTGCCAAACTCCCCGAAATGAGCCAGCAGGTGAAATGCATTCACCGGGCCTTCACCAGGGCCCGGGGCTCAGAGCACACGCAGCATAGATGAAGGCAGATCGAATAAAAGACGGAATTAAATTTTAATAAAAACCCAATGAGATATATGTGCACCCATGTTTATAGCAGCACAATTTGTAATAGCCAGATCTTGGAAACAACCCAAATGCCCATCCACTGAGGAATGGATAAGAAAGATGTGGTATTTTTATACAATGGAGTACTATTCAGCCATAAAGAAGGATAAACTGGAGACTTTTATAGGTAAATGGATGCAACTCGAGAAAATACTCATAAGTGAAATAAACCAGAAGCACATGTGTAAGCATCGTATTATCTCTCTGGTATGAGAAACTGAAAGAGTAAATAAGATCCAAAATGTACAATAGACACGGTGAATCAAAAAGAAACTGGTCAAAAGGAAAGAGAGACTGGAATAGGGAAAAGAAAGAAGGGAAAGGGAAAAAAAATTGTATATATATATAAGATGGTTAAGATAGATACACTACCAATTTTACTTAGTTCATTGAAGAGTAAGGTTTGTGCCAATAATGTTTGGACAATTGAATGTTAATGTCTGGTATCCTGAATAACTAACTTAAAGATAATAATATGTAATGCATTAACCATTGTTACCCTCATATTATGTTGTTTTGAAAATTTGTTCTTTTTTTGATTTGTTTTGTTTTTTCTTCTCTTTAAAATTAAAAACAAACAAACAAACAAACAAAAAACCAATGAGAACTCTTTCAAGGATGAGACTATAACATCAAGAATTTAAGGACCAAACACGTTAGTCTTTTAGTATAATCAGAATCACAAAATAACCAGGTGTTCAGAGGCAAAAGCTTCGAAATATTTATACATGTATCAAGAAATGAAATCACCCATTGTAGAGTAGATCAATGGAAAAGTATTCATAATTCCACGTTAACACAATGGTGTCGTCCCACCAAACACGGAGATGGGGTCGCAAGTTGGAGACGAGACAGAGGTGGGCCTGGGAACTGTTTTGAGAGTTCCGCCCAAAACACGGCAGGCCTGTCTGTCCATACCTGAATACAGGTTTGAAGCTTTCTAACCCAAGGTTTTTAACCTTTATCACACGGTGCGATCCCGAAAATGAAATGCTTAAATCAAAGAAATGGAAGAGAAAAAACTGGCCTTGTAGACAGAAAAGTGCTGTTTTTGAGGTCTCCTATCCACTTCCCCTTTGTGTGGATGGAAAAGCGGAAATGGCTCACAGCCGTCTACGCCTCCCAAGTTCTAAGTTGTTGTCGCTACAAGGAGAATTTAGTCCACTTTAACAACAACAAAAAAGCTCTAGGAAACTAACATTCTCCATCTGTAAAAGTCAACTTTTGACACCTCCACTGTTTAAAACAGAAAGTTGATACATTTTAAGCTTGAACATCAAAACCCATTGACTTACTTATGTATTTTAACTTAGATGAACTTTGCAATTACTAGACTCCATTACATTAAAATTAATTATTTTAGAGGTTTCAAAATAGAAAAGTGTGAATGTAATCATTATGCACAGCAAACAGGCACTAATAAAAATTTTTTAAAATAGAGCAGCAAGCTGGGCGTGGTGGCACACACCTGGCACTTGGGAGGCTGAGGCAGGAGGATTGCTGTGAGTTCAAGAACAGCATGGACTACAAAGTGAGTTGAAGGCCAGCCTGAACTGCATAGTGAGACCCTGTCTCAAAAAGACAAAAAAAAAAAAAAAAAAAAAAAAAAAAAAAAATAGACAGCACTCTCTATCACTTTATCAGCAGAAGGGGCCAAATGCTCAGGCAAGTAGGGGTGGAGGCCCCAGAAGGAACTGGTGTGACCATGGATCTTACTGCACAGGAGCAGATCGAGCCCTGGAACCTTGGAAAGGAAGTAGGTGTGTAGCTCTGTAGTAGAGCACTTGCCCGTCATGCAAGAGGAGCCACATTTGAAATGAAAAAAAGACAAGAGAGCTTGGGAGCTCGTTTTCTATTTAAGCACTACTGCTAAAACGCAAATTCATGGGAAAAGGTTTGGTAAGAACAGCTAAACTGCTGGGCGTGGTAGTGCGTGCCTGTAATCCTAGCACTCTGGAGGCTGAGGCAGGAGGATTGCTATGAGTTCCAGGCCAGCCTGGGCTACATAGTGAGTTCAGGGTCAGTCTGAATTACATAGCAAGACCCTATCTCAAAACAAAAACAAAAACAGAAAACAGCAAAACCAAGAACCTCCTTAAGTTAGCTTATCTCTAATCAAAACAAAGATGAAACTCCTCTTCTCTAAAATGAAAACAAAATGCAGATAACGCAGCTTTCTCAAATTCTTGGATAGAGAGCCTCTCTAATAAAAATATCACCCCAATTAAGAGTTACAGTTAGGGTACAGGGGAGAAGCTTTGGTAACTGTGGTCATATTGTAGTCATCCTGCACTTAGCAGAATCTTTCATCCGGTGTCATAATTACATTCCAGCTGCTTTGTCCTTTGAGCTCCGTAACAGTGGTCAGTATATTCACAAAAGTCTGATTGCTTTCTTAGAATGGAACGAAACCAGTACTTCCCCACTCTCTTTTGCCAATGGACCTAGAGGTTATAAGCTGGTAAATATTCTTAGTCACAAATTGAGATTGCTTTCAAGGATATTTTTCCGAAATAACTCCAAAGCAAAGACCCGGCAAGGCTTAACATACTTCTATTCAATAGCATGTTTTTATTTTTTTATTTTTTTATTTTTTTGTGGGTACCGGGGGTCGACCTCAGGACCTCGCGCGCCAGCAGGTGCCCGTGCCGCTGAGCGATATCACCGGCCCCTTTTTCGTATGTGGGATCCGGGAGTCGAACTCGGGCCCTTGCGCTTGCAAGGCAGGCGCTTACGCCGCTGAGCCATCTCACCAGCCCTCAATAGCATGTTTTTAAAACCAGCTTGAAGCAATAAAAGAAAACAAAGCAGGTTATCAACAACCTTAAGTAAACAATGGGTAAATGAACTGACCGAAGTCACCAAACAATTTCACCTACAATTTGGTGACAATCACCAGTGGGAGAGCGTTTTGCTAACATGCAGGAGGCCCTAGGTTTAATCTCCAGCACCATGAAATAAACAAACAAAACGTTCTTTAAACTTTGAAATAATGTTGTATTTTTGAGGGGATTGAAATAATTTTTGTTTGTTTTTTGAGACAGGGTCTCTTTATGTAGTTCAGGTTGGGCTTGAACTTACTAGAGCCCAGGCTGGCCTCAAAATCGTGGAGATTCTTCTGCCTCTGCCTCCCGAGTGCTGGGATTACGGGCGTGTGCCACCATGCCTGGTTAAAAAAATGACTAACTTTTTAAAGTTGCTGTCTAGCTTGGGGCTAAATTATGTTGGATGTTTTTTAAGGTGGAGGTTCAATTTGACTTTTTCAATATAGATGTTGTCTTGGTTACTTTTCTCTCGTTGCTGAGACAAAATACCCGATGCCCAAAATTAAGGAAGGAAAGGTTTATTTGCCTCACAGTTTGTGGAGGTTTCAGTCTATAATCAGCTGGCTCCAAGGCAGAGTGGCACATGGCAGAGGGCAACAGTTCATGGCAGCGGAAGACAGCAAAAGCAGCAAGAGCAAAAAGGGAGGAGCGAGCGCAAGAGAGCACGAGAGAGAGCAACCTCTTTCCCTCCCTTATATTACATGCAGGCTCCCCGCCCCAGGGTGGGTGTAGCACTCACGCCCGTAATCCCAGCATTAGACCATGAATCAGTCATAAACTCTAGAAGCCTGCCCTCATGACTGCATGAGGCTTTGGGGGGACATCGAGACACAAACCATAACAGATGTCAAGTGAAATCATTAGTGTTTCAACAATAGTGTGGAAATATTTCTTCTCCAAACCATCTTTCAGTGAGGTGCCAGAAGGAAAGAATTTTGACTTCCTGAGAGCTGTACTCGCCAACAGACAAGGAATTCTGCTGAGTCGTGTGTGTGGGCGCAGACCACTTACCCCGACACACACAGGAAAATACGAGGTGACACACACGCGTGGTCTACAGCTGCGTAGCTGGGGTGGTTTTCAAACACAGATGATGAGTCTGTAGTCAGCGGGCCGCTGAGGCGCTGCGCAGGGACCTGCTGGTGTGGAAGGCGAGAACCAGCATGCTTGTGGCAGTGTCTCCGGGCGCAGCTGGTCGTGCGGGTGTAGACGAGTGGATGGAGGGATCCTTTCCCAGGAGGCAGAGGCCGGTGGACAGGAAGGTGAAGCTGGGGATAAAGGCACGAGAGAAGTCTCAGCGGAGCGCGCAGGTCCAAGCCCAAAAAGCAGCGCGGGGCAGGGGAGGGGCGCTGGAGCTGTCAGCCGGAGGTGACACCCGGAAGGACAGGACCGGATGACTTGTTGCTCAGCAGCGGCTGCACCAGTGGGAAGAAGGCCCTGCAGCTCTGTACAGATGCCTTGAGAAACTCACTCTATTCTCATGAGGTTAATTTCTTGTATTTTTCTCTGCTTAATTTTTATTTTTATCAGAACAGTTTCTCGGATTCATTTGTCCACATTCAGCAGCAGCTCAACCGTGTGTCCTCCTCCTTTTTCCTCAGAGCGCTCATTATGAGTTTCCACGAGTTCCCATGCATTATTCGTGACTGTTTTCTATTCGTCCTGGACGTGCATTTCGTGAGGATTTCTGTCCCCATCGCTGGCCGCAGGGTGGTTCGGGCACATCGTAAACACTGCTTAGGACCGAGGAGTGAACTGAAGAGGATGCGCACTTTGGTTGATGTAAAATGAGCCCACTAAGGTGGTAATACCAATTTAATAATTATTAATAAGTGTCACGGTCGAAACTCTTAACCACTGGGTTATTTTGACCTTCCCTAGGAGAAGAGTCAATTCACCAGCAAAGGATTAGGACAAGGGCGCTAGCTCCACGGAAGAGCACACGACTAGCACGTGCCCGACCCTGTGTCGTTGCTGTTATTGTTTGGTTTTGTGAGACAATGTCTCACTCTATAGTTCAGGCTGGCTTTGAACAGGCAAGCAATCCTTCTGCCTCAGCCTCCCAGGCGTGCACTACCACGTCTGGCTCATTTTGAGGGCTACAGAGTTTGATTTTGACAGCGGTCCCTCCTCTGCAGGGAACTTCGTTGCCCTGTGTATTTGGAGACCCTTGCCCTGGCCACTGGGTGCAATAGATGCATTCCTGCACCTTCCCTCTGGCGGACCTGTCCCTTTCCCGTGCCAGTAGGTGTCGACCCGGGGTTAACCAAACACCTCCAGCGAGTCAGAATGAGCAGATCCTTAGAAGTCCCGGCCCACTGCAGCTCCTCTGCTGGGTGTGTTAACTGGGGTGACAGATGCCTTGGGGTGCTCACCCCACCTCCAGGCCAGACCCCATGCCACCATGTGCATGTGGCTTTTATTTAAACACTCGTCTCCATGCTGACTCCTTTTTAAAGTAGAGTCGAGATGGCGAATTAGAACTGACGCACATCGCTGCTTGAGAACTGCCGCTCTGGACCATCTCTTCCATAGCGGAGACCTCCCCGTCCCAGAAAACACTGTGTAAATATGATTCAAAGGCGAACTGTGGTGCGGCTGAGAGCTCACTGATGCGCCCTGCTGAATATATTGTCCCCAGGAAACACAGATTAACGCTGGGAGACAAAACAGCTGAGGGACAGGGAGGACGGCTCCATGCGAGGAGAGAAACCGAGGAGAGAAACTGTCTCCAGGCTCCCACTGCTTATCAGTTCTCCTGCCAATAACACTCGCCGTGCGGGCCTGGGCTAGCGATGAGTCATTCTCTAAAGAACGCTCCCCGGGGAGAACTTGCTCAGGGAAGTTCTGAGCCACGATGGGATTTCCCCCGTGTCCTCTCTCGTATCCGCCTGGCACGGATACTTCGCAGCTGGCCCTCGCCGGGGTCTGCGCTGTGTCAGACCGAGGCCTGATGTTATCCCCAAAATCTGGGGATGTGGCTTGCTTTTTAAAAGGAAGCGCTTCTCCTGTCATTTCCACAGAATTATAAAAGTTTCGTTTGTTTTTAAGAGTTATATAGATTAATAACACAGACTTGGAATGAAGAAAAAAGTGCTTGCGTTATTTCTCTCTTATGTGTCTAGTTAGAGTTGTGTTCCTTACTCTCAAGCCACCCAGAAGGAAGAGACGAATTGGAACACGGCCCTAGAGGAGGTAGACGATCCACACAGAACGGGATGCATTGCCCACAGAGTCAGATTATCCGAATCTCCCTGAGGCCTTCTTTTCTTTTCTTTCCTTTTCCTTTTGTTTTTCTTTGTTTGTTTGAGACAAAGTCTCACTGTGTGCTCCATGCTGGCCTTGGACTCACTATGTAGCCCAGGCTGGCCTCAAACTCGTGGTGATCCTCCTGCCTCAGACTCCCGAGTGCTGGGATCACAGGCATGTGCCACCACACCCAGTGGAGGTCTTCTTATCCTAAGGGAAATTTGATAAAGGTTTCTGACCCTAAAATGGCTATCTCCATGAAGAGGGCATGGGAGGGTAAGACAGAACACAAGAAAATCTTTAACCCCCTCAAGATTAGGAAAGCAAAACCAAGCACGGTGGTGCAGGCCTGTGATCTCAGCACTTGGGAGGCTGAGGCAGGAGGATTGCCTCAAGTTCAAGGCCAGCCTGGGCTACATGGCCAGATCTGGTCTCAAAAAAACAAATCAGAAACAAAAAAATTAGGAAAGCAAGGGCGAGGCCTGTTTAGAAAGGGCCTAAGGTTCTGAAGAGACAGATCCCTCAGAGACGGCACAATTTGAGTCAGCACCAGCTGTAAACTGCCAAGTGTAAAAGGCAGACGCATATTTCAATGAAGAACTCATTTACAGATAAATTTTTCCTTTTGCAATGCTGGGAATCAAACCTAGCGGCTGGCACAGGCTGGGCGGGTGCTGTACCACTAAGCTACACCTCCAGCTCACCACAGAGTTTTCACTTCTAAAATTTAGTTCAATTCAGCTGGGCGTGGTGGCACACACCTGTCCTCCCAGCACTCGAGTGGCTGAGGCAGGAGGATCGCCACAAGTTTGAGGCCAGCCTGGGCCACACAGTGAGTTCAAGGCAAGACCCGGTCTCAGAAACAACAATAAATAAATAAAGAAAATAAAGAAATAAATGAATAAATAAATGGCTAAGTTCATCACCACTGAGATTTCCTCTGCTTCGCTGCTGTCCACTGGGGTCTAGGAGGGCAGAGGTCTCATCCGCAGCGGACACTCTCCGGATCCAACTCCTGTCCCTGAGCCATGCACAAGGCAGGTGCTGGAGATGGGGTGAGAGGGTAGTGGTGCAGGTGCCTTGCTTTATATAACTGGCCACCAATGTGCTCTCAGGTTGGACGCAGAAACTTCTCCAGTGTACACCGCCAGCACCTGTCGGGAGAACCTTTCAAGGCCAACAGCCTCGGAGGACAGTGTTTACCCTTCCCTCCACCTGAGCAGATAAGCGGCTACATCTGACCCCTTCCAGACACAGGGAACAGAGCCTGCCCTGTGCACGGCGGTCACGAGGTGATGAGCGTGACTCCTCCTCTTATTTCTTCCCTGAGTGGTGAGACTGTCAGGAAATGACAATGCTATTATCTAACTTGGGACCCCTGCTCTAGTTTTCCCCCGATTCATATCCCTATGTATGAGAGGACAGGCAAAAGAGGGGGGGATGATGCATGTGCATCTAAGTGTGTAGATTTTAGTTTGGTTGGTTGAATTTTTACTCTTTGTTTTGTTTTGTTTTTTGAGACAGGGTTTCACTTTGTAGTTCAGGCTGGCCTTGAACTCACTATGTAGCCCAGGCTGGGCCTTGAGCTCTCAGCAATCCTCCTGTCTCAGCCTCCCGAGTGCTGGAATGACAGTTATACACCACCATGCCTGGTTGTTTCTGTTTTCCCTTTCTTTCTTTCTTTCTTTCTTTCTTTCTTTCTTTCTTTCTTTCTTTCTTTCTGTTTTCTTAACAAATATCCAAAATATTTCTATTCTGATGAAATATTTTTGCAATATTTCAGGCATATGCACAACGTCTTCATGAAGAAAGTTGCTGAGAATGAAATGACATAGTAAAGGTCTCCGACAGCGTAGATACTTCGCCCCATGTAACACTGGTGGCCAGGTGGGAAAGCCCGTGCCCAACACGAGGTGCCTGGGGTTTTAACACTCGGCACCTGGGGTGAAAAATGAAAATAAATGACTGTACAAAGCTAAACATGCTTTCTTCTCTGGGACAGATTTCTGTTTGAAAGCTAAAGCATGCAGTAATTAACAGGTTGCCTTGAACTTAAGTTGTAGAGAAAAGGTAAAAGTCACTCTCCTGAGGGCTCCAAGTGGAAAACACCAGTTACCTGACTCACCGTATTTGGGTTAATATGACCACCTGTTTAAGAAACACATACCAAGCCCCCAGTGGCTACGCTCACTTCTGGAGCAAGAATATATCAGATGTCCAGGCACGAGAGTGCACACCTGTGATCCTAGCTATGGAGGCTGAGGCAGGGAGGTTGCAAGTTCAAGGCCGGTCTGGGTTATCCAGTGAGATCCTGTCTCAAGAATATAAATAAGTAAATGAAACCAAGAAAGTGAATATTTTTATAAAATATTTAGAAAAGGAATATTGTATATGATTAATTCTTTATGTAACACTAGGGTAAGGTTGGAATGCATGGTGGCAAATAGAGTGGTTCTGTATTCTAATAAGGACTAAGCCATAAAGCAATTCCAAACTGACCTTAATATAGAAGTATTAATATTTAAATATTACAGTTTACACTTAAGGTACTGGGGATGTAGCTCAGAGGCCTGGGTTCAACCCCCAGTACTGCAAAAAAACCAAAAAGCAAATCATACTTAGGGGGACACCCTACTCTGGGTAGAATAACACACTCAAAATCGACAGTCAGGAACATAGATGCTGGGCGGTTTGGGAGGACAGCCATGGACAGGGCGAGGTGATTTTGTGAAGTGATCTCCAGCTCGACTTGAAGGGGGCCTCGTTCATTTCCCTGTGATGCACATTCCCATTCCTCAGCCCCTTCCCATCCTGCCTTTGGTCATCACTGCTGGGGACACTGGGGACACCAGGGACACTGGGACGTTATCCCAGTGGGGCCTCCAGCTGTCGTCCTTTGCTCACTCCTCAAGCCCAGACTTTTCTGATGTCCAAACTTGAGATTTTTTATGTAAAAGTCACTGATCACCTCTGCCACAATTTCTCTTCCAGAGCTTGAGTTTCCTCCGAACAGCCTTCCCTCAGGCAATGACCTTTGCTTATGCCTGGAGGGCATGGCGACAGGGGCAGTGTGGGCCCTGTCCTGACCATGGCTGGACGCCAACCCTTCCCTTCAGCTGGTCCACGGCACCCTTAAAGCACTTGCGAGATCGCAGGAGAGTTTGATGTTAAAAAGGTAAATCCTCCTTCCCTCATTTTCAAAACATGTACAAAAGGTGTAGCAGCAAGAGGCAATGCGATGTGCAGAGAAGGGTATACAGATCTGAGTTCAAATCCCAGCGCCACCATTTACTAATTAGGGGAAAATATTTACCCTTTGGTCCTTCCTCCTTTTTTTTTTTTTTTTTTTTTTTAATCTGCAAAATACTCCTTCCCTTACAGGTGTTTATGGATTTCACAGGAAAAGGTTGATAAGGCGCCTAGCCACGTTCCTAGGCATGGTAACTTGATCATTGGATTACTAAGAAGGAATTATTCTATCAATAACACCAATAAGGGAGATCAGGAAAAGATGGCAGATGTGTAAGAAGCAGGCAGCGAAACTCTAAAGGTTGCCGTAGGACCACGGAAATACAGTGACTGGGAGAGCGCAGGAGGGAGGGAGGTGGCTCCCCTGGACCCAGGAAAGTTCTGAAGCGCAGTTCGGGACTCAGGGCGACAGTGAAGGGTACTTTCAATGACGAAGAAGGAGGAGACCGCGGCGCCTTCTCCCTGTCCCAGGAACCGCGGCGCGACAGAAGCTCAAATCTAGGGACACACGGTGACAGCTGGCGCCCTGGGAGCCCCCGCGGAGGATTGCAAGACAGTGGCAGGGCAGGGAGCAGCGGAGGACTGCGCTGGCCGGCGGTGAGTGTCTCTCAGGCACCGCTGTCCCGCGCCAGAGAGCGACTGGCCGGGCGCCATTGGGGGGCTGTGGTGAGACTCAGAGCGGCGCGAAAACACAGCGCCCGGGACTCACGCGGTGCCCCGGCTCTCAGGCCCACGGAAAGTGCGCTGAGGGTGGCAGGCGAAGGAGAGCGGTCTCCGCCCGAGAGTCCAAGCGTCTGCTCACTGCCCCGCCAGAGGGCTTCCTGGCTCGCTGGGACGGACCTGCACGGAACAGGACTCTCACCACATGGTGCCTGCCTACAGCAGAGTCAACGCCTGGAACTAATTCTTTTTCTTTCTTTTTTTTTTTTTTTTTTCCTTTCATTTGTTTTTTGTTCTGGTGAAGGGGTTTTTTCATGTTTTGTATTCTTTTTTTGGTGGGGTTTTATTTTTGTTTTGTTTGTTTGTTTTGTTGTTTTTGTCTTCATTTTTGTTTCTCTTTGTTTGCTCTTTCCTTCATTATTCTCTCTGGTTTTTATATGAGTGTAAACAGCGCCTCTAACCTCTTTGTGATTGTGGTTGTGATCTGTTCTTCCTTTTACCCCTTCCTTCTCTTTTTCCCACCAGTCTTCTGCACCAGTTTCCCAATGTTAGCAGGATCCCTCTTGGTCCTCCAACCGTACATCTAATTCCTTCCTCTTCTCCCAATTCTCTATTTGCTCCTTAATGCATTTTAAATTTAAACTCCTGAGGACAAAATCGACATATTAAGGACTTGTATACTGCATATAATTTTTCTGGTGTGTTTTAGATTTTGTTATATAACCACAACTCTACTTTATATGGTTAAAAGTGCAAATATACTGGTGAGCTCAGTCTGTCATTTTCTGGGCTGTGTTTGATGCTTTAGGTACCATTATAGCCAAAAGTGAAACAATTGTTCTAAACAGCTTTCCTTCCTGATATTCTATGACTGAGATTGACTAAGGGTCACAGGAAATACAGTGGCACAGTACCAAAGAACCAAGGACTGGGCCAAACAGGTAGCAACTTCTCATACCCAACAAATTGAAAAGGTAGGATCTGGCAGCAAGCTCAAAACTCAAAAACAAGCTTCAATTGGAAGATACTGCAGAGAAGTAGTCATCTCCCAAGGATCTTAAACACTAGCAATAAAGTAACCTACCATAGGTAATTTACAAACGTCACCCCAGGACTTAAACTAAAGAAAGAAAAGAAAATGAGATGACACCTAAACAAGATGCAACCCCACACATCCAATTGACCAAAGGCAAACCTAGGGGGCAATGAGGTGGGACAATCCAAAAGCCACCCACCTGGCCTATCTGAAGTGGTAACAACAAAGCAACTGAATGAGGCTCTGGAAAAAATTAAAACAGAAATAATTTCACAGATAACTGCAGAGATAATGTCCACAATGAAGACCATGCTTAAGGACACTATAGCTGATACAGATAAAAAAATTGACGAGCTTAAGAAAATTATAGAAACCATGAATGCTCAGCATAGCAAAGAAATGGAATCCATAAGGCAGATTCAAGCAGATATCCAGGAGAACAAAAATTCCATTGAAAGTATTTGTAGCAGATTAAGCCAATGTGAGGACAGGATCTCAGATATAGGGCTTGCAATTAGTGATCATGAAAAGAAAGAATTCTTAAAAATAGCAAGGGACAATGAAAAATCAATCCAGCAGCTGCTAGATGACTCAAAGAAAAATAACTTAAGACTAATTGGAATAAATGAAAAAGCAGAAGATAGCATAAATGACATCAGGACCCTGTTCACAGACATTATTATGGAGAATTTCCCTGGTAGAGAAAAAGAATTTGATCTTCATATAAATGAAGCTTATAGAACTCCAATTAGCCATGATCAAAAAAAATCTTCAGCCAGACATATCATAGTCAAGATCCCAGAAATTCAACAGAAGAGCAGAACCTTAAAAGCTGTTAGGGACAAGAGACAAATCACCTATAAAGGAAAGCCCATCAGAATCACAGCTGACTGTTCAGCACAAACCCTCAAGTCAAGAAGAGCTTGGAATGATGTATTTCAAGATCTAATGGAAAATAACTTTCAACCCAGACTGATGTACCCCGCAAAACTATCTTTCAAAACTGATGGAGAGGGCCGGTGAGATGGCTCAGCGGCATAAGCGCCTGCCTTGCAAGCGCGAGGGCCCGAGTTCGACTCCCGGATCCCACATACGAAAAAGGGGCTGGTGATATCGCTCAGCGGCACGGGCGCCTGTTGGCGTGCGAGGTCCTGAGGTCGACCCCCCGGTACCCACAAAAAAAAAAAAAAAAAAAACTGATGGAGAAATAAAATACTTTCATGACAAAGAACATCTGAGAAAATTTATGACCACCAAACCAGCACTCCAAAATGTTCTGAAGGACATTCTGGAAAGAGATAACAAGGACTACAACTCCAGGAACCCCAACAGAAGGAATCCACCAGGCAGGGCAGATAATTAAATGGGCGGGGGGAGGGGGGGAACCAACAACAGGAAAATAACATGACAAGTATAAATCAATACATATCAGTTTTAAGCATCAATGTTAGTGGTCTCAATTCACCAATCAAAAGGCACAGACTGGCAAAATGGATCAAGAAGCAAGATCCAACAATATGCTGTATACAAGAAACATATTTAATTCAGAAAGAAATTAATAGACTGCAAGTGAAAGGATGGAAAACAATACTCCATGCGACAGTAACCCAGAAAAAAGCAGGGGTAGCTATTCCTTTTGCAGACAAAGTGAATTTCAAGCCAAGAATGATTCAGAGAGATAAAGACAGTCATTCCATCCTTGTAAAGGGAACAATCCAAGAGGAAGAGATAACAATCATAAATATATATGCATCAAATACCAGTGCACCCAACCATATAAAACAAGTATTAAAGGACATGAAAAATCAAATAAGCACTAATACAATTATCTTGGGGGATCTCAATACTCCACTGTCACAAAAAGACAGATCAACTAGACAAAAAAAATCAATAATGAAAGAGTAGAACAGAACCAAACTTTTGAACAAATGGACTTAGTAGAGGTCTACAGAGTGTTCCACCCCACAACATCAGAATACACATTCTTCTCAGCTGCACATGGGACGCTCTCCAAAATAGACCACATACTAGTTCATAAAACATGCTTAAGTAAATGCAAAGGAATTGAAATTATCCCATACATATTATCAGACCATAGTGCAATGAAATTGGAAATCAATGGCAAAAAAAAACACAAGAATTTGCTAAACACATGGAAATTAAATAGCACCCTACTGAACAACCAATGGGTCACAGATGAAATTAAAGAAGAAATTAGATACTTTCTACAACTGAATGATAATGACAGTACAACATACTGGAACTTATGGGATAAAATGAAAGTAGTCCTAAGAGGGAAATTTATAGCATTAAATACCTATGTCAGGAAAATAGAGCAAGCGCAAATAAACAACTTAATGGCAAACCTCGAACTTCTAGAAAAAGAAGAGCAGGCTAAGCCAAAAGCTCGTACAAGGGAGGAAATTATACAAATCAGAGCAGAAATTAATGTATTGGAGACAAAAAAGCAATACAAAGAATCAATGAAGCAAAGAGTTGGTTCTTTGAAAGCATAAATAAGATTGACAAACCCTTATCCAACCTTATCAAAAAAAGAAAAGAAAAGACTCAAATCCATGCAATTGAAAATGAAAAGGGGGCCAGTGAGATGGCTCAGCGGCTTAAGCGCCTGCCTTGCAAGCGCGAGGGCCCGAGTTCGACTCCCAGAACCCACATACGAAAAAGGGGCCGGTGATATCGCTCAGCGGCACGGGTGCCTGCTGGCACGCGAGGTCCTGAGGTCGACCCCCCGGTACCCACAAAAAAAAAGAAAATGAAAAGGGTGATATCACGATGTACCCTGCAGAAATCCAGAAGATCATCTATACCTATTTTGAAAATTTATATTCTACTAAGATGGAAAATGCAGAAGAAATGGACAGATTCCTAGATAGGTATGAATTACCAAAGCTGAATCAAGAAGATTTAAAAATCCTAAATAAACCAATATCAACCAATGAAATCGAAGATGTAATTAAAAACCTCCCAACAAAGAAAAGCCCAGGCCCTGATGGATTCACTGCCGAATTCTACAAGAAATTTAGAGAAGACCTAACACCACTACTTCTCAAACTCTTTAATGAAATTGAAAGGAAAGCAATACTCCCAAATTCATTCCTGGAAGCAAGCATTACCCTGATACCAAAACCAGAGAAGGACCCAACTAAGAAAGAGAACTACACGCCAATCTCCCTAGTGAACATAGATGCAAAAATCCTCAATAAGATACTGGCAAACAGAATGCAGCAAATCATCAAGAAGATTATACACCATGACCAAGTTGGATTCATCCCAGGGATGCAGGGATGGTTCAATATACGTAAATCAATAAATGTAATACACCATATTAACAGAACCAAAGACAAAAATCACATAATCATCTCAATAGATGCAGAAAAAGCTTTTGACAAAGTCCAGCACCTTTTCATGATAAAAACCCTACAGAAAATTGGAATGGATGATCTTTATCTCAATCTGATAAAAGCTATCTATGACAGACCAACAGCCAATATCATACTAAATGGACAAAAACTGAAAGCCTTCTCTCTAAAATCAGGAACAAGACAAGGATGTCCACTGTCCCCACTCTTATTCAACATAGTCCTGGAAACTTTAGCCAGAGCAATTAGACAAGAGCAAGAAATAAAGGGAATAATGATTGGAAAGGAAGAAGTTAAATTATCATTATTTGCAGATGACATGATACTCTACACAGAAGACCCCAAAAACTCCACTAAAAACTTACTCAATTTAATAAGCAAATTTAGTAGTATAGCTGGATACAAAGTCAATACTCAAAAATCAATAGCCTTTCTGTACACAAATAACAAACTTACTGAAAGAGAAATTAGGGAAACAATACCTTTCACAATAACATCCAAAAAAATGAAATACCTAGGAATCAACCTCACAAAGGATGTAAAAGACCTCTACACTGAAAACTACAGTACTCTGAAAAAGGAGATTGAAGAGGATATCAGAAAATGGAAAGATATCCCTTGCTCCTGGATAGGAAGAACCAATATAGTGAAAATGGCCATACTTCCAAAATTGTTATACAGATTTAATGCAATTCCAATCAAAATTCCAACAGCATATCTCACAGAATTAGAGAAAACAATCCTAAAATTCATTTGGAATCAGAAGAGACCTAGAATAGCAAAGGCAATTCTGGGCAACAAAGGCAAGGCAGGGGACATCACAATCCCTGACTTGAAATTATACTATAAAGCTACTGTGATAAAAACAGTGTGATACTGGCAAAAAAACAGACCTGAAGATCAGTGGAACAGATCAGAAGATGCTGAAACAACCCCAGACATACTAAGCCACCTTATCTTTGACAAAGGTGCCAAACACATTTACTGGAAGAAAGATAGCCTCCTTAATAAATGGTGCTGAAAAAACTGGCTCTGCACATACTGAAGATTAAAACTGGACCCATATCTTTCACCATGCACTAAACTAAATTCAAAATGGATCAGAGATCTAAATATTAAAACAGAAACATTAAATCTGCTGGAAGGTAGGACAGGTAAAACCCTTGAAGACATTGGTGTAGGCAAAGACTTTATGAATAAAACCTCAACTGCACAGGAACTATCACAAATAATCAACAACTGGGATCTCATCTTATTAAAAAGCTTTTTCACAGCAAGAGAAACCACCAACAGAGTGAAGAGACAGCCCACAACGTGGGAAAAAATGATTACCAGCTGTTCCTCAGACAAAGGATTACTATCGAGAACATACAAAGAACTCAAAAAAATGAGACCTCCCAAATTTAAAGACCCACTCCAAAAATGGGCATCTGAGATGAATACACATTTCTCAGATGAAGAAATACTAATGGCAAACAAATATACAAAAAAATGTGCAACATCACTAGTCATTCGAGAGATGCAAATTAAAACAACACTGAGATACCATCTCACCCCAGAAAGAATGGCTACTATAAAGAAATCAACTAATAACAAATGCTGGAGGGGCTGTGGGGAAAAAGGAACCCTTCTTCACTGTTGGTGGGAGTGTCGACTGGTACAGCCACTGTGGAAATCAGTGTGGAGATTCCTCAAAAAACTAGGGTTGGAGGTCCCATTTGAACCAGCTATTCCCCTTCTGGGCATCTTCCCAGAAGAATTAAAAACATCGTACCACAGCGATATATGTGCACCCATGTTTATAGCAGCACAATTTGTAATAGCCAGATCTTGGAAACAACCCAAATGCCCATCAATGGAGGAATGGATAAAAAAGATGTGGTATTTTTATACAATGGAGTACTATTCAGCCATAAAGAAGGATAAACTGGTGACTTTTATAGGTAAATGGATGCAACTCGAGAAAATACTCATAAGTGAAATAAACCGGACGCACATGTGTAAACATCGTTTTGTCTCCCTAGAATGAGAAACTGAAAGAGTAAATAAGATCCAAAATGTACAATAGATATGGTGAATCAAAAAGAAACTGGTCAAAAGGAAAGAGACTGGGATGGGAGAATAGGGAAAAGAAAGAAGGGAAAGGAAAAAAAAATTGTATTTATATATAAGATGGTTAAGATAGATACACTACTAATTTTACTTAGTTCGTTGAAGAGTAAGGTTTGTGCCAGTAGTGTTTGGACAATTGAATGCTGATATCTTGTACCCTGAATAACTAACTTAAAGATAACAATACGTGATGTATTAGCCATTTTTACCCTCCTATTATGTTGTTTTGAAATTTTGTTCTTTTTTGATTTGTTTTGTTTTTTCTTCTCTTTAAAATAAAAAAAAAATAGGGCCGGTGAGACGGCTCAGCGGCTTAAGCGCCTGCCTTGCAAGCGCGAAGGCCCGAGTTCGACTCCCGGATCCCACATACGAAAAAGGGGCCGGTGATATCGCTCAGCGGCACGGGTGCCTGTTGGCGCGCGAGGTCCTGAGGTCGTCCCCCCGGTACCCACAAAAAAAAAAAAATAAATAAATAAAATAAAATAAAATAAAATAACACCAATAATTAACTTCAGAGTTCTCTGGATTCCTGCTCCCCCTCTAGAGGTCACAGGACCACCAAGGTCAAGGTCAGCTCATTCAAGGACAGCTTCAGAAACCCGTCCTTTGGAGTCTGCCTTCCACACCAAGTGCGGTTCTCATCTCAGGCACTTTGCACTTCAACTGCTCCCCGTCACCCTGGCCGCCAGAAGCATCTCTGGACTGCGGGACCTTTACTGCACACCTTCTTTCGGAGACTGCGGGCCCCGCACCTCTCCTCCGCCCCACCTGCAGCGCCTGGACAGCTGGCTGCAGCGATCAGAGAATGCTCCTCAGTGGGTTCGGCTTTTCGTGCGTTTTTGTGGCGCTGGGGATCAAACCCAGGCCCCACACGTGCTGGGCAAGTGCTCTGCCTCTGAGCTGCCCCAGGCCCTGGAAGGTATTGAGGTAATAACAGGAGGGAAATGACTACGCCTCCTACAGGTAGCATCTAGATCGGCAGACACTTCTAAGATCAAGACGGCCCTCGTGCACACGCTGAATTTGGTACCAAGAAAGCAAGCTCTGTCGAACACCACCCTCAAAGAAATCAAAACCCTCACAACCCACAGGGCAATAGATTTCCAGTTCCAAATACACCTTTAAAGATGTTCGAGGCTGGGCATGGTGGCACACCTGTAATCCCAGCACTGGGGAGGCTGAGACAGGAGGACCACTTCATGTTCAAGGCCAATCTGACTACACACAAAACCCATCTCACAAAACGAACAACACAAAAACAAAAGTAGTTACTGGGGCTGGGGATACAGCATAGTGCTATATGGTGGACCCTGCACCCAGCATGCTCAAGACCCTTAGTTCTCGATCCCCAGGGGAAAAAAAGTTACTGAATAAGTAAACAGCCCTGGAAGGGCCCTCGCTGCTGGCTTGGAGAGCTCAGGGCAGCTGCACACCCAGGACTCTTGGTGGGTTTTGCTGGCTGGGATCAGGAACTTCAACCTGTCCCATACAAAGTATAAGTTTTCCATGTCAGCCCGAAACTCTAGCAGATTCACAGAAGGGTTTCACAGCCCCAGATGGTGAGCACCGCCAGGCTGGGCCCTGATGTTCACCCTCACTGCCTCCTGCTCAGCACTGAGGGTGCGGAGCCTCCCGCTCGCCTCCTGGGCTGCACTAGCCCTGCGAGCTCTCGCGAGTGCACATGGCGTGAGCTCTGTCTCCGGGTAACTCAAGCACACTTTCAAACCTCAGCTAAGTTCCCCAGCCCTGAGTTATCTCTGCTGCCCTTTGAATGTTTTCCAGGATTTTACAGCGCGAAGCCTGAAGCGCAGGCCCGAGGCGATGTGCTGGTGCAGGCGGGTGGGAGAGACGACCATGGAGAGATCGCCCGGTGCTCTGGCCCGGTTTATGGACAGTGCGAGGTTTCTTTGCTTTTTATTGCCTGCTCCCCGCGGAAGTTCCCCCTTCCCATTGTCGCAGAGGCACTCATCTTCATCCTGGGATCCAGAGACCAAGCCGGACACCGAGCCTCCTGCTGGGGGCCGCCCCTTTCCTCTCCTACTTCCCTCGCGCTCATCAAACTAAGCCTTCTCTTCCTTTGCTTTGGTAGATCCAGGGCCTTTCATTTTCCAAGAACTGATCTTCCAGATTTGGTCCTTGTTTTTGTTTCTCAATGTTTGCTGTTGGTTTTTTTTAAGGGTAGGAAGAATTTACTGAGAGAAAGAAAGCTTTTAAGAGGGACAGCAGGGGGCCCGGAAAGTGGGCTGCCTGTGGACCCCGCTTCTCAAGGGTGTTTATTGAGCAAAGCCACACGGTGAGGTGGGTTTAAGGTGGACAGAACTATATGATTTTTAAAAAGTAATTAAAAAATATGATATTTGGACAGCAGATGAGACTACAAAAAAAACAGGACCAAAGCCCTGTGTCAACAGCAAGTGTTCGCAAACAATCAAAGGCCGAAAGGGTAAAGGCGGCACTTTCCCAGTGCTACAACGCAACATGGAAGAGCGCATTTCTAGTCCCAGAGAGGAGTCTGTTACGAAGACTTCCAATCCTGCAGTCACCTGAGCAGGGGAGCTGGATAATTACAGCCTGGTGTGCTCATTGCCTCGGGAGTTAAAAACACAGCTGTATGGGCTTCATGATGGCTAGCAATGTTTAAACACATTCTATAGCTGGAAAAATGTGCCAGTGTTTAACAGTGGCTTTGTAAGGTGGTGTGATTTCCTCAAGAAAGGGCAGATCATTTAATTCAGAAAATCACACATAAACCAGGCGTGGTGGTGCATAGCTACAATCCTAGCACTGATGCTGAGGCAGGAGGATCGCTTCAAATTTGAGGCCAGCCTGGCTACATAGTGAGTCCAATTACCCAGTAGCACCATCCACGTTAGCACAAGAGCGGCGGCACCCTGGTCGTGGGTCTCTCCTTTCCCATCAGCACCGTGGGCAATGGTGCAGTTCAGATGCATCAAAGTCAGCTGAGGCTTCCGGGGCGCAGGAGAGGGAAGGTGACTTGGTGGCCCGTGTCTAAGCTTAAGGAGTTTCATTTATTTATTTTTGGTTTTTTGAAACAGGATCTCACTCTATGGCCCAGTCTGGCCTGGAACTCCTGGTGATCCTCCTGCTTCAGCCTCCTGAGTGCTGGGATACCGGCATGCACCACCACTCCCAGCCCTTAGGTTGTTTTATATCAGAAATTAATCTGGTTTTCCTAGCACTTAAAAAAGTCTTCAAGCAACTAAAGCATCCTACCAAGACTATTTTATGTTGGCACTCAGGAGGCGATGCTATCCTCATGTAAATGAGTGAGGGTTTGGTGCAACTCTTCTGGACTCTCTTAAGCAACATCCCAAGGGCATATTGGAAATAAAGCCGTAAGTGTTTGGACAGCTTGGGGTCCTAAAGTAAAGCTTCTTTATTATTACTATTATTTTTTTTATTTTTTATTTTTTTTTAGTTTTTTGAGACAGCGTCTTGCCATGTAGTTCAGGCTATCCCTGAACTCACCATGTAACCCAGGCTGGCCTGGAATTCACAGCAATCCTCCTGCCTCAGCCTCCCGAGGGCTAAGATTACAGGTGTGCACCACCACGCCCATCTAAAATAAAGCTTCTGCATCTAAAATCACATGGTATTTTAAAGCCAGGATTATAACTGCATACAAAACGAAGAAGTCTGGCTCGCTCAGGATCTACTTGGACACAGATTTGGCAGGCAGGAAATAAACAAAGACTTCTGTGAGGCAGACACACAGCCAGCTCCGCCCTGGGTCAGGCACGGTTGAGTCCTCTCGCTGCATCTCTGCTGTGCTCATGGCTTTATCTTTGTCCCCAGCCCACCTCCTGGCGGAGACAGAATGATATCAACACCCAAAAGTGAGGGAGACCCAGCGCCTCTCATCCCTCAGCTGCAGGGCGACAGAGATCCAATACCAAGGATGGCTGGGGTTCAGGACAGGACAGCGAGGGACACAGAGGCACAAATGCACCATGAGCCTCTTTCCCTCCACTGCTAAAGCACTGGGCAAGGGTCGCAGAATTCCAGAGCAGCACTGGACGGGCTTTGAAGGGGTGCTCGGGATCGGCCCGCCCGACTGCAACTCCCAAAGCCTGTGCCTGTTGCTGAGGTCTCGGGCAGGGACAGAAAGCAGCAGCAGATGCCCTGTCACTGTGCCACGCCCCCCCACACCGCTGGCCTCTCTAAGTCACGATGCTGGGTAACTCGATTTATCCACCTCTTCCTAATCATCCTCCAAAACCCCTCCTATGGGTAAATACAACTGGTTATTTACAAACTTCAAAAGAACCAGAGTAAAGCTTTGGTCTGTTGAATTTCCACTTCACTAAAATGTCAGAGACCAGGCTATGTAAGGGCTGAACTGCTGACCATGAAGGGACCTCTAGCCGTGCTGGAAAAGCTCAAATTCGCGGTGCTCTGAAGTCAAGATAACACCACAGCTGGGGCTGCCAAGGACACGGCCTGCTGACACCCCCATTCCAGAACAATAAAGCTGCCAATCTTAGTGATCAAAGAGTTCTCTTAATTGGCAAGATTTACTAGCTTTGTTTCTCAGGGCCCTGGTCATTTTCAGGGGCTTTTGCCTCCGATGTGCCCTCCTCTTCCTGCACCCCCCAAATCTGTAAAAACCCAACAAATACGGTGATCTGGAAGAGTCCCTGTCTCTACTCCCAGAGAGTTGATTACTCCTGAGAGAGTTCTGACCTTCCTGGACTCCCCAAAACACCACACCACTTGTCTCCTTTTATTTAAGCCACTGGGGGTGAGGCCAAGTCTCCCATACTAAAACATGTGCAGCTGTTTCTAAAACACACTAGGTATTTCTGTCAACAATCCAGAAAAGCAAAAGTGAAAAATGTCACAAAATGGGTTTCCGTAAGAAGTTCGTCGGTTGGTTTTTCTAAAAGAAATCTCTGGCCAGTGATATAGCTCAGCGGCATAAGCGCCTGCCTGGCAAGTGCGAGGTCCTGAGTTCGACTCCCGGTACCCACATATTAAAAAAAAGAAAAAAAAAAAGAAATCTCTAAGTGCTTTCAGCATTGCAGACACTCTGAGAAGGTGACCCCGAGGACAGCTGAGTGCATCCCTCCCAGTTCCCTAAAGCGCGTTTCAGCTGTCGTGTGCAAAGCCACGATTGTGTTCCAGCTGTGCCGCGATCGCAGGGACCAAGGAGCGGGGAGACGGTGGCGTGTATTAGCTCAGCCAGGCTCATGGTGACAGAAAGCAAACCATTTTCCTTTGCAACTAAAAAGGAGAAAAGATCACTCTCATCCAGGAGGAAGAAAGGCGTGGGTCCCTGCACGGAAAGTCCCAGCCATGAGTTTGGGCCATGGGGTGGCTGGGGACACAGGGAACCAGGTAGGACACGCACCAGAACTTGGGTGCAGAGGAGGACTCGATCCACTTACACACCCGCTGAGCCCGCCTGCTGCTGGAGGTGGGTCCCGTCTCTGTCCTCTTCTGAGGGTGACGGGTGCCTGGGCCACCCCCGGGAACTCGAGCAGGGACCCTGGGGACCAGGCACCGATGGGCGCCCTGCTGACTCAGAGCCACCCTTCGAGCAGGAGCGGGCACCACGAGCAAGGCACTCTGCCACCCAGATTCAAAACCCGCTCCAGCAGGAGCTATTTGCCCTTTGTGCAATAGAAGCACAACTGTATGTTGATCACTTTGGCTTTTCGGAGTCCAGCAGTCCTTGCCCACAGGGCTGTTCCTGATGGCTGAACCCCAAGCCCATTTTTTAAGGAAAGTCCCAAGACTGGAGTTGGTGTGGGCAGAGCACAGCAGCTCCCCCAGTCAGACAGCTCAGGAGCTGAACCCCGACTTTCTGAGCAGCGCTGTAAACCCCACCCACACCGGCTGTGTGCTCCTCTGTGGCCACTGCCTTTCAACACAAATATTTGTCTTTTTCTCAACTTTGGCTGACAGTTGCCAGTCTGTCTTGAAATACAACTGCTCTGGGTACACAGGGGCTGCCACAGGCAAACTCAAGCCATACTTCATATTTCTACCTGTTCTTCAAAACTAGAAATGGAAGCCAAGTGGAGTGCCGCATGCCCATAATTCTGGCACTCTGGGAGGCTGAGGCAGGAGTATGGTAAGCTCTGCCTGGGCACCTTGATGATATAGAAAGACTCTGTCCAAAAAAAAAAAAAAAAATAGGCCCTGGGGGTTCCATCTCTAGTACCAAAAATCAAAACCAAATTCAAAAGCAAAGCCAGGAAATTGAGAAGTCTTTCTTTTTTCCCTCCTGGATTAACTCTTTGGTTGAATAGCTGATTTCCTCAACCAGGCTTGCTGTCTTGCTGTGTTTGTACAGCCATTTGTTACCATTTCTATACCATTTACGATGCATTTCTGTAGTACCAAATGACTGTTTTTCTTTTTTTTGAGACAGGGTCTCTGTCTGTAGCCCATGCTGGCCTTGAACTTGCAATCCTCCTGCCTCAGCCTCCAAAGTGCTGGGATCACAGCCTGAGCCATGAGCCACCACGCCTGCCTCTCTAAATGACTACTCCTAAGAGGCTGATGCCTTAACATAATTTGATTTATAATACAGCGACTTCAAACTTCAGCAACGATGTTACAAAGAACTTGTTTCCCCTTACAACCAAACAATGATACAATTAAAAATAAAGCAACACTCCCCAAATGAACACACAAAGAAAGAGACAAGGCTTAACCTTAAGGGTAGAAAGAAATCAACATGTCTGTAATAAAAAATAAACTGCTGAGCAAATACTTTGCTAATTACATCACTGAATATTTTAATTAAACAGTTTTCTAGATGATCCATCTGCAAAATAGGAAAAGGACCGCGTCTAAGTAATTGATTTATGAACGTGGCAGATCCTGGGGGTGAGAGAGACACATTTGAATGTCTAATGACTTTACACTTCAGGAAGCAAACGAGAGTAACAGAGTAAAGACAAAAGCAAAGAAAAGAGGTTTGAAAGAGACAGAATCAGGATTCAAAAGACAAAGAGTGGGAAGCGGAAATGGGTTTTACCAGGGTGCAGAAGGCCTGAGATGCATTCTGCTCTTTCCCTCCACCCACTTGGGATCTGTTCAAGAGTTTTAGGCTCTTCATCAAGTAAATGACAAGAAACCCTTTTAAGGAAAATATTCACAATCAGCCAAATTGCCCAGGGAACGTGGGGAACTTGCACCTGACGGGGATTCCGCCCTCCTTCAGGGATCTGAGAAAGTCTTAAATAATCCCCGGAGGCCTGGGGCGCTTCCCAGAGCCAGCGCATCTGCAATCAGCCAACATCACAGAGCCGGCGCGATGGAGACGGCCAGAGGCCCATAAAACGGATTGGCGCGCTGAGATCTGCCCCGGACAGGCCTACACATTTCCTTTTCGTCCCTCGCTCTCCTCCTCTTTCCCTTGTTTTTTTCTTCAGTTTGGGGCAACAGTGGATTTTTATTTCCCTTTGAACTCCGGTGTGAAAATAATCAAAATAATTGCTAGGGAGGAAGGTTAGTGGGCGCCTGCAGGCGTCTCCGAGCTCTCCAGAAGGGGGTGTGGTGGAAAAATAGAGACTTCACTGTGGCTTGAGTTGCTGACAAGTGAAACAAAAGCAAATCGATCTTATTGACTGAATTTTGATCAGAATACACCAGACATTAAAAAGTACGTACATAATTTATGAAGTTCAAATCAGGCGGCGTTGACAGGGAGTGGGAACTGCTTGGGCAGGGACACCCGGGACAGCTAGGTCTTGACCTGAGTGAAACACACGCGTGTGGCAAAAATTCCCAGAGGCTGGGAGACAGCTCAGGACGGTCTACACCCCAGTGCCACACACACGCACACACACGCGCACCATCAAAACTCACCAGGGTCTCTACTTAAGATTTGTGTACTTTGCTGTATATATGTTATTCCACAAGGAAAATATTTTAATAGTAAAGTTAAAAGAAAATTCACAGTGGAAGCGGGGAAGAGAGACAAATGAGAACCAAACCACCACTGGGTTTGAGTAGGATAGAAAAAAATAAAGATAGGTAAAAAGGAGACAGGGAAAACTAGTCATTTTAAAATTGTACTGTACTTTGGCGAAAGCCTGTAATTCTAGCACCCAGCAGGCTGAGGTAGGAGGATCAACTAAGTTTGAGGTCAGCCTGAACTACATAGCATGACACTGTCTCAAAAAAAAAATCAACCAACCAAATGAACGAAGAAAGAAAGAAAATTATACTTTTAAGAAGAACTGTATCTATAAGACACAAAAGTTACTCAAACCCTTCTTCCTTCCAGGAAATTCACTCCCCAAAAATTTAAGGGTCCCCGAGACAGGACAGGGCTGTAAGCTGGGCTGTGGCCAGGCTTTCCCAGCGGGAAATCGCCTTCCTCCAGGGGGCCGCAGAACCTCAGCTCCCAAGCCAGGTGAGTGGCTTGCGTGGGACACACCTCCGCCGTCACCCACCTGAGGACACCCCGCGGCACAGAACCCCCTCCGCGACCCCCACGCGCCCCTCTCGGCCGCACTCTATTCTGAGCCCGCACTTCTAAAATCCTGCCTAGGGCCGGTGAGATGGCTCAGCGGCGTAAGCGCCTGCCCGGCAAGCGCGAGGGCCCGAGTTCGACTCCCGGAACCCACATACGAAAAAGGGCCGGTGATATCGCTCAGCGGCACGGGCGCCTGCTGGCATGCGAGGTCCTGAGGTCGACCCCCCGGTACCCACACAAAAAAATAAATAAAATCCCGCCTAACACAAACCCTGTGTGCCTCTCACTGACCACCTTGAAGGTTCTCCTGGATGAAATCAGTGAACCTACAGCTTAGTCCGTGGGTGGGTGAGTCGAAGTCCCCATCTCCACTTGGGGACCCCAAGATCCTGTCATGTGACGGGTTCAACAAGAGTCAAACAAAAACAGCCCCACGGGGGGTGGCTGCTTTTCTACTAAGGCGCGCTCTCTCTCTTTCCTTCTCTCTCGCTCTCTCCTGGCAGAGGGTGTGGAAAGAGCAAGGGATTAAATCACTTGGGGACTTTGGTTCTGTTTGAGGATTTCCTGGTTAAAGACCCCTCTCACTCCTCTAAGGTAAGGATCACTTTGATGCTCTCTGGAGGGAAATGGCTGCAGAGAATGACCAGGAAGACAAAGCAACAGCTGACTATCAGCTGCAGAACTGAAGCACAGCCTCAGGCCCACTTTCCATATTGCTCCACAGAAGACAAGAGTGAGGAAGACTGGCCAAGAATGAGACTGTGTATGTGGCTGATCTTCCCTTTGTATTCTCTTTGGGGAAAAAACTAACTAATAGATCTGGGAGATTGAGAGCAAAAGGATAAAAACAAAAACAAAACCAAAAACCCAATATTCATTTGTAGTGAAACTCAAGGAAATTTTACCCATCCATCCATCCACCCACCCATCTGTCCATCCATCCATCTATCCATACATGTATCCATCCATCCATCCACCCATCCATCTATCCATCCATCCATCCATGCATCCATGCATCCATCCATTCATTTACCCATACATGTGTCCATCCATCCACCCATCCATTTATCCATCTATCCACCCATGCATCCATCCATTCATTTACCCATACATGTGTCCATCCATCCACCCATCCATCCACCCATCCATCTATCCATCCATCTAGCCATACATGTATCCATCCATCCACCCACCCATTTATCCATCCATCTATCCATCTATCCATCCATCCATGCATCCATCCATCCATCCATCCATCCATCCATCCATCCATTCATTTACCCATACATGTGTCCATCCATCCACCCATCTATCTATCCATCTATCCATCTATCCACCCATGCATCCATCCATTCATTTACCCATACATGTGTCCATCCATCCACCCATCCATCCACCCATCCATCTATCCATCCATCTAGCCATACATGTATCCATCCATCCACCCACCCATTTATCCATCCATCTATCCATCCATCCATCCATGCATCCATCCATCCATCCATCCATTCATTTACCCATACATGTGTCCATCCATCCACCCATTCATCTATCCATCCATCCATCCATCCATCCATCCATCCATCCATCCATCTATACATGTATCCATCCACCCATACATGTACCCATCCATTTACCCATCCATCTATCCATCCATGTATCCATCCATCCATGCATCCATCTATCCATACGTGTATGCATCCATCCACCCACCCATCCATCCATCCATCCATACATGTATCCATACATGTATCCATCCATCCACCCATCCATCCATCCATGCATCCATCCGTCTATCCATCCATGCATCCATCCATCTATCCATACACGTATCCATTCATCCACTCATCCATCCATGCATCCATGCATCCATGCATCAATCCATCCACTAATTCATGAGGTTCTGGGGATTAACACAAGGCCTTGCACATGCTAGCTGTATCCAACTCATATGTGCTTTGTTTTTGTATTGTTTTTTTGTTTTGTTTTATTTTTATTTTGAGAGAGGGTCTTACCTTGTAATTCTGCCTGCCCTTGAACTCACTGTGTACACCAGCCTGACCTTCAGCTCACTCCTACAAACTCACTCCTACGTCAGCCTCACTGAGTATTGGGATTATTAGGTGTGTGTCACCACTCCTGTTCTTTGTTTTTGGTTTTGCTTTGTTTTTTTTAAGAACTCTGCCAAGGGCCGGTGAGATAGCTCAGTGGCATAAGCGCCTGCCTGGCAAGCACGAGGTCCTGAGTTCGACTCCCAGTACCCACATAAATGAAAAAAAGGGCCGGTGATTTCGCTCAGTGGCACAAGTGCTTGCTGGCAAGCACGAGGTCCTGAGGTCGACTCCTGGTACCCACATAAAAAAAAAAAAAAGAACTCTGCCAACATAAAGAAGTTCCTATCTTCTTAACTACTTTCCTTCTCTGCAGGTTTCACGGGCATGCTTTCCCTCAGGGAGTACTCGGCCCAGGGGGATCCAGTCCCACAGTGCTCGCTGGAGCTGGGACAGAGCAGGGAAGGCTTGAGCTCCACCGTGAGCGCTTTCTTCCTGCAGTCTAATTCCCAGCCAGTGCACCTGGCCTTCCCGCAGGCAGCAGGCACCGAGTGGGGTCAGCTGCAGACAGCCGTGAACAAGGCCAAAGTGACCGGGGGGGAGGAGAGCTAAGCCCTAAGACTAGGTCTCTGTTGGGTGCTTTACGTTCATTCCTGCGCTTAGCTCTCACCACGCCTTCTCGCCTTCTCACCTTCTCGCCTTCTCGCCTTCTCAGGCTACACATTAGCATTTCCATTTCACAAGTAGAGATTTTAGGTTCAAGGGACAAAGGTACTAGGTACACACAGGCAGGATTCAAACTTGGGCGCACCCAACTCCGAAACCATTTTTCTTATGCTGCCCCTGCGAGATGCTTATAACACCCAGAGCTAGGTTGCTCCTTTACCCCAGGAGAAAACCTTCGGGGTAAATGAAATGGGCTCAGATAGCCATGATGCCTTGTAGGATTTGCCCCATCTGTTAGGCTTCTACTTCCAAATAGAGACATGAGACCAGCGGTGATTTTTCATATTTTGTTGTTTTGTTTTGTTTTGGAGGCTATGTGATCCAGCTGGCTTGAATACACCATGCAACCCAGGCTCACCACGAACCTGAACTCTTCCTGCCTCAGTTGCCTGAGTGCTGGGATTACAAGCTTACACCACCTAGCATACATTGATTTTTTAAAATAAATGACACCTACACAACACTTTCTCGCAGTATGTGTGAGCATCTATGTGACCGTCTTCATGGATTCAAATGCCTGTAGAAAAATAAAATTTACTCAGTACAGAAAAGAGTGGGGTGACCTGGACATGGTGGTTTGCCTGTAATCACAGCTACTCAGAAGGTTGAGGCAGGAAGATCTCAAGCTTGAGGTCAGCCTGGACAACTCAGCCAGATCCTGTCTCCAAAAGAAAAAGCGCGGGATTGTAGCACCTGCCTGGAATGCACAAAGCCCTGGGTCCAGTCCCCAGGAGCAGAATAAAAGAATGAAATTAGTAGGAAGAATGGTGAAAATGTCAGATAATTAATATTAAAACCCAAAGAATAAAAGAGTGGGGTCCTGAATTACATTCACTTGTCTTTAGCTCAAAGGCAAATTGGCTGATATTTCTGTTATTCCACAAATAACAAAATAGGAAGCATAAAGCCTTTCATGGCATAACGAACCCTAAATATGGAATCACTTCAAAGAAAAGAACATGAAACACGGTTGCTTTGCTTGTACAAGACAGAGCCTAACCGAGCTGCAGGAAGCCAGCGATCGGTGGAATTCCGCCCCATGAGCAATGACGCCATGAACACCCCCAGAGCTGCGCTGAGCACCTCCTGCCTGCCCTGGCTCTTCTTCGTTTCTGCTTAGCTTCTCCTGTAGAAGAAAAGCTAGGAACAAGACTCACACCGGGACTGCCTTACTTTGTGATGAAAATCAGTCTGAAATTGGTTCATTTACTTTTAAATTAGGCCATAATTTGTTACTGAAAGAACTGTACCGGGCCGTGTGGTTTGTGATTCTCCCTGGGTAAAGCCAGGCAGAGTTCCAGGGTGGTGGCTTTGTCAGTTTCTTCTCCCTATTCACGTTCTGAGAGTGCCTGATGTTAGTCCCGAAACGAGAGCTTTGTCACACAAGAAACACGCTCTTCTGGCTAACGGAGGCAGGAGAATCACCCAGGTTCTCAGCCCGTGGTGGTCCGCTTCGGAGGACCTGGATCAGTCTGGGGCCCCCCTTCGTCTCGACCTGTCTGGGTGGGTTCAGGCTCAACGTGGTCAGGAAGTAAACCCAAACAAAGCAGTATTTCTTTCTTTCAATGTTTTGCCCTTTTATGGTGTTCGTGACAGCGATTGCAGCAAACAGATATCCTTGATATCTTAACGTCACGCCCAGGCCTATAACTTTTTTCTCCACTATTCCAAGCGCTCACTCTTGCGTTCCTTCTCTCTATGTCTGAACACGGTCATTTCCTGTTGCAAGGACCCTCCCTGGCATTGTGGTTATTTTTAAGAACAATTTCCAGCTGACGGTGCATGAAACCTTCTGTCCACATTATGGGACTTAAACCAATCTTATTTTGCATATAAATCTCCTTCCTGTTCTGCTTCTGCATTTTTAATGCTTTCCATTGTCTTAGGACTCCCTAGATTTTAATTCACATTTTTTAATTCCTTTTGTAAAAAACAAAACCAAACCAAACCTTATTTTTCCCTTTTAACTGTAGCCACTTTCTTCTGCCTTTAGGCCTTTACAGTGTTTCCTTTCGCCTGCGCTAAGTCTCCGGTTTCCCACGTGGTACCTTCTGGATGCGAAACTCTGGGGTGGGATTCGCTGGTTCCCTGTGCAGCTGGAGACATTGTTATCCAAAAATGAAGGATTAAAAGAAATGCCCAACTGTTTACAGATAGCACAGGCTCTGCTGCGTGCCTCCACCAAGCAGCAAGTGCAAAGAAGCCAAACTCACCCCTCAGAGGAGATCCCGGGAGGCGCCTGCGCGTCCTTACCTTTTTATTCAGTGCACTCCCACTCGGGGGACAGTGACACGCGTCTCTTGGGTCCGGGGGCTGTGGAGACCACAGAGAGGGGAAGGCAAGTCACTCCCCCTAAATCTACACTCATTTACATCCACGAGGTGCGAGGGCCCCCACACTCCATGCTTTCTAGAAGGTGCTTTTCTGGACCTGTGCTTAGTACCTCTGGTCCCCAGCCCGGGAGGATTTCAAGTCCCCTTTTTAAACTCCCAGGTTGTTCACCTACTCTCTGCGTGTTGGGCAACCCTCCAAGGTGTATATCCGACTTCCATATTTAATGCGTTTTAATTCAGCTTTGTAATGATCCAACTTTATATGCACGAGTCCATGAGCTCATCTTCCCTTAGGAGCCGCACAGGGGAGATTTAGTTGGCATGCCCACTACTTCCTGGCAATTACAAGTCTGACTTCATAAATGCCTTCATTTCTGCTCTTCATCCAAAAGTTTCGGGGGGGGGAGAGATATTAAAGAAATAAAACATGGACTTCTCTACTCCAAAAACCATGAGCACGGTGACAGCTAACACACTTTCAAGTTTCTCTTCTTCGTGTCGCCCTCCTCCAAATGTTTGTTTTTCTTTCTGGCATGGCCCCTTTGAAATCTTGCGAGTTTGGTGTCACTTCGTGGTAGCACGCACCCTATCCCTACCTTGAGTACAATATTGTGGGCATAGTTTGTCTGGCTTATTAGCAATCAGCCATAAAGGTATGTTTTGCATTTGAAAATGAAAAAAGAAAAATGCTGTCTTGTGTGTTACGCTCTGGTTCTGGCAGAAAGTGGGATTGAAGAGCGGGAGAGAACCTAATCCGACCGAGGGTCCGGGCTGCAGGCTCAGCTGCAGGGATCGCACACCCCAGCTCCCCGACTCCAAAATGCAGCCGCGAGAAGGTGACCCGACCAACAGGTGCGAAGGGCTGGGCAGACATCTCCCAAAAAGACTCACCGACAGCAAGCAGAGAGGTGGAAAGATCGCGTCAGCCCCTGCCCAAAAATGCAAACTAAAACCACACACGAGGTATCAGCTTCTTCCCGTTGGAATAGGAGTCTTCATAAAGATGAAAGGTAACGGTTGTGAGGGTGTGGAGCACAGGAGACCTTGTGCCCCGGAGTAGGGGGCCACCAGAAGGGAAGGCTGTGCAGAGTCCTCCAGAAACTAGACACAGAATTACCCTATGATTCAGAAAACTCACTTCCTCATTTATAGTCAAAGGAACTGAAACCCTTATGCCCAAGAAATGTCTCCTCATCCATGTTTATTGCAGTTGTGCTCACAATGGCCAAGATACAGGATCAACCTAATTGCTCATCCTCAGATGAGTGGATAAAGAAAATGTACTACCGATGGACAATGGAATACTATTCAGCCTTGAAAAAGGTGATCCTGTCAACATGACACCGAGGCGGAACCTAGAGGACACTGTGTTAAGTGATATAAGACGAGCACAGACAGACATGCTGCATAATCTCACATATGCATGGAGCCTAAAATGTGTAGAACACACGGAGGGAGCCAGTAGAACAGTAGTTCTCCAAGGATGGTAACGAGGAGAGGCGACATGCTGATCTAAGGCACAAGGTTTCGGGGAGACAGCAGAAATCAGCTTTAGTGATGTCCTGCTCTGGACAGTGACTGTGGCCAGCAGAAATGCATTCCATGCTTCTCACTTGGTAAGGGATACATTTAACCTGTTTTCAGCACAAAAATGCTAAGTAGTGAGGTGGTAAATTTAACTGGCTTGATTTAATCATTTCACATACACATGTGTCAAAACCTCACATTGTATCCCACAAACGTAACTGCATAAAACAAAAACTTAAAATTAACTTCTCAAATACTCATCCTCCCCCGGCTGCAGTCTCTCCTCTCCCTCTCCCTCTTCCTCTCCCTGTCCCTCTCTCTCTCTCTCTTTCTCTCCCTCTCTCTTTTGGTTTTTTTTGAGACAGGGTCTCGCTCTATAGTTCAGCCTGGGAATGAACTCACTATGTAGCTAGCCCAGGTTGGCCTCAAACTCGAGGTGATCCTCCTGCCTCAGCCTCCCTGGTGTTGGGATCACAGGCTTGTGCCACCACACCTGGCTCCTAATTTATGGTCATTTCTCTACTGTCTGCTCATTAAGATTCCGTGGTGCCAGGAGTCAACCAAAGGGATCACGTGACATTTAAATCCTTCTGCACAGCAAAGGAAACAGCCAAGAAAGTGAAGAAAACAGCCTCAGAAAAGGGGAAAAGTTTTGCCAGCTATTCCTCGACAGGAGACTAATTATCTAGAATATGTAAAGAACTAAGGAGAATTAGGCTCCCCCCAAATAAGAGACCCAGTCAAACAATGAGCATTTGAAATGAACAGAAACTTCTCAGAAGTACGAATGGCCACAGGTACATGAAAAGAAAGTTCAGCGTCTGAACTTTTTAGAGAAACACAAATCGGAACACGGAGATTCCGTCCTACTCCAGCCAGAACGATCTGCAAGAAACCAAAGCACAGCAAGCGCTGGTGAGGCTGAGGGAACGGGAACATACTCCAGTCCCGTTCCACAGGACAGAAATCAGAGCAGAGCCTCGGAACACGAACAGAGCAGGAAACAGATGGGAAGGGCACCGGGAGATGGGTGTGTGTGTGTGTGTGTGTGTGTAAGGGTCGCGATGCGATGTGTGTGCCGATTTCCCCCCCAGAATGCAGCCATCGTGTTTGGTAAACGCGTACTAATAAAAAGAGATTGGCGGTGGTTCGTGCTTGTAATCCCAGCTACTTGGGAGGCCGAGGCACAAGTTCAAGGCCAGCTTGGGCAATCTTGCAAGATCCTGTCTCAGTATAAAAATGTAAACGTTTTTTAAAAGGCCTGGGGCTGTAGCTCAGTGGCAGAGTGTTTGCCTAACGCGTCAGAGCCCTGGCTTCAATGCCCGTACCTGCCTCTCTCTCTCCCTTTCTCTCTCTCTCTCTCTCTCTCTCTGTTCTTATTATACCACTTCACCTATTCCTTTTTAGGCTGTCAGGAAATGTTCTCTAAATTAAAATAAATTGCTTGATCTTGCTCAAGATCCCCTTTTCTAGTATGTGGGGAAAATCTTCAATTCTACAGCACACTATTCAGGGACATAGTGACCAAAACTGAGAGCAAGGAGCAGGGCTGACTTTTCAGTGCAGCGCTGGGGGCTGGGGCTGCAGCTCAGCTGCGCAGGTCTTGCTCAGCCCGCAGGAGGCCCGGGCTGTCCCCAGCACCGCACAACAAACCAACACCAGGTATACAAATGAATGAATGGCAGCATTAATTTTTTTTTCTTGCAAAAGCTCAAAATGCTGCTTAATGGTATAAACCCTCACACAAGCGACACATACATTTGTGTGACTTTTCAATGCTTCCTCGCTGGCAGGGCTAACCATGGAGGATAATCAGAATGCATTCAGTACAACCTGAACAGGCGAACAGAGGGAAGTGCCCCCCACTCTGGGTCTCCCCGGAGTCCAATCTCCATGGTGCACGGGGCCATGGCATCTGCAAAGGCCAGCGCGTCGCTGGACTGCTGGTCTCCACGGCACCCTACTTCCTGTCCCAGAAATGTCCCAGGTGAGTCCTCCTCAGCTTTTTCCCCTGTGCACTGGGCCCGGGTCAGGGCAGGGAGGGACAAAGAAGGGACCTGGGACGAGCACAAGTTTCCCTGGATCTTCTTCCGATCAGGGTGAGAGCCAAGCCCTCACCAGCCAGGCCGGAGGATGAAAGCGCCCACCTGTCCCGCAGCAGGAAGTGGGTATGACACACTGGTTTAGGAAGAGGAGCAGGGTACTGATGTCAGGATTTTACTGAAGATCAAAATATCCTACTATATCTTGATCTTCTTATCAAGAATTACAACTAAAGGGGCCGGTGAGATGGCTCAGCGGCATAAGCGCCTGTCTGGCAAGCGCGAGGTCCTGAGTTCGACTCCCGGAACCCACATACGAAAAAGGGGCCAGTGATATCGCTCAGCTACACGGGTGCCTGCTGGCGCGCGAGGTCCTGAGGTCGACCCCCCAGTACCCACATAAAAAAAAAAAAGAATTACAACTAAATTCTTAATCTCTTAGAGTCAGCTTATTCATCTTGATTTCTTCCATGCCACCTAGGCCTTTAATATATGTGTTGAAATGCAGAATCTAAAAAGTTGTTGGGCCGGTGAGATGGCTCAGCAGCGTAAGTGCCTGCCTGGCAACAGCGAGGGCCCGAGTTCGACTCCCAGATCCCACATATGAAAAAAGGGGCCGGTGATATCGCTCAGCTACACGGGTGCCTGCTGGCGCGCGAGGTCCTGAGGTCGACCTCCCGGTACCCACAAAAAAAAAAAAAAGTTGTAATGCAATTTGCATATGCTGAAAGTCTACATAGGTCTTAGATAATTATATGTAGCACAGATATGTATAGAATTGCTTGCCAAAAATGTTGTTTTGGATCATTTGGGATAACAGAACTTAGTAAACATTTCTGATATTTAGGTTCTATGTTTTGTTTTGTTTTTTTAAAGGGGCCGACATTCCCATACTGCCTGCTAGTCCATCCACGTGGCAGTTTCAAAATTGAAAGGCAAAGAAGGTTGTCATTATGAGGGGTGTGTTAGCTTTCCCATTGCCAGGAAAAAACCTGACACCCACAATTTAAAGAAGGGGAGGTTCACCCTGGCTCACAGTTTCAGAGGATTCAGTCCATGGTTGGCTCTAAGGCAGGAAGAGCATGGCGAAGGGCTGGGGGGGCAAAGCTTGTTGGTTCTTGGGCAGGGGCAGAGCACAGGGAAAGAGACAGAGAGAGAGAGAGAGAGACCCCCAAGGCATGTCACCCCCAGTGACCCACCCTCCTCCAACCTTTTAATGGCACAGTGAGCTATGAACATCAGCGGGCAAATCCACTGAGCAGCAGACAATCCAGTCACTCCTCTTAATCCAGTCAAGTTGACAATGAAGAGTCAGCCTAAAATTGGGGGCAAAAATCCCACCTGAGCCATCCTATTAAAACCTAAAGAGCAAATATGAAGTTGCCCAGCTTGGAAGATTACGCATGGCTTCCTGTTGGGGTGCATCAGACCCGGGGTCCTTGCAGCAGGTGAAAGAGTGCTGATGTCTGACCCAGGGTGGGGACAGCTCTCTGCCTGTCACAGGGGCGAGCGCCAACAGACAACTTGAAATGAGGAGGTCGAGAGGCTGAGGTCTGTGGATGAGGACACAGGCAGGGAAGGGAGTCCCGGCTCCAAAGGCCACACGCACAGGCACGTGCCTTCGGGGTCTCCGGGCCCGGGTCCCCGCGCTCCGGGCGAGGGCCTTGCCGTGGTCAGGAGCGCTGTATTCAGGGTCAGGTGGACCCGAGGACAAGTCCTGACGTTGCCATCTCCGCTGTCAGTTATGTAACCACACGCGCCCGCTCCGTGTGCGTCTCAGCTCCTCGTGTGTAAGCGGGAGAGCGAGCAGCCTGTCCCCCAGGCCGCCGTGCAGGTTGGGTGACACAGTGCATGCCAATACAGCCCCGGGCAACAAACCCGGCGTCCTCACCACGCTAAACACAACGAAACCTCTCTCAGGCCCGCGTTGCCTACCTGGAAGGCGATGAGGTTGAGAAAGACCCTGCACTGTGTGAAACCAGAGATTGTACCCCTCTGGAAAAGGGGTACCATGCGTGCCCTGTCCTTACCTATTTGTTTGTTTCTGACATCTCAGGATGTAGCCCAGGCTGGTCTCGGACTCTAGATCCTCCTGTGTCAGTCTCCCGAGAGCTGGGATTACACACGTGCACCATGCGTCGGGCCGTTCTTGTTTTAAACCCCTTTGTCCTCTCTGTCCCCAGCCTGGCCCGAGCTTGCTCATCTCCTCACTCGACGCCTGTTTCCTAAGCACCACCTGCGCTGCGTGAAGCTTTGTGTTGGGAACACAATGGCGACCGCTTCACAGAGATGATTCGAAAGCTGTCACTGAATCGGATAAAACTCAAGCACGAGAACTGCCACTGAGGAAGAAGCCCAGCATGGGGCTCTGGGGCGCTGTCCAGGGAAGACGAGTAAGAAAGGAAGCAAAATGATGACGCCGGCACGGAGCCCACGTACGCGCCCGCGGGCCTTTCCCTTCTGATACCCTCACATCCCTGCGGTCACCGCTGCCACTGTCCAAGGGGACATCACGGGCTGTCCAGGACTGACAATTCCTTGCTCCAGTGACTGCAGGACAGTAGTCACAAGTGTAGCCACTGGGAGCCACACACGGGCTGTCACTACACCAGGACACTAGCAAGCCTGGTGACAAAGGTCTAGCAAGCTGGGTGATGAGATTGACTCTCTCTGCAGCTGGGAGCCCTGGACACACACAGAACCCAGGGAAAGGTTTCCAAAGTGAGCACCTCGAGGGGCTCACATGGCCTCGCAGGGCAGCCCAGCATAAGTCCTAAGCGCAGGATACAGGAGGAAGCCACCCTCATGCCAGCCTGTGCCTCCATGCAGAGTCCCTTTTCAGGGCTGTGTATGATTCCTCTTGGGGCCTGAGAGCTGAGGGTCTGTGGCCGCTTCCCAGCTGGCCAGGGCGGGAAGGTCAGTCCCTGCCACTTTGTCCCCACATGACCCCTGTCTTAGTCCAGCCCGTGTGTGGTGGGGCTCTGTCCAGCAGGGCTGGTCCCCAAGGCTGGTACAAGGTCCTTCCAGGTCCTCATGACCAGCAGCTCCTGCTGGGTGTGGTGGTGCCCGCCTGTCATCCCAGCTCTTGGGAGGCTGAGGCAGGAGGATTGTGACAAACTCAAGGCCACCCTGAACTATACAATGAGACCCTGCCTCAAACAAAACAAAACACTGATTCCTACCAAGCAGAATCATTCTTTGCGATTACAGAAACTAGGCGCGAGGGTCCCTTTTTGTGGTTGGAATCTGTGGAAGGCTGAAAAGCAGAAACGGACAAGAAATGTAGGGGAATCAGAGCGAAAAGCAAGAGAACAAACCAAGTGTTTGCACACACTGAGCTGCACCTCGGGAAAGACTTCAGGGAGATGTTTTATAGAGAACTGCCTTAAATTAGTTCCAACCCAAAGAAATCCACAGGTAATCCTCTCCTGGCTGGCTTCCTCCCATGTTAAAATCTGGAATTATGCAGCTCCATTCTCAGGCTAAGGCTTGTTTTATTCGGCTTAATTAAAAGCACTCCGAGTATCGAGCAGGCCTGGGTGATTTTAAAGATAGAAGTTACACTTAGGGCCTGAACTAGCAGAACTGGCCAGACTTGATTTCTATCAAGGTTTTCTCGCAGGGAATTAAAGAAGAAAAAGGAGAAGGTATTGGTGGTTTAGAGAACTGAAATCACAGAAAGCCGATCTAGGCCTCAACGCTGCAGATCTTGAGGCTTGGGTTCGAGGTGCACCTGAAGAGCTGGAGGCCCCAGCCTGGCTGCTGGGCTGCACAAGCCTCAGCGAGAGGCTTCACCATTTCAAATCTGCCACAGGTGCAGGCCAGAAATCCCGAACACCTGTTACAGTTTCGAGGGGTGTTGTAAAAGTCTTGGGATAAAATTAATATTGATTTTCCTAAATCTTTTTTTTTTTTGTGGGTACCGGGGGTCGACCTCAGGACCTCACGTGCCAGCAGGCGCCCGTGCCACTGAGCGATATCACCGGCCCTTTTCTCGTATGTGGGTACCGGGAGTCGAACTCAGGACCTCGTGCTTGACAGGCAGGCGCTTATGCCACTGAGCTATCTCACTGGCCCGATTTGCCTAAATCTTAAAAAGAAATAAACACAAAGTATAGCTGTTGGCAGACAGTGGGCCTGCTGTGAAAAGACCGATCATCTCTAGTCCCTGTACGACAAGTCATATTCCTGGGCTACAAATATGACCGAGACCCTTTTCTGAAAAGTCTTGCAAGGCGTGGTGGCCCATGCCTGTGATCCCAGCACTCGAGAGGCTGAGGCAGGAGGATCACTGTGAGTTTGAGGCCAGCCCGGAGTACTTTTTTTTTTTTTTTTTTATGTGGGTACCAGAGGTCAACCTCAGGACCTCGCACGCCAGCAGGTGCCCATGCCACTGAGCAATATCACCGGCCCCTTTTTTCGTATGTGGATACTGGGAGTCGAACTCGGGCCCTTACGCTTTCCAGGCAGGCACTTATGCCACTGAGCCATCTCACTGGCCCAAGCCCGGAGTACTTAATGAGTTCAAAGCCAGCCTGCATTACACTGGGAGACCCTGTCTCAAAAAAAAAAAAAAAAAAAAAAAAAAAAATCAAAGAAGAAAGAAAGAGTCATGCAGCCAGGAGCAGTGGCGCACACAAATAATCTAGCTACTCAGGAGGCTGAGGCAGGAGGAGCACAAATTCAAGTCCAGCCTGTACAACATAGTGAGACCCTGTCTCAAAATAAAACAACGTAAAAGGACCGGGGATGTAGCTCAGTGGGAAGCCGTGGTTCCATCCCCAGCACTCACCTCCACACTCAAACCAATCAACGAAAAAAACCTCTCGATACTTCCGGACAGCTTTAACTGACGTGTGTGAAGCTGCATACACAGAAAAAGCAGGATCTGCGTTTTCTTCAGTGCGCACAGAACACTGCCGAAGACGTACAAGCTCAGAGCAAAGACAGTTAATTGCATATTCCCGCCCTGTGCGAGAGGATGACGGGGTGGGGACATGTCGGCCCCCAAACATGGCACCTTTAGACCTGAGGAGCAGCGGAATCAGGAAGGTCTCTCTCCCCTCCCTTGCCCTTCGATCCTCAAGCCGGCCCTGTGAAATCCTCAGCCACCCGGCTGAACACTCTTCACTAAGTTCCTGGATTTCCTATCCTGTCCAAGCCTGTTTCCCTCGACTGCCGGGCACAGCAATACACAGGTCTCCCCGATTATGCAGATCTTCATTTCCCATGAAGGGTCCCCGCCCCATAAAACTGACATTCAGTGAATCACACACATCTCTTGTCAGTCTGCCTTCCAGTCAGGAACCGAGAGCTGGTGAGGGAAAGAAATCTCTCCTCTCTGGCAGAAATGAGAAATCAGCAGTTTTCTAGACTAATGGATAATCCTCAGCTATTTGGATCAAGCAACATACTTCTAAATAGCACACGTTAAGAAGAAAACAATTTTTGGAAACCAGCATGGTAGTGCTCGTCTGTAATCTCAGCTACTCAGGAGGCTGAGGCGGGATGGTCGAAAGTTCAAGGCAGCCTAGGCAAATTAGTGAGACTCTGTCTCAAAATAAACAAAGAAAAAAAGAAAAAGAGCTGGGGTTAGAGCTTAATAATGCTCCTTGGGTTCAATCCCCAATGTTGCAAATAAAAGAAAAAACCTTGAAATGTATAAAAAATTACAACACAACACAGCAAAATGTATGGGCTGTGGCTGGAATAGTGTTGAAGGAGAAATTTACACATAATACTAAGTGCTTAAATTAGAAGAGAAGAAAAGTCTACAATGAATGATCTAAGTTTTCACATTAAACAACTAGAAGAATAAATTAAACCCCAGGTAAACAGAAGGAAGAAAACCATACTTAGAAAATGAACAATAATAATCCAAGCTGGAAATAATAGAAGCTTATGAATAATAAAACATCTAGTGTAAATTTTTTTCAGTATGTTGCTAAGCTAGTGACTTGCTAGGAAAATCTACCAAATCCTCTCACTTCTGTTGAAAGGGATTTTTGGAAGCATCTGCATACTTAGTTTTTGATTTTGTTTTTTGTTTTTTGAGGCAGGGTCTCACTATGGCCTCCAACTCATGGCGATCCTCCCGCCTCAGCCTCCAGAGTGTTGGGATTACAGCTGTGCGTCACCGCATGCATCTGCATATTTAAAACAGAAGCAACACAGTCACTAAAGAAAATAAAACAGGAAAAGCAAACAGAATTATTTTTTAATTTAGAGGCTTTTTGGATGGCACAAAGCATTTAAGCCAAGAAGAAGAAAATTGTTCATATGTCACCTGGTGGGTGGAGGAGGCGGCACAGGCTGGGTTTGTCCCCAGCACCTGGAGCCACTGTGTCCGGTCCTGTCCCTCCCTGACTGCAGGCTGAGCCGCCTTTGTCCTCTGGTCCTGCATCTTCCGGCTGGGAACAGAGGTCCCCAGCTCTCTGGCACCCGGGTCAGCCCGGCTCATGCCTGTCTTATGGGGCAATTGCAAAATGCGATGAAGAAATGGAAAAGCCGCAAGTGTGAGGCCTTAGGGAAGCTCATTTTCTAAGATAGGTATCTTTTACCCTTGCATCTCCCCTGTACCTTAACTGTTCTTTGCATTCCCTGACTTGTTAAGAGAAATCACTACGGACCAAAGGACTTTTCATACCAAATGGTTTTGAGGGGTGCTCAGGCCGAAGGAGCTGCTCTCTTAAATATTTAGAGGCAGCGGGGTGTGGTGGTGCATGCCTGTAATCCTACCACTTGAGAGGCTGAGTCAGGAGGACCGCCCTGACTTTGAGGCCAGCCCGAGCTACATAGTGAGTTCAAGGCCAGCCTGAACTACATAGCAAGACCCTGTGTCTCAACAAAACCAAAACATTTAAGGGCAAAAGATTCGGAGAATGTGCAGCCAAGAATGCAGCTCAAGCCAAGCGAAGCCAGGCATGTTCTTGCAAACTCCGCAGAGCATGCACAGCATCGAGCGACCCTGCTGGGGCGGGGAGCTGCTCACCTCCCAGCAGCACGAGGGTGACCCCCTTAGGTCTCTGTGCCCCAGGACTGAATGGCCCCTGTGCAATGCCGGGAGTTCTGAGGGGGACGTGGCCTGCAGGTGCTACTGCCTCAGCCGCCACCAGCTAATGCCACTGTGGCCACGACTGCCACCCGGGGAGGCTTTCCTGGACCCACTTCCTGACCTTGCGTTCTGAGGCTACAGTTCCTGATGAACTGAGGTGCTGTGACTGTGCCGTGGGGTGGGAAATACGGGGAAGGTATAATTTCATTTATGACAGTAAAAGGCGTATTGCCATGAGTCCCCTCAAAACCCTCCCCTGCTTTGAGCACACTCATCCCATTGTCCTTGCCTCGTCCTGCAGCAGCTCTGGAGTCCTCTTTCCTGAGGGTCTTTCGTTGTGCTGTTCTGGCTACCTCAGTGTCCTGAATGGATTCAAAATGTTTCCCTTTCATGGTCATCGTGACTTTGGGGAAGAGCCAGGAGTCCCATGGTGCCAGATCTGGTGAATAAGGTGGATGAGGACACAGCGTCATGTTTTTAGGAGCTGCCTTTCCAATGGATGGCACTCAACATCAGTATTCACTGTATTTTTGATCAGATCTCATAAAGACACTCAGGAAAGAGGATTTCCAGAACTGCTTTAGAAAGGGGTGAAAGCCAGGTATGGTGCACATGCCTGTAAGCCAAGCAGTTGGGAGGCTGAGGCAAGAAGATCACTGTGCGTTCGAGGCTAGCTTAGGCTACATAGCAAGATCCCGTCTCAAGAAACAAAGCCCAGAAAGAATTGTGCATTGCCCACCACGCTCATCAGCAGGAAAACTGAGAGGCTTTGACTGCAAAGGCGATCACAGAGTCCCTTGCTTGGTCTTCAAAGGGTTTCCCAGGACCCAGGAAAAAGCCGGGCACTCAGACTTGCGGGGCAGAAAGGAGCCTGGCTAGGCAGAGCCGCTCAGGGTCCTGAACCCAAAGAGCCGCTGTCCTGCTTCTCCGCAGACTCAGCGAGGACAGGTCAGGGACGCCGTCCTCCTCACTCCCCACCTTGTCCTTCCCAGCACTTTCACCAAACGCTGATCATTGATTCCACTGAAAGAAAATCGCTAATGACGCGCAGGGTTGCTGTCATTTCCACTTGGCTGCAAACTGGGCGTTTGGGTTTCTGAGATGAAACCTAGCAGCAAACACCATGGGAAAGCTTCCCATTTCCTATGGAAGAAGTCACTTAGAATAATTAGAATATGTCTTGTTTTCTGTTTCGTATCTTATCTTTATTGTCAACCCTACCAGATCTGGTCTCTGTCAGGACAGGGAACTCCTATCAAAGACACTCTCATTAGTCAGAGTATGAACATAATTTGACTAATTTTTCTGGAGACAGAGTCTTGCTATGTGGCCCGGACTGGCCTCAAACTCACAGCAATCTTCCCGCCTCAGCCTCCCGAATGCCGGGATCACAGGTGTGCCCACCACACCCAGCTTTAATTTTTATATTTAGGTAACTCAGGCTGCACCACGGCAAGAGTGGAGCTCACGGCGTAGACTAGAGTCGGCAAGCTTTTTCTGCACAGGCCAGATGGTAAATATTTGGGTTTTCTCTGCCTTCTGGTCTCCACGGCACCCACTCAACTCTGTCCCTGTAGCTCAAGAGTCCCAGAAAATGCAGAAATGAATGAAAGTGGCTACATCCTGACTTGATTTTATGTGGGGCTGAAATTCAGATCTCGTATATTTTTCATGTGTTGAAAAATATTCTTTAAAATTTTTTTCAAACATTTGAAAGTTAAAAAAAAAAAAGCATTCTTCGCTTGCAGACTGCGGAAGCAGCAGCGGTGGAGCAGATTCGCATGTGGGAAGCCACCTGCCGGATGACGGGAATCCACTCAGCCGAGCTCCGAGTCACAGCGCCCGCCCGGAAGTGTAAATCGCTGAAGAGGAAGCTGGGGCTACTCGCTGTTGCCTCCTTTGGATTTGCCCTCAGGAATCGGCCAGAGATTTTTCCTATTTTTTCTTTTTCTTTTGTTTCCTGTTTTGTGTTTCTGAGACAGGATCTTGCTCTGTAGGTCAGGCTGGCCTCGAACTCGCAGCGATGCTCCTACCTCAGCCTCCTGAGTGCCGAGGTTACATCCGTGAGCCGGTAGTTCTGGCTTCAAAGTTTTCTGGATAAAGCACCAATCTTGAGACTCGGGAGCCCAGGCTTGTCCCAGAGATCTGATTTCCTTCAAGTTCTGCATTTTGTCTTAAAGGTTGTGTATTTGTTTTTCTAGTCCATAGTAGTTTTCCCAAAACTTTCCAGTAAAACCACAGCCCCGAGAAGGTGGGCGCGTGTGTCCCACACCTCCATCCTCCAACCGAGCATCAGTAGGAATGTGGTCCCATAGCCTGTGGAGTTAAGCGGCTTCCATCAGGGACAACGGCCCCAGAGGTAAACTGCACGGAGAACCCTTCCCGTTCATGCTTCTCTGTAAAGGAAATTAAGCTCTGATGGACAGAAGCAACGACTTCGGAGCAAAACACGGACAGGAGCAAGACCACAGATGCAGACTCAGCAAGTGCTGCTAAGAGGACGCCAGAGAGGCCAAAGGCAGAGAGCAAGTTCTCTCACAGCTCCAGTTCCTACAGAAATGTGCCATTTATCTGGCATGGTGCCACTTGCCTGTATTCCAGCTATTCGGGAGGCTGAGGCAGGAGGATCCGTAGGTGCAGGCCAGCCCTGGGCTACGTAGCAAGACACTCTCTCCAAAGGCAAAAGTGTGTATCCTATTCTGCTAAGTTATGAAATAGCCCCAACTGTCTTTTGCATTCAGGTTCTTTGTTTTAGCGCTAGTGTCTCTCTGGTATGTCTGCTCCTTCCGGCTTAGCAAGATTTACTAGTTTGATATATTTCTGGGTTTTATTTTCCCAAGACACTTAATTATTCAAAAGTTCAAACCAGTATCTTAAACCATTTCTGATCCTCTTCCAAAACGTTCTTTTCTCACTCTTTTACTGCAAACACTTGATCTCCTTTTTTAAGAACATAACTCCAATCGATCCTGAAGCTCACAACAGTCGCCTAGATGGTGAATTACCATGGCAACCATCAGCCTAGCTCCAGAAACACAGGACCCAGGGTTTCAGCCTTTTCAATCCTGGCTCACATATCCTGGTCCTGCCCTTGCGTCCTAAGACGAGAACCCCAGCGCTCACTCTGCTTCCACTTGTTTTTTGTCTTTGGGCAGCTGAGACTGGGGAAAGAGGATACCTTCTCTCTCCTTGACAGGACTGTCATCAAGGAAAGAAAGCTTATCCAAAGCTTAGAAGTAGCACTTATTTATTTTACCCTGGCCTCGAACTCGTGGCGATCCTCCTGCCTCAGCCTCCTGGGTGCTAGGATCACAGGCGTGCGACCCCACGCTCTGCGACTGAACTTTCGTATTTTTCTTTTTAGCGCATGGATAAGCATGTCATCTTATAACGTTTGTGGTTTTACAGACTGAGCCAAAGACTCGTTTTGCAAGGTTGCTGGTTCAGGCTGCCAGGAGTCTGAATGGGCCTGGACCAAGGGCTTCCCAGGGTGGGGCTGCTGCCTCGCAGACACAGAGGTGGGCGCAGCGCGGGCCCTGATTAATCTCCAACTTTGCCATCCCAAGTCCCTTTCCCCCAGCAACTGCCTGGGAGACACCATCGCCAGCACTCGGGTCCGAGGGCCGGGGTGCAGCTCCGAGGCCGACCCAGCCCTGCAGCAGATGACCGAGCAGGGAAGCAGGGAGGGGGTGCTGGCCAGCAGCTCCCCGGCCTCCCACTCTGAGTCCCCCATCGGGTGCAGACTTGCAGGTGAGCCTTAGCTCGGCTCGGCCTTCTCTGCTGCCTGTGAAGCCGGGTCCGGGTCCGCACCTGCATCGCCAAGCACCCTCTGGGTGGGCACCGCTGGCTTCCCTGGTCGAGTCTGTACAGAAACCAGATCTGCAGACTCAAGCAAGACACTCTCCGCCCTCCCAGGCTGCAGCTCCTCAGTCAGGTACCCAAGCCACACGCCATCTTTTAAAATTATTAAAATTGAAAGAAAAAAGAAAATTATTAAAATTGCTGGGCATGGTGGTGCACACCTGTCTCCCCAGCACTAGGGAGGCTAAGGCAGGAGGATCGCCTAGGGTTCAAGGCCAGCCTGGGCTACGTAGCGAGACCCAGTCTCAAACAAACAAAACAAGAAATTATTAAAATTGTATAACAAACAGCTTGAGGATTGGGACAGGGTGAAAAGATATAAAGACACCCTCATTGACAGGAGAAAGGTGGAACTCCTGGCGATTCTTATCACGGTAACAAAAGAATCTTGGGATGCCCTGGAGAAACGAGAGCCCCGAGAGTTTGGGGCTGGAGAGGGGGCACACGACACATGACATGGGGACCATGGGACGACAACACACAACCCATCAGCCCCCCAGGTCCCCGGTCACTGAGGAGCCACACACGGGTTGTATTTCGTGGGCTCACGTCACGCTGTCCGTGAATGGGGAGATAATAAAAAGGATTTCCGAAGGCCACACCCGACCTCCGATTCCGGGCTGTTTCTCCTGAAGGTTTAGCCTTCTGAATCCCATAGATGTCTTTGTTTCCTTTGTTTTGGTTCTTTTGAGGCAGAGTCTCACTGTGTAGTTCAGGCTGGCCTCAAACTCACAGCGACCCTCCTGCCTCAGCCTCCCGAATGCTGGGATTATGGCCTGTGCCAGCTTGCCCAGCTCTGGATCCATGCTTTCTGAGAAGCAGTGTTCAGAAATCGAGACTTGGTGGAGGCCACCGCACTGGGCGCGGAGGGTGGTGGAGTGGGCGTCCCACCTGGAAGAGGACCACTGAGCAAGTTCACACTTCAGTGCTCCAGCAGCTGGTGACCCCGCAGCTGGCCCGGACCTGCCTGGCCCTGTGAGGCACTTTCATCTTTAAAACTACACCTTTCTACGGCTAATCTCAAGGTGCAACATATTGGGAAAAAACCCTTTAAGAGCAGGAAGCCTTCCCAGCAGAGGTCACGTAATACACGTCAGGACTTCATTCTTGTTCTCCGTATTCTAAGTCCCACGGTAATTCCCAGAAACACGAAAGACTACTTGATGAGCACTACTTGTCTTTCTATCGTTCAATTTGATTTGTATCATTCAATTTGGAAGATGAGCATCATGAAAACCGCACATAGCTTTAAGATGCTTTAGCCGTGCATGGTGATATATGCCTGTAATCCCAGAATTTGGGAGGCTGAGGCAGGAGGAACTCTGTGAGTTCCAGGCCAACTTGGGCTACATAGTGAGTTCAAAGCCAGCCTGGGCTACAGCCTGGGTTTTGGGGGGTCTCAAAACACCTCAAAGAAACAAACAAAAATATTTTATTGTGCATACTTCATATGACATTGAAATTTACCAGTCATAGACGCTTCTCCTCCCTAACTTCCCTTTGCATTCATTTCATATCCTACTTGCCATTCAGAAGTTATTTCGCCATTCACACTGTCCCTTCCAGTGGCCCTTTTAGAGTAGGAAATTTTTAGGGCTCAGTCAGTCTCTTGATTGTTCTGCATATGTCCCCTCATCCCATAAGCCAAGTATTTTGGGATTAATCACCAGCTATTTGCAGGTGGTAAGAGCATGAACAGCCTATCTTTTCCATTACTATTTTACCCATTTCATGGGTTTTTCTGGTTGGCCTGGGAACTTCCTGATAAGCTACTTGCTTCAGACTTAGGAAGCTGCTAAATTGAGGTCTTTCGTGTATCCACTTCTACACTGATCTTTGGATACAAAACTGTCTCATGCAGTAGGAATTAAAGCTTTTTGGGGGTTGCTGCTTCCTCTTTACCTGAATCAGAAAGTTTATCAGGAAAGTGAAGGTCAGGGGTAGAGTGCTTGTCTGCAGTGCACAAGGCCATGGGTTCGTGCAAGGATGCAAAAAAGAAAAAGAAAAACAGCTAAAACGCATCAACTCTGCACTTGGGCTTTACAGGCTGCAGCCTGACAGTCGCCTCCTGTCGCCACCCCAGACCCCAGATGTCATCATCCAGACAAGCATGGAAGATTGCACCTCACCGCACCCCTGCCAGACCCGGGTCCTTGTGCGAGGGTCCTGTGGATCGAGCTGGGACTCAGATGGCCTTGAACGAACACTCAGCGTTGCTTAGGAAAAGGGTGAAGAACCAGCGCCTCGATTTAGTTTCTTCTTACACTGAATTCCTTTAAAAAATACGGATCTAACTGGAGAAAGAAGGCCTGGCTCAGACGCAAAGACGCAGGGCTGTAGAGTCAGGCTTGTCTCACTCTGTTCTAGGACCGACAGAAACAAAGTCCAGGGGAAATTATGGGAGGGGACACGGCAAAACAAATCAGGAGATCTCATGAGCTAGTTTACACCTGATGCATTAACACACACACACACACACACACACACACACAGATCTAGCCAGGGGTGGTGGTACATGCCTAAAATCCCAGCACTTGGAAGGCTGAGGCAGGAGGACTGCTTTGAGTTCAAGGCCAGCCTCAACTACATAAGGAGACTCTGTCTCATAAAACCAAAACCAAACCAAACAAAAAATACAGATGTAAACCGGCCCGGTGGTCCATGCCTGTAATCCCAGCACGTTGGGAAGCCAAGGAAGGGCAGGCAATTTAGCAAGACCATCTGAAATTTTAAGAGCTGGATATGCAACTCAGTGTGAATGTCCTGGGTTCAAATCCCGACACACACACACACACACACACACACAGAGGCATTTCTAATCACTCAAAAGTGAGAGCGCACAACGCCCACCAACAACTCCACTGTGTGAGGAGTCCTCACGTTGTTCGCTAGACCTCGCGGATCTGGATTTGTGAGGAAGGGACTGGGAAGATGGGACGGACAGACCCCGGAAACTCAAGTTCAAAGTCAACGTCGCCCCGGGTCAGTCAGTCTCAGTGGCAGAGAAACAGAAGTCTGCGTCTAAGGCGAAACATCCCGCGACCACCTCAAAGCCCTCGGCCTCCTGGGGCCCTGATGGAGGGACATCGGGACAAATGCAGAACAGGAAGATGCGACGCCACCGTGTCACGGGGAGCCAGGCGTCCTTCCCTGGCCGGGTGCCCACTGTCCCGCGCTCGGCGTCACGGCGTGGGAGGAGACTCACCCGGGGGAGCGGCGCGCGGGGAGCTCCGGTGGGACGAAGGAGACAAGGCTGCAGGGACGGTGGCGGTCACAGCGGCGAGGCCGGCGTCCCGGCAGTGCTCTGGGGAGGGGCTGGGCTCCTACTTAGCATTCCAATGGGCCCTTAGCAAACCCTAACCTGCAGCAGTTCCCAGCCTTTGTGATTTTTATAGCTTGCTAATTTCTCAGAATAGATCATTTGTTCCAGAACTTCCAAATTCCACTTTATAAGTTTATCATATTTCCTGTAAACTAGTGTAACACTATGGAAATCATTATGGAGATTCCACCAAAGAATAAAACCAGAAATTCCACCGGAGCCAGCTATTCCCCTTCTAGGTATCTTTCCGAGAGTTAAAGATGTCACACCACAGTGATCCAGGCATACCCATGTTTATAGCAAAGCAACTCCTAATGGCTACATCATGGAAGAGACCCATGAGTCCATCGACAGATGAATGGGTAAAGAAAATGTGGTATACACACAAAGGAACACTACTGTGCCATAAAGAAGGATAAACCTGAGTCATTTGTAGCAAAAGGGGTGCACCTTAGGACCATAATGCTAAGAGAAATAAATCAGACACACGAGCTTAAATATCCATAACTTCTCTTATATGAGAAACCAAGAATATAAATAATTTAAAGAAAAAAAAAAAAAGACAGACAATAGGAAACAGGGCGACAGATCTTTTGCAAATGGGAAGGTGACCAGGAGATGGAGGAAGGGGGTAGGAAGGGGATGAGAAAGAATGAAGCTGTGTGTGTGTAGCAGCTCCCCACCAGGAATGCGATCATTATGTATTGCAAATATGTCAGAAAAAGGTAAAAAAAGAAAACGTTGTCACAATCTGTATGATTGTTACTTTATTTCATTTATTTATTCACTCATTCATTCATTCATTCATTCATTCAATTTTGCAGAGCTACCTTGGGCTGAGGGACCCACGCGGCCAGCCCACAGCGATACCAGGACATGAGCTTTCGCTGCGAGGTGACGCTGTGACAGAAACGCCCTGTGTCCTCGCGTCCCTCCCCTCCCGCGTGGTTCTCACACGGCCACCCTCGCTGTCCCTGAGGCCCACTCACTACCCACAGCAGGGACCACAGAGGTGCAGAGACGCCGCGACAGGAGGGAACCTACGATTCCACTTCTGGACACATCCTGAGTTCTCGTTTAATAACTAATTGTTTCCTTTCTTTTTTGAGTCAGGGTCTTACTATGTAGCCCAGACTGGCCTTGAATTTGCTGTGATCCTGATCCTCCTGCCTCAGCCTTCCCAGTGTTGAGATTATAGGCATGCCCCACCACACCCTGTGGGAAATTTGTTTCTGCCCCAAAACTCACCCTGCTAGGCACTGACTGTTCTGTCTTCTGGATTGGCCACTAATCCTCTGTGCACCTCCTCATCGAGTTGCCATTTCCTAACGGGACTGGCAGAGCACTGCTCCTTCGTGGAGTTCTGCTTAGTTGCTGCTGATCAGGTGTCTTACTGTTTAGAATCGTTTGGTGTGGGCAACAACCCGGGACCTGCAAATAAATTTTAGGATTCAATTTTTTTTTTTTATGGGTACTGGGTGTAGAACTGAGGACCTTGCGCTTGCGAGCAGGCGCTTGTGCCACTGAGCAATATCACCGGCCCTTTTTTCGTATGTGGGTACCGGTAGTCGAATTCAGGACCTTGCGCTTGCCAGGCAGGCGCTTATGCCGCTGAGCCATCTCACAGGCCCTAAATTTTTTTTTTTTTTTTTTTGTGGGTACCGGGGGGACGACCTCAGGACCTCGCGCGCCAACAGGCACCCGTGCCGCTGAGCGATATCACCGGCCCCTTTTTCGTATGTGGGTTCCGGGAGTCGAACTCGGGCCTTCGCGCTTGCAAGGCAGGCGCTTACGCTGCTGAGCCATCTCACTGGCCTAAATTTTTTTTTTTAATAAGCCACACATAACGACAGTCATCAATACCTGGAGAAATTTACTTTACTGGAGTAACCCTAATTCCTGAAATATTCTAAGAGAGGCAACCATTTAAGTCTCCCTAGAACATTCACGTACGCATATTTCATCTAAATTACATGTGTGTATAATAGTATGTAATTTCCATTTTGAAAAATTTATAAAATTTGAGAAAGGAATTGAACAAATTGCTTTTGCATGGCATAGAAACACAACACTTCCTGAAAGTTCTGAAGGATATGCTTCTTTTTTCTATTTTCCCTTTTTTTTTTTTTGACAGACTCTCTCTATGTAGCTTAGGCTGGCCTCAAAATGACAGTGATCCTCCTGCCTCAGCCTCCTGAGTGCTAGAATTACAGGTATGTGCCACCATGCCCAGCATGAAGGATAAATTTTAAGATAAGTTTTGTCTTTATTTTATTTGATTTTTTGCAGTGCTGGGAAAAAATGGAACTGAGGGTTTTGTGTATGCCCGGCGATGCTCTGCCTGGAGACACACTCTGGCCCTGGTTGTCTTTTCTGTTGTTTGCTTTTCTGTTAAGAACTATACACTTGGGCTAGACGGGTAGGCATGGGAGAAGCCCTAAGTTCCATCCCACCACCCCCAAAACAAAGAGTCTGCAGAAGTCTTTGGGAAGATTCCCGTCTAAAATGTAATCTTCCTGCCTCAGCCTCCCAAAATGCTGGGATTATAGACATGTGCTATGGTGCCCAGCTGTATTTCCTTTTCTTCTTTTTTTTCTGGCTTTGTTTTGTTCACAGTCCTGAGGGTTGAACCCAGGGCCTTCACACTGAGCTATAGCCCCAGCCCTTTCTTACTTTTAGGTTTTGAGATAGGCTCTCACTAAATCACCAAATTACCCAAACTGGGCTTGAATTTGCAGTCCTCCTGTCTCGGCCTCCCAGATGCAGGGATTATCGGTGTTTTTCCTTCTACTCTTAATGTCTCCCTCCCGCTTTCCTTCCTTTCTCCCTCTCCTTTTTTTTTTTTTTTTTTTTTTTTTTTTTTTTTTGTGGGTACCGGGGGGACGACCTCAGGATCTCGCACGCCAACAGGCACCCGTGCCGCTGAGCGATATCACCGGCCCCTTTTTTCGTATGTGGGATCCGGGAGTCGAACTTGGGCCTTCGCGCTTGCAAGGCAGGCGCTTAAGCCGCTGAGCCGTCTCACCGGCCCTCTCCCTCTCCTTTTTTGAAAGAAGGTGGCTTAGCAGCAGTCCTGTCTGTGAAGGGCTGTCACTAACTTTTAGTTCACACAACGCCTCGGCCCCAGTACCCCGCCCTGAGAGGCTCGCTGCTAACCAGGGGTCGTTCCCTCCGCGGAGCAGTGTGAGACCGGGAAGAACCAGGCCAGGGTGGGGGACGCACAGGTGTCTTCTGTGTGAGAAGGACGAGTCCAGAAGCCGCTCCCTCGGGAGCCTCCGTGGACTCAGAAGGCCAAGCAGGAAGTGCCATTGTTGGAGGCAGAAACATCAAAGCTCTGTGGGAACCGCACCTTGAACTCCCCATGACAGCATCTGCGCACGCAGGCGCTCTGGGCGCGGCCACCCGGCTTCCTGCCTTTTCTTCAAAGTGATAACGTTTGCTTTTGTTTCAGAATAAGCTTAGAGGAAAGGTACTTGGCCGGGTTAGAAGAAAACAGCATTCAGTTTCTTTTAGTTTTTTATGATCATCTGTGATCATTTGTCATATGGGGCTAAAATATAACCAGTACTGATGAAATGCTACTTTATATTTAGAGAAAACCTTCAGTACCCTTTCCCAAAACAATTTTTAAGTCTCTCTTTCTGAGGAAGTTTTGTCCCTGCCAAATGTGGCTGTATATACTTTCCTGAGGCGATCTTCTCACCCCAGTACTGAAGGTGAACCTCTTAGGCGCTACGGGGTTTGAAACCGGTGAAGCAGAATCCCATTTCCTCTGTTCTTGGCGTACAAATACGAATAAATCATTCTTACATCAACCACTGCCTTGAAATAATATTTTAAGCAAAGAAAAAACGTCATAAATCTAAACAAAGAAGGGAAAGTCGAGAAAGAAATCATACCTAAATGGGTATTTTGGTCTTGAAAGTTTCTTTTTCAACCTTTTAAGTTTTCTCGTGGCTCACGTCTGATGGGAGAGAAATACTCTAGAATGAGACTAATAACTCAAAATGCATACAGAAACAAGAACTTTTTCTCTTAGTGCAATAAGAACATTCCAAACGAGTCTATGCCAACACATGGAGAACAGTTTCAGCCTAAATACTCAATTAGTAGCTAACTTTACCAGTAAAAAGTCATTATATTGCAAATAGAGCTTAATGCGGCAACAAAGTGAAACCCAAGACCTCACAGAATAGACTGGAAAGAAAACCCCTCTCTCTCTACACCGACATCCACTCGACCACACAACCAAGGGCGTTTTGTAAATGGATCTTGCTTTGTGGTCTTGGGTATCTTTGGGTTTGTGTACATAATGAGTTTTGGATGCAATTTGTGAAAAAAAAGAAGTTTTCTGATAACATAGATTATGGTCTGAACAGCTTTAGTTAAAATAAGCCCTTGGCAGGACTATTGAATTAGTCTAAGAACAGGTAAGATTGCATTGAGTCCCCTGATACAGGAATCAGCTAGAACCTTTTTTTTGTTTTCCCTACCATAAAAATGTAGAAGAAGCTGAGAGTGGTGGCACACGTCTGAACTCCCAGCGCTCGGGAGGCTGAGGCAGGAGGATGGTGAGTTCGAGGCCAGCCTGGGCTCCACAGTGAGTTCAAGTCCTGGGCTGTGAGGCCTGTCTCAAACACCAGAAAACAAACAAGCAAACAAACAGGAGAAGAAGTAAAGTTCTGAAGAGGTTCAGAAGGAAACACATGTGTGTTATTATACAAAATCTGCTTGAAATCACATTTTCTGCTTTGGAAACCAAGAGAATCAGCAAGAATACAGCAGAGTAGGGAGGGAAAGACTGTCCGAGGCCACACATCCCAGCTGGACGTGATCGCAGGGCATGTAGTGTAGTGTCCACCTTCCTCTCTCCAAAACCATGGTGTTTCTGCACATTTTTGTCTTACAAGATGTGTTGGAAATTTACTGGGTTTTATTTACGCTTCGAAATTTTGCAGTAGAAGCGAAAATTGAAAGGGAGGAAGTACTTGACTGCAGGATCAAAGTTGTATTAAAAATCCGTGGGATTCTTTTTGTTTTGCTTTGTTTTTTTAGTCAGGGTCTTGTTGTATAGCCCAGGCTGGCTTTGAACTCAATATGTAGGCCAGGCTGGTCTCCAATCCACTGAGATCCTCCTGCCTCAGCCTACCGAGTACAGAGATTACAGGCGTGTGCCACCGTGTTATTCTTAGAGGAAGAATTTAGAAAGATAAAAATTACATTTTAAAAGTATTTTACAGTTCATAAAGCCCTTTTATAAAAAATGATTTCATTTGCAGGTACAGAGAGGCAGCTCTGAAGTTCCGGTCTGAGCTCACAGCAGGACAACCGATGCCCATGCTCCAGGCCTCGGCCTAGACTGCATCCTCCTCCTCCTCCTCTCCTCCTCGTCCTCCTCCTCTCCTCCTCCTCCCCTCCAACAGCCGCTGACATTTGTGAGTGGAGGCTGAGCCACGGCAAAAACTGGAAGCTTTTTGAGGACACGTCTAGCAAACTATTTATCTTTGCATCTGAATCCAAAGGAAGTGTTCAATGCTTGTTGAGTGGGTGAACGGAATAAAAACAAAAAGATTGAAATAGAAGAGCCACTTTTGAGATATTAAGCAGTAAAGAAAATAGCAAGTTGATGTTATAGTATTTTTGTTTTGGTTTTGGTGTCAGGGACTGATCCCAGGGCAAACTATAGCTCTGGTTTCAATAGTCTCCTGTGTGGAAAGTGGCTCGGAGCGCCACGTACGGAGTCAGACGCTATCCGCTCCCCCGTGCCTCTGCCCGTCCACGCATCGTTTACCTGCGTGTCTATTTGTTGTCTACAGCATTGGCCTCATCCAAAGGATGCATCGTATCATCCACTGTTATTTGCAGTTTCTCAGACCCTAAGTCGATTATAACTTAGGTAGACTTGTCCTACATAGGTGTTAAAATTCATTCTCTGGGATTATAAGGTTCACTGCGACACGACAGATAAAAATGGTCACAGTCACCTGTCATATCTGGAAGAATCCGAGACGGTGGCTACTAAATCATTGTATTTATATCAGTTTTCCTTGTGTGTGGCTGTTGCATCGCCTTTACAGATCTAAAAGTTTTATTAAAGCCTCAGTTGACCACGTCTGTGCTATTCCACCCGCGTGGCTCATCTATGACTAGATTTCAACCGACCACGCTTCCATGAAGCACGTTTTCTCGCGTGTTTTTCCTACCTGCCTTCTTAGGGAGCGATCCTGGATGCACTGTGCTTTGTTTTATTTTCAGAGCCTTGGAGGGTGACTCAGTGACTCGGTAAAGTGTACAGCTTGGGAAAGGCAGGGGTCCAGTGCCCAGCAGCACACACACACATGCACGCCATGCACGCACACACACACACACACATGCACACATGCACATGCCATACACACACATGCACACGAAGGTGTTTTACCTCTGCAAAGTCTCTATCAGTAAACATTTATGCATGACGTGGAGGAAAATCGAGAAGAGAACTAATTCGTTATCGATTTAAGACTGCTACAGAAGGGGTTCGTTTACTAAAAGACGCACCAAGGAAAAAGAGGATCGAAGAAGGTACAGACTTCACAAAGCCAAACCCACAAAATAATAAAGCTGAGCTGGTCAGGGTCACGGTCACTTCGGCACTAGTTTTGGTGGCGCTGGCGGGGCCGCCCCCGGCCCCAGCCTCAGACTGAGATCCCAAAAGCCACACAGGAGGGGAAGATGTGACAGCAGCCCGGCTGTCGCTGCGGGAACAACGTGCATCTGGGGATGGTAACCAGCATGCAGCGACACCCGCAGAGGTGACTGAGCAGGGAGCCACGGCTCCTGGCTTCTCTATTCGAGGGGGACAGAAGCTGCCTCAACCCAGACACGGAGCCCGAGGTGTCACTGCTCCGGCCCGTGTGGGGACACATGTGACACCTACCTCCTGATCCTGTCGCCGGCCGTGCAGGACCGCAGGGTCCTCCTCTGGGTCCCAGTCCCCTGTGCTGCGGGCTGGAGGTGGAGCCCTTCTCACACATGGGTCCCAGGGAATTAAAACAAAACCAAACAAAAACAGGACTTCAAAAAGGCGGCCAAGGTGACTCTCGAGACAGTCGGTGCCAGCTTCAGACAAACAACAGCAGCCGCAGAATAAACTAACTGCTGGCAGTTCAAAGAGCCAGCTGAGGCGGGGGAAGTCATCCTGGCTTTTCCGGGCCAGGGACGAGACGGACTGACCTCGGTCCCTTACCCCAGGGTCTCCCTCCTGCCCGCCGGGGACGTTGCCTCGCTGACCTCCCTCATCCTCAACAGACAGCATAGATTTTTTTCCCTACGGGAAAGAACAACTGTCACCTGTGGGTCACTCAACACTGAGCCCCAGGGTCCCTTTTTGTTAATTTTTCACAACTCGGGGAATCTGCTAGGGACCGCGTGGCAGCGCCGTGTGAGCCTCGTCGCCACCTCAGCTGCCTTCGCCTTCGAAAAGTGACAAGGAAAGGGAAACCCTTATCGACATCCCCAGCTGTGCATCGGTTTGCTTGTTTTCTTTCCACGTTGCCCGCGTGCTGCGACCGGCACGATGCGGGGAAGTCGCGAAGCTGTGGTTTCTGCAGATCAAAGCCCCGAGAACCCAGGAGGTCTGCGGAGCTGCTCCGCGCCTTCCTGACAGGACCTTGTTTCTCCGAGGCATCAGTTGTCTCCTCAGTCTTAACCACCATTGGTACTTTTTGTATATATATATTCGAGACAGAGACTTGCTGTGTAGCCCGGGCTGGCCTTGAACTTGCTTAGATCCTCCTGCCTCAGCCTCCTGGGTGCTGGGATTACAAGCGAACTCTACTGTGTAATACCAACTTTCTTTTAAAAATATTTGGGGTTAGTGCAGGCAACGAGCTCGCCTTTTTTTTTTCCTTAATTTTTTTGAAACGGGGTTTCACTATGCAGTTCAGGCTGGCCTCAAACTCACAGCAATGCTCCTGCCTCAGCCTCCTGAGTGCTGGGATGACAGGTGTGCACCACCACGCCTGGCCAGGCAAAGAGCTCTTGAGTGTTAGAATCAACAAGGAACCTTCAGAGTAATTCCCACAGCATGGGAAAACTCGATGCTATCAGATACCCAGTCCTTTCCCCGGGCCCGGAGGTGAGGAAACCCCATTTCCTACAGAGGTCACACGGAAGACAGGCCCTGAGTCTAAGGCTATGCAGTCACAGAGCCACAGCGTGTGAGGGTGAGAGGAAGAGCGTGTCTCCTGCTGGCCCTCGGGGTCCTCCCCACCCCAGCAGAGCTCCTTGGAGAGCAGGGCTGAGAAAAAAAGGAAGTTTTATCTTGAAAAATTCTACCGATAAAGACATCCTGCCACAGCGACCCATGCACACCCAAGTTTATAGCACACACCAGGTAACAGCCACGTCTTGGAAGCAGCCAGTGTCCATCATTGGAAGAATGGCTGGGTGTGGCGCCTGTAATCGCAGCACTCAGGGGGCTGAGGCAGGAGGATCATGGTAAGCTGGAGCCCAACCTGGACTACATAAGGAGACTCTGACTTAAAACAAACAAATAAGCAAACACAGGCGAATGGATAAAGACAATGTGGTATTTCTACAAATGGAGTACTACTCAGCTACAAAGGAGAAAAAAATCAAGTCACTTGTAGGCAAACAGAGACCATAATGTTAAGTGAAATAAATCAAACACACAAGCTTGAATACCAAATGCATGATTTCTCTTATATGAGAAATTTAGAGCATAAATAAATTAAAGAGCATGGTAAAAGATAGCTAATGGGAAACAGGGAGAGGGATCTTTTGCCAAAGGGAAGGAGACCAGGGGATGGAGGGAAGGCGGGGAGAAGAGGGGACGAAAAAGTGTTACCCTGTGCTCTGTACCCGCGCCGACTGCCCAATGCGAGCACAAGTGTTAGGTACTGCAAGCGCGTATTAATAAAAATAAAAATTAAAACATAACTCCTCCCATAGCAGTCAGTCTTTAAACCCCTGAGGAAGGAAAAGTCCACAAAAAGGCTTGAAATGTAGCTGTGCTTTGATGCTGCTTGGTCCTGGAGAGGAGCGAGCGGAACAAACGCGCTCCTAGGTTTGTAGAGTTGTGATCAAAGCTGGCTTTCTTCTGTCACGTTTGTCCTCCAAGGATGGCTTTGGTCTTCTCTAAAGTAAATGTCAAGAGAGCCTAAGGCAAAAGCGGCGATTAAAGCAGAAGTCCACGATCCATCCTGTGCTCTGATTTCCAATCGTGCTGGCAGTGTTTCTCTTCTCTTTAAATTTGGTGCCATTTTATTCCTATCATTTTCACTTCTGTGATTTTTCTAAAGGTCTGTGCCTTTCTGCCTCCTCCTCCTTCTGCTCCTCTTCTTGTTTTTTTGAGACAAGGTCTGTCTGTGTAATTCAGGCTGGACTTGAACTTACTGTGGTGGCCTCAAACTTGCAGAGATCCTCCTGCCTCAGCCTCCCAGAGTACCGGGGTCACAGGTGTGCGCCACCAGGTCTGGCTATAACTTGCCCATCTGGACTCTGAGACATGTGGGCCATAAATTCCTCGAATTGCTTCAACCATTTGATTAGATTTGCCGGTCACCGAAGCCTTACATTTGAGTGAGCGCGTGCTTTTCTAGATCTTAGGAGACGGAGCAGTCCCTAGAATTTCAGCAGTCCCTAAGCAGAGCAGTGCTTAGCACTGTCTTCTCCACTGTGTTTTGGGTTTGGGTTTGGGTTTGGGTTTGGGTAGTACCTAGAAGAAGGCCTGGGACAAATTTATTAACCTTCCTCCTTCCTCCTCCCTCCCTCCTCTCTCTCTCTCTCTCCCTCTCTCTCCTCTCTGTCCCTCCCTTCCTCCCTCCCTCCCTTCTTTCCTTTTTTCTGCAGTACTGGGAATGGAATCCAGGGTTTTCACTGATCTACATCCCCAACCCTTTTAACATGTTTTTACTTTGAGACAGGGTCTTGCTAAGTCTCCTAGCTGCACAGGCTGGGCTCCAACTCATGGTCCTCCTGCCTCAGCCTTCCAGAGTGCTGGGATTATAGCGTGTGCCACCATGCCCTGCTTTATCAGTACTTATTAAATGGTAAATCCTCTCCTCTCTAACTCTCCCAATAACGTGTCTACCTAAAACCTTTGGAAGTAGCAGATTTTAAGAGAGTCTGTCCTCCAGATTGTGTGTAAACTTGGCGAAGCTGAGAGACTATATTAGTGAGGCAAAAGTGAGCAAGGAAGAACCCAGTCAACTTGATAGAAGTTGGGAAAGATCAGGTGCTAGTGCCAGGCAAATAGACGGCTTTCATGTCTTCTCCAGACAGCCTTATTCCTGCACGATAAGAACTTGTACTCTGCGTTTGAAATGCAAGCAGGTAGGAAACAGGATCACACATTCCCACAGTCAAAATCAAGGGGTGTATCTGGCATGCTGGTTCATTACCTACCTTACCTTGCTTCACCCTGATTACCTGGCTTGGTGGGTACAATAAGTCCATAATGTGGATAGAGAAACTGAAGAGGAGAGATTAATTAAGTTGCTCATTTGTCTTAGTTATTTTCTTATTGCTGAGACACAACACCTGACATCCACAACTCTAAGGAGGAGAGGTTTATTTTGGCTCACAGTTTGTAGAGTTTTCAGTCTGTACTCAGCTGACTCCGAGGCAGGGCAGCATGGTGAGGAGCATCGCAAAGGAGAAACAGTCCATAGCATGGCCCCAGGAAGCAGTGAGAGGGATCAAGGGAGGAGGAGGGAGATGACCCCTCCAGGCCACGCTCCCAGCGACCTCCTCCCACAAGGGTTCACCTTCCAACAGCACATTTCTCTGTAAACTCATCAGGGGACTCCACTGATGAGTAACACACCCCCATGAACAAATCGCCTCCAAAAGCCCCATCTATAAGCACATGAGGCTTTGGGGGACCTCTAGGTATAAACCTTGACACCAGGTTAGTAAGTGGCAGACTTGAGATTGGAATGAAAAGATCCACTGCTCATGATAATTTAAACACGGGATTAATTTGTGACCTCTCTGGCCTTGCTAGGAACAATGTCAAGGCACACATAGACTATTTCTGTAGAAATCCTAAGCATCTCTAACAGAACTTCCACCACGGATGCTGACTGGTGACAGGAAGTGGTCAATAATTATATTTCACTGTCCAGTGGTTTGTCTTTTTCATGTCGGGCTCTATGCTTATATTGTTTTGTCCCCCAAAAGTGACATATCTGGGGAAAAGTCAAATCAAAATTTGTATCTGATAACACAGCAGGTCTATAGTCGGTGATTTGGGGGTGACAGAGCAAGACGTGGGACAGGCGCAAAACTTCCCGAGTATGGGCAGGCGCTAGGGAACCGGTACAAGGTGGTTTCCCGTGACAAATACGCTACGTACAAACAGGCGAGGAACTGACAGCGACACTGGAGAGGCTTGGAGAGCCGCCACCAGCGTCCGGCGACTCCCTATGCAGTCCAGGCTGGCCTTGAGCTTGCTATGTAGCCCAGGCTTGTCTCGAACTCGCAGCAACCCTCTTGCCTCAGCCTCCCGAGTGCTGGGATTTCAGGCGTGCACCACCATGCCCGGCTATAATTAATAATTTTAGTTTGAGCATTTACATTTAAAGTAATATTCAGAGTTTAGCGTGGTGGCACACACCTATAATCCCAGCACTCAGGAGGTTGAAGCAGGAGGATCGCCATAAGTTTGAGGGCAGCCTGGGCTACCTAGTGAGACCATCTAAAAAAATACATATTACTCTGCCAACAAAATATAAGAAGTTGATATGTGTTGCTTTTATTTTTGTGAAAACCTTTTTTCTATTTGCAGATCAGCATATATATTTGTGAAAATCTACTTATCAAGGCCTTGGGGATGTAGGTGCCTAGCAGAGCCAGCCCACAATGTGCGAGGCCTTGGGTTCTTCCTCGACACAACTTTTAAAAAAGTGATAAAATATACAACAATAGAGGAAACTTGCACTTCAGTGTGTTACAGTAAATACATCATGCAAACACTATTTCCAGTGTCTCATTTTAAAGGAATTTAAAACCAGCTGCTAAGACGAGTCAGCGTGGGGGAGCCGTGCTGGACACACACCACGCAGGGCACAATTACGGTTACCCACAGCACAGTAAACAGGTCTTTATCGTTCACTGCATCTCCTCTTGGATTCTTGCTCAACACCCCAGAGTCAGGGAGGAAAAACCAGCCACAGACTATTTCTCACTTGACCAAGGTTCAAACTAAAACAACACCCTTGGGCGGGAGTTGAAGGCAGCACTTGAGTGTGTTATTTCAAACCTCCTAGGGACATCTCTCGAGAGATGTGCGAAACCACTGTGATGTCACCAAGAAAGCACCAGGCATCACGGAAGTGGATGCTGCTCTCCTGCTTCAGGAAAGATGCGAGGTGTTTGCCACCAGGATCAGAACTGAGTTTGCTTTTTGTGCTTCCTAATTGTTTTGTGGCTCTGGGGACTGCATCTCAGGCCCCAAGCATGCTGGGCTGAGCTCTGCTATTGAGCTCCACCTCCAGCCTCTGTGCTTTGAAAATAGACAGACAACACTTGGGAGGCTGAGGCAGGATGATTGCCGTAAATTCAAGGCAGCCTGGGCTACATAGTGAGAGACACCACACCACCACTACCAACAACAAAAACAACAACAACAACAGAAAATAGACATAAATGTTTCACATGACGTTGATGTTCTTCATATCCCTGTCAGAGGAGAACAAAGTGTTGTTACCTTCAGAACTGAACAGCAATCTTTCTCTGCATGTGGACCCTGCTAGTTTTCCATCGCTACAGCAAAATACTCGAGACGATGGACTTACAAAGAGAAAAGATTCATTCTGGCTCATGTTGCGGAGGTTCTGGTCTGGGATCAGTGAGTTTTGTCACTTTTGGACTCCGGGTGGGGGTTCTAGTCCTTCCATACTGAAAGCAAAGGAGAAGGAAGAGGAAGAGCTCAGGGTCCCCCCAGCCCCTGGGAAGGCCACCTCTGGTGACTTCCGGATCCTCTGCTGCACCCGGCTCTCCAAGGCATCACCCCTGGGGACCACGCCATTAGCACAGTGGGGACATCTGAGATCCAAACTGCAGTGCGGTCCCCAGGTCACAGGTAGTGGGCAAGGGCATCAGAATGAGCTGGGACCTGGTGTGGACCTGCTGGTGTCCCAGTGCAGCCAGAGATTGGTGTCCCAGTGGCCCCCAAGGCCAGGAAGCCACCTGGAGCCAGGATGCTGCAGTGTGGGACCGACTCTGCAACACCTGCCTTGCATGGCTCAGATGCTGGCCCTGTACTGGGGGAACATCTGCTTCCGGATGCACCATTTCTGATAGTGGGGGCCGTTGGTGACCCCTGTGTGACACCTGTACTTTTGAACCTCTTGCCCTTATTGGCCAAAATTTTTAAACCTTGGGGAGTTGGTGCATGTGCATAGCACATCTCCATTCTTTCTTGTCCCTTTCTCCCCACCTCCCCTCCTGCTTGACAAGGTGGTTCCCTCTGCAGGGCCACCGCTGTCTCCCTCTGGTCCCTCTCAGTGGCCTGAGGCAGGTGGCGCCTTTCGCCATGGCTCGCGGGGGTGCTGAATGCCGTGCGTCACCCCAGGTCCAAGACCCGGCACAGCGCCCAGATCGGGCTCAGGGGCCTGGACGCCCTTCTGTGTGTGGAGGGCTCTGCAGTGGTGCGTGAGCTTTTCATCAGTTCTAAAGCCCTGGTCCCAGAGTTCGATGCTGGGCTGGGCTCTATAGCGAGACCCCATCTCAGAAAATAAAAAATAAAAGAATAGAGCCCTGGTTCACTGCAAGAGCAACCGAAAAGCCTTTACACACAGGTAGGTCTGTACTCTGGGCAGGCTCCCAGAAACGGGACGTGGAGGGAAACCACGGGCCTTGTGATGGTGCTCGGGTGGCGAGCAGCTCGCGGGTGACAGCTCCTCTGTGCTTCCACACGGCCGAGCCAGGCATTTGGAGGCCTTCGAGGCAAGAGTGGGCTGTCACTAGCTTTTCTTGGTATACAGATTGCCCGAGATAGCTACTGTCTGACACTGCACGACGTCTCAGGATTTAGGAGTTAGGTATGTGGGACGAATTTTGGATTTTCTGAATTTCAGACACAGCATCATCTCTGCGATGGTCAATAGTGACATCACTTTCATTGGACTGAGAGCGGCCTGGGAGATCGGTGAAGCACCCTCCGGGTGTGTCCGGGGTGTGTCGGGGTCCCACCCTGACTGTGGGCGTCAGCCCCTGGGCTCGCAGCCTGGATGGAGCAGGAGGAGGCGGAGGAAGTGGGCGCAGGTTCTGAAAAGCTCCCTTCTGCTTGCGCACGCTCATCTTTTGCTGCAGTCGCCTGTGGACGGCGGATTGCAGCTTCTGCAGCCTTCCCGTGAGGACTCACAGCGGCGACGCTGCAGGGAGCCGTGGGCGTCAGGGTCCGGCTGGCGCTGCACCCTCCGTTCCTCTTGTTCTTGGTCTCCCAGCTCCTTGGGCTGAGCAGAGGCCGAATCCTCCGGCCCTGCAGGGTGCAGGAGGCGTCGTGGGCTCTCCGCCTCTGAGCCTGTGAGCTCCCTAATGGGTCCCCTTGCACAGTCACACACACATGCATACGGAGATCGAAATGTATAGTGAATGTTTAAGTTAAGAAAGACTTCCTACAGGCCAGACCTGCTCCCGTAAAGTGGGTCGTTACCCTTCTGTGGGAGGACGACGCTTTCCCCATAAACCAGGGCCAAAACGGAGACAAAACATCCTATAGCTTTGCAAATTCTACAGAGTTCCACCACCAAAAACACATAAACATTCGCAGCTCCAAACTGTAATACTCTTCTCCCTTGAGGGCCTGTGCTCTATTTGACCACGTACTTTAATTTCTGCCTAATAAACCTCTTTACGCCTCTTAAACGTGTATTACAATAAAAGACACTTTGCCACGAATCTCCCTCACCCCCCCACTTTGAACACACTCGTCCCATCACTCTTGCCACTTTCTGCAGCAGCTCTGAAAATCCGCTTTCACGAGTGTGACCAGAAATACAGTGAATGCTGCTGCCGAGCGCCACCCGACAGATAGGCAGGCTCGTAAAAACGTGTCGCTGTGTCTTCATCCACCTTATTCACCAGATCTGGCACTGCATGACTACTGGCTCTTCCCCAAAGTCAAAATGACATGAAAGGGAGACGTTTTGAATGGATTCAGGACGTAGAGGCAGCCATGACAGCACTATTAGGACACTCATAAAAGAGAAGTTACAGAACCACTTCAGAAAGTGAGAACAATGGGATAAGTGTGTTCAAAGTATCGGAGGTACTTTGAGGGAACTAATTGTCTTTTACTGTAATAAATTTAAAAAAATTTTATTCATTCACCATATATTTTGATCACACCCTAAGTAATACAGATTTTGGTACTATGAGTGCTTCTAGAGAAACAGAACTGTTTTCTTTCTTTTTTCTTTTTTTTGTTGTTTTTGTTTTGTTTTGTTTTCTGAGAGAGGGTCTCACTACATAGTTTATGCTGATCTTGAACTCACTATGTATCCCAGGCTGACTGTGAACTTGTGGCGATCCTCCTGCCTCAGCCTTGGGAGTGCTGAGATTACAGGTGTGCGCCGCCACGCCTGGCTCAGAAACTGAATTGTATGGATGAATTTCTCTGGTCAGGTTAGTGTTTCCTGGAGTTGGCTCTCATTTGACAAGACCGAGGGTTGCCATGGTCTCTCCTGATAGTGTAGAGAGCACTGACGTCCGTGATGTGAAAGGAACACACGACACAGACCCATTCGATTTTCCTAATCCAACACTCATAAGATGCAAAGCATTTGGTGGCTTCTGAACCATCCCCTGAGCATTTTGGGAGGACTAAGAAATATAATGGTGTTGGCAGGTTGCTCTTAGCATCTCTGGACAAACTGAAAAAGGAGAAGAATGAGCTCGAAGATTCAATCTCCTGGCTCCAGACACAGACACAACGTGAAGACTTCCAAGTGCGTCCTGAAGGAGAATCTGCCGCCCTAGAGCTGTAGGGTTGAAGCTACTGAACATTAAACCCAAGCCCTCACCATGTGGTGGTCTGAATTGCAGCCCAAGTTCAAGTCTCAGCCTCGAAGGGCAGCTGTGGTTAAAATGGGGTTCCTGTTGGAAAGGAATGGGTGTGGTGCCACTCACCATGACCCCCAGCTCCCCATCAGCAAAACCCTTGCTCTCTGTTCCTGTGATCTTAATCTCTGCTGGCCTAGAAGTCTGCGCTCCAGAGGGAAGAAGGCTTTTGCCAGGAGGCACGACAATGACTCCACTGAATTGGAAGCTAGGACTCCCCTTGGCTACTTTGGGCTCCTCGTGCCTCTGAGTCAAAAGGCCCAGGGGGATGCAGCATTGAAGGGGATGATTAATCCAGACTGTCAAGGGGAAATCGGGCTTGGACTCCACAATGGAGGGAAGGAAGCATATGTTTCAGGTGCAGGAGGTCCCTTAGGGCACCTCCTAGAATCATTGTGCCCTGTTATTAAGGTCAGTGGGAAACTGCAACAACCCAACCCAGGCAGGATGACAAATGGCCCAGACCCTTCTGGAATGAAGGATGGGTCACCCCACCAGGGAAAGAACCAAGACCTGCTGAGGTGCTTGCTGAAGGCAGTAGAAGAAGGTAGTCAAAAATACCAGCTACAAGTGCATGACAAATTACAGAAAGGAGGATTATAACTACTATTTCTTTCTTATTTTGCTAATATGCTTGTGCATATATACGTCTTTCTTTGTATTCCTGTACCATGTAACATAACATTCACTTAATATCAATTCTTAAGTATTGTTAAATCTATTTTATAATTTATGTAATATCAGGAGAAGAATAAACTTCACCCCCTCAAAATTTTGCCTCTAGCCAGTGAGACAGCTCAGCGTCATAAGCGCCTGCCTGGCAAGCGCGAGGTCCTGAGTTCGACTCCCAGTACCCACATTAAAAAAAAAAAAAAAAGTTTGGATAAATTATTTGGGGCCGGTGAGATGGCTCAGCAGCTTAAGCGCCTGCCTTGCAAGCGCGAGGGCCCGAGTTCGACTCCCGGAACCCACATACGAAAAAGGGGCCGGTGATATCGCTCAGTGGCACGGGCTCCTGCTGGCGCGTGAGGTCCTGAGGTCGACCCCCCAGTACCCACAAAAAAAAAAAAAAATTTTGCCTCTGATTCTGGGGAGGAAATTAGTGTGTTTTTGGTTGTACACAGGGCAGTGGTATAATGTTAGGTGGAATTACGAGCTTGCTATTGTCTTCATTTGGAAATTGAATACAGTTGAAGGAGATGTGTCTGGCTGTCAGGTTGGCAAGGGGTGGACTGTGACTGTTAATCGTGATATGTGAACTGAGTACCTAGCACACTAGTAAAGCACACTTCTGGGTGTGTCTGTGGGCCGAGCAGCACTGGACCCTCCAGCTCTCCGGTATGCAGTCACCACGGACGCCCTGCCTCTGATCCTGTGAACCTGTCTACCAGGCCCCTACTGAATACGATTCCTGCTCCCAATGAGAAGGGAGCCAAGGGTGGTGGCCACACCCATAACCTTGGAGCTTGAGAGGCTGACTCAGAAAGATCACACGTTCAAGGTCATCCTGGGCAACTCAGCAAGACCCTGTCTCACAATAAAAAATAACAAGGGCTGGGGATATAGGTACTCCGTAGTGGAGTTCACCTGGCTTCCATCTTCAGCACTGCAAAAACAAAACAAAACAAAAACAAAAACACCCAACAAAAGCAAGAACAAATCCTGAAGGAGAAAAGTTCAGGTGCACACTTGGTAGCCACCACCACCATTGTTGCCTCAATGTGGCTGAGCACCTGCCTGCCTCTAAGCATTTGTGAGATTTATAGGATGGATGAGAGAGACATGAGATGCCGAAACCTGTCTCAAATTCTTGCACTGAATAATGATGAATTCAAATAATTTTCTTTGAATCACTCATTCTAACACTTTTTGTCTAAAAGACAAACCACTTTTAGGATGTCAGTCAGTACAAACCATATCTAAATCCTGACTTCCAAAGAGAAAGTCCACAGTGATTCGTCTCATGACCATGGGGCTAGAAGACAGTGGTGAGCACAATGTCTCAGATGGAACAAAAATTCCCAGACACCAAGCTACACCCACACAGGCACAGCCTATGCCGTAGGCAGTTTGTGTAGATGAGAGAGAAACACACTGAGAGCCCCCCCTCCCCCGCTCCATCGCTTTCTGAAACAGAACTTATGTCCAGTGGAGAACTGATTAGCCCCTTAGGCGGCTCTGGTCTTGCCACTGATCCACATTTGCCAATTTCATTGAGTTCTTTGTGAGATATGCAGAGGGCTGGAATCGGGATCACGGAAACGCTGTGTGTCTGAGGTAAATTTAATTTTGGAGTGTGTTAACTTGGAAAGACCAGACAGGTTAGAGGGATAACTTATTGTGTATAGAAGAAACAATCTTCTTAGTGAGCCATTTTCTTGCATGATCAATCTCTTTTTTAAAGTTTGGCAAAAAGGATTACAAATATCAAATTTTAAGTGATATGCAGTTAACTTTCCAAACTCTCTCTTTCTCTCATACACACCACATGCACACACAGAGCACATCTTCAATTTTTCAGTCTTTACTGATGATCTCAGAGCAAGCAACATACAGAAGGGTGGAGAAGAGGCCCATGGGCCGTATGTTGCTTCTTTTATGAACTGCCCTAACGTAGTTCATTGGCAAAATCTATAAGCAAATGAAACATTAGGAAACCAGTGAGTCCCAATGGTACATGGGGAGGATTCTAAGAGCACAGCACCAAATTCATCTCCCCCTCTGTTGCCACCGAAATGAGCTGTAATTCTGCGATGAGCTCCATCTCAGTGATGAAACAGGGAGGTGTAATTTCTCTTACTTTAAAAACACTGATAACAGCAAAAAATCCCACTAACACCTCTTGGCCCTGGCTTCTACTTCCCAGTCGTGACAATCCTGTGACCGCTGGAACTGGGGAGGGGCTTGTTCCTTAACTAACCACACTTACTCCTCGGACGACCTCATCCAACACCTCAATTTTATGTACCATTTATATTCGGACAACTCCCAAATTTGTATTTGTTAGGAAGAAGATGAAGGTAGGTGAGCTCTATCATAGAAGACAGGCTTTAATGGGGCTGAAAGCTGAGAGGGCCCGTTTCTCACTACACCAGAATGGTCCGGTCTCTCACAGGCTACCGGGGTGCGGACAACAGCAGCGAGCTGGAGTTGGGTTTGCTCTGTAACCTGCGGGCTGTCGCACCTACGTGTGTTTCTCTGCTAGGGCTCATCATTTCAACAACAGCCCGTCAGTCTTGAGGCTTGAACTAGTGCCCTGGGTGAGATGTCCGAGGTCTAATTCTTCCAGTATCTCCAAGCTGACCTGTCCCCTGCAATGTAGACGCATCGACCCGAGTGCTGCCTGGTGTCCACTGTCAACACGTCCTTAAGTCCCTTGGCTCCTCCCACCCCTCCTCTCTGTGCAGCCCCAGATTTGCCCCTTCTCCGGTTCTCCTGGCCTAAGCAATGGGCAGTCTCACCCTCCCCAAGTCCTAAGCCCTGGTGGCCTCCTTGGTGCTCTGTCACAGCCCACGCACAAGCTGTCTGCCAACGCTGTGGGCTCCACCACGACGTCCCCAGAGCCTGCGGCCTCCTCTCCATCTCCCGCTCAGATGCAGGCTGCCTCCTCGCCGTCCTCCCCGCCTCTGGGCCTTCCTTCTGCCGCCCTCCAAGGCTCCTCAGCTGGCTGGTGTCCCGGCTGACTACAGCACAGCTCCGTGGGGAACACGTCAGCGCTTCCTGCATCCTGTGTCCCTAGGTCTTAAAACGTCCTCCCTTCCTGCTCACCCTCTCCTCCGCGATTCCTTCCCCGGGTGGGCCTGGGCCTTCCGTGCTGGCCAGCTTCCTCCTGGAGCATTGTTTCCTTGCTTCTTTCCAGGGCTCACTCCTGTGGTATTACACTGGGGGGCCCTGAACTTCTTTGGGTCCTTGCCCTGCTTGATTTTTTTCTTAGCACTTTGTACCACGTGACCTGTTCTATGTTCACTGTATGTTTGTTTGGAAACAGGATCTCTCTGTGTAGCCCAGGCTGGTCTCACACTCCTGATCCTCCTGCCTCAGCCTCCCCAGTGCTGGGATTACAGGTGTGGTTCTCATATTTCCTCATTTAGTGTTGGCTGTCGCAGTTGCTGGTGGCCCAAGCAGGCCTGAGCTTGCGAGGTTACAGGAGTGTGCCACCGTGCCTGGCTTCTATTTTCACTTTAAAAAAGTTGCATTTTGGACAGCTTTAATGTATATACCTCCTGGTTCACTGATATTTTTTCTGCAATGCCTAATCTGCCCTTCACTGTCTCTAGTGTTTTTTTTTTTTTTTTTCTTTTTAACCACAGAGAAGTGCAGTCTTCATTTCTACAAGTTCGATTTTTTTTATATCTTCCACATTTTTGCTTAACTTTTTTAATATCTGGAAATGAGTAAAAGCCTTGCTGTAACGTTCCTGTCCGCTCTTCTACCGCCTGCGCAGTTCTGAGTCGGGGTCCAGTTTTGAGTCGGGGTCCACGGTTCATCTCATCCGAGCTCCTGCTCTTCGCCCCCGCTTCTTGGGCACAGTGAACGTTGGGTGCGGGACTCTCACCCTCGGGGCGCTGCGTATCTTTGGATTCCTGGAAACACTCTGGAGCTCCGTCTTGGGCGCAGTTAAAAGACTTGAGGACACTTTCGTTCCCCCGGGTCTCTTCCTAAGCCCTACTTGGTGGCGCTGGCCTGGTGTCGAGTCGGGTCTAGCCATTCCTGCCAGGCCAGTCCCGAGTCTAAGGCGCAGCCTTGCAGATGGAGCCAGCCTGCCTGGCTGCAGAGCAGGCTGCGCCTGGCTTGCGGGGATGTGGACGCTGGCTCTTCGCGGTCCTCTCCACGGATGGTTCTTTCTGCAAACGCCCACCTGCCCGGTGCCCCGCGAGCTCACAGGGCGCCTCCAGCTCCGAGTTCTCCACCGCCGAGCTCTCCCCTCTCGGCCCGCCTGGTCTCCCTGTGCTCCGGCTCCGCGTCCTCCTCGCCACCTCTCCGAGGGGCTCTGCCTGGGTGCCCCCTCTTCGTGCAGCGGCAGGAGCTCCCCGGGCGGTGTCTTGCAGCCACAGGGCTCCGTGACGTGTCCGGCACCTCGCGGGGTCACGGTGGCTTGTCACCTGACGCTCCATGTCTTGGAAACTGTTTGCGGGTCTGATCTGGCCTTTTCCGCCGGATGAACAAGTTCGTCCGCTCTTAGTCTCTCCCTGCCAGAAGCGGAAGTTTTAAAGTAGCGCCTTCCAGGGCAGTGGTCTCAAGGCATGGAATCATTATGTTCTGCAAACATGCCCTGATAAAAATAAAAATGTAAAAATAGCGTGTCATCGGGAACAGAGGCCACGATGCTTGTGATGCTGCCGATAGAGGTGCTTGTGGGTAGGGGCTGTTAAGTCACGACTGGGAACTGGTAGACCATTTGCCTCCGGGAAGCACCCCATAAAGCCAAGCGGGGTTCAGAGCTGGCGACTGACTTCCAGACCTGCCACTTAGAGGCCCCCGGACTTTCCACACATTGCTCAGTCCGGTCTCTGTATTCATAGGGAGACGTAAATATAAATACATGCGAGTATGAACATCTGAGTCACGGTGCTATTGCAAGGAACAGGTTAGATGACAGATGAAAATCACCTGCTACAGTGCCTGGCTCACGGTGGCCCCTCGGCAACACCTGACCCCTCCTTTATTATCCCCTGTTGTTCAACAGATTGGAGCCTGCTCCCACGTGCTTTTATATCCCCGGGGAGAACAGCAAAGGGCCTCATGAGACCTCTCCTCGGGGTTTAGGACATGGCGCTTTCCTTCTCTTTTTTGTTTTTTGCACATCAAACACGCAGTGTATGAAAACGAACGTGTGGCGAACCGTAGCATAAACCTGTGTGACAGGGGACTCCTCTCAGAGAGCTCGGACCCTGGGCGGGCCGGGAGGTGGCGTCACCCTGGCCTGGACAAGATGGCACGAGGTGTGACAGCGTCTCAGGAGCGAGCCCAGCGCGGCTGGGCAGGTGGCTGACAAATGACAGCGCCTCAGCTCCCAGTGTCACATCCCTGCCCAGCTCGGGCTCTGGTGGGGCTGAGCCTGTCCCGAAGAGCGCAGGTGACGCCCTCTCCTCGGGGTGTGCAGAAGCCACCGTGCAGAGCAGTTCCCTGAGGAGCGGACAGAGCGTGCCGGGGCCCTGAGCCAGGGCCTCTGGGGACGGTGCCTCTGGACAGACTGATCGCGGAGGCCTGGCTGGCTGAGCAGGGATGAAAGGCGGCTGTGTCTTGATCTTCGCCCCGGAGCCCGAGCCGGGCAGCTTGTGGCCCAGAATCAGCAGGAGTTCGGCGGAGGGAGAAAGAAGGGCAGGGTCCTCCTCCTCCCGGCAGCAGGCCACGCTGGCGGGAAGAAGGGGCGGCTTCCCGAGCAAGTGTGCTTTTGGGAAAGTGGCGTCCTCCAGCCACGCCGGGGCTCTGAATTCTAGACTCCACCTGTAGAAGGGATTTCATACGGCTGGGCTGGGTGCTGGGAAGAAAGCCCAGTAAAGGTCTATTATCATTTTGGTATTTAAAAAGGGTTCTTGTTTGTTGGTTTTGCGTGATCCTAGGGAGTGCTGAGCTATGTCCCCAGCCCCTTTAACTTTCACATTTTTTATTTTGAGACAGGTCTTGCTAAGTTACCCAGGCTGCACTTGGACTAGTGACCCTCCTGCCTCAGCCGCCTGTGTAGCTGGGATTATAGACATGTGCCAATGCCCTGGGAAAAAGTTTTTTTTTTTTTTTTTTCTTCTCACTCTGGCTTTAAATTTGTTTATTTCAGACCAAACAAAATGCATTTTTTTTCTGACTATAAAAGTGTTTCTGTTTTCTTTCTATTTGTTTCTTTTCAGTACTGAGGATTGAACCTAGAGCTGTTCTATCACTGAACCACAAACCCAGCCCTTTTTATTTTTTATTTTGAGAGAGAGTCTCAGTAAATTGCCCAGGCTGGCCTCTCATTTGCAATCCTGCCTAAGCCTCCCAAGTAGCTGGGATTACAGGCTTGTGCCACTGTGCCAGGCAGGCTTCTTTGCTTTGCTTTTTCTCCTCCCTCCCTCCCTCCTTCCCTCCCTTCCTCCCTCCCCCTTTTCTTTCAAATGCTGATTTAGTAGAAATGGAAGAAATGTGTGTACTGACCAAGAGAGGGAGGTGCCCTGTGGCACAGAGCGGCCCTGCTGTCCCCCTGGCCGGGAGTGCAGCCACTCGGCTGTGGCTGCTTTTCTGGTCCCAGTGCTCTCAGGCCGAGCTGCCCCACTGTGGAGACCCAGGGTTCACGGAAATCTCTTAGGTCATGCCCCGGGCATCCTATCAAGCTCCAGCCAAGCCTGCAGGGACACTTGGAGACATTCTCGGACCCCTGCAAGGCAAGCCCTCAGAGGTGCTGTCCAAAGTCACTCGCCAGGTGCCCGCAGGAGACCGGGCTGCACCTTGGCCTGTGTGGCTGGGACTGAGCCCTCCCGCCCCCGTGCCTTAGACATGAAACCCTGGGGACAAAGCAGAGGAAGGGATAGGGCCCTGAACTCACTTTGTAGCACAGGCTGTGCTCAAACTCACAGTGATCCTCCTGCCTCAGCCTCCTGAGTGCTGGGATTACAGGTGTGCGCCACCACACCGGCCCTGGGCAGTTGGTGCATGTATATAACATGTCTTAATTTTTTTTTACTTCCCCTTCCTCTCCCTTCTCTCTACCTCTTGGTCTCCTTTCCTTTTGTAAAAGATTTATCTCCCTGTTTCCTATTGTCTATCTTTGATTTTACTTTTTATTCATAATTTGGGTTTCTCATATAAGAGAAACCATGCAATATTTAAGCCCGTGTGTCTGATTTATTTCACTTAACATTATGGTCTCAAGGTGCCCCCATTTTCCTACAGATGACTCAGGTTTATCATTCTTTATAGCAAAGTAGTACTCCATGGTGTGTAAATATCCCTTTTTCTTTTTTTGGGGGGGGAACCGGGAATCAAACTCAGGACCTTGTGCTTGCCTGTGCCGCTGAGCTATATCCCCAGCCACTTTTTCTTTATCCATTCATCTGTTGATAGACAGATAGGACTCTTTCAAGATTTAGCTATCCTGAGTTGTGCTGCTATAAACATGAGTATCCATGGTATGATGTCTTTCACTCTTTCAGGAAGATACCTAGAAGAGGAATAGCTGGACTGAATGGAATTTCTATTTTTAGTTTTTTGAGGAACATCCACAGTGGTTGTACTAGTTTACATCCCACCAGCAATGTAGAAGCTTCCTTTCCCCCCACAGTCTTGCCAGCATTTGTTATTACTTCTTGCTGATGGCCAGAATGAGCTCTTTCCTAAGGGGTTCTTGGTCCCTCAGGCAAATAGAACCCTTGAGGACTTGAGCCAGCTTGCCAGCCACGTCTACATCTACTTGAACTTCAAAGGTGGGCACAATTTCAGTCATAAGAGAGCCTTGGGATGTGCATTATTAATGAAACGTCACCTTCACCCTTCGTTGTGTTTGGGTGAGTGCAGTGTAAAGAGTAGAATTCTAAGACTTGTCCATAATCGGGAGGGACTGTTTTAGGAAATCTCCCAACTCTCTGAATATGATGTGATATGGGGTCAAGAAATGCCAATGAAGGGAAAAACTGGCACGATAATAGGGAAGCGTGCTTAACAGGGTGTAAAAGAGTAAAGGAGTGATAGTTTCAACCCGTTTTGGGCTTAACAGAGGAATTACAATTTTGCAAAATTGTCACAACACGATACACTTGTGTTTGGTAAATAAAATGTAACTTTAAAATTAGCTTTAGAAAAAAATCAATGCGGACAATGAAAAAGCTCGAATGTTACACTGTGAGAGAAAAGCAGCGTAATCCAGAATGCAGAGGCTGCACGCCTACTCTTATTTATCCCTTTTAACTTTCACTGTCAAGGTTTTCACCCTTTAGGGAAGATAAACACTACTAAAAGCTTGTCAGCTCTTTCGGAGACAGGAAAAAGGGCTTGTTTCTCTGCCTGTCTCAAGGAGACAGATGTGGACCTCGGTGTCCTTCTACAGAGCAGTCGATGAGCCTAGACAAGGTGAAGTGGCAGCTCGCTGATGGAGTGTATTCAGAGGTGACAGGCAGCCGGGCAGCGTGCTTTCTTCATTATCCTACAAGCAAGACTTCAGAGAACTCTTACAATAGGAAAAAGAAAGACAAAAAGCGCCCTGCCAAGGTTAGAAGTTAGGAATGCATTATGCCCAGGAGAGGACGAGGACTGGCCAAGAGGAAGACAGAGAGTTTGCTCCTGCCTGAAGGATATTTGCTTAAAAAGGAAGTAGGTAGGGATATCTTAAAGATTTGGAGCATTCAGAAAACCAAAAGGTCTCAGACTTTTTTTTTACAGGCTTAGATATTTTTTTAGGTTAGAATCTGCACTCTTTTACAAAAAATGTTACAATTCCCCTGGCAGAGGGTGGATGGGGTGGCTCTTTGAACATTAGAGATGTTTGCAACTGTGAAGGTTTTAAAATATTATCTCATCCAGTTTTCTCTTAAGAAAGCAGGAAGCTGAGACTTGAGTGTTAAAGAACTTACCTGGGTAACAGGGATGGAGTGCAGACAGAACCAAAGACAACGCTTTACTTCTGGTCTTGCAGGTTTCATTCTAGTATATTATTGAGAGAGAGAGAGACAGACAGACAGATACAGAGAGGGAGGCAGAGAGACAAGAGACAGAAACTCATCAACAAGTCCAAGTCTGCAGGGCCACCATGTGGCTGCCACCGTTGCTTCTGTCCCGGCGCCCCCTGCTGGAGCGTGTGAGTGACGTTTCTCTCCTGAAACACATGGCCGCCATTTCCTCTGTGTGTGGCACTGGGGCCCTTCACATGCCAATGGTGTTCTTGGCAGAAGACAAACTACCTCTACCCTACTCTTCCTTTTCGTCTTAAGCTCTGTTTGAATGCTCACTGAGCAGGCTTGAACTTTTTCTAAATGTAGAGTTTTAGCAGAAGCTATCATGATGCTTAAAATAGGTTTTGATTCTTTCAGTTCTTCCATTGCTCTTATTTCCACGGCTCAGGGGCCTCTGGTGCCCGTCCACTGGACAGTTGGCCAGAATGAGAGTGATGGACTCGTTTATTTTGCTCAGTGCCTGAATAGCTTTCATTATTTCCACAGGGTACGGAAGGAATCGAAAGGCCATGGCCGTCCATCTTTTCTTCTCTTGAGGAAACTGGGGCCTGTATGAAGTCGGGAGTCTTGGCAGGGAGTCTGTGCACACAGCCGTGGCTTGGTGGACCCCTCGCCATTCCCGTCACTCGTGGCCCCGCCACTTCCATGGTACGCAGTCCCTCAGAGCTCACTTTCCTCTGCGCGACATTCTCAACGAGGAGACCTGCAGTCAGAGAGTGGATCAGTGGGTGTGGAGGTGGAGGGGGTGGAGCTGGCAAATGAGCACAGGATCTTTTGGGGGTGATGGAAGTACTGTAAAACAGTGGTGCTGATGGGGCACAATGTATACATTTATTAAAAGTCTTTGAGTGGCATACGTAAAATAGACAAATTTTATGGTATATAAATGATACCTGGATAAAGCTGACAAGATGTGTGTTTGCACAGATCAGGCACAATGGCACCTGCCTGTAATGCCAGTTAATTGGGAGGATGAGGCGGGAGGATTGTGAGTTCAAGGACAGCCTGGGCAACCATCTCAAAAGGAAATTCAAAGGCTGGAAATGGAGCTCAGTGGCCGAATGCTTGCCGTGGTTGGAGGCTCTGCTTATAATCCCAAGTTAAAAAGACAAACAAGTTTGAGCAGTGACAGTGGTCATTGTCCTTGGCTGGCGTTTGACTTTCTAGTATCCACCTTGTCCTTTTTGTAACAGCAGTGTAATTTTTCCCCCCGTTGACAGGAGTCAAGGGATGAGTCGTCAGTGTGCTCTCTTGTGACAGAGGAACAATTCTTCTTTTTTTTTTTTTTTTTTTTTTTGTAGTACTAGGGGTTGAACCTAGGGCCTTCATTCTGAACTATCTCCCCAGCCTTTAAAAATTGTTAAATTTAGGACAGGGTCTCATTAAGTTGCTCAGGCTGGCTCAAACTTGTGATCCTCCTGCCTCAGCCTCCCAAATCATGGGGCTTACAGGCGAGTGCCACTGTACCCAGCAGGTAAACGTCCTTCAGAAACAAAAGAGACACTAAGCCATTGCAGTACCGGAAGCCTAAATGTCCAGCGCTTCCACCTCCGCAGGGAGGAGGATGTCCCTCTCTGGCTATGGGTGGTGGCCTGAGTTCTGGTGCCTGCCCTTGAGCCAATCACTATTGTAGGGTAACGTGGCCTATGTGATTGGTCAGAGTCCTCCACCACTTTGGGCAACCTCCCCAGAAGCTGATCAGCTTTGGGTTTTCCTTCTCTGGGGAGAGGCTGAGCTTTTTGGCAGTGTCCCCTGTACTGGTTCCAACAGGTAGAAGGAGACATTTTGGGTCCATGATGTCAAAGAAGGACGTGTGGGACTTGGGGAAGGCACGGGCTGCACGGTTGCTGTTCTCAGCTGCCGGGCTTCCATCGCGACTCCGGAGACCACGTTTACTCTCTGAGCGGCAGCCCTCTCTGTGCTGAGGACGGGTGGAGGGACTGGAGTTAAACGAAGCTCCTCGGTCCCCTAGACGCGAACCTCGGGTAGATTACAAACGAGACTGAAATTGGTTGAAGATCTTGTTCAGGCGTGGCTTCCCTGGTGGCTCTGGGGGCCCCGTTGGGTCTGACTACTTAGGATTCTCATCCCTTATGTGAACTATGGTGAATATTCCTAATCAATTCTCTTTTTGTCTAAAAGTGACAGGTTTAGTGAAATATCAGCAGGCATTATTAAAATGAAGTAGCAATTCTCTTTTAAAAGCAGGAACAAGAATCGATAATTGATGAGTATGTTAGAGATTCTGCATTGGCGTTTGTTCTCTGCCCGTTTGCCTGTCGCTCTGAGCATATGGGACAATGTGGATTTGCACGGGGATGCGTCTGTCAGAGGTTGGGAGCGACTGTGACAGAGAGCGGCAGAGAGAACATCAGCTTGCAGTGTGGATCCATCAGCCTGGAAATACGGCTCAGGAAGTGTTGTTTGCAAGAATCTGACTTACAGAGCCGTGAGTGCAGAATAATAAAAATCCTATCTTTGAAAAAAGAGCAGAGTTAGACATTGGGTCTTGATTTAAGCAGGGAATCAGTTTTAATGGAGGAGGAAGTGTGAGGCCAGTCAGACCAAGCAGTACCCTGTGGCTTGTTTCTCTTTGGTGATAAAGAGGCTGCTGTGAGTCCTTGGACCGCAACCAAAACCCTTGCTCTCTAACTGATGAGGTCGAGACAACCTCCCCAGTAGGACCAGGACTTGGTGCTGTGCAACAGTAATTGGCAGGTTCCGGGCCGTTTCTCCTGACACTCCCTGTCAGACGACAGCTCCACCACTCCAGTGGTGTGGCCCGGGCCAGCCTGGTCATCAGCTGCCGGCTCGTCCAGCTCAGGCCCTGGGTCTCGGAGCTCCAAGGGGCGGGAAGCACGACTGACGTGCAAAGGAAATCATGGTCGGAAGCCAACTTCACGCTGTTCCGACGTAACAGAGTCTAAAATTAATTTAAGTTATGCTCTTGGCTTTATCATCTATAAAAATTTGCTATACATGTTTTTAGATGCGATTTACTTATACTTAACTGCCTCCCTTTTGTTCAAGATGAGAAACAAATGTAAGATTGCCTCTAATCATTTCTGAGCCTGAAAGGAATCTGAAGCATCGTGGGGACCTCTGCCGTGCGCAGGGACGGAGCTAACTTTCTCGCGCCGAGAAGGACTGAAGCCGGGGCTCAGGAGGACCGGCGGGTGAGGCCCCTGGTCGTTATGTTAAGAACACAATTAGGAATACACATGCATATAATATTACTTACAAAGTCACTTCTAGTCTAGGATTTCACGAGCAATAGACTTGCATTTGGAACTGCCACAGCCGGCTCTCGGAGTATTATTGGAGTATTATTGGAGTATTATTGGAGTATTGGAGAATTGGAGCATTAATTTCCTTTTCGGCCCCAGTCCTGCGTTGGTCGCCTATTGTTCAAAACTCTCCAGCATAGGATTCTTTAAGGCAATTTAAAAATATATCTGGATCATTTAAATAGGGCTGTATAAGTTATCAGTAGCAATAACCTTTAACTTTCCTTTGCAGATTAGTGTATTCCAGTTATAAATAAAAAGGAACTGAAATGCGTTGTTTCCCCCAGTGCAGAGGAGAGGTGGGTGCTGGCTCTCCTTTGTGCTTTGTGGTCTGGTGGCTTCCAACATCAACCTCACCATGGGTCTTGAGCTGAGGGGTGCGCTGGCTCTTCATCAAATTCTATCAAGTTCCCTGTGCGGTCCTGGAGTTTGTCCACAGGAACAAGTAGAAGGCAGCGCCCTACTTTTTCCTCAGTGGCAGCTGCAGACTGGAGGTGCTCAAGGACACAACAGGAATCTGGTTTCTATAAAATAGAACAGGTTCCTGCTGTTTCTCCCTGCCTCCTTGCCCGTCCTCCACCCCTCACGTGTCCCCTTCTGCCGGTCACCGGGCTGGTGGCAGGCTGTGTGGTGTGGTGCGTGTCCTGCTCCATTAGGTCTGGTGTCACCCTGCCTGGGGTCCTTCAGAGCTCCACCTCCTTAGAGAGCAGCCAGTGAGTCTCCACGTGACCTTTTCTCTGGGAATCTTCATTTTAAATTTTAATTTTTATAGCACGTGTTTGCAGTAGAAAACAATCACATTCCTCGTGGGGCGTTGGCTCGTGTACATAGCACGTCTTAATTCTTTTCATGTTCCCTTCCCTTCCTCTCCCTGCCTCCATCTCTTGGTCGTCATCCCAATTGCAACAGATCTATCTCCCTGTTCCCTATCTTTTATCTTTTAGTAACCCATTGTCTTGAACCATCTTTCCATCTGGTATTGGGTGTGACTGTAGACTCTGGTCCTTTCTGTACTTGGTCTCCTTTCATCTTCTCCTCCTCTTCCTCCTTCCTCCTCTTCCTCTACTTCTCCTTCTTCTCCTTCTCCCTCTTCTTTTAAGAGGAGCTATTTTCAATTCTTCATACCTTGTATCTCCTTTTAAATGGAGAAATCCATAGCCATAAATATGGATGGCATATCTAAAGAAAAATAAAACTCATATTTTATAACCAGATACCTACTCATATATACCAACCATGATCACCATTATTATTTTTTTATTTATAAAGAGACAAATAATCTGAGAAGTTATCCTCACTGTTCTCAAGTAAATAAGAAAGAATAAGAGTATGTACTTGTTTGAGGAGGAAATGCTCCTCAGCTCTTAATGAACTAAATAACTCGTTAAGGCCTTTCCAACCTTTATAATAATGTAAAGAAGATGTTGTTACTTTCTGAATTTAAACAAGAAAGAAAAATCCCAGTGCTGCTCCCAAGAACGGTTTAGCCTAATTTTATCAGACCAATAACTTTAATCTTTTTTAGTAGCCTGAGATTTCAAAAAGGGAAACATCAAGTGGGTAAATTTGCCACATGTTATTCAAAGACTTTGAGAAGTTGGTAGCATGGAACACAGCGGGAGGTGCCAGGAGGACAGAAAAGGGGAGGAGATGCTTCAGGTAGCGGAGAGGCGGGTGGGATTTCCATGCTACTTCAGGCAACAGTGGGTTTGGAGACGATGACATTCCTGAGAGGGCTTTGTGGGGCTCAGCGCGGGGAATGAGTCTGGTGCACAAGAGCAAAACATGAAATTCTTTGTTATTCCATCATTTGGGAGAGGGGGCATGTTTTTAATTTCTCTTTTTCTTGATGGAGTATTACACATCTGATTTAACTTAATGACTTGAGAATTTTAATTATCAATTTCATTTTCCCCTTTTGGAACTTGCTATTCTCTCTTCCTGACTTCCTTGTTCTCATTCTTTGAAAACTCTACACTTTTCCTTATCATGTGTTGACTACATGTTGGGGATCAAATAAGATTGTCTGAGTTTGCTTTAACTTGATGTCTAACTTTTGTGGGCGTTTGGAAGAACTTTCCCGTGTCCTTTCAGCACTGTTGGGAAGAGCTCATTCCTCCTCTGTCCTCTCCTCTCCTGACCATTTCTCCCCAATTTGATTGTCAATGCGTGAAATTTTATCCTTTGAATATTTTTGTTTGATATTAAAATGCAGACACTCCTGGAAAGAATCATACTTTATTAGGAATGAGGCTTGGGGACAGACCTTTTTTAAAATTTGTTTTCTTGAGACAGGGTCTCCGTAAGTGGCCGGCCATGTTCGGTTTAGGGGAGCTGGCTTTTGATAATTGGGTAGGGGTTAAGAATAAGAGCGTTGGGCTGAGGACGTGGCTCAGTGGTAAAGGACTTGCCTAGCATGACAGGCCCTGGATTTATCCCTACCACCATAAAGCAAAACCAAACAGGAAACAAACCAAAACAGAAACCACCCCAAAACAAAAATCAGGACCACAGACCCTGAGGGCTGTGGCAGCTGGTACAGACGTGGTTACAGTGATGTCGGTGCAAAGACTGCTAATCTGTGGTCTGCCTGCTGATCGCTAGCTGTCACCTTGGAATCACTTACCATCCTGAGCCTCAGCTGTCACATTTGAAATACAGGACAGTGATTCTTCCCTGGTTTCCCTAATAGGGGTATTAGGAAAGATCTGCACTTGGTGATGTGCTGCACGAAGTAGAGACATTGAAGGGCCCTATCCAAGGGCAAGGGATTGTAGCCAAGGCAATGCATACCCAGGTCACAACTTCGGCAGACCTCGGGTCCCTCTGTGGTCATACTCCCGAGTTCAGTCCAGGGAGATGAGACGATCAGGATCCAAATGTCCCTGCCTGATGTCAGCGCAAAAGCAGCGGCGGGTCTTCCCTCTCATTTTCCTCTACACGCTCTGTCAGCTTCTGCTCCTGCTTGCACAGAGGGGGCGGGGGGAAGGGACCTCGTCCACCGCAGGTCAGATGGCGGACAGCGGCAGTGGGAGTGCAGCTCAGCCTCGCACAAGATTTCTCCGAGTCTTTGGGTTAGGATGATGTGGCTTTGAATCCCAGCGATCCTTAGAAGCTGTGTCATAGAGCAACGGTCTTCAGAAGGGGGCAATTTGTCCCCTTGTCTCCGAGAAGACTCTTGAAGGACGACAGTGCCGCTGGTTGGTATAACCAGGGGGAGGTGGGACATCTGCTAATGGCATCTCTGGTGGGTCAGGCCAGGGACACTGCTCACCATCAGCACAGCCCCCTGAAGCCCCAGGTGTCAAGAGGGCGAGGCTGTGAACCAGCCCTAGAGGCCAGAGACCAGGCGGGGATGCAGTAGGTCTGGAGAGGACTGGCTGCCAGGATGCCGAGAAAATGATGCACAAGTTTCAAAAACAAACGTGGGAACACCGGATCTTATAGTTTTTGCCAAGTCCTAAATCGAATAATAGGAAGGCAATATTTTAGGTTGAAAAATAAAAGCATTCTTGGAGCTATGGTTAGGGGAAAAGAGAGGGGAACTCATGTTGGTGAAAGCACAAACAAACAGAAGAGGTGGCTGACCGAAATTCTCCCTCCGGCTCCTGACCCATGGTCACCCAAAGGTTGGAAGCCCTGGACGGTGACGGGTTCGCCATTGTGAACAGCTGACCTATGGCTGAGAAACCGCAGAGGGTAATTTTGCAAGAAGATGTAAAAAGAGGATAACTACAATCTGACTTACCAAATGCTTTGAAGGAATAATTTACTATTTTGTTAGTTCGTAATTTATTCTGGCAGTCTGTTTAACTATATGCATGATCTCCTGAATATGATTTGAATGTTAATTACTAATTATGAGACTCTAATTCAAAACAATTTTAGGTAAGCCTGTTGAAAACTAATATGGATGGAAACCAGGGAGTCACTCTCATTAAGGAAAGGCATGTTCATTTTAATTTCGGACCAGGTGTAAGTCTCTCTGAAATCATACCAAGTAGACCTATATTAAATATAAACAACAAAAAAGCCCAGAACTTTTAAAAGATTACAGTCCGCCAACTGGATTATCTAGATACATGTAACAGCTACCCAATCTCTTCATAAGCAATTTGGAGATCATTTAAAAATCTATGGATTCTTGAGGGCTTTAAATGTTCGGGATTGATTTTATTGGCTTCATGAGCACACGTCTTGTTTCAACAGGCTCTCTTTGTATGGATCGAATTATTGAGGTCAGCTACCTTGGTCAGCAAGCTATGAGGGTCACCACACATGGCTTTTTGTTTAAATTAATCAGCCTCTGAAAAGAAGAAAGACAGTGCAATTCGACCCGTGGAGCTGAGGAGAAAAATGAACACATCAAAGCGAGCGTGAGATTCTTTCCAGTTGGCGCGCTGGTGGATGTGGCTAATAATAACCTCTTGACGCTTCTGTCCAGCAGCTCCATATATCTCTTTATCCATTGCAGTCTACACGGCAACATCACCCAGTCATTATTTATCCACTCACCGTTTTGTGAAACCTTAAATCTGTGCTCAGTAACTGCAGGGTGAGTGATGGCAGAGGGGCAATGCGGACCCTGCTCAGGTTCTGGTGGGAGAGGCTGAAGTCCCTGCCTTGCCAGGCAGGAAGCCCAGGATGAGGAGGACAGGCCTGGAAGCCACCAAGGACGTGGGGACCCATGCTGACAGGTGCTCATTGCTTGGGTGGCAGCAGGGTGGTGACGGGAAGCGACCTCATTCTGCATATGCTGGAAGGGCAGAGCTGGCAGACTTTGTGGCTTGGAATCAGAGGGAAGAGTTAGGACTGATTTTAAAGATTTTGGTGAGAGAACTATGGAGTTGCTATTTCCTGAGACTGAGAAGATTGGAAAGAACAGGTCTGAGGAGTTATTGTGTTTTGGATGTGAGAAATGTGAAATGACAGCTAGATATCCAACTGAAGAATGACACAGAGTTGCGACAAACAAGCTTGGAATTCAGGGGACAGTTTGCAGTGGAAATTTCCCTCTCAGAGTCTCCAGCACATAGAGGGCGTTTTAAGACATAAAACTGAGGTGCTCCTTTTTTAGGGTTTCTATCTGGATGCCTCCCAGGGCCTCATAGGCTCATAGGCAGGCTTTGGAAGGAGATTGGATCACAGGGGCTTATGGCTGACTTGGCATTAGGGGCGGGGCCTGGTGGAAAGCGGCGGTCACTGGGGGCGTGGCCTGGAGGGGTTTGGCTCCTCCCCTCCTCTCTGTTTCCCACTGCCCTGCGGTGGACTGTTTCTCCTCGGTGATGCTCCTCTGTCATGCCACCCTGCCTTGCAGCCAGCCAACTATACACTGAAACCCCTACGAACTGTGAGCCAAATAAACCTTTCCTCCTTCTCGTTGTGGGTGCTGGGTGTTGTGTCTCAGAAACGGGTAAGTGACTAAGATGCCTCTACTGAGCAAATGTGGACAGCAAGAGGAGAAACGGGCCCATCCCCAAGGCGCTGGGGTGAAGATGAAGAGAAGCAGCCGGGAGGACTGTGCAGGAGGGTCCCCCAGGATGGGAAGAGAGTCCCTTCAGGGTGGGAAGGAATCTCTGCAGCCCAGGACACTTGGGCAGGGTCTAGCAGGAAGCCTGGCTGTGTGAAAGGCTCCCAACAGGTTTAAGACCGGAGAGCTGGGGATTAACTGGCGTGCCTCGGTGTGAGAAGCTTTCGCTGCAGGCTGAAGTGCGGGACTGCGGAAAGCAGGCTGAGGAGGAAGGGAGGTGAGGGGCTGGTCAGCGCCGGAGACTTCTGCCCGCAAAAGGAGCAGAGCATGGTGCAGTGGGTAGGTGCTGGACACTGCGCCCCAGAGAGGCGCAAGTGCTGAGTTTGATTTTGTTTTGTCCGGAATGGAGTTGTGTCTACATGCTTCTTTGCTAATAGAAATATTTAGAAAAATAATGGCGGTCAGGAAGGGAAGGTTTCCAGAAAGAAGCAGAGAAGAATGTATTCAGCGCACAGATGTATAAGCTGCTCTTGACCAGGTGTGCAACAGGAGCAAAGGCGACGAGCGTGCGTGCGTGCGTGTGCACGCATGTGTGTACATGTGTACGCAGGCGTGTGTGCAAGCGTGCACGTATGTCTGTGTGCATGTGTATGTGCATGTGTGTGTGTGCATGTGTGTGTGCGCGTGCGCGCAGCGTGGCTGGCAGGTGAGCTGACGCCGATGTGTGTAGCAGCGCACGCAGGCGCGGCAGACGCCTTTCCTCCCACCGCGGTTAATTTTTCCCGAAGCCTAAGGCGCGCTCAGTCTTGGCTGCATGTTAGAGTCCATGGAGAGGTTTTGGAAGACAGTGATTCCTAGGGCTCGGGACGCCTGGAGTTATGGACCTAGAGACGAATTCCAAACAAACACAGGGCTTCGAGAGCCACCGTCTAGTGGGCAGCACTTTTGCGCTCCGCGAGGGGCCGGCGGGTCAGGCGCTGTCGGTCCAGGGCGACGTTGGACGGGGAGAGCAGCTCCGCGGTGTCGGGGAGGGGAGCGTGCCGGGTGGCTTGGGTTCTGCGCCCCTGAGAGGAGCTTCGTGGAGCTTCACCGCGGAGGCAGCGGACTGGGCGAGGGCGCGGCCCTGGGGTGCGGGGCCCTGCGTGGGGGGAGTCGCTCCACCTGCCAGCCGCGGTCACCAGTGGGTGTCCTGGAGGAGGGCGTCGCCGTCGCAGGCAGATTCTGCAGTTGCTCTTGCTCTTAGGGGTGTGACAGCTGAGACAGCTTGGCAGGTAGCCCCTTTTCTGAAAGGGGCCCGGGTGCCACCCGGCGACCCCACGTGTGTTGATGGCACAGCTCTGGTCTGGCCCACGCTGGAGCCCAGGAGGGCTCCACAGCTGGGGATGCGCACCAGGGCCCCGAGAAGGAGGTCTACGGACCAGTGCTTTCATTTCTCTTAACTTCTTGTTGAGGCTGAAAGAAGGCAGAGGTCTCAGCCAGGCCCCCGGGAGCGTCCGCTCGGATTTTTACGAGAAGGAAGGGAGGTCAGAGCGGGCGCTCGCATCGGCTGCTTCTCCAGTGTCGTCCGCTCACAGGGGCCCAGCGCCCAGGACGCTTCCTGTGGGCTTACAGAGGAGACCCGGGAGACACTGGTAAGCAGGGGCGGAATGGTGGTTAGGGCTGTTACCCGACCAGCAGAGGGGTTTTGGTATAAGATACCCAAAAGGTGGCCTAGCTGCCCATGGCCGTTTTCCCTAAAATCAACTAAAACAAAATGAAGTTAACCATTGAGGCACCCGGTCGGGGTGGCTGAGGTGTTTGGTGTTAAAAGCTACACGTGGCCACAGTAGAGACGGGACACAATTCCCCCACATCGGGACTTCTACCGCACAGCCCGGACACGGGGTGGATGACAGAAAGGTGACACTCCTAACAGGAAAATAATCAAGATGTTAATTAGTTAATTAATGTATTTAATTTTTTTTTCACTATTCACAGCTTTATTTATTTATTTATTTATTTTTAAATTTTATTTTAAAGAGAAGAAAAAACAAAACAAATCAAAAGAAGAACAAATTTTCGAAACAACATAATAGGAGGGTAACTATGGTTAATACATTACGTATTACTATCTTTAAGTTAGTTATTCAGGATACCAGACATTAACATTCAATTGTCCAAACATTATTGGCACAAACCTTACTCTTCAATGAACTAAGTAAAATTGGTAGTGTATCTATCTTAACCATCTTATATATATATACAATTTTTTTCCCTTTCCCTTCTTTCTTTTCCCTATTCCAGTCTCTCTTTCCTTTTGACCAGTTTCTTTTTGATTCACCATGTCTATTGTACATTTTGGATCTTACTTACTCTTTCAGTTTCTCATACTAGAGAGACAATACGATGCTTACACATGTGCTTCTGGTTTATTTCACTTATGAGTATTTTCTCGAGTTGCATCCATTTACCTATAAAAGTCTCCAGTTTATCCTTCTTAATGGCTGAATAGTACTCCATTGTATAAAAATACCACATCTTTCTTATCCATTCCTCAGTTGATGGGCATTTGGGTTGTTTCCAAGATCTGGCCATTACAAATTGTGCTGCTATAAACATGGGTGCACATATATCACTGTGGTACGATGTTTTTAATTCTTCTGGGAAGATGCCCAGAAGGGGAATAGCTGGGTCAAATGGGACCTCCAACCCTAGCTTTTTGAGGAATCTCCACACTGACTTCCACAGTGGCTGTACCAGTCGACACTCCCACCAACAGTGGAGAAGGGTTCCTTTTTCCCCACAGCCCCTCCAGCATTTGTTATTAGTTGATTTCTTTATAGTAGCCATTCTTTCTGGGGTGAGATGGTATCTCAGTGTTGTTTTAATTTGCATCTCTCGAATGACCAGCGATGTTGCACATTTTTTTGTATGTTTATTTGCCATTAGTATTTCTTCATCTGAGAAATGTGTATTCATCTCAGATGCCCATTTTTGGAGTGGGTCTTTAAATTTGGGAGGTCTGATTTTTTTGAGTTCTTTATATGTTCTCGATAGTAATCCTTTGTCTGAGGAACAGCTGGCAAACATTTTTTCCCACATTGTGGGTTGTCTCTTCACTCTGTTGGTGGTTTCTCTTGCTGTGCAAAAGCTTTTTAATAAGATGAGATCCCAGTTATTGATTCTTTGGGATAGTTCCCGTGCGGTTGAGTTTTTATTCATAAAGTCTTTGCCTACACCAATGTCTCCAAGGGTTTTACCTATCCTACCTTCCAGCAGATTTAATGTTTCTGTTTTAATATTTAGATCTCTGATCCATTTTGAATTTAGTTTAGTGCATGGTGAAAGATATGGGTCTAGTTTTAATCTTCGGCATGTGTAGAGCCAGTTTTTCCAGCACCATTTATTAAAGAGGCTATCTTTCTTCCAGCGAATGTGTTTGGCACCTTTGTCAAAGATAAGGTGGCTTAGTATGTCTGGGGTTGTTTCAGCATCTTCTAATCTGTTCCATTGATCTTCAGGTCTGTTTTTTTGCCAGTACCACACTGTTTTTATCACAGTAGCTTTATAGTATAATTTCAAGTTGGGGATTGTGATGCCCCCTGCCTTGCCTTTGTTGCCCAGAATTGCCTTTGCTATTCTAGGTCTCTTCTGATTCCAAATGAATTTTAGGATTGTTTTCTCTAATTCTGTGAGATATGCTGTTGGAATTTTGATTGGAATTGCATTAAATCTGTATAACAGTTTTGGAAGTATGGCCATTTTCACTATATTGGTTCTTCCTATCCAGGAGCAAGGGATATCTTTCCATTTTCTGATATCCTCTTCAATCTCCTTTTTCAGAGTACTGTAGTTTTCAGTATAGAGGTCTTTTACATCCTTTGTGAGGTTGATTCCTAGGTATTTCATTTTTGTGGATGTTATTGTGAAAGGTATTGTTTCCCTAATTTCTCTTTCAGTAAGTTTGTTATTTGTGTACAGGAAGGCTATTGACTTTTGAGTATTGACTTTGTATCCAGCTACACTACTGAATTTGCTTATTAAATCTAGCAGTTTTTTAGTGGAGTTTTTGGGGTCTTCTGTGTAGAGTATCATGTCATCTGCAAATAATGATAATTTAACTTCTTCCTTTCCAATCATTATTCCTTTTATTTCTTTCTCTTGTCTAATTGCTCTGGCTAAAGTTTCCAGAACTATGTTGAATAAGAGTGGGGACAGTGGACATCCTTGTCTTGTTCCTGATTTTAGAGGGAAGGCTTTCAGTTTTTGGCCATTTAGTATAATATTGGCTGTTGGTTTGTCATAGATAGCTTTTACCAGATTGAGATAAAGATCATCCATTCCAATTTTCTGTAGGGTTTTTATCATGAAAAGGTGCTGGACTTTGTCAAAAGCTTTTTCTGCATCTATTGAGATGATCATGTGATTTTTGTCTTTGGTTCTGTTAATATGGTGTATTACATATATTGATTTACTTATGTTGAACCATCCCTGCATCCCTGGGATGAATCCAACTTGGTCATGGTGTATAATCTTCTTGATGATTTGTTGGATTCTGTTTGCCAGTATCTTATTAAGGATCTTTGCATCTATGTTCATTAGGGAGATTGGCCTGTAGTTCTCTTTCTTAATTGGGTCCTTCTCTGGTTTTGGTATCAGGGTAATGCTTGCTTCCAGGAATGAATTTGGGAGTATTGCTTCCCTTTCAATTTCATTGAAAAGTTTGAGAAGTAGGGGCGTTAGGTCTTCTTTAAATTTCTTGTAGAATTCGGCAGTGAATCCATCAGGGCCTGGGCTTTTCTTTGTTGGGAGGTTTTTAATTACATCTTCAATTTCATTAGTTGATATTGGTTTATTTAGGATTTTTAAATCTTCTTGATTCAGCTTTGGTAATTCATACAAATCTAGGAATCTGTCCATTTCTTCTGCATTTTCCATCTTAGTAGAATATAAATTTTCAAAATAGGTATAGATGATCTTCTGGATTTCTGCAGGGTCCATCGTGATATCACCCTTTTCATTTTCAATTGCATGGATTTGAGTCTTTTCTTTTCTTTTTTTAATAAGGTTGGATAAGGGTTTGTCAATCTTATTTATTCTTTCAAAGAACCAACTTTTTGCTTCATTGATTCTTTGTATTGTTTTTTTAGTCTCCAATATGTTAATTTCTGCTCTGATCTTTATAATTTCCTCCCTTGTACGGGCTTTTGGCTTAACCTGCTCTTCTTTTTCTAGAAGCTCGAGGTTCACCCTTAAGTTGTTTATTTGCACTTGCTCTATTTTCCTGATATAAGTATTTAATGCTATAAATTTCCCTCTTAGGACTGCTTTCATTGTATCCCATAAGTTCCGGTATGTTGTACTGTCATTATCATTCAGTTGTAGGAAGTGTCTAATTTCTTCTTTAATTTCATCTGTGACCCATTGGTTGTTCAGGAGGGTGCTGTTTAATTTCCATGTGTTTAGGGAGTTTTTGTGAGATCTTTTGCCATTGATTTCCAATTTCATTGCACTATGGTCTGATAATATGCATGGGATAATTTCAATTCCTTTGCATTTACTTAAGCAGGTTTTATGAGCTAGTATGTGGTCTGTTTTAGAGAACGTCCCATGTGCAGCTGAGAAAAATGTGTATTCTGATGTTGTGGGGTGGAACACTCTGTAGACATCTACTAAGTCCATTTGTTCAAAAGTTTGGTTCAGTTCTACTATTTCATTATTGATTTTCTGTCCAGTTGATCTGTCTTTTTGTGACAGTGGAGTATTGAGATCTCCCAATATAATTGTATTAGTGCTTATTTGATTTTTCATGTCCTTTAGTACTTGTTTTATATAGCTGGGTGCACTGGTATTTGATGCATATATATTTATGATCGTTATCTCTTCCTCTTGGATTGTTCCCTTTACAAGGATGTAATGACCGTCTTTATCTCTCTCCTTCTTGGCTTGAAATTCACTTTGTCTGCAAAAAGAATAGCTACCCCTGCTTTTTTCTGGGTTCCTGTGGCATGGAGTATTGTTTTCCATCCTTTGACTTTCAGTCTATGAATATCTTTCTGAATTAAATGTGTTTCTTGTATACAGCATATTGTTGGATCTTGCTTCTTGATCCATTTCGCCAGTCTGTGCCTTTTGATTGGTGAATTGAGACCGTTAACATTGATGGTTAAAACTGATATATACTGACTTATACTTGTCATGATATTTTCCTGTTGATGGTTCCCACTCTTTGTTTTTCCCCTTTCCTGCTATTTAATTATCTGCCCTGCCTGGTGGATTTCTTCTGTTGGGGTTCCTATCTCTTTCTAGAATGTCCTTCAGAACATTTTGGAGTGCTGGTTTGGTGGTCATAAATTTTCTCAGATGTTCTTTGTCATGAAAGTATTTTATTTCTCCATCAATTTTGAAAGATAGTTTTGCAGGGTACATCAATCTGGGTTGAAAATTATTTTCCTTTAGAGCTTGAAATACATCATTCCAAGCTCTTCTTGAATTGAGGGTTTGTGCTGAAAAGTCAGCTGTGATTCTGATGGGTTTTCCTTTATAGGTGATTTGTCTCTTCTCCCTAACAGCTTTTAAGATTCTGCCCTTCTGTTGAATTTCTGGGATCTTGACTATAATATGTCTGGCTAAAGGTTTTTTTTGATCATGTCTAGTTGGTGTTCTAAATGCTTCACTTATAGGGGCATCAAATTCCTTTTCTCTTCCAGGAAAGTTCTCCCTGATTATGTCTTTGAACAAGGTTTTAATGTCATTGATGCTATCTCCTGCTTTTTCATTTATTCCAATTATTCTTAAGTTGTTTATCTTTGAGTCATCTAGCAGCTGCTGAATTGATTTTTCATGGTCTCTTACTGTTTTTAAGAATTCTTCCTTTTCATGATCACTAATTGCAAGCCTGTCTTCTATATCTGAGATCCTGTCCTCGCATTGGCTTAATCTGCTACAAATACTTTCAATGGAATTTTTGTTCTCTTGGATATCTGCTTGAATTTGCCTTATGGATTCCATTTCTTTCTTATGCTGAGCATTCATGGTTTCTATAGTTTTCTTAAGCTCATCTATTTTTTTGTCTGTATCAGGTATAGTGTCCTTAAGCATGGTCTTCATTGTGGACATTATCTCTGTAGTTATCTGTGAGATTATTTCTGTTTTAATTTTTTCCAGAGCCTCATTCAGTTGCTTTGTTGTTACCACTTCAGATAGGCCAGGTGGGTGGCTTTCGGATTGTCCCACCTCGTTGCCCCCTACGTTTGCCTTTGGTGAATTGGATGTGTGGGGTTGCATCTTGTTTAAGTGTCGTCTCATTTTTTCTTTCTTTAATTCCTGGGGTGATGTTTGCAAATTGCCTATGGTAGGTTACTTTATTGCTAGTGTTTAAGATCTTTACAAGATGACTACTTCTCTGCAGTATCTTCCAGGTGGAGCTTGCTTTTGGGTTTTGAGCTTTCTGCCAGATCCTACCTCTTCAATTTGTTGGATATGCGAAACTGCTACCTGTTTGGCCCAGTCCTTGATTCTTTGGTACTGTGCCACTGTATTTTCTGTGTCCCTTAGTCAATCTCAATCACTAAGTATCAGGAAGGAAAGATGTTTAGAACAATTATTTCACATTTGGCTATAATGTTAACTAAAGCATCAAACACAGCCTAGAAAATGACAGACTGAGCTAACCAGTTATTTACCACTTTTAGCTGTATAGAGTTACGGTTATATAACAAAATCTAAAACACACCAGAAAAAATATGCAGTATACAAGTCCTATGTATGTCAATTTTTCCCTGAGGAGTTTAAATTTAAAATGAGTTAAGGAGGAAATAGAGTGTTGGGAGAATAGGAAGGAATTAGATGTAAGGTTAGAGGACCAAGAGGGATCCCATTAACATTGGGACACTGGTGCAGAGGACTGGTGGTAAAAAGAGAAGGAAGGGATAAAAGGAAGAACAGATCACAACCACAATCACAAAGAAGTTAGAGGTGCTGTTTACACTCATATAAAAAAAAAACCAGAGAGAATAATGAAGGAAAGAGCAAATACACATACAGAACCAAAAACGAAGATAAAAACAATAAAACAGACAAAACAAAAATAAAACCCCACCAAAAAAAAAAAAAAAACCCTTCACCAGAACAAAAAACAAATGAGTGAGAAAAATAAAAATAAAAAGAAAAAAAAAAAAAAAGTAAAATAAAAAGAATCAGTTCCAGGTGTTGACTCTGCTGTAGGCAGGCACCGTGTGGTGACAGAGTCCTGTTCCATGCCGGTCGGTCCCAGTAAGCCAGGAGCGGCCCTCTGGCGGTCGGTGAGCAGAGGCGCGTACTTTCAGGCAGAGACCAGTCTAGCTCGCCTGCCGCTCTCAGTGCCCTTTCACTATCCCTGGGCCTGAGAGGTGCAGTGCGCTGTCCGGAGCGCAGATTCCCTGGACTGGTTTCCCGCCTCTGATTTTCGCCACGCCCCCCACAATGGCGCCGGGCCACTCGCTCTCCGGCGCGGGACAGGTGCGGCTGAGAGACCAGTTTCGTTCACCTGCTGCCCTCAGCACACTCTCTTGGGCCTGAGAAGCCCTGCGCTGCCCTGTCCGGAGCACAGTGTCCAGCGCTGCTCTTCTTTCGCCGTGCTCTGAGTTTCGCCACACCCCCCACAATGGCGCGCGGCCGGTCGCTCTCTGGCGCGGGGCAGCTGTGGCTGAGAGACACTCACCGCTGGCCAGCGCAGTTCTCCGCCGCTCCGCTGCCTCGCCGCTGTCTCAGGATCCTCCGTGGGGGCTCCCTGGGCGCCAGCTGTCACCGTGTGTCCGTAGAATTGAGCTTCTGTAGCGCTGCAATTCCTGGGATGGTAGAATGTGCGCGCGCAATCTGCTCCTTCTTTCCTTCTTCTTTGTTGGAAATCACCCTTCACTGGTGCCGGGGGTCCCAGATTACGCTTCAGAACTTTTCTGGGTTCTGGGGAGGCATCTCCCCCCCCTCCTGCGCTTTCCCGGTCGCTATATTCCCGTGTTCCAACAGTAACTTTTAGAGAGAGTTTTGCTGCCTGCTTCTTACTCATCCGCCATCTTTTCCTCCTGTATTTAATTTTTATTTATTTATTTTTTTTGCGGTGTGGGATTGAACCCAGAGTCTGGCAATGCTGGGCAAGCACTCTCCCACAGAGTTATATCCCCAGCCCTTTAAAATAAAGTTTGAGACAGGGTCTCACTAAGTTGCCGATGCTGGCCTTGAACCTACGATCCTCCTGCCTCAGCCTCCTGAGTATTTGGGATTGCAGGTCTGTGTCATTAAGCCCAGTGAGAATTTATTAATTAGTGGTGTATTGGTTCAAGAAAAGAGGCAAATATTTATATACCCTCCATTCATTCCTACACACTAGCTTAGCAATTTTTTCTTTTTGACAATTGTAGTATGTAAGGAAGAAGAAAGAAGAAAGCAACTTACCCTAAAAATCTGTAGTTTAGTCTAAAGAAAGTCTGTGGTTATAATCACAGAATTTTGGTTGCGGAAATGACCTTTCGTGTCCCCTGTCCAGCCACCCTCTGAGTGAATCCTTGCTAATTGGCCTTGCAGCTTGTGTCTGAGCGCACGAGGATGCATGGGTGCCCTGAGATGCCACATTTCACCACGGTGACCATCGGGCCACTGTCTGTCCTGCGGCGACGGACGCAGCCTTCCCGAGTGCTCAGGGCCACTGTCTCATGCCTCCTGACAGCCAGGCGAGGAACTGACCCCTAGTCGTGAGTTGCGGGTGCCTTTATCTTGTGCTGAGCCCTGTGCCTGCAGAAGCCAGAGTCTCTTTTCTGCCGTTTCCGTCCTCCCTTAAACAGGAAATGCATCAGCATCCGCAGGGACTCGGTGAAATTGTGTGGGTTACTACGCTCTGGAAGACCTCAGGTGCTGGGCACGCAGAAATGTTAATTATTACAAAACTGGAGAATCGTGGTGGCAGAGCATCAGGAAAGCTGATGTTACTGTGAGGGGCTGCGGCGGTTGTTCTGCAGCCCTGGCTTACAGAGGTGTGCAAGGTGAGGCGCACACGTTTACCTAAGGCTGTCGGAACGTGCATAAACAAGACAAATACATTCCTGGTCCCTGGGCTCTGAAAAAGTCATTTTTTTTTTTTTTGTGGGTACCGGGGGGTCGACCTCAGGACCTCGCACACCAGCAGGCGCCCGTGCCGCTGAGCGATATCACCAGCCCCTTTTTCGTATGTGGGTTCCGGGAGTCGAACTTGGGCCCTCGCGCTTGCCGGGCAGGCGCTTAAGCCGTTGAGCCATCTCACCGGCCCAGAAAAAGTTATTTTCTTAAATCTGTTCTTATTACTCGCTCAGGCAAGAGTTTGAAAATTCAGGCTTATAGGGCAGTATGAAAAACCTGAAGACAGGGAGACTTGGGACTAAAACATGGCTATAAAACAGGACCTTCAAGTTTTTATTCAGAAATAGAACGAGAATGCAAAATGTCTTGATATTCCGCAGGAAAGACCTGCTTGTGTTAGCATCTGCCCTGCTGCAGAATGGGAGGAGAGCAGCAAGCTCATCTCCCATGGCTGAGAGGACAGAATTTGGATTTTAGGGAATTGAAAATTGGCCGAGGTGCTGGGCAGGTCACCATCTAAGATGGTTCAGAACTAAACGTCTCTAAATTCTGGGCTTTGCCCTCTTCCTGTTGAGATGGAGGAGGGAAGGCTGTGCCGGTTTTCAAGCCAAGCCTCAGAACTCGAAACCCTGCGAGTGGCGTAAATGTGCACCGTCTGAATTCGAGTGGGTGCTTTGCTTTGGTCACCGAGCCTGTCCTCGGTTATGAAGCAGCTGTGTGGTGCGCAGGATCGTCCAGTGCGGTGAGAGATTCAAAAGAATATGAGTAAAGGCGACTCCCTGCTGGGGCTGGAGGTCTGTGTGCTGCTGGGAAGACGGGCGTCCGGTGTCCCTGCCCCTCACCTGACAAGCCACTCTCTGTCTGCTGTCAGTTGCTTGCTTTACCTCTCATCTCTCAACTCTAAAACTCAAGATTTGGCTAGGTCGCCTCCGAGGTACATTTGTGCGTTACTTTCACATCAGCAATAATTGCTTGATCCTTTACTAAGGCCATTGATATACTGTGGGGGACTTGGTTGAGGGGTGAACAGTTAAACTGTGGGGCAAAAGCGCATGAGTAATTAAAGCACAGGGCAAAAGCACACAGGCTGTGTGGGGCTTGAACGATTCCACGCTGCGATTGTGTGGCTGAGGGTCCCCGGAGTCCCCGTGTTAAAGGCTTGGCCTCGGCCTGACTGTGTGGGGACATGGGGCCAGGCGGGAGACCCTTGGGTCCCTGGGCTGTGCTGGAAGGAGATGCGGGACTCTAGCCGCTCCCTCCTCCTGCTTCCTGGCTCATGGTGCAGGACATTTTCTTTGCGTCATGCTCCTGCCGGGACGCGCGCCCTAGCCTGGGCCATGTGTTCTTGGACTGGACTGTGAGCCTTATAGAGAGCCCTTCCTGGTCCTTTTCCCGGTCCAGGAAGTTAGATTTGTAAACCCAAAAAGAAGTTATTGGAATTCTACCGAGTTAATTCCAATCTACCACATCCAATGCAACCCACGGCGAGAATAAAGACACTAAGACATATCCATAGTTGTGGGGAGCCAAGGGGTCCTAAGTCCCGCCAAGATGGTGGCTACTGCAACAAAGGCCACGACCCAGGGCCGAACCCTGGTTTTATTAATTCTGAAGGAGGGGAGTGGCTCAGGGATGAGTGACTGTGAAAGTGGCGGGAATTACGTGAGTCTCGGGAAATACATCTCGTCTCGTGAGCTGGGCTAGGCCTGAAAATCACCTTTGCAAATGCAGAGGGAAGTATATGCAGAAGGAGTAATCTGCATAACACAATTCAAGATAGTATCTAACGTTTTGGGGTCAGTGCTTCAGCTCTGATGTATAATCTTTTATGCCCTGGGAAGTCATAGCCTCTTTCTCGAGGCTTGATCCCAGCCGACAGCATGGAACACGGTTCTCCATCCCGCCAGGCTCAACCAGGTATTGGGAGCAAAGCGTGGGGAAACACAGGCCTGTCGCTTTGCTTCAAAGACTACACATCAGGACCTCGGCTGGACCTATTTGCATTGCCTAAAGCCAAGTAAAGAGATAAGGAAAAGTCCTAGCCAGCTCTGTACATATCAATAGGTGGAATTAGGGCCAGGTTCAGCCAAGATGGAGATAGTTGCTCTTCTCTCAAGGACAGCCGTCCAGGTGGTCCCCCCAAGCCTCAGTAAGCTTTTCCCTGTCCAAGTTAGAACCAAAGGTGTTTTGTCACAGTGAAGGAAAACCACAGCCACACGTGCTAGCGACACCAGGGACTTTAGGCTTTGCCCTGCATCGAATCCTGAGGGGCCGGACGTGGGATGAGCAGAAACCGAGTCCTCAGCCTGTTGGCCACCTTGGGGCACAGCTGGGTAAAGCGACCTTCAATTTGTACTTTTGTACTTCTGGTGTCTTTTATTTCTGAAAGGGCCAAGAAAAAAAAATAGATGAAATAAAGGAATTCCCTGGTTCAAATGGTTAGCCGTGAAGATGCAACCAGCTCAACTGAGCTCGTCTAAACATCATTTGGTTGTCAACTTGGTGACATTAACTCATTTTTAGGAAAGTGCTTTGCATTGTGAGATGTTGTGAGAGATGATGCTGAAATCTCCTGTACCCTTTCTGGTCCCCCCAGGGTGACCCCTGGGTGACCACAGGACGACAGCACACGCAGGATGTTGACAGGGATGCAGCTGTGGTTCTCATCCCACATCGCCAGACTCACATGCAGCCCTTGCAGGTCCCCGTCTGCCCTTGCACTGGGCTCCAGTCCCTGGTGACCATCTGCTGTCTGGCTGGGCCATCGGTCATTTCAGGAGTGGCCCAGCAATGAAATCATGCCATACATCGCCCTTTCAGATGGGCTCTTTTTTCTCCCAGTGTAGATTTCCTGCAATCCATCGGAGCTGATGAGTGTGCGGATCCTCAGCCCATGGTGTGGCCAGGGGTTTGTTTAATCACCCACCCTTGGGGAAATTTTCGGGCTGCTCCTGGCTTTGCCTGTTACGTCTACACATTTGCGTAGAAGGTCTCCGGGTTACGTGAATTTTCACTTCTCTGAGATAAATAAATGCCCAAAATGCAATTACTGGGTTGGATGATGAGCGTGCATTTAGGTGTACAAGAAACTGCCATGCCTTTCCCACTGGGTCTGCGCTGTTAGATTCCCGTCCGCAGTGCACTGATCAGGAGCTTTCTCTGCTTTCTTCGCCGGGCTTTCACACCTGCTGGGCTGGGGCCTGCTCTGTCCAGGTGGAGGAGGGGAACCTGACAGCTGTGCCGCACTTGTCTTGATTTGAGCTTCTGCGACATCAGCCTGGGGTCAGGGATGGGGATGCTGGTTGCCTGAGTCTCCTGGGAGACCCCACATTGCTCACTGTGAGCTTGAGGGAGAGGGGTTCTGGTGTCCCTGGAGCACTTGCCGGGGTGCAATTACTGTCATGCTGAGCTAGGAGAAGGCAGGTGAGAGTGGGTCATAGTTCAAATGCCATGGGCTCTATATGTCCATCAGCAGAGGAGTAGATAAGAAAGCGCAGTATTTACACACAATACTCTGCCATAAAGAAGGAAAACGTTGAGTCATCTGTAGGAAGGTGGATGCCCCCTGAAACCATAACGCTAAGTGAAGTAAATCAGGCACCTGAGCTTAAATATTCTCTTACATGAAAAACCCAAATTATGAATGAGGGGCAAAATCAAAGATAGACAATAGGAAACTGGGAGATGCATCTTTCGCAATGGGAAGGGGACTAAGAGACGGAGGGAGGGCAAGGGAGGGGAGGTGAAGGAGACGTAAAAAGAACTAAGTTATGCGTGTGGACCAACTCCCTGAGAGGAATATGGTCACTGTGTACTGCAAATATGGATTAATAAAAATAAAAACATTAAAAAAGCAAATGCCACTGCCTCTTGCTATTCTTCAGGAGTTTGGGTGGATTTTCTTGAATGTTTCTGCAGATCCTTTAGTTTGTGATTGTAACCGTCTTGGTGCTTCCTTGGGGAGCAGGTCAGCAGAGCTCCTCAGTGTGATTCTGACAGTGGAGCCCGGGGCTGCTGCCCTCGGAGGCTTCCTTGGGATCCCGTGTCGCAGGCCTTGGCCCGAGGCTGGTTTGTGGCGGTATCTCCCGTCTGCTACTTGTCTTTTCCTGTTCCTCACAGTCTTTCACCAAGTGCAAAGTTTGAATTTTGATGGAGGCTGGCGTATTTTTTTCTTTTCTTTTATAGATTGTGCTTTTTGTGTCAGGTCTAAGAACACTTCTTAGCCCATGGTCCTGAAGATACATTTAGGCCCGTGACCCCTCTGAGTAGATTTTTGAATAGGGTGTGAAGATGAGGGTGAAGTTATAAGGATGTCTAATTGCTCCAGGCCTATTTGTTGAGGGAACTGTCTTTCCTCCCATGAATTGCCTATATATATATATATATATATATATATATATATATAAATTTTTTTTTTTTTTTTTTTTTTTTTTTTTGGTGTGGGAGGTTGAACCTAGAACTTTCATACTGGACCGGAATTTGTAATCCTCCTGCCTCAGCCTCCCAGAGTGCTAGGATTACATGGTATGCACCACCACATCTGGCTGCATTTATATCTTTGACAAAAATCAGTCAGATGCATATTTCCAGGTTTCCTGATCTGGTTTACTGGCCCTACTCTTCAGTTGTCTGTTCACTAATACCACGTTGCCTTGGTTTTTGCAGGCATACAGTTAGACAACACTGGGTGGGTGATTACTTCTACTTTATTCTTTTGCAAAACTGTCATAGGTATTCAAATGCCTATGTCTTCCAGAATAGATTTTAGAATACAGCTGTCTGTGTCCACAAAACGCTGGGCTTTTGCTAGGAATCACATTAAAGTTATTGATCAGTTTGGGGAGGATGTATGTCTTTACTACATCCTACCATTTCTGAATTAATGAACCATTCAATTCATCTGTATCGCTTTTACAAATATGAAGATAGAACTGGGGACACTTCCTGTGGGATTCCTAATGGAATCACATTGGTATCAATCGTCTCATCATTAGGGGAAAGGACCTCCTTTCCTCCCCTAACTTTGGGCTGCTCCAGTCTTCACCCGCGTTCCTAAACCTGGCCTCTGTCTCTCTGTGGGGCCCAGCAGTGGACAATCTCGGGCTGAGCCTCCCTCAGGCAAACCCCAGGGAGTGTGTGAGTTGCAGAGAGAGCGGATCACTTAGCTCAACGACCTGACCTGCGGCCTGGAGCCCTCCAGAGAGGCCTGGGACACAGGAAGTCTTCCCGAGACCCTCAGGGTGGACACCGTTGCTAAAAAAGGATTTTTACTGTTCTCCCTCTTTTAGTTTATTTAAAAATTTCTTTTCAAATTTTTATTTTTGTTAGCACATGTTTGCAGCACACACTGGTTACATTCACTGCAGGGTCCATGTGCGCAGCACGGTTTACTTCTTTTTAATTCCCCTTCCCTCTCACCACCCTCCCTCCATCTCTTGCTCCTCCTCCAGTTGCAAAAGATCTATCTTTCTGTTTCCTAGTATCTATCTTTTCTTTTGCTCTTTAATTTATTTATACTTTGGGTTTCTCATATAAGAGAAATCATGGGATATTTAAGCTTGTGCATCTGATTTATTTCATTTGACATTATAGTCTCAAGGTGCATCCATTTTCTTACAAAAGACTCAGGTTTATCCTTCTTTATGGCAGTGTAGTACTCCATCATGTGTACGTATCCCATTGTCTGTATCCATTCATCTGTTAATGGACAGATAGGTCACTTCCAGGATTTAGCTAATATGAGTTGTGCTGCTATATATATGGGTGTGCATGGGTCACTGTGATACGGTGACATTCACCCTGTGGGAAGATAACGGGAAGGAGAATAGCTGCGCACCCCCTCTCTGAGAGGGTTTGTGCTGTTTCTCCTTTGCTTTGCTGGGTCTCACTGCAGCCGGCTCTGCTGGGGGAGGAACCCCCAGGGTGGGAAGGGACAGCGGCCCTCCTCTGGCTGGCGCTGCTCTTCCCCTAGCTGGACGATGACACACGTGGCGACATCTCTTGTGTGGCTAGTTCTGGGGGACAGGAGCTGGGGACAGCTGTGTACTCTACTGTTATAGCTGTCAGGTTTTCCACCTTAAGCATAAAAACAAATCAGCAAACTGATCACAGTGTTTTGCAGCTGCAGATTTTAGTACAGTATCTTTTTATAGTAAAGCTTTCCCACCCACCAGTAAAAATAAAAGTCCGATTCCCAAGGATTTCTCTTTCTAGCACAATTTATTGTCGTTTATTTCTGCTAGAGATTGGGACAGAAGAAAAAAGTGCAGGCGTCTGAGACCCGGGCAGTGCTGCCTCGCCACTCACAGTGTCTTCCCGGCTCCAGCCCGGGGCTCACAGCCCCAAGTCTGAGTGCATTGTGCCTGGTTTCAGAGTGCTGGCCCTGTTGTCGGAGGTCAGCAAACGCGAGAGCTCCGTTCTGGCATGCTCGGGCACTCTCTACGGCACATCTCCGTACACATCTGCTTTTCTTCTGTAAGTCACGCGACACTCACTGCGGATTTTGTAGGTTAGGACTGTCAGCTGAGCATTAGGACAGAGGAACTGAGTGAACTGCTGTGGACAGAGCTGGACTCAGGAGGGCATTGGGTCAGTGTCCTCCTTCTCCTGTCTCTCAGCCTGGCCGGCAGACTTCACTCTGTGGCCAACTGTGGGTCTAGGAACCCAGTACTTAGTGCTAGCTGGGCTTGTGTCCACCCACAAACTGACCACTGTGGACAGGGCTGGTTGATGCTCCGGGTGACCAGGCCACCAGGCCACGGTTGGGCAGTGTCTGAGCTCCCTCCCAGGCCTGGAGCTCAGGACGAGGATACAGGAGGTGGCGGAGGTGGCTCAGGGCTGAGAGTGGCCCGGCAGGGCTCAGGAGTCCTGGGCAGGGAGAAGTCAACAGCTGTCCACTCCATCAAGTTCTATTTTTCTCTCCTGTGGTATTGTGGATTGAACCCAGGGCCTTCACATTGAGCTACATCCCCAGCCTTTTAAAAAACATTTTAAAAATTTTGAGACAGCATCTTACAAAGTGGTCCAGGCTGGCCTTGAACTTGGGATCCTCCTGCCTCGGCCTCCCAGAGCACTGGGATTATGGGTATGTACCACTATGCCTGACTTATACCAGGTTCTAAAGAGTTGTTCATTAAAAAGACAACTGAGTCAGACAAAATAAATTCATGCTGGGAAGTTAACAGTATGGGGAAAATGGCAAATAATACCTTCTAAACAGAACTATTCATAAAGGTCTTTGATACAATGAGGAGGATTCATCAGCAACTCTCTGCTGTAGGCCTTGACTTGCTCCAGTGTAAATGCAGAGGTTGATTAAATAACTTCCTTGAGTCCCAGCTCTGCCCTCCCACCATTCCCCGGCCAACAGTGCTCCCCGCTGCTGAGCACACCGTGTCTCTACAAGCCCGAGAGCCCGAAGGTGTGGAAGGTGACGACGCTGCACCTCCAGATCCTGTGTCCCCAAGGATCTGCCGTGGGAAGTGTGTGCTGGGGAGGGTCACACGGATACAACAGTGGGGAGAGCACACGGAAGCGGGGAGCGGGGAGCATGCTGCGTGGGGGGCATGCACGGCTTCTGGTTATCATCAGGTACCGAGGTGAGGAGATAAAAGTTTCCATAAATCAGCTGGGCATGGTGGTGCATGCCTGTAATCCCAGCACTCGAGAGGCTGAGGCAGGAGGACCACTGCGACTTTGAGACCAGCCTGGACTACATAGTGAGAAAAGCAAAATGAAAGCAAAAATGTTTCCATATGTCGATTTTAAACATTTCTGGCTATTAATCTTCTGCAATGTCCTTTGTTCAGGACATGTTCTGCATGTCCTTGTTCAGGTTTGGTTCCTGCAAGTGTGACTGTTCCTCTTCAGCCACTGTCCGTTCCTGACACAGCTGGTGTATGAAGGGGAGCAGATGAAACTGGGAATGTAGGCAGCTGAGCTTAGGAACAGTTCTCTCGGCGCAGTTTTCTTTCCTATGAGGGTGGCGCTGTGGCTGTAGGAGGCTGCTGTGGCAAACGTCATTGCCCCGTGAGTCCCACGGACTGGCTGGGGCCAGAAGCACACGTGCAGGAGGGTTTGTCTGGGGACCCTGCTTTCCAGCTCACATCAGCTGACTTGAGCATGTTCCTGCACCAAGAGTTAAACATGGAAGCCCATGCTTTCCCCCAATCCAGCTCTAGAAACATTTTCCTAAGGAAGATCATGAATAGATCAGGGAGTAATAACACCTACGTGGGAAACATGGACCTAAGAGAAAGTTCACTGAGGGATTTTGAGAGAGAGAGAGAAAAGTATAAATAAGAAGGACTCAGAGTTCAGGTGAAATCAATATCTGCAAAATTCCCCTCTCCTAAACCAAGTAAAATATTTCGATGAAAGGAAATCTAGGGGGGTAAATTCTTATGCTAACTTTATAATTAAGTGTAAAGGCTTTTTGTTAGCATAGCAGTCGGTTTTCTGTTACTATCATGCATTAGCAGAAGCTGGGCAATGTAGAAGCCAAAGCTTTACTTGGCTTACAGTTGTGGAGGTTCAGGACATGGTACTGGTATCATCTTGGCTGTGATCAGGCCTCATGGTGGTGGCCTTGTGGTGGTGACATGTGTGTAACAGGGAGAGGTTACAAGGCCAGACAGGAAGCCAGGGGGGGTGGAGTCCCATGAGCAATGCATCAACCTCGCTGGGGCAGAGCCCCTTCCCCAGGACCTCCCACTGGTCCAAGACCTCTGTGTATCATCACACTGAGGACTGCCTCCTGGGGAGACACGCTCAAGCTGTATCCTAATAACCTCTTTTGAATGTTCTTTGCTGCCCTTGGCTGATACTAGTGAATTAATATTATACCATAGTGAACCTGTTCAGAGTTGCACCGCATTCTACTGCAGAGAGTGTGTGGGTTAGGCTCATGGTCTTTGGTGTTCGACGAGTTTTAGCAATTGTGTTCAGTTTCTCTGGATGTTGTCAGTTATGTTCTTCCGGTCCTGCACACATAAGAACAAAGACACTGGATAATATTTGCCCATGCTTCATTCAGGCGACAATCCACTGGTGATTGTTTCTTGAACTCTGAGGAAATTACAGATGGAATGCCTCCTTCCTTACCATGATTGTTTGGACCAAAGTTTTCCAAATGGCTCATGAGACCGTGATGTAACACTGAATCAAAGTTTTACCAAGTTCCCCGCATTCAATAAGGCTTATCCGTGTTGTGGGAATAAAACCTCACTGGGAAACGATGTGTGTTTAATTTAATCTTCTAAATTACTCCACCTGATGGCTCTTTCTTGGATAACACCAGATTACGTAAGTACCTCTCTAGCTATTAAAAAAAAATTGCTGATGCTAGGTTTCCTGGGGCAATCTTGTTTGCTTTTACAAAGCCAGTGAGATGGACTTCAAAATTGAATTCCACCTTTTTTATTACTTTAAAATCTTCACTGGGGCTGGGCTGGGGCTCCATGGTAGAGCACTTGCCCAGCACAGATGAAGCTCTGAGTTTGATCCCCTGTGCCACCACCAAGAAAAAAAAAAAAAAAAGCAAAACAAAACCAAATCTGAAACGTTTCTTCATGTGATTATCTGAAAGGAGATTATGACCGATGGTGGCCATAGGGCTCAGGAAGTGAACCCCCAGAGTCTGGTGCTTGACATTCTGAGATGACTTCAAGCCTACCTCAGAGTCAAGGTTCCTCTTGAGGTAGGGGCCCTGGTAGAAGAAAATAAAGACAGGCAGGGAGAAGAAATTATAATTTAAAAATTGTACTTTTTTTTTTGAGACAGGGCCTTGCTATTTAGCCCAGGCTGGCCTTGAACATGCAGTGATCCTCCTGCCTCAGCCTCTCAAGTGCTGGGATGACAGGCATGCACCACCATACCAGCTAAAATTATATTTTTAAGAAAACTGCACCTTCAAGAAACAATTACATTTCCCCAAGATAACAATGCCTTTTTCTCTCCAGGCCTGTTTTTCCTGTCTAGATTCCTCACTCCTACATCCTGAAGGGTCCCATTGCTGAATTCCTGTCTCCTCCCAAAGGGGACCTCCGAGAGCCCCGTCTGGTGACCTCCTGACCTTCCCTTTTTCCTCCGCCTCTCAGCACAGGGAGAGGCTTTCTGGAAAGTTCCCTGGACTACCTGACAGGATGCACCAGAAGAGGATGTTTGACTTTGGTCTTCTCCCTGAAATTTCATTAGCCAGAGAAGACTTGACTCATTGCTGGAAGAAAGGCTGACATCCGCCAACATGCTGGGCATACCTTTGTCACACACCACTGTCCTTTATTTTTGTCCCATGGAGAATGCTTTATAGTCTAGGATCTGTTCCTCCAGACAGACTTTTCTCTAGCCATCTAACGAGGTGTGATCAAAATATACGGTAAATATTTATAGTAAAAATTTATTATAGTAAAGGACGCATTGCCATGAACTCCCCTCAAAATATTCCCTCCCGCTTGGAACACGCTCATCCCATTGTCACTGCCACTTTCTGAAGCAGGTCTGGAGTCCTCTCTCCTCAGTGTCTTTATTTGTGTGACCCAAACTACAGTGAATGCTGCTGCCGAGCGCCACCCAACAGAGAGGCAGGCTTGAAAAACACAGTGCTGTGTCCTCATCCCCTTAGCCACCGCATCTGGCACTGTGTGCTTCTGGCTCTTCCCCAAGGTCACAATGACCATGGAAGGCAAACGTTTTGAATCAGTTCAGGACATGGAGTCAGCTGTGACATCACAACTAAGACCCTCAGGAAAAAGGACTTCCAGAACTGCTCCAGAAAGTGGGAAGAATGATGGGAGCAGTGTGTCCGAAGTGAGGGGGAGTATTATGAGGAGAACTCATGGCAATGTGTTTTTACTGTAAAAATTTTTAAAACTTTAAACATTTGCCTCATGTTTCCACCACACCTGAAAAGCTACCCGAGCCCACTGGTTTCCCCTAAGTCATCTGATATCCCCGCGACATTCCCTGTCATCCCCATCCCGTACAGAAATGGAAAGTACTGGTTTCTGCGTCCTGGCGGGTGGTGGGTAACACACTCCCGTGACTTTGCCTGTGCTGCGATCCGTCCCGTCTTCTCATGCAGGTACATTTGCACGCCCTTTGCCCTCTACTGGTGCAGGGAGAGAACGGAGCGCAATTCTCACTCTGCCGTCAGGGTAGAAGGTCCCCATCTACGCACTCAAAAATCACCCTTTCCTCTCTAGCTCTTCTCTTTCTGTCAGCAAACAGTGCCTCTTGACTGCTGAATTTCATTAATTAAAAAATAAATCTCATGAAGATGGACTGACGTAGCCTAAAGTTAGAGGAGAAATCCTGGTGTGAAGTCTAAAGGCTTATGACACAGAGGGAAGATGGAAAGATTGTTCCTGCCTCAAAGTGGCTCTTTCCTCACTTTCCTAGAAAAACGCTTGGTCTGTGTAGGACAGCTGTCGTGTCTGCCTGTTTACTTTGCAGGGAGTCGGGCACTTTGCAGGGAATTGCCCACCACCACCCTGCTTGAGGTCACCGGTGCCATCCTGCGCACTGTCTGGGGACCAGGGTGACAGTGTCTGGCCATGCGTAAACCCACTCAGCACCTTGTATTTGGCTGTTCTAGCCATTTTAGTTTGGACGCATCGCAGCACACATTTGTATCTTCTTTTACTTATCTTTATTTGTGTTGCAGGGCTCTTGCAAAACAGAGCCCATGGCTCCAGATGCTTACACTGCTTTGGGAAGAGAGAGGCACCTTGTTTTAATACGAAGCTTCGTTTTTCCACTTCTTCCTGAGATGATGAGACGGAGGAAAGAGAGCCACCCGGGCTGGCTGTGTGTGATCTCCATCCTCCTCTGCAATTGTGGCTTTTAACGAGTTGACTCTAGAAAATTTTGGTACCCCTGATGCGCTCAGCCTCTTTTCCTGCTTCTATTAAATAGTTTTGTTTTATGGGGCTCATCCTCTAGCTGGGTGATATTTCTTTACAACCTGGAATCCGGATTGGGTGCGCACATGGGCAGGCGGGAGGAAAGGCTTAGGCATCAGTAGAGCAGGAATATACAGGCGTCTTCAGGACAGAACTGCTTTGGGTTCTATGAACTTATTGGCATCAGAACGTAGTTGTTTTACTCTGCAGGGCACCTGCAGTGGCATGGCATGCAGGGCATGGTTTCAAGGGCAGATCACTCTAGAGTCAGTGACTTGATGCTTAACCAGTAGTGGGAACTTGGGCAGATTACCTCAGCTCTCTAAGCCTTAGCTAAAATGATAAGAATAACTGTTGCATGCTTGTAAGAATTAGAGTTGATGCACAAAAGCATTAATTATCATTTCTGGCACAGAGTAGTTATTCAATAAATTATATATTTTTAACAATGAGATGATTTTGGAGAACCTAATCATGTCCACCCTTCAAAAATTTCTGTCAGGGCCGGGTGAGATGGCTCAGCAGCGTAAGCGCCTGCCCGGCAAGCGCGAGGGCCCGAGTTCGACTCCCGGAACCCACATAGGAAAAAAGGGCTGGTGACATTGTTCAGCGGCATGGGCACCTGCTGGAGCGCGAGGTCCTGAGGTCGACTCCCGGTACCCACAAAAAAAAAAAAAAAAAAAGAAAAATTTCTCTCAGTAGGGGTTTATAAGGAGTAAAATAATATGGCACCCTGATTTTATTCACTGCGAAAAGAACTGTTTCGTCAGTTCTTGTGTAAATGCCAGCCATATTTACTCCTTTCATAATAAATTTTAGATGATTTGCGATAATCTTGGTTCTAATTGTTAGCTACTTTATTTAGAAAAACTGAAGCACTGAATTATGTAGTGTAATACCTCTAAGCCATGATCTCTACTGGCTTTTTTTGTTGATATTACATCATACCAGTGGGAATAAGTCTAATAGCTGGTGGACTTCCAGGCATATTTCTAGCCGAGTCTCTTGAGGTGCAAACAAAGGACATGCTTAAGACAGGTATAGGTAGAATTTTAGTATCATGAACTTTAAAGAAATATGAATTTTTTGATGAAAATGAAACTTGGATCCTCCCAGTGGGCTGGGTTTGCTGGCTCACAGACTGGGCACTTCTTTGTGACAGCTGTCTGCTTTCCTGGTTGCCTGATGCTGGGAGGTTGGGACCTCTCTTTCCACAGCCGTGACTAAGTGACATCCACAGCGTCACAGCCATGAAGGTTCACACTGTCTGTTTCTTCATCACACACCACTTTGGGCCTTTGGAGGAAAGGAAAACGAGTTATTCAAGACGAGCATGGGGAGAGAAGGTGGTTGTAGCCTCAAATCTTCGCTCACTTTGAGTGTGCAAGGGCTTTCATTTTGAGAGAACAGGAAGGAATGCAATGAGACAACAGATACGAAGATGCCCACATCGTCTCACCTCCAGCCACTCTCAGCCTCTTCTCTCTTTGTGGCGTTGAAACCAGACTCTGACCTCCTGGACACCCCCATTTCTGACAAAGACATTCGTTTTCTGTTTGCTCCTCTGAGCGGAGGAGTGGAGGGGGTGGTAATTCTTGCTCTCAGCCTGAGGAAACTGGAGAAGCAGCTGTCGTTAAAGAAAAGCATCCTAGTTTTTCAGGATCTAGAGTATCTTTCCTATAGCAGCTGAGATGAGACTGGGACATTAACACAAAATCCTCCAAAGCATCACCATCCTTAAGCTTAGCATATAACCTTTGGGAAAGCAGCTGAGAGGGTCACAGGTCTTGCTGATGAGGATTACAAATTTTGTGGGCCGAGCTGGGTGTGGTGGTGCACGCCTGGAATCCCAGAAGTCTGGAAGGCTGAGGCGTGAGGATCGTGAGTTCAAGCCCAACCTGGGCAACTTAGCAACTTAGTGAGATCCTGTCTCAAAAAAAAAAAAAAAAAATTACAAAAAAGAAAAAGAGCGTTGAAGATGTAGCTCCGTGCAAAGGCCTTGGGTTCAATATCCCTCCCACCCTGGGCACGATGACTAATTGATACAGACTCAAATGTTCAGTACTCCCACTAACCCGAGAGGATTGTGGAGGACCATCTTAGTTTTGGAAACCTCAGGTGTCGTCTGAGCCCTCTTGACAAAGGAGACATTCTGAGACGTCCTACATTTCACTACACAGGCCCTAAGGATAAAAGTGTGTGTGTGCATTAGTCAGTAACAAGCTAGTCTCAACAGAACAAAAGACCGGTTTACCTTCTTTATTTTTTCCAAGGTAATTTTATTCTTTATTTCAAGGTTCATTTTTATTATTTATTTCAAGATGTACTGCATGGTATATTCTTGGATGTATGTAAAAACCTTAATTCTAAACCCATCAGAGTGACCCCCGGGGCCGCGGAGCCTTCTGGGTCTGAACTTCCGGGACATTGACCTCCACCAAGTGGAAGCAATAAATTCTGCCTACAGGTGGCTCTCCGACCACACTCCTGCCCTTTAAGTAATTCTACTCTTTTTATTTACAACTAATGTAGTCTTGAGGCAGGATGGAAGAAATAAAGTTAGGTAGAGAGGAGACAAACTCTGCTTTTCTTCTCTTGTATATTACCTTAAAATTCTGGGTCAGGCCCCTGCTCAGCTCTGTACCTGGGAACGTGGTCATTCAGGAAAACTTGGCGAAACAAGGTTTATTGGCCCTCAGCGGACCCATCTCATCCCCTCCTGGCTGCGGACGCCAAGGTAAGAGAAGCGACAGTGGTTTTCAGGGCGAGCCACCCAGTTGCTGGGTCCCTTCCTGCCCCCTCACCCTCTCTGCCTAACAACCCCGCGCAACCCTTCGCCGCCGCGGCCCGGAGCTCTTCCACGCTGAGGCCTAGCCGCCTCCTGGGCCGGGCGGGGGTCCCATCGCCTCTGTGGGGGCCTCCTTGGATCCCATCTGGTGACAGGTTCAATGTCCACGGTGCTTTTTTCCCCCAAAGTTATAAAAATGCTCTGAGCTCTGGGTCTGTAGATATTTTCCAACTCTTGCCCGGCGCTGTTGGTGGTAGATGTGAGAACTCGGCCCGAGCTTTGATCCTGAGCTTCTCTGGTAGCATCGGCCACGGCTCAGCAGACCATGGGACCGCGGGGGCTGCATGGTCTCAGGGGTTCAACACGGTGCCGCTCTACCAGGGTTCGGCCTCTCCTGGTTCCCGTCCTACCCAAGAAGCATCGTCAGGAAACCTTCGGCGCAGACATCGAGGCCCAGCCGCGCTTTTCTGGAGGGGGCGTCACTCCAGTCGGCAGGGGGTGAGGATGGAGCGTGTGTCAGACAAAGGAGGGCTCGCCGCCTTCACAGCGCGAAGGGGAAGTCAGAGGGCTCCTTGGCAGTGGAAACTCTGGTTTTCTTCCAGAGGGCAGAGAAAGCTGAGGATCAAACTGAGGACTTAATTATAGGGACCCTGGAACTTCAAAGAAGGATGGCTTTTCAACCCTGGCAGATCTACTTTACGAAATCCAGAACTCCACCTGGGAAGTGCTGGGATTATGGGTAGAGACATCTGGGCCAAAACACATGAAAATCTTACATTCTCACGTTTCCCTGAATCCTGCGCTTTCTCCTCCTTTTTGAAGTCTTGCTTTAGGCAGTGTAGAGTGGCATCGTTGCTTGTAGACAATGTAGATGTGGTCAGGCGACACCCGCCTTAGCCCCTGAACCCACCTCGTAATCTACCCCTAGCTTCGCACTTGCCTGTCCTGGCCTCAGCAAGGGTCGCATGGCAACGTAAAATGGGGAGCACTGGGCCTACAGAGCCAGCAAAGGGATTGCAGGATCATGTCAGCGCATACCGTGGGGATTGAATGAGTATATCCAGGCCTGGATTCCAAGGGTGCTGGCTCAGGAGGGTGAGAAACAAAACAGGAATCGGGAGGGCTGGTGATATTGCTCAGTGGCATAAGTGCCTGCCTGGTAAGCGCGAGGTCCTGAGTTCGACTCCCGGTACCCACAAAAAAAACAAAAAACAAAAAACAAATGAAAAACCAGGAATCAGAGGGATTTTACTGCTATGAGATTACTCTACCTCGATATAGGATTTGGTGCTCTGACAGGAAGTAGAGATGGGGAATTAGACTTCTGTGCTGGATCTTGGAAGCTTGGAGAGAGGGTGGTTCATGCTGTAGGACGTAAAAAATACCAGAACTCCCACGACAATGGAGAAAGCATGAAAAGTGAGAGGATTCAGAAGGGGTTGAGGATGAAAGGCCAGACCCTCCACGGGGTATATTCTGTGGGCTTGTCTTGGTTACTTTCCTCTCATTGCTGAGACAAAACACCTGACACCCAAAATTAAGGAAGGAAAGGTTTATTTAGCTCATAGTTTGTGGAGGCTTCAGTCCATACTCGGCTGGCTCCAAGGCAGAGTGGCACATGGCAGAGGGCAACAGTTCATGGCAGTGGAAAACAGCAAAAACAAGAGCTGAAGGGGGAGGAGCACACGAGAGAGAGCGAGCCTCTTTCCCTCCCCTATATTGCATGCAGGTTGCCCACCCAGGGTGGGTGTAGCACTCACACCCATAATCCCAGCACTGGACAACCAGTCAGTCACAAGCTCTAGAAGCCTGCCCCCATGACTGCATGAGGCTTTGGGGGTCATCTAGACACAAACCATAACAGGGCTGGATGGACTGGAGGAATCTCGCTGCCAGGTGCCAAGGGGATTCGGGATTCCGGTTAAGACACAGAAAGCTGAAGAGGGTGCGCTTCCAACCTTACAACAGCAACAGCAATAACAACCACACCCTGGGAAATCTGCAAACTCATTACTTTTGTTGAACCCAAGAAGAGCTGAGGTTCCAGGGCAAGAAACTAACCCCAAATCAGGAAAGACAGGCGTTTTCAGAGACACACGGGCATGAAGGGTGTAGCAGCTGGCAAATACCCTCTTGCTGCTAGGAGAGGGGACAGTATGGGGAGATTGTATACTGTCCCTGAGGCCCAGCACATTTGGGAAATCCTGAAGCAAGCGGAGAAGGAGGAGAAATTGAGATAAATTGGTCCCCTGCCTTAAACCACCTTCTACTCTAAACACAGGCGATGCTAGGGAATTCCATGCCTGGGGTAAACGGGTAACAATCGCAGCAACGACAATCTAAAACCCAGCTCAAATTCTAGTCAGATTGGTTCAATCACCCACACTAAATCCTAGCAGAAAGAAAGTTCTTTCCATTTGCTGTATAAAAATAATTTACTTTCATTTTTCAACAAAAATGATAAGAAATACAAATCAGAAAGAAATTCAATATACTAGCCAGGCGTGGTGGCCCATGCCTGTCATCCCAGCACTCAGGAGGCTGAGGTAGGAGGATCGCTGTGAATTTGAGGCCAGTCTGGGCTACATAGTGAGTTCAAGTTCAACCTGAACTACATAGCAAGACCCTGTCTCAAAAAAAAAAAAAAAAAAAAAAAAAAAAATTTAAAAGTGACATCTTTAATGTCTTAGAAGGAAAAACCTATTTCCACAGTGATGTGGAGCTTGCGGGTGAAAGTGGTACCAGCACTGTTTAGAGTTTCTCGTGGCTCTCCCTCAGCTGGAACCGGAATACAAAGCGCTCCTGTAGACCTGCGATCACTAAGAGCAGAAAGTGGGAAAGATCCCTGAAGGAACAGGGGCACGCCTAACTCTCAGAGGCAAGGCAGAGGCGGGGATGGCAGTGACACAAGTCAGACAGGAAGCTGGGCACCTCGGATTCACAGAGACCTGTGGAGACAGAGCCTGGTGCTCCCGGGGGACAAGAGAGACGGGGAGTCAACACGGGCATCTCTCAATGTGCACCCACAAACAGGGAGACACGTGGATGGTAGAGAAGCTGAGAGCGGCCTCTGGAATAAAATATCACAACTCCCTGTTTAGCCCACAGATCTGAGTTAGTTCTCAACCCAGAATCCACTGAGTGGAGAGGGTCCAATTCCCATGACAAAGGACCCCTGACCCCACCCCAGCAGCGCTTACAAAGACTGTGAGTTTTTGGTTTTACAAAGGGATGCAGGACTACTTACTTGGAATATTATGCTTTGGGAAAGGTACTTATGGGTATTTTGGGGTTAGGATTATAATCCAAATATTTTGTTAACTGTTGGACACAGGGTTCAAGTTGACATGAATACCTGGAGACTTAAAACGTCATCCTGGCTACTCTGTTATGGTAGGAGTGTGTGTGTGTGTGTGTGTGTGTGTGTGTGTGTTTACTTGGCACGGGGGAACTCAGGTTTATTCTTCTATGAGGATTACATCCAGCTGGAAGCAGAGGCGCTGCAGATGTCTGGGCAGCAAAGCCTGCGTAAGCCAAGCCTAACAGCTGCCCCTTGTTGAATCTCAGCACCGGTTCTTAGGAGGTGGCTCCCACTGGCTCCTGGGTCCACTGGCCCTGTGCGGGACACCCTCTCGGGAAGCTCGGGACAACAGCACTTCCTCCAAAACCCTGATGTGTTCCATCTTACCAAGCAGCTGGCGACGAGCTCTGCCAAATGACGAGCAGCTTGCCATCTCTCTCACAACACCCGGCAAAGTCCTTGCTGTCTCCTCCTAGCTCCGTAAATAGGATTGTTCTAGATGTTCAGGGGGCAGGCCTTTTGGATGGCTATATCGAACTTTTATTCACTTCGATCTATTTTTCTCTTAGGTTCCCTACTAAGGTCTAATGATAGAGCCATGCGATCCAATATTGCAACATGGGCCACACATGACTATTGAAATTTGAATTATTTTAAAGTAAAATTTTAGCTAGTGCACCACACTAGCCACACTTCATGGCTCAACAGTTATGTGGTCCAGTGGCTACTGCATGTGAAGGTACACGCAGAGAATATTTCCATCATGCAGAAGGCTCTGCTGGACAGCACTGTCACAGAGTGGCTGCTCTTGTTTCCAGGTGACTTGTCAGATGCCTTAATTCTCCGCTGCATGAGATTCCCCCTGCAAGAGGGCAAAGTGGCATATATAAACAGAACCTCAGTGGGTACCCTGGTATCCCCCAAATCTCCCAAGAACAGGTTTAATTGTTATGCTAGGTTATAAACTGAGAGAACACCATACCCTTATGTTCTTTGCATGATGATATCCATTAAAAATTAAGAGTTAGCATTTATTGTTCAGATTCTATATGCCAGGTACTTGATATGCATTGCATCTCATTTAACCCTAGCAGTGGAACTGTGAGTCGGGTATTGTCTCCATTTCGCAGATAATACACCAGAGGCTTAGGAAATAGGAGTGGCATGGCCCAGATTATGTGCCAAGTAGATGTGAAAGGGCTCTTGCAATTCTGAAGAACACACTTTTGAGCACACTGTGCTGTAACAGCTCAGACGTAGAAAAGGAGTTGGTGACAATCGTAAGCTCGTTCAGGTGCCCTGAACTTCTATTGAAGGCAATTTTTATTTCTCTGGGAAGTCTCCGGCCTTGACACTTCCTCCCCCTCTCTGCCTTGAAAACTACTTCCCGAAGGCGTCGTACAGATTTTAGTCTTCGTAGGATGAAACGTTCACGCACAGTGTTACAGAATACTACCAGTACTTCTCCTTGTTCTGCCTACTGCTTGTTTCTCCCCCTTTTGATTTAAAATGTAGGCATGGACTTGGATATTTCTAATAACGAGCCGTGCGAAGGGCCGGGTCTCTACAGATCTAAGAAGCGGACTGCCCCAAAACGTCGATGGCTGCGATAGCCGTGAAAAAAGGCTGCTCCCCACTCTCAGAGGATCCCCCCAGTCCTTCTGTCGGCAAAGCTTTGTGTCCAAGCCTATGTAACACCCTGGCAGCTTGTTTCTTACCTGTCTTTGGATGCTGGCGAATGCATTCAAAAGAATATAGAAGATTCTCCTTCTACACATCATTAAAAAGTGCTTCCATGATGAATTGGTTGCTTATCATCTGCTCAGCAGCCTGAACTTCAAACGGCCTTCCTGTCCTTCTATTGCAGCTGTTGTGTTCGATTTTATACAGAAAATATGAAGGGAAGGGAATTTAAAGCCAAAGTTTTTATTGAGGCCCAGGCAGCTTCAGCAGCTGCTGTTACAAGGGTCTCATCAAATATCAACACTGGAGAAAGCCCAGGGGGTCTATTTTCTAATCCAGCCTTGGAGGAGATTTCCAATGGAGGCTGTCTGTGGCAGCGCAGGCTGGCTAAGATTTAGATGACCCATTTCCCTTATCTAATGAATTCAGGCCCCGAAAACCATGCAAAAGCTTTAAACTGACAAGACACCAAGAGGGCTGATGTGAAACTGAAAGACAGCTGGCGCGGACCCAGGGCCTCTGAGTTGAGCTCTGGAAGCCGCAAACTTGCACAGCTTTGAGGCTGTCAGGACGAAGACTCCAGCAGGAAGACCGTCAAAATATTGCCATTAGATGGAGAACTTCATGCCGAAAGCCTTTCCTGCACAGAGAGGATCCTTTGTTTGAAATAAAGAACGCAATGACATTTTTACATCTATTTCCACTTCGCTAAGATAAAATAAGTGAGAATGTTGCCATTGCTGTCAGTGTAGGTTTGAAAAATCCAATTAATTTGGAAGTGTATTTAAAATTTTTTTAAATGATTGAATTTTATTCCTGGAAATTAAAACATTTTGATGTGGGTTTCTTTCTCAAGCTGTCTCTTTCCAGTTCCTTGGTCTTTTACAAACCAGGAGGATAATTTAACATTTTGTTTTACGGTGTGAAGAGAGCCTTGTGGGGTTGTTTGTGCCGAAGCACATTTAACAAATTAGTAGGTAGAGAAACAAAAGTCATTGGCCATGGGATTTTCCAGCAATAAACTATATCATCAATTATAATTTTATACCACTTTTTTAAAGCAAACAAAACCCAAACTAAATGGAATTTATGGAACAACTGAAGTTTTATTGATGGGAAGATACCTGAACATTAAAGATATGGTGTGCCGAATGGTAATTACAGGGTGTATTAGATCTTAAGATTTTGGCTACATTTTCAAAGGCTCCCTGTCATGGCTGTTCATGTCGCTCACCACAAAATCCTTTCAAAACCACGTAGGTTGGGGGGCTGGGGGGATTGTTCAACGGCAGAGTGTGTGCTCAGCTTGTGTTAAGCATGAGTTGAATACCAGAACCAAAACTACGACCACAACCACCACCACCCAGACAACAACAGAAAAGCAAAAACAACACGAAGCACCTCTATATTTATTTTTAATTATATGGAATTTTCCAGCTACTTTTCATCATCTTCATTTTAAAATTTATTTTACTTTTTAGAATTTTGTGACTTTTTTGAGGGGCATAACATAAAGTACTCAGTATACTAACACACTAAACCAAAATGCGTTTGCAGACTGCCGAGGGGGCTGCCCATCGCCCAGGACTTAGGGAAGAGCAGGACGCCTTCTCTGGCTGGACCCAGTGTGGCCCACTCCCCGTGTGGCCCACTCCCCATGTGTGCTCCTTCTCGCCTGCGCCGGTCTCCGGTTCAGAGCTCTCCGGTGGGTGGAGATCCCTCTCTGGGGCTTCTGCTCTGTGTGAGAAGGAGCCTCTGACATCGTGGGACAGGGCTTAGGCCAATCACGCCATTAAGTACCCTGGTTCTTTCCCTTTTAAAAAAATTTCTACTTTTATTAGCCCGAGTTTGCAGCACACAGCGATCACATTCCTGTTGGCAGTTGGTGCATGCACAGGACACATCTTCAATCTTCTTATCCCCTTTCTTCTCCTCCCTCACTCTCTATCTCTTGATCCTGCTTCCTTTTTCCAAAAGCTCTGTCTCCCTGTTTCCTGGGATCTATCTTGTAGTTTGCTTTTTCATTTATTTATACATTGGGTTTCTCATATAAGAGAAAGTGTGTGATCTTTAAGCTTGTGGGTCTGATTCGTTTCACTTAACATCATGACCTCAAGGTGCGTCCATTTTCTTATATATGATTCACATTTGTCCTTTTTTGTGGCAGAGTAGTGCTCCATGGTGTGTAAATATCACATTTTCTTTATCCGTACACCTGCTCATGGACACGTAGGCTCGAGTTGTGCTGCTATGGGGACGTTGGTTCTCTCCCCTTCTGCCAGGTGCCCTACTGATGATCCTGAGGCTGCTGCTCGGGGACAGGGTCATTGCCAGCCTGCAGCATTCAAGCTGCCTCCACCCCCTGTTATCTTCCAAGGAGAGGAGTCAGAACTTCTCTCCAGCCTGAGAGGACTGTTGAGGTCCCATAACTGCGCCCATGGGAAGGCCACGCATGCAGAGCTTTTTGGCCAGTCTTGGGCAAAGGAGATAAAGACTCCAATGTCTTAGGTTAATCAGCACCCACATCTCAAGATGGGCACGGTCGCTCAAACTGCAAGGAAATGTCGCTGGGGTGGGATCAAACAGATGTGGGGCACTAGCCTGTAAAGCCCACTGCGTAGGTTTCCAGTGCACAGCATTTCTCAGGCTTGCGTAAGTGCTGGAGGTCTGCACGCTTAGGGAATGGAGTTTCGGACACACTGATCTACATGATTAAATTCATACCCTTTTTACTGCCTGAGGAGCTTTTATGAGAGAACTCAGACTCCAGCCACTAGCTCTGGATTTGTGTCAAAATCATGGCCTAGCAATAATATTTTTATTGCTTTTCCCGTATCTCTACACGTTTCTTCGTATTTGAAAGACTTTATTATTTGTCTTCTTTGTGAGTAGGATTTTTCCACTCCAATTGTCTTCTCAGCCTTCCAAGTCCAGATTAAAAATCTTGGAAGCCTTCTGGTCCGTGTATTCTTCCAGCCTCTTGCATAGAATTCTTTCATTGGTTTGCTGCATAACATTACAGTGATTTGTTACTAGGCTTCTGGATTTGGAGTGATTTGAAAGGAGGGTCATCTTTGCAGCTCCGGAATTTGAGGACTGGGGTCAAATGTCTGCTCAGTTGAGCTGTTTATTTAGTCTCTGTTTATGAAAGTTTCAGATCAACACATTTCTGTACTTTTTATGCTCAGAAATATCACAGACTTCAGTAGTTAAGTGCAAAATGTTTATCTAACTGCTCAAATAGTTCCTGAATCAATATCAGAATCTGAGCTGTAAAATTCTTTGAATTTTATTTTTCTGACTCATGCTGTCTAATTTTAAAGTTCAAAATCATAAAAGTAGATGTAGGCTTTCTAATTAGGTTCTAGTGGCAAAAAGTTTAGCTGACAACAGGCGGGATTGAGAACATTTTCTTTATGAGGAACATCGGCTCTCTTGGAGTGTCATTCTTGAGGTTCACAAACACCCGTGTCTGTCGGTGACAAACCTTTGAAAGCTCACACAGGAGCTGTGTAATATACTTGAGCGGAAGTCGAAACAGAGTCTGCAGGTACCTGTTCTTGAGCATGTCAAAGGTTTAAAATAACTAAGGTGAATTTCTGATTGAATGAAAGACATTTTTAAAAATTACATTTTTAAATTTTTTATTTCTTTGAGACAGGATCTTACTCTATAGTCCAGGCTGTTCTTGAACTTTCTATGGAGCCTAGGCTGGCCTTGAACTCACAGTGATCCTCCTGCCTCAGCCTCCTGAGTGCTGTGATGATAAGTGTGTGCCACCGTGCCTACCTTTATTTTTTAACTGATTCATAAAAACATAAAAATTGCACTTGCTTATGTAGTGTTATGTTGGGTTTTGGTACCTGAATATGTTGTATAGTGTTTAAAGCAGGTCTAATGTGTCTATCTCTTCAAATAGTCATCATTTCATTATGGCCAACCCTCCCCCTCCTCCCTCCCCTCCCCCTCCCTTCCCCTCCTCCTTTGTTTGGTACTGGGGACCAAACCAAACCCAGGGCTGGCTCCTGCTGGGCCAGTGTGCTACACTGAGCTGCCCCCAGCTGTCCCTTGCATCCTGATGCACCCCACACAAGGCTGTCCTCCGTGCTCACCCTCCAGTGCACAGCACACTGCAGTTTCTGCTCACCGCACCTCAGCACCCAGTAACACGTGTCCCTGCCTCTCCTCCTCACTCTCTGCAGCTCCTCACCACCGTCCAATCTCGTCTGTGAGATCCACTTCTAGACCCTGCTCATGCACGTGCGGTCGCCTGCACTTGTCTCTCTGTGCCTGGCTTATCTGAGTTAGCATCATGGTCTTCCACTTCATCCACGTTGCCATCAATGGCAGGATTTCTTTTTTTGGGGGGCTGAGTAGTATTCTATTATGGATAGGTACCACATTTTCTGTACCCGCTCATCAGGTGACAGTCTTTAAAGAGTTCACAAGATCCTTCACATAAAATCATTACTTAGTAAAAGGTGAGTTCTGAATATTTTTTATCTTTCAAAACATATAGAGTATATATTTTGCTGTTCTATGTATTTGTCTATTTATTTCCTTTATGCAACTCAGCATATATTTTTCAGTGCCTCTCGATTTCCCTTGGAGAAGTTCTCCTGCACTGTGGCAGCTGTGGGCAGTGACTCCTAACTCTCTTGGGTGAGCACCAAGGCAGTCTCCTCAGATGGGCAGCATGGAAGGTGGCCCATCCGGGGGAACCCTAGGAAAACTGCCCATCAATTCTAGGGGGTGGGTCCCAGCCCCTGTGCTTTCAAACCTTTACTGTTGGGACCCCACATTATTCCTGCCAGTCCCCTTACTTCTATCACTTGCAAAGGACCCCAGTGGGTGAGGTAGGCCAGGTCCTCCCACCCTCGGTTTGTTTCCAGTTGTGTTTGAAAATTACATCTCTGTCCACTTGCTTCTTTTTGCTTCATGCAGTTTTACTGTTTCTTGTATAGGGAGAATTCCATAAATCAAGTCAGCATCATTCTTTTTATTAGCTGCCAGATGCAGTCGGTTTTCCAAAGCCGAGTCTCGTCACGTTCAAGCACCTTTCTGCTGCCCTGTCCACCTCCAGCAAATGCAAGTGGCCTTTCAGGATGGGACGGTGCCCTCTCTACATCATGTAAATATCTGTGAAAAGACAGCATCGTTGCTCATTGTTGAGATACCATCCTCAGGGTTACAAGTGCTTGCATAGGAACAGGCTTTCCAAAATCAGGGTGCCTATTTCTTGTGTTTCAGAAGAACAACACAGTAAAGATGACGCATTTGCCAGAGTCAGAGAATTGCGGGTTCTCCTTGCTGCTTTCTTCTTGGGAAACTTGCCATTTTATTTTGTCTTAGGGGTACAGGCAAATGCGTACAGTCTGGGAACAAAGAAAGAAAAGTGCAGTCGTGTATCTCCTACAACTTTTGTAACCTATGGCAAGGACTCGAACCCCATCACAGTGCAAAAGAAACGGGCAGTATTTAGATGAAGGTGGAAATGTGACTTGGGCTGAAATATCTGTCATAATTGAACTCCAGAGCCATGGGCGAGTCAGTACTTCTCCAGGTACTTGCCAAAAAATCCCTTTGTAGGCTGTAAAGTACAAATGCCTTTAGAATGTCAAACTTACATTTCTTCAAAGGAAAGAAAATCCTTCTGGAATATTAAATGGGCTTATGAGGGGAAGATTTTTGGCTAAAAGGAGATCAAATATTTCCTTTTATCCAAAGCTCATTTCGTCACCACTGGTGAAAAGATCCTGGGATGCTGCTGGAGACCACAAAGGCGCTCGATGGCTCGGTTAATGATAGAGCACAGCCAGCCTCCTCACCTGCCTCTGCTTCGGCTTTAGAAGAGGGCTTCGTGTTGGTTTTCTTTTGTACTTTTCTTTTTCGGTTATTATAGAACTTGATTATTAAGGGTCTGAAAATTGTAGAGGTTTTTCCTGTATTACATCTACCTTTGGGAGGTAAGATTACCCACTGGTGTTAAAAGAAGGCAAATGAAAGTGTACGATTGATAATATGCATAAGTGAAATGATTTCTTTCTTTTTCTTTTGGGAAATGTTGAAAGCATCGAGCTGAAAGATGTCCGGGGGGAAAATTCTAGGTGGAGTGCATTAGTATCCCAGGGCTGCTGAGATAAAGTCCCGTGCTTGGAGTGTTGGAAACAACAGAAAGCCAGTGCTTAGCAGTCTGGGGCTCCAGCTGTGCCTGGAGGTGTGGCCGGGATGGGTCCTCTGGGGGCTGGGATGGAAGGAGATGGCCCAGCACCTGCCCCCTTGAGCACGGCCACTTTCTCCCTGGACCTTCACAGAGACCCTGCAGCACGTGCGTGTCTGTCTCCAAGTCTCTCCTTTTCCAAGCATTTTGGGTGCGGATCCACCCCATGTCAGTGTTTTAACTTTATTACTTCTGCAGAGACCCTTTGTCCAAATCAAACGCTATTCGGAGGTACTGAGGGGGGAACCTCATCACAGGAGTTGGAGGAAACATAATTCGATTCATAAAAGGGGCAGAGTGATGCTTTACAGGGAGAAGAAGCTGCTTCTGTTCTGGTGGAGGTGGAATGGAGAAGGACACGAGAACTTGGACCGTTCTAGCTCTCCTCTCCTCTCCCAGGAGGAGCATGTGCTCAGGCACGGCCAGGCAAAGGATGCCAAGGAGTGAGTCTGCACTACAGCAACTCGTTTTAGAAAATTAACTTGTGCGTTCTCACCACATTCATTCCTGCGGTGGCACTGGCTGGACACCCACTCTCTCAGGGGACAGATGTGACATGGCCACTCATGGAAATAACTGGAGTCTTTCCTGATGTTTCAAATAAACCAAGCGTCTCCATGGGTAAGGGATTCTTAGAATAGGCACATTTTCATGAAATCTTACATTTTCTTGAAGAAATATGCTTCCCAGAGTAGAAAACAATTGTGAAAAAAAAAAAAAAACTTGTAAACTCAACTGTGCTACAAATAAATAACACAGCCACAATGAAGGAGAAGGGGAAGATAAAACCAATCTAAGAGATTTTGGGAAGCGGTATTTTGGCTCTACACTGTGACATTAAACACAAAGAACTCTGCACAAACACTGTACTCTAGTTACTAAGTTTGTTTCTTTCAGAGGATGGGCCAATAATTCTGACATCATTTTAAGTGTATTTTGGGATGGAACAAATACGTAAATACATCATAGATAATTTCTTGTTGTCAGGGAAAGAAGTTCTAAGTGAGGCATGGGAGAAGTAGAGAATGAACCCGAGGGTGTTGCCCTGGAATTGGACACAGGTTTGATGAGTACTGTGGTAGGGTAATGCTCACCCCACCCCCACGCTCCACCCCCAGCACGTGTGTGACCTCCACAGCCCGTGAGTGTGCTAGTGAGTGTGCACACTGCGGGGGAATTAAAGGTGCAGAGGGAATTAAGTTTGCCAATCTTTAGACCTGCAAATAGAGATTATTCTGGGTTACCTGTGTGGCCCAATGCAATCGTAAACCTCATTATAAGTGAAAGAGAGAGGTGGGGGGTGGGCACCAGAGTGATGCACTGTGGGAAAGACTCTGCGGCTGCTGCTAGCTTGGAGGAGGTCTGAGGTGAAAGACCAGAGCCGAGATAGTTTGAGCAATGAAGTGAATAACAACAGTGGCAGATTATAACTGATAAAATAAAATACCCATGTGTCCGTAATGATTTAAATATTTGAATAAATAAAGGGAGGAGAAGAAATAATACTTCTTTAACAGAAGAAATCCAATGAATAAATGTTAAACAAATGAGATATACAGAACACTCACCGTTGGCGAATGCTGCAGTGGTAACTGTGGCAGGCGATATCCACCAGTGGGTGCTGAAGCTTGTTTGGGCAAAAGTGTGATGAGAAACAAAATATTTGCACAATTTTAAGTGATCTTGCTTGAGATATTTATTAATTAGAAAGTAGAAATAGTAACTGTAAAGTGGAGAAACTGGCAGAAAACACCTTATCCAAGCATCCAGGTCAGCATCACCCCAAATAAGACAGAAGAGTACCCTGTTCCTTGGTCACCATCACCACCACGCACTGAGAAGGGTCCAAGCTCGCTTCTGTGGGATTCTTGTCAAGAATGCCCGTCCTCAGTTGGATCATGAGAAAACATGAAGCCAACCTTTAGGGCCATTCCACACACACACACAAAAATTGTTCAGTATTTTTAAAAGTGTAGAAACCATGAGAAATAAGAAAAGACTGTGGAACATGGTGAATTGAAGGACTGTATGCACGCAGGGCCACCAAATGCAGTGACAGGTACTGCATTGCCCTGGACCAGAAAAGGACCCTAGAGGAAAGCTAGTGCCGTTAGTGTGAGGTCAGAGCGTGTAGTGTCCTGCGGTGTTCATGTCTGGGTTATATACACCGAGCGAGGGTCAGTGGAAGTTGGATGAAGGGCACAGAAGAGCTCTGTATCTTCCTAAAACATTTCTCTAACTCTAAAAATTTTTTTAAGGCCAAAAATTTTAGCAGTATAGATTGAAGATCCTTAATTCACAAGTCTAAAATGCTCCAAAATCTAAAACTTTCTGGGCACTTACTTAATGCCGCCAATGGAAAATTCCATACCTGACCTCATGGCACAGGTCACTCAAACCTAAGGTGCACTAAGAATGCTGCAGAAAGTGGCCTTCAGGCTATGTATGTAAGGTGTATAAAAAGCACAAATGAAATTCATGTTTAGACTTGGGGACTGTCCTTAAGATAACTCACTCCGTATATGCACATATTCCAAAATCTGAAAGATAAGAAAAGAAATCTGGAACATTCTGGTCAAGCATTTTGGAGAAGGGTTGTTCAGCTTGTGCCCTCGCAGCAACGCAGGCAAGAGGATTCAAGGATTCACCGAAAAGAGGCCACTCGGAAAGACTTTGAGGCGGAGGTGAACGCCAGTCTGCTCAGGCTGCCGTAACAAAAGAACCGGAGCCTGGGAGGTTTAAACAGCAGAAAGTTCTTCCTCGAGTTTGGAGGCTAGAAGTGCGAAGACCCAGGCGTCAGCAGGGTCGGCTTCCTTCGAGTGCTCTCTGTGAGAGTGCCTCTCACTGTGGCCTCACTCGCCGTTCCTCGCACACACTCCTGGCTTCCCTTCTGCTTCACAAAGGGACGTTAGCTCTATTGCATTAGACTTTATTTAACCCCCCATGACCTTATTTAACCTTAATCACCCTGTAAAGGTCCCATTTCCAAATACAGTTCCACTGGGGGTTAGGACTTCCACCTAAGAACTTTGGGTGTGTGTGTATAAAATTCCGTCCACAACAAGTGGCCAGTTATGAAGGGTCTTGAAGAAGAGGGGCTCACGAGCGCCCTGGTCTGTAGAAGTGCTGAGTGTGTGGAAGGGCTGTGACGGTAGTTCTAGAAAGGGAAAGCAGAGCCACGTTCCTGCAGGCAGAGAGAGGGTCTGAGGTGAGCTAGAAGGCTGCTGCTGTTAGGACATTCAGAGAGCTGAATTAAGTCAAGGCACCGCAAAGAAAATAATAACAAGAGGCAGAAAGAAAGATTTGACTGAAATAAGCGCTACCCTAGGATTTAACACTAAGTGTTATTAAATGCGCAGTTACTGGTGGTTCTCAAGTAGGGCCTTCGGAGACATTCAGCTTGTAGCAGGGAAAGCTTTTAGAAATGTGAGTTTAAAGACCTGAGAGAGGTCAGGGTAGACCTTTAGTTTTAGGAGCCTTCTAGCTGGAGATGATTTGTAGAGTAGGCAAGAGTGAGTAAAGAGTCTTCAGGGTATGTAAAAGGGAAAAACAGCCCTCTCAGGATATTAGAGCCGGTGGCTGGGCGAGTTCTGCCTCCTTTCTGGCCAGATGCTTGAGGTGTTTTAGAACACCTTTGTGTTGCAGAGACATTAAAGAAAATGAGATTTGGGGAAAGACCACAGAATGTGGCAAACTTATAGTCACCCATGATTAGGGACACTTGAAGATTTATCTGAAACATAAATGTGATACAAAAAGGGGAAAGCAAATGGGAACCTTTCCATCTGTTCTTCTCAAGCCCCACTGCACACACGCGTGATGGGTAGGTAGGGAGAGACCTGTTCCGTTTTAAGTGCAGATGCAGTTCATAACATGACCCTGCATTTGACAGCATTCAGCTATTTCATTTAAAACGCCAGCGCTGGTGTTTTACGGTGGCCCGTGGCACCCCCTGAATTCATTGGATTCCTGTCACTCATAGGATAATTGCTGAGAGAAGTAGCAATTTGAGTCACTGAGTTGTGTAAGAGCTGTATGTTTTATGACTTTTTCATCTCATAAAACAAGGCTAAATTTTCCTTACAGTTGGAAAAACCTTTAGATCGAGATAAACCTGACCTCAGGCTCCAAGTTTATGGGCTCCATTCATTCCCACTGTAAATTCTTGGTGCAGCTCTCTGTGAATTCTCCCACGGGGTGTGAAATCTTATTTTCGTCAGGCGCTCATGTCTTTTCATGTAATTAAGCAATTATTTTCAAATGGATTAAAATTTTTAGGAGGCTTTGAAAGATGTTAGAGAAAATAGTGCTGTGCTGTATTTATGTTGTGTCTTAATCCTAGTTGTTCAGAGCGTGTTTATCAGAGGAAGATGTGTCGAATATTAGCATTTCTGCTTTGCAGAATATTATGGGATGCACCTGAGTGATACTGACAGCTAAAGACAGGGCATTCTGAACTAGAGCTTTTATGAATGGTTCCTTTGTTCTCCATTAACACCTTTCTTTCTTTCATCTCCCCCATACAAATAAATCCATGTAAATATTTTGGAGAAATAATATTGAAAACATGATGCCTAAATTCTTAATTATTTTTGGAAGTGCTGTTGGAGAGCTGCGATAGTTGCTATGGGTTACCAGCTTGCTCTGTTTTCTCTAATACATGCTGTATCTTGCAGTCCCATTCCGCCAGCCTTCTTAAAACTGCATAAACACAGAACTGAAGTAAAAGTCATATTTTTGCAACACAGATGCAGCTTGAAGACAAATCTACATTCTCCTCTTTCAAGGGACTTCATCTATCTATTGTACAGTCTCACTCCAGGGGCACATCGTTCATGTAGGGATCATTTCACTGGGTGAAAACGAAAAGGAAAATACAACCTTTCTAGGTGCCTACTTTACTATACTCAGTGGCAAGGAATAATCAGTTTTCCAGGTCTTATACAGTGTCAATTTCTCCTAATGCAGAGGTCATGTACCCCTCTCTTGATGTCTCAGTGAATTTTTTTTTTTGGTACCGGGAATCGAACTCAGGACCTTGCGCTTGTCAGGCAGATGCTTGTGCCGCTGAGCTGTATCCCCAGCCCTCAGTGAACTTAAACAGACGGGAAGCACCCACTCCTGACGTGTGGTGATGCAATCAGTAGAGGACAGTGTACACACATCTGTCAGGTACTTAACTGGGTTGGGAATCTAAGGACAGGAACAGCGTGATTTCTGCTATCTGAGGAACAGTTTCCTAACAGTCACTTGAAGGACTCAGATCTCATAAGGTAATGTCCACAATTAGACTAGCACAGCAAGAGGGAAGATTTCCGGTGAGCGGGCTGGATTGCTGCTGGGAGAGCGAGGCTGGAGATTGCAGTGGGACAAGACAGACCAGGGCACCATGTCCCCCACATCCAGCTACAAGCACTTAGAAATGACAGGGAGCATGATCACAGAGGGAACGTACCATGACGAAGATAAGATACACATGTCCCCTACTAGAATGAACGTAGCTGTGAAGTATTGAAGGGTGCTCAAGCTGGGGTCTTCCAGTTGTTTGCATCTGCTGGGTGCAGGGAGGTAGAGCACTAAGCTGGGACAGCACCGGAAACAGGCTGGATGGTTCTCTCTTTGTGGGGGGAGGCTGCGAAGAGTTGCCCATGACACTGACTGAGGGTGCTTGGAGAGTCGAGAGGACCGGGATTAGCTACAGGGCAGGACCTGGGAAAAGCTGTGTATCGGTTTTCACCTCGGGGCAGAAGCTCTGAACTTCTAACCAATTTCTGAACTGGTTTTCCCGAGGGTTGTGCAGATGATTTTCCACCAGACTGCTGGATTATAAAGAGTGGGTAGATAGACAGAGGGAGACTACTTCCTACTGAAAATGAGCCTGCAGTCCCAAACTGTGGGCCAGACGTGGTGGTGCGTGTCTGTAATCCCAGCACTTGGGAGGCTAAGGCAGGAGGATCACTGTGTGTTTGAGGCCAGGCTGGGCTACACAGCAAGATCCTGTCTCAAAAAGTAAAAACAAAAACAAAAAACAACCCCAAACTGTAAAACACGTCAAGACTCTAAACACAGTTTGAAGAGAGAATTAATAAATTGGAAGATAGCATTGAAACCTTACCCAGAACACTGTATTAAAGAGAGAGACAAATAGCTAAGGGCATGAGAGAACAGCTAAGAGCAAGAGAAATCGGAATGGAATGTTCTGATGTACACTTAACAGTTGTCCAGGAAAAGCTGAGGTTGGATTTGAAGAGGTGGTTGATGAGAATTGGAGAAAACTACTCAGGCTGTTCTGATACTCTCCAACAGTGGAGTTGAGGACTATTAATTTAGCTAGGCGGGATGGAGTTCAGCTTTGAGATTAGAAATACATTTGTGCAACAATCAAGGAAAAGGAGTACATTTATATTTAGACATGCATGGTGACAATGGATAATAGCAACTATAAAAAAGAAAATGCTGCAAAGACAGACTACTGGCAAGAGAATGCTAATTAAACTGATATCAGTAGATGCCAGAAGACAAAGGAGAATAATATTAAGTACTGGGACGAAAGCATCACTCAAAATTGAGGAGAAAATAAGTCACTCCGAAAAGGTGATATTATTTTCTGCCCACTGATTTTGCTGAAATAACTAATTAAGGTTGTGCTTCAGTAAAACACAAATAAACCTGAAAAAAATGGAGGAGATGCACAATACAGTGTGAACTGGATTTTCTGGTACTAAGAAAATATTTGATAAAAGATCAGAATTATACTACACAAGTGACTTTCCTTGGGGATGGTTGTTACTTAGCTTCATTTAATTATACCTTAAGTATCAAAAAAACCTCCCCATTATTTGCTTAATCAGAATGTTTTTCAGAACACTCAGAGCTGCCACTAATACCCATCCGACTCCATCACTTTCTAATCCTGCAGTTAATTGGGATATCCATTTAAAAGCAGCTTGCTTTTCAATTCTTACTGCTATTATCTACCAAGATTTATATGATGCAGTTTTAATTAGCACTGAAATAACTCTGAAAATACTAGGCGTAGTGAAATCGTGTTGACCACTAGTTTATAGCTTATAGTTTATATTTTGCAGTTTATAGGTTTTAGTGAAAATAATTAAAGTTGGTTTGAAAGTAGGAAGACACACACACACATGCACACAGACACACAGATGCCAGCGTGCACACGCCTACAGAACGGAAGAGTGAGGCTGAGAGCTATTTCAGGAAAGAGCTGCTAGGTGGTATTTCTGGTCAGGAGAAGTCCGCCAAGTGAGAGAAAAGGACAAGACATTGATTGAGAGTTGGATTAGGTCTGATGTACATATCGCGAAACTATTTTTAAGAGAATGGAAAGTAAAAGGTGTTGGCTACAGCCAATGATGTCTAGATATCACACAGCTTTCTGACAATAAATAGTTGGGGTTAAACTGAAATAAACAAACATCTGTTGGGTTCTTCCTCAGGTCTGACATTTCTGTTAGGTGCTGAGGAGGAATTTAAAGCAAGCAAGATGAAACTCCTGGTTTCCAGAGTCAGTTTAGTGGGGAGACGGGTACATGAAGTAATTTCGCAAGGCCTTCCAAATGTGATTAAGGAAGGTGCTGAGAGAACAAGAGAAAGGAGAATTAAATTCCAATTAGGGAAGCGTTTTAGAGGACTGGTTTAATTGGACTTTGAAGGATGGATAAGAATGTTTATATCAGGCAATGATGATGGACACCCTAAGCAAGGATATAAAGGTCAGAGGCAAGAGAAAAATAAAACTGAAAACACACTTGAACGTTTTCTCAGGTCTTCCTGTTTACTTCCTGTGCAAGATAATAACTTGTCTCTGGGAAGGATTTTACCAATTCCCCAGAAAAGAGCACACAGATTCATCTCAGCAGAAGCGATGTCGTTTATGTATACCATTCCACACCTAGTTTTTTTCAAAAAACTTTCTCTTTGTGAAATATATGACCCTGCATAGATCTAGTTCACTCGTTTTGCTTTTCTGCTTATTCATGTTTCTATTGATGGACCTTTAGATTCTACTCAATTTTTTTTAACATTACAAACAATACTTGAAATATCCTCCTATGTGTTTCCATCTGGACATGTACAGGTTTCTCGAACTCATACCTAGAAAGGAAACGACTGAATCACGACGTGTGTGTAATTCCAATTTACCAGATATGGTCTTTAGTCATCTTCTTCTCCCTGCTTCCTCCCTTACCTTATGCCGTTTCTTTCCTTGACATTCACTCCATAGCTTTCTACTCACATTCACTAATTTTCAAAGTAGAAAGGACAGCAGTGGGAGGTGAGGAAAATGAGAGGTAAAAGGAAGAGGCAAACACAAACAGGAAGAAATTAGAGTGGCTCTAGCTATGGTTCCTCCACAGTCATCTGGCGCCGGGGATGCTGGCCCCCAGTCTCTCCAGGAGTGGGTAACAGGGTGTTTGGGGTGGAGAATTTGGGCAGCAGTGGGGGTCCCTTGTGAGGCTGGTGGGCATCCTTTGATCGGAGCCCTGGCCTTCGGACCACGTGTTCACACCTAGGCCTGCGTCCAGTCGACCTCTCCTCTCTGCTCTCTCTTTGACATTCGGTCTTTGGCTTAAAAAGTGAGATGATAAAGAGAAGGCAATAAAATAATAATAACAATAATTACCTCTGGATATTGTGAAGCTTTTACAAGGAAAACTGGCTGAAAGTGTTTTATATGTAGACTTATAGCTAAACGCTGGCTTCGTCTTACTCCGTGCCTTCCCGTTTCCGCTCTCTCAGTTTCAGCCTCACAAAGCCTTTCCAGATGCAGGGCAGTGGTCTTTAGCGTTAGCATTCATCTGGGCACGTTTTGCAGCACAGGGCAGACTGACAGGTGCGCTCCAGGATTTCACCACACACGGAGATCTGGCAGAGATACCCTTCCCAGTTTGGGGTCTTAGTCATTTTGTGCTTTAACATCAGAGCCATTTTGGTAGCCACACCCAGGGTTGATTCCAAGTGGATTTAAAAAATCAGCTAGAATCCCCAAGTGTTTTCAGTTCCCCTGTTGTTAAGCTATGTCTTTGTACTATACATAAGTACTTCCTTTTAAAAACTCAGCTGCACTACTTTACATTTATTCTCCTTAATGTCGTCTTATTCAGTTTGGCTTTTTTGAATTCTGGTTTTGACTCCATTATTTGACATGTACATTATTCCTCTTTTGTTGTGTGTTACTACAATGAAACACTCGAGTCAGCTAACTTATGCAGAAAAAAGGTTTACTTAGCTCCAGTGTTGGAGGTTCAGGGTCCAAGACTGGGCATCCCCACTGGTTTGGCTCCTGGTGAGTCCCTTGCTGGTGGCCTGTTATGGCAAGGGCACATGAGGGAGCAAAGGGGCATCCTGGACTTGTGCACAGAGGAAGTGGGTGGGCCAGGCTCGCTCATTTAACAACAACCCAAAGGTACACAAAAGGTCACACACAAACTACCTCATCTCCCACGTTGCTAAGGACGACCGGCTCGCCCCACCCTGAAAGGGAGACATTCAATGTCCAACCATGGACGCTCACTCTGTGTTTTTTGTTTTGCTTTTGTTTTCTGCTTAGGGCTAAGCAGGGAAGGAGATGATCTACCTAATTTCCTTCTATCTTCCCACTTTGGAATTGCTCTTCTAGCTGTTTTCTGTACCTGGAATGTTTCTACCTGAGCTGTTAGCATAATCAACTCCTTTTTTACCTTCCAGCCGTTCCTGAGCCTTGCCTTGAACTCACTTTCTCACTGCGGAGACTTCCACTGACTGCTGTATTGAATGCCACTTCCCCTAGCCCAGTGACAGCGAACCTTTTAGAGCTTTCGATGACACAGACAGCCCCCTGTGGCACGCGTGCCATAGGTTCACCACCATTGGCCCCTGTCAATATTCCTTTCTCTCCCCTATTTTATTCCGCAGTGCTTAAGACCATGTAAGCACCATGTATTTAATTTAATTTATTTATTATGATTACTATCTCCTCTGTCTCTACACTCTATAAAGACAGGAATTTTTGTTTTGTTCACCATTAGGTCCTGAGTTCCTAGAACGGTGCTGAGTGCATTGTAGGTGGTCAATTAGTACTAATCGAATAAAAAAAGGATACTCTCCAGGCTAGCACTGATGGGGAGATGTGAGTGCAGGTGCTTCCTAAGTCATATTGGTAGTGTGAGGTCACCTTGAATTTCCACAATCCATTAATCACGAGTTTCGGTTTTTGATATGTAATAATGTCATTTTTCACAGATATTTTAGTGGGAAACTGAGAAAGGATGATTCAGGGACTGTTAGATGCCATTTTATGCTAGGTATGTTAGGTTGTCTTTAAACATGATAGTCATCCAAGTCCCTGGTAAAAATATTGGTCAGAACAGGCCAGAGTCCTGAAGCACAGCTCCTGAGAAGGCCTTTCAGTCATTTCTCACCATTCTCTTTGTAAACCACTGTCCAGCTGTATAGGACCATTTTCCATCCTGTGTTTCTCCCTGTAAGCCATTTACACGATGAGGAAGATTGGTTCGTACCGTGCTGGATTCCAGACCAATGGCAACAGCGCAAAAGTGTATTGAACACTTATTATGCACTGGCCTCTATGTTAAGTTTATTGTAAGCCATATTTTATTTTGCAGATTTGTACCGCTTTTTTTTTTCTTTTTGTAATGATCGAGGTCATAAAGCTAGTAAGCGATATGCATATTTGAGCCTGGAAAGCCCCAACTCTGAAGTCTGGGCATTGACTGCTTTTCACGGTTTCCCTGAGTAACGGGAAGGAGGGAAACAAGGACATGATCTGAATCTTGCCTATAAAGAAGCATTTGTAATCCCTTCTAAAGATGAAAATATAAAACTATACTCAACCCTACATGACTTATGTACCTGTATTCTAGTTATTTTTATTTTTATTTTTTGGGAACATCTTGAGATGTTTCTCCCTTTCTGGGAGTGATACTTGATTCCAAAACCCTGTTGGTGGCTGATAAGCGCAAAGATCCAGGATAAACACAAGTCTCCAGTACTTTCTGAAAAGTAGAAATTGAGCTGCTTAGTTATAGCTCCACACAAATGCTGGTTGTCCAGACCCCAAGAGTAGCTGTGTGGCCACAACTCCCCCCACCCCACCTGCTGCCAACGTGCTGTCTTTGATCTTTGGAGTCCTTTGCTAAGTTCTCATGCGCTCTAATCACACTGCCCCCGAACTGAAAGAAATTTTCATGTTTTATGTTTAATCCTTTGGAGGCACTCAGCCAGGTGGTGAATTAATTACTTTTGTAGGCTGAGAAAGGATCTCCACTTAGGTGTTATATTCAGCTAAAGTTAGAAATTCTTCTTTGAAGACTGCATGGATACCATCTAGGGTTTTATTTAATCAAAAGTATGCTGCAAAAGCAGAGCAGTATGGCTTAGTTGCTGACTAACCGTTGTTGGAGAAAAATTACTTTAATTGCTGGTAAAACCACAAAGGGTTATTTTTGATTGCAAACTGGTTTCTTTCTAGTCAATGACAAATTTCCTTGGCGGTAATGTGGTTAGACAGTGTTTGCACTTGGAGGTAAAGGAGAGTAGTCTAGTTTGAAGATTATAGAATTTACCTAAAGGGCTCTGGCACACACTGAACAAACACTGCAGCAGTTTGTAGCATTTCCCCGAGGGGAGAGGTGGGAAGAGGTAAGACGAGACAGCTCTGGATTTGAAGTTAGGAAACACAATTCTAAATCTTATATGTCGCACTAACCCGAACTTTTCCTTGAGTAAACCCCTGTAATATTGCTCAATCTCAGGAAAAAGAGAGCCGTTGAAATAAAGCTAACACCTTGTGTGTCATGGGTAGGCGCTTCCAAACACTGCGAATCACTGTGATCCCAGGGATGCCGTCATTCCAGTTGGGGAGGATATGGGCGTCCCTAACTTCCTTACAAACAGAAAGAGAGAGAAACTGCATTTTAAAAGTCCTGGAAAGATGCAGAGAACTTTGCTTTCTGACAAATACCTTTCCCGTGAGTTCCTGTTCAGTAGCAAGCGACACGGTAATAGGAGAGAAGATTCTCTTAAATCAAGCGCATGCATCTCCCGGTGTGATTGAGTGCGAACCTTGGCTATGTAAGCGTTTTCAGAAGAAGGTCATTGTGTATGGAATTAATTTTCATTCTTGACTCAACAATGCCTGTTGGTCATCCGAGCTTGGTGAGAATCCCATCTGTTCAGTTAGAGACTCGCCTGATTGATGGAGAAAGACTGATAGGAGGTAGGGATAAACTTCTGTACCTGCAAATACATTATTTAAGTGTCCCTTAGCTTTGGCTAGAAACTAAGCCTCTGTCTAGACATGTGGTATAAAGTGGAAAGTAAAAGCTTTTATCTGGATATTGCTAAATAAGGAAAGCCCTGGTGTACTGAGTGATAGAAAATTGCAGTGAATGTTTAGTTTCAAAAACTATATTATAGTAAAAGACACACTGCCACCAATCCCCCTCCTAACCCTACCCCTCTACAGTGAACTTACTTATCCCATCGTCCTTGCCACTTTCAGCAGCAGTTCTGGAAGTGCTTTTTCAGTGTCTTTAGTTGGGTTGTTGTGACTACTTCCACATTCCGTGTTGATTCAAAACATTTCTCTTTCATGGTCATTTTGACTTTGGGGAGGAGCCAGAAGTTGTGAGGTGCCAGACCTGGTGAATAAGGTGGGTGAGGACGCAGCGTCATGTTTTCATGAGTCTGCCTTTCTGTTGGATGGTGCTTGGCAGCAGCATTCACTGTAGTTTGGGTCACACCTGGTAAAGACACTCAGAAGAGAGGACTCCAGACCTGCTCCAGAAATTGGCAAGGGTGATGGGATGAGTGTGTTTAAAATGTGCACGGGGGTTGGGGGCATTTTGAAGGAGTTTAAGGGCAATGTGTATTCTACTATAATAGATTAAAAAAAATTAAATATTCGCTGTATATTTTGATCATACATCATATTCCACACATAATAGATGCCCAACAAACTATGTGAATTAAGGAAATAAATATTTTTTCTTCCTCGAATTATCCAGATTGTTCTCCCTTCCTAGGTATAGGTTCAGTACACATCAAACATTAAAACCTATTCTTTTATCCCTCTGTTTTTCACTCTATCCTTAGGTATTTCCACTAGCAAATAAGCTTCAGCCACTCCTTGTTCTATGTAGTTTTTGTTCTAAAAAGACTTTACATATAATATATAGATCTAGTTTACATTTTCAACATTCTATTCCATAAGATGCTAAAACAGACTGCCCCTCACCCTGAATCCAGGTGTGTGTTCTCAGCTTTTCATCATCTACACCTGAGCACACTTACCTCACCCTGCCAGTGTTCTCATGATGTCCTTTCTGAATTTGTGTTGGAAAGTAATTCCAGGACAGAGAACCAGTATAGAAGTATATCTGAGTGTGTAAGTCCAAGGAAGCTGAGTACAACTTAAAATCTGACCTAAAAGGAATTTATATTTTAAGGTATAAAATTTCAAAAATACTTATAAAAAAGCCATTTAAAAATGCACAAAATTGTCTGATTTTTTTTTTTTTTTTTTTTTTTTTTTGTGGGTACCAGGGTTTCGACCTCAGGACCTCGCGTGCCAGCAGGCGCCCGGGCTGCTGAGCGATATCACCGGCCCCTTTTTCGTATGTGGGTTCCGGGAGTCGAACTCGGGCCCTCGCGCTTGCAAGGCAGGCGCTTACGCCGCTGAGCCATCTCACCGTCCCAAATTGTCTGATTTTTAAGAGAACCTATAAAGTATAAATAAGATGGACAACTGCAGTTTCATTTACACCTGAAGTCTAGGAGACGATTGGAGGAAGCTGTGCTGTGTTTGGTCTTTCTTTTCAGCGTGTCCACACCAAGTATCAAATAGTAATCGATGGCAGGAAATTCCTGTGTAGCACTGCGTAGTAACCTGTGAGAGTTGAGCATCTTGCACAATACTGAGGAGAAAGCACTGTTATCTGTCCTGCCTTACAGGGGCTGCCAGTCCAATAAAGATTGGAAATGGAGATAATCTAAATATGTGGTGAGATGCAGTAAGAGCACAAGTGCACTGTCACTGAAGGTGAAGCAAGACAGGATTCATTTTCTTTTTCTTGCAGGGGAAAAGGAAAGAAGAAAATGAAAGACGCTGGTGGAGGAGTTGTCCTTTGTAAGGGGCTCTCAGGACCCACACGGTGGAGGAAGGAAAGGGTGCAGTGTCTCATCGCCCAGTGTGCGGTCCCTGCTCTCCAGACACAACTAACCTTGATTCTTTCCTTTGGGGACCGACTTCAGACATTTCTCCAAACCCTCCATGCTGGGCTGCCGCATGCTGTGGCTCATGTCTTTTTTTTCTTTTTTTTGGAAAGCCCTTTCTCCCCGTTATTTCTTGTAAACTCCCGCTCTTCCTTCAGGACTACCTAGGGAGATACTCTGCCTCCTCCCTCTCCAGTTTCCTATAATTTGGCCTTCGCTTTCTCTGTTTCTTTATCAATTTTGTGCACTCTCTATTACAACAGCATTATGTTCTCTTGCCCCCAGTGTTTTTCTGGTGAAGTGTCTTAAAATTATGCCCACTTAAAACTTTTTGTTTAATTAGGTTGTATTGATTATTTATATTTTCCAGTTTCTTGGGATTTTGATGTAATTATGGTGGTTGATGCAACGGCACCCACATTCACAGCCCTACTTCCCAGAAGTGGTGGACAGCCAAAGTGTAGACAACTCCCTTCCGTCCTACACAGCAACACTACCGCCCACACAAGCGAGGAGAGGTACTGTTATTTCTCAGTTTCCTTAGATTGAAGTTGGCTTCGGGATTTGCTTTGGCCAACAAAATGTAGCAAGTGACATTGTGTGACTTTAAGGCAAGGCATCAGGAGGCTGCACCTTGACTGACTGCAATGGGCCCAGCTGCCACGTGAAGGCACCAGTCCTGTGGAAACACTCAGTGCTGTTTCCTAGGTGATGCAGAGAAAGGAGAGCCATCCCAGCTGACATTGCTTGCAGACGCTGCCCGTCAACAAGAGTGACTGTGATACTAGGTAGTGGCTGTTTCAAGCCACTGAGATTTTGGTTGACCTTTATAAAGCAACAGATCACTGTACGCTTGGATTGAAATGCACCCAAGAACCACACTCCAGTCGTACTTAGTGGATGATGGTTGAGAAAAACTGGCGTGAAAGCATTTGATACTATCAAAAAACAGAGACTGAATAGAAACAAGCCTTTCTGATGGCAAGTGCGGCATGCATTAGCTGCAATGTGAGTGTACTTGAAGAGAGAAAACCACGGCGTCTGTGATTTCAGGCATTCAGGAAAGTTCTGTGGTGCATGGGAGAGCGAGAGAAGGAACAGCTTGTACCATCTATATAATGGTACAAAAATCAGTGTTCATTGAAACAGTCCCAAATAGTAACTAAAACACAAAAGTGGTCATATAGTTCCAGAATAAGTAAATGTTTAAATGTCTCAAAGTTCTCACAAGTGCTAGTCTTCCTTCGTGGGAGTACGGCATTTATTACGTGGATTGGCACACAGTGCAAGAGAGTTTGCTGTCTGAGGCAGGAAGGAGGCCGAGGGCGTTAGGCCCAGAGTGGACACCCAGACATTGGCCAACTGGATGAGGCCCGTTACCCTGCTGCCTTCTTTCATCTCCTGAGCTCTACCATGTATTTTATCCTAGATACTAAAATCATATAGAAAAATAACTAAAAACATTTTTGTAGAATATGGAGGATGCTAAGATTGCCATATATCGAAAGCCCTTATTCAGCCAACTGGCCCCCAGTGGGTCAGTGGATTGATTACACAGGTATTCGAAATAGCATCTGCAGAAATTCATTTAGCACGAAATTATATTTCCCACCCACTAGACAATTAGAACATCGTGCACGCAGGGAGGCGGGGAGGAAATTACCTATCGGGAACATCTCAGGGCAGTTGGCAGGGCCCAGCTTTGGGATGAGTCAGTTAGCTTCCTGTTCTCAGCATTGAAAAAGTAATTTTCTTCCTGAAATTGAAAATTAATGTAATGTTCCTGAAGGGAAACATTTAATAATAATCAAGTCAAGGCATAAGGCCCTTGGTTTCCTTCTGTGACCTTAGTCCTAATGTATGAGTCACCCCGCGGCTCCGTTCTTAGCTGGATTGTGGTTCAGAGACTGAATCACCGAATCTGGAAGTTTCCATGCACTCCTAGCCCCACTTCTTATGAACTATTGCTAAAAAGTCTCACGAACATTCTTGTTTCAATTTTTTTTTTTTAACTGAGACTTTGGTCTAACATCACTCCATACTAAAAGAGATCATTGACTTTAATGAGTTAAGGTCAAATTCTGGCCAATATATTTCACTACATAGATTACAATTAATTAATTATTTAAAATGGAGCTATAGAATATATGTGGATATTCGATAAAAATATTGTTTTGTAATAAAATATATCAATATCAAAGGAAACCATTATAATTTTAAAGAAATATGTTAGATATCCAGATAATTCCATCCTATTATTATAAAACCATTAATTATACACAGTACTTTACAGATCTCAAAACTCACAGCTCTGAAAAAACCATCCAAAATGATCATACAGTGTTTTGCAAAATTTTAACAAGAAAAAGGGGATATGTTTAAACAAGAGCTAGCTTAGTACTTTTTTTCTTTGTCTTTTGAGCTCTGGTTGAACAGAGCTCCACCAGCACAATGGTGGAATGTTGAATTCATCTATTCCAACTTCCTTCCCAAGGGAGAGTCCCTTCCATGGCATTTTTGATAAGTAGTCTTCCAGCTTGAAGTTATTTTCACAGGCAGAGAACCAAAAGAAGAAATTAATTCCTCACGAGACAGGACACTTCACTGTTTGACAATTTAAATTTGCACTGAATTTTCTTACCAGGAATCCTGGTTCTGCCCGACAGAGCAGGAGCCTCTTCTATAATGTAGCCCTTCAAATATTTGTTAGAAATGATTATGGCACTGGCAGATCTGCCTTTTAGAAAAATCATTTTGGCTACTGTGAAATTTACTGAGAAGACAGAAGTGAAAGGAATTAGAAGAGGAGCGAGACAGACAAAACGAAAGAAAGGTTAGAAAGTGACAAGGGCCAGTGAGATGGCTCAGCGGCATAAGCGCCTACCCGGCAAGCGCGAGGGCCCGAGTTCGACTCCCGGAACCCACATACAAAAAAAGGGCCGGTGATATTGCTCAGCAACACGGGCGCCTGCTGCCGCGTGAGGTCCTGAGGTCGACCCCCGGTACCTACAAAAAAAAAAAAAAAAAAAAAGTGACAGCTCCTGGCTTTGCATTTCTGAGTTGCATTTGTGGAGGAGAGGAGAATTAACTGTTTGGGAATTTAACTGCTTAAATTACATTCTTACTACACACGGATACACAAAAGTACTTGAGATGAATTAAAGATTTAAGAATAAAAATAGAACCATTAAAATTAGTACTAGAGAAGCTAAATCAAAAAATTTAAAAAGTGCTAGAAAAATTCAGGATATACATCTTTTAAATGCTTGGAGTAGGGAAGCCAGTTTTCAGTATGACACTGAAATAAAAACATAAGAAAAGACGGTTACATTTAGTCATTTAGCAAGTATGAACCTACAAACTTGAGGCTGTAAGTAGTAAGATATTTCTTTTAACTTAATCTACATCTAGGCTTATCCTAATTGGTGCTTTCTTCTCTTTTTTCAGTGAAATTAGAGAGGCTTAGTGACAGCTGGTGAACCAGGTGGGTGGACGGAGTAGGGAAAGAGAATGGACCCAAATATCAGTGCTTTTCATTTCCAGGGAATCTCTCACACCTCCGTTTTCGGTTTCCAGGCCCATAGATGGTCCTTGAAGTCAGGTAGCTCTCTTCGTGGTTCCCATGTGAACCAGCATGCTTTTCCTGGATGCAGGATGGAGCCCTTCCTTTCTGGGGTCCTGCCACCTCCACAGGGTCCGGCTAGCAGCAGCTCTGAAACTGTCTCTTGCCGAGCTCTTGCTGATGGTGGGGACCCCCAAGTTTGCTCCTGAATCTCCACTCTTTCCGTTCTCTCCCACCCGTCCTCCTCTGTTTCCTACAAAAACAAACTTTGATGGTACATTAACAGTCTAATTAAAAAAACACAAAACAGTTCACATTTCCTTAAAGGCATGAAGGCTTGGTCTTTAAGGCCTCTTGGGAAAAATATATTTGTTAGGCTTTGGATCTAAAATGGCCCCTCAAAATCTCATGTGTTTGAGGGTGATTGGATCTTGGAGGCATTGTACTCATTGGTGGATTTATCCATAGATGAGTTCAGTAGATAAATGTGATGTGAGGAGGTAGGGCTTGGCTGGAGGTGGTCACTGGAGCTGTGACGTGGAAGGGTGAATTCTTGTTCCCAGCTCCCCGGCCCCTGCTTCCTGGATTCCCTAAGGTGAGTACCTTTCTTCCGCCATGCCCCTCAGACTTGCCATTTCTGCCTTGGAGCCAACCAACCATGCACTGAATCTTCTAAAAACCAAGACCCAAAATAAATCTCTCCTCTTTCAAGTTGTCAGGTATTTTGTTACAGCAATGGGAAAGTGACTAATACAGAAATTGTATAAGGAGTATGGGTCATTACTGTGCTTGTACATGACCATGTGATTCAGAAGTTAGAACTGGTTTGTGGGAGGAATTTGGAAAGTTTGGATATGAGGGACGGAGATGCCCTAGAATGTTGTTAGCAGTTCTTGATGTGCAATATTGACTAGAGCTCAGAAAACCAGAATTCTGATAGAAAAGCAGATGGTAAAAACCAGACTCAAGAGGTTTCAGGTGGGAACAAGGTCTCTATAGGCATTTGGACTCCTGGCCATGTGTGTTATGGTCAAGCAGAAAATTTGTCTACATTTGGTACGTGTCTTGAGTCTTTGTATAGGTGGAGAGTAAGTGGGGTGGGGTAATTAATCTAGTGGAGGAAATTTCAAGGCTTCCCAGCATTCATGCTGAAGCATGGGTCCTGCTGGCTGCTCTTAGCTAGATCTACAGTAAGAATCAGGAGTAAAGAGCAGAGCTGAATGATTTGAAAAATTTGCAGTTTAATGCCAGAAAGAAAATACTTGTAAAGTTGTGATAAAGGAGAGTGTGATTGCTAATAATTAAATTAAATTAAAAAGAAACCAAATACTTCGCACCAGGACAATAGGGATGATGCCTGGGGGGCATCTCAGGAATTGGCCAGACCTCTCCCTTTACAGGGTCAAGGATGCAAAACTAAAGTTTTCACTTGCAAAGAGAGACCCTGGGCCTTTGTGCTCAAGAAGGGATCCTAGAGAACTGGCTCCCTAGGATTCATTTCACTGTGCTCAGCCATCGCAGAACTCAGAGGCTGCAGTAGCCATGGTCCAAGGGGGCTCAGCTACTTCTGAAGCTGGTGGTTGACCTTAGCAGCATCCATGAAGTGCTGGTTTTTCAGGGATGGAGAAAGCAAGAGTTATGGGGTCAGGGAGGTTTCCACTCAGATTTGAGAAGAAGGCCTGTGAGGCCAGGAAAACAGATGTGACAGCATCATAGTTCCTGCTAGGGGCCCATGAGAAGACAGTGTATGAAACTGTGAGAGTAAAGCTGAAGGTGCAGTAGAGAACCTGGAAACTGGAGATACCAGGAATATGGAAGGTTTGCTGAGGAAAACTGCAGGCAGCGAGTGGAGCCAGCCAAAGACAGAGGTCATGTGTGCTGTAGCTAGTAAGGCCATAGGGATGGGGCTACTGAAGCCCTTTGAAGCTCACATCTCATCACAACTGCCTTGGGTGCTGGACATGGAGATATAAGATTTAATGTTTGCTTTGCTGGTTTTCATTCTTGCATGGTCTAATTTCTGTCTCTTCCCCTGCCCCTCCTTCCTGGAATAGGAATATTTATCCTGTGACATGGTAGGTTGGAAGTGTTTAACTTTCTTTTTGGTTTTTACATGAGCTCACAACTAAGAGTTTGCTTTGAGTCTCAAAGAGAGACTTTGAGCTTGGACTTTTCAGCACTTTGGAAACTGTTAAGACTTTGGCAATTCTTAGAGATGGACTAAATGTATTTTGCATAAAAAGATGGGCATGCGTCTTTTGGGAGCCAGGGAGGAATGTTATAGTTTAGATCTAAAATGTCCCATATCACAGATCTCCTGGGGGGCCTGGTTGGAAGGGGTGGGTCACTAAGGGCGTGACCTAGAGGGGTGTATTCTCATCCCTGGCTCCTCCTTTCTCTTTCGGCTTCCTGGTTGCTGTATTGTGAACAGCTTTCCTCCACCATGCCATTGTGCCGTGCCATTTCTGCCTTGGAACCGCCTGACCATGAACTGAATCCACTGAAAGAATGAGTCAAAATAAACTTCTATTCCTTCAAATTACAGATGTTGGGTATTTTGTTCCAGTGATAGGAAAGACTAAAGTTTAAAGAAAGGAAGATCTAAAAGGTGAGTTCTCCATATTTGAACAGACTTAGCATTCACATCATGGCTACATATGTAATTTCAAATTTTTGTGTAGAAAAGAAACATGCCAAAAAATCTTGGGCAATTAAAAAATAAAACCATGGAGGAAATTATTGCAACCTCTATGACAAGCAGAGAAAGTTTCTACCAATTGCAAAGCAAAAGACAACACCCTACTGAAAAATTGGCAAAGAATATGAACAAGCAATTTAGAGGAGGAAATCTACATAAAATATCATTGAATATGAAAAGTTTCTTCATTAGAAATTTTAAAAATATAAGCTAAAATACCAAGTATTTTATCAGTCATTTTGGTTTTCCTTTAAAGTGTGAGACTACATATTCAAGGCTGGAAATAGGGTGAGACAAGTTTGCCTCATGCACAAAATTTAATGGGGTGCTACAAAACTCGGTAATAAGGATTAATAATATTTTGGTGCAAATTAGTGCAAAAAACTATAATGAACAAAATATTAAAATTTTAAGCAAAGAAAGGATCCAGTCCTGCACTTAAATGACCTTAATCTGGCCCTGCAAATATTAGCAAATGTCAGGAAAAATAAGCATCCATAGTACTCGGAATGGTAGCTCGGCAGTCTACAATTGAAATGTACGTAGCTCTGGACGAGAAAATTCTACCTTTGAGAATTTGTCATAATAAAATGATAAACGAGTAAAGGTATCTACATATTTAAACATTTTTCAAGGAGTAAAATAATGAAAACATGACAATTTTTTTGAAATAAATTAAGTCCTAGTCATTCATCAGAATGATACTGAGAAATTAAAAATGATGTAGGCATGTGTGCTTCTACATAGAAACCTGAGTCATCCCATCTAAGGACCTGAAAAAAAAAATGGCTTTCCTTTCCTTTTTTTCTTTTCTTTTTTTTTATTCTTTCTGTGGTACAGGGATTGAACATACAGCCTCACACATTCGCGGGAAGCATTCTACCACAGACTACGAGCCCAGCTGCCTTCATTCTTTGTAAATAAAATAGTAACAAAAAGTTTGTGTTTTATATACATGCACCTCTACCTATCTGTCTGTTTGCTGCCTTCCTACCTATCTACCGATTCATCTTTCTGAAGAAAAATTAAAAACAAAAACAAAAACAAAAACACACCCCAGTCAGGTATGGTGGCACATGCTTGTAATTCCAGCACTTGGGAGGCTGAGGCTGGAGGATTTTGTGAGTTCAAGGCCAATCTGGGCTACACAGTGAGTTCAAGTCCAGCCTGAACTGCATAGCAACACCCTGTCTCAAAAAATAAGATGAATCCCCCAAAATGTTATCTCTGAAAAGATAGAATTCTGGGTCGTATTTTCCTTTGTTTACTTTCTGTACTGACGACATCTTTTCAACTTGCAAAAGTTATTTCCACCAAATTGGGGGAGGAGGGAAACCTCCCCATTGAAAGAAAAATTACGGTACTGAAATCCCCAGTTACGGAAAATCATCAAAAAGCTGCTCAGCACACGCGTCGCTCCCCGTAGGAGACGGCATCTGCAGTAACCCAGGAGGGATTATTCTGCTCCCCAGGATGTCCCCTTATGTCTCCTTCTTCATTTTGTTTTGAACAAGTATGCGCCCATGTTCTGGATTTCACTCTGATCACCCTTAAGTGCTGCAATTACAGGACTCCACTTCCACCTCAAGGAGGGGTCTTGTGATGAAAGTGTCTCAAGTTGAGAGTGAAGCATTCTCCCCACTAATCCTTCCACCACAACTGCAATCAGGACAGGGGAACAAGCCCAGGCCATGATCAGAGCCTGGGGGGACGTCTGATGTCATGGCAGCCCTGAGAGGAAGCATCAGGGAACGCTGAGCAATGTGAACGTCTCCAAGGATGTCCAGGCATGAGGACGAAGACCAAATCCTTCAGCTGAGGGATGGAGGTCACTGGCCACTGTCGGGGGTCACGTGGAAGTCAAACCTGGGGCACTGTCATGAAAGGACGCTAAGAAAACCAACACCATGGGGCAAGAATATGCTGTGAAGATAGATGAGTGTAATATAAGTGAAAAACAGCACAAAGAGCAGGATGGACAAGGTAGAAAAAGCTGTGAGCATTTAAAAAGCCATCAGGGAGGAAGAAACTGGCATTTTACAATGGAAGGAATGGTTACGGGGAAGTGGTCTTGCAGGTCTGGGACCCAAGACGAAAAGCGAATGTGTGCACAGATGAGCTGGGTGTCTTTCTAATATTCTGCTTCTGATTGTCAGGCCCAGCGATTCTGCACTGGCAGAAGGTCCCATCAGGTGAGGCTGGCATTCTGCTCCCCACCATGCCTGGAGAAGCCGGGAGCCCTGGCCCAGCACCCATTCGGCCCAGATGCCCTCTTTCCCTGACTCAATCAGGGAAAGAGGCACAGTGGTGGAGATAGCAAAACAGAGAAGGAGGACAGATGAGGCATTTTATGCTGAATGACTTTTTAGCTCCCGCATAAAATAGGAGTGAGCTCATTTGTTGGGAATGAGGGAGTGTGGAGAATTAAGGGCAGGAAAACAGTGGGAAAGTTTTGGATGACCTGTTGTAAGACGCTTATTAGAAGATCAAGAAGAGATGAACTGCTTTTTTGGTGAGGTGCATTAATAACATAATTAAACCATGGAATGAAGTGTGGGCTTTAGGAAAAGGAAGTAAAGATGATTTTCCCCAATTAAAATTAATGAGATGAATTTTACCTGCGGTGGCCACGATATGCTTGCTAATGACTACCTTAAAAGGCTCAGGAATGCAGTTCATCGCAACATCTACATATTTCAAGCAGTCCATCCCAAATTTTACTCAGTTTTCTGAACTTTTCTACTTACCCAGTGCTCTACAAGCAGATAGCAAAAAAAGAAAAAAAAAAAAAAAAATGCAGCCTCTGGCTGTAATCGGGCTACTCAGAAACATACGGAAAAATGAGAGCTTCCAGATTCTTCGATATCTGGGCAAAGGGCAGTTTACAATTTATTTAAGGTAATTTTTCCCCAAGTGATTATCCTGCTTGGCACGCAGCCAGGACCTGGAGATGTTAATCCCAGGGCGCACAGGGCCGGATATCCCAACCTGTCCAGGGCTCCAAGGTGAGGACTCACTATCAGATGTCGCCTTGGACTTTGGTTCTCAGTGTGACTTGAACCTTGTTAGAAAACCATCTCCTCTATGTGTTATTCTGTTCATTAAAAATGGAACCGCAAAAGGGGAACATACATTGCAGAAATTCACCAAAAGGAGTCCCACAGCTGCCTGCACTATTCACAGCTTTCCCGGGGCTGGCAGCTGCATCCCAAAGGCGAACGCGCAGGAGGTGGAAGCCCATAGGCTGGGCCGGCTAAGAGCAGAGCTGAGGCCCCTCTCCTACCTGTCAAGCTGAGCGGCTGCAGCCCCGGGCAGTCCTTTTACATTCTGATCATTCCCTTGTTCTTAGGAACTTTGAGGACTATGAACGTCCCTGTCCTCTTTGTCTTCTGATGATTTCTGCTGGGTTAATTTTCCAAAACTCGCCTGCCACTCTCATTCCTCACTGGCCTTCCTCTGAAGTCATTTTCCTCTTCACCTAATCATCCCGGGCATTCATTTTTCAGCCCCTCATCTCTGCTCCGTGGTATCTATGCGTCACCTGCATTAACGATAACTTCTCAAAGATGCAATTCAGAGCTCGCTCACTTTGTAATCTCCCTATCATCTCATTTTGTTCATAAATGTTTTTATCTGTAATAGTGTTGTTTACTCCAAGGAAACCAATTAGATACGTACATATACACGGATGTAAAATTAATGATAAATATGATGTTTCCATTTCAATTCTGGAATTAAATAAGTTCCATGGAGGATACCACCTTGGTTTTCTCCATATTCATCCATATATTTTCTTCTAATTGCATGCAGGATATGTGATAATAAACCCAAAAGATCTTTGCAAGGCAGCCACTCTGAACTACATAATTCACTTTGACGTCTGGATCTCTGCCCATGTGTTGTGGTGAAATACATTTAACTAGGTAGGCACAGTTTTCTCTACATTCACAAATTACAAAGGACAGAGAAAAAGGTAAAAGTCATAAATTTAAGGAGAATAAAGACATAGGAAAAAGAATCCAGGTTTAAAAAGTACTCTCTCTATCCAGCAAAAACATTCAATACTGTTCAAAAATGAAGATGAATGCCATTTTGAAGTTTGTGTATATAATATGGAAATTTACTTTTTTTCCATGCAGTACTAAGGATTGAGTCCAATGCCTCACACATGCTAGGCAAACACCCTACTGCTGATGTATATTCCCAACCCTTTAAAAAGTGTTTAAATTTTTGATACAAGGTTTCATTAAGCAGCCCCGGCTGGCCTCAGTTGTCATCCTCTTGCCTTGGCCTCCTGACGTGTGTTTACATTCCAGGCGTGTGCCATCATGCCCACCAAATTTACTTTTTAAGTGTAGAAGTGACAGGATAGTTTGTGGTTAGACAATACTAATTTTATTTGCTAGGAAGTTCTAGAATAATTCAGAAAATCTATCATCTGCAGTTTTCTGTTCTAACAGACCCAATAGAATTTTCGAAACAATTTCAGCCTTTTCCTTTCTGCATGGTATCACTTGCCACTCTCAGTAGTGGTATGTCGTTCTTCATTCTAGTAGTTAAGATGTTGGAGTCCAACCCTAGAAAACTTTGTCTTATTCTTTATAAATCAGTTTCTTGTCAACCACCATAAGAGTTTTGTCTTCAGTGTATCAAAATACAGTAATACCTTGGTTCATGAACACTTCTATTTGTGAACAATTTAATGCATGAATGGAAGTAGTTTTGCTTCTGTTTGCAAACTCTGCATCAGGTGACGAACACGACCGAGGCCATCCTCCTCAGAATCGTGGAATGAGTGGAGTTTGTGAACCGAGGCACCACAGTACTATTGTTTTATGGTAAATAATGTTTAAGTTAGACTGAAACACGCTATAGCTTCTCTCCTTGAGACACAAAAAGGTAAAAAATGTAATTGACACATTTTCCAAATTAAGCTTAATAAATAAGGTTCATAACATGACGTTCTTAGTATATGGCATGTTCCTCTCAGAATATTGTTAAAGTAACTTAATTCTCGGGGATAAAAGAAACCTTGTCTGCTAAATGCCAAAAGTTAGGCTATTTCTCTTACAAGATATGGTAAATAGAATCAGTCAAAAACTGTCAATCATAAAGTGATTTAAAAGTAAGTCTGTCTTCAACCAGAAAAACAAAAGAACCTTTGCACTTTCTGATTTTTTTACAGAATTGTATATAATATATAAATTTTCTAAATTTACTCATATTGTGAACATATACTTTGTTTAACAATGAAGAACCCAAATTATTCTAAAATGTTATAGTTACTTTTGTCCGTTGCTTTTAATCCTTTAGCCTAAATTAATTTGGTATGTTTAGGGAACATAACCTAAGATCATGGTTAAAAAAAGATCACTATGAACCAAATCTAACAGAAATATTCTAATTATTCTCTGAATACAATCAACATGTGGGTTTTTAAAAGTCATGTGGAATCGCAATCCTAAATACTGTAGCAGAAAGCACTGAGAGACTAGAATTCGTCCTTTGCAAATCTGATCTTTGATCATGGAGACTTTGAACCAAGCGTCAGTGGTGAGATCTGTACTGCATGCCGCTTGTATTCACATAGGTGACTCTTATGCTTGGGGACAGTGAGAAGCTCATCAATAGGATCATTTTGTTGAAAGATGGGCGAACACAATTATTCTCTGTAGCAGATGCAAAGACCCACTTAAAATGCTGTTAGCAAAATCTGGTCCCCCTTTTTTTTTTTTCTCTAAATTTTCTGCTACCCTCGACCATATCCAGGAGGGAGATTTCAAAATGGAAACCCTCCTGTTTTCATTTGCACAGGCACTCGCCCCCACAGATGTTCTCTATTTACCCTGAGGAATGAGGCTGTCTGAACCCTACCTCCGCTGCTAGAATGATGATAATAGCAAAAGGCACATCTGTCTTCCCCCATAGGAATTTTACTAACTGGCTCCAGACGTCCAGCCGCCGTGACCATCGAGGACATCTGGCCTAGAATTGTTTTTAGGGCTCCTGAAAAGTTCTCCCACTCTCCACCTCTGGGACAAAGGTGAGCCACTGAGTTTCAGCGCAGCACTAATTATATGAAGATATTTACTGGCTAATCATTAAGGAGTCTTGTTAATGATGGTCTTCAAGAGGCTTGAGCATCAGTTAAAAGGCGATGCAATTATTTCCCTGACAGCTTATGTATCCAAAAATGATTGCTCTTTGTGAAACAGTGATGTGCAGGCATGACCAAACTATTTCCAACTGTGCCTTTATTTCAGTGCTTAGTACTTAGTGGGGGAAAAAAGTTAATTGAAATATGAAAAATGTGGAGTAAGGAATTACAGTAATTTACCAAGTAATGTTGACTCCAGTCACTTTTACGACTAGAATTTGCTGAAACACCTGGCAATTATTTACATGCTGCAAAAAATTGTTGGGTTGGCTAATCAATAAAACAGTACCTCTTCTGGAAGCATTTTTAAAACATCAAGCAAAAAAGAAAAAGGCTATGAACCAGGACTACAGTGAATTTATCTCCACTGAATATGTAAATCTAACCAAGCAGTTAACTTTAAACATTTATTAACTCTAATATTGTCACCAGGCTCAACAGAAAATCGGTGTTTTCCTGCATATGTGCCCCAGACCAGGAAAGACCTTTTTCACTTGTCTGAAAGTATTTGCATGTCCCAAAGCGATGGTTTCAGCTGTACCTACTTCATTAATACGTTTATCAACTGAACTGTAACTAAATGAGCAATGAATTTAAACCATACCCTCCAACAGGTATACAAAGAGCACCCAAACAGCAATTTAAATGCATTTGTTTCTGTAGAATAAATTTGTAATTGATTTGGCTTGTATTCAACTCGTGGCTTCCCTGATTCAGCACCACCTCATTTCCATGACTTTATGAATTTATTTACTGTCTCTTTCTCGACTAGTTTGTCTCTACTATTTGGCTCTCATTTTTTAAAGGGAAAAGGCCCCACAAATCTTATTTTAGATTATAGTGACCACAATTAGAACTTTATAGACATGAAGAACATTTTTTTTTCAGTTGACAAAGGGAAAAATGATCTCTGCATCTAAATAGGATAGCTATGTTCCATTAAGATGAAAAGTGTTGAAGTAAATCTGTAGAAATATTGAATACAGTTTTGAAAAGATTCAGGAAAGAAAAGCTATTGCTTAAGGACACTTTTATTAATAACTTTTCAAAGACTTTTTGTTATTTTTGACATTCCCTCTGTTGGGGAGAAGTCAGCCCTAATCTTACAAAGGCGTGCAGGCTGTGGGAACTCGCTTGTTTTATGGAGAATGAGATACCGACCAACAACTTTAATCATCGGATCATTCTCATTAAAATCCTTCTATTGCTGCTTCTCTTCACTGTCCAAATCCTTGTCTACGGGTCCAAATTAGAAGCCTAGACTGCCAGTTCTATTATTCCTTTTCTCCATCACACCTACTCTTTACCACATTGCACATGTTCTCAAACGCTGCTGAAATACTTCTAAGGGTCAGCTCTCTCCGTGCAAGTTCCACTGGGAATTTCCCATCTCTCCCTCACAGTCCGCGACCTTCTCCAACCATGTGTCCTCAGGGTGAGAATATCTGCACCCCTCCCCAGCAAGAATTATTTATAGTCCTCACACTAGACAGCCTCAGCCTCTTTATAGAACGGCACTCCACTTGATTTGTCATTATTGTTATTTCTTGGAAATGCTTTATTACAGGAAAAAAGAATTTGAAAGTAATAGAAAAGTTTTGGGAACCTTGGAGTGGAGGAACACCGCGTCCAGCGCAGCTGACTAAACCCGGGAGGGAGGACCGTGCGGGTGGAGGGGACAGGAGTCAATGCACAAAAGCTGAGGTCGGGGAGCCCTCTTTCCTGATGAGAGAAGGAGCTGCCCAGCACCTGCAGCGCGTTTGTTTATAAATCAGCATAGGTATAAGTTCACGGCGAGTTTCAGGGGAGGGTAGGCTCTGGGGACAGGAAGAATATCTAATCTATTAGCAGAATAGCAAGTCTTGGGAACAAAACTGTCTGTGTCATCTCAAGCGAAGGTCAAGTCACTATGGCAACAGCTCCCTGAGCTGTGCACACTTCTCACGGGGCCCTGCCACACCATGAGAAGCGGTGGCCTTGTCCTAGATGCCCGAGGTACAGACAGCTTCGCCGCCGACAGAGGAAAGTATGGGGCTGGCTCTCCACGCAGGACCTGAACTCCACGGCCCGCGTGCGAGGAAGGGTAGCAGGGCGCGGGAGCCCGGGGAGCGGCAGGGGAAGAGCGGAAGGGGAAGAGATGGGGCAGGAAAACGGAAGCAGTAAAGAGCAGATTGTCCAGGCCCTTCCTGCAGGACGAGGAGGTGAGCAGTGCGGAGCTGTAGCACCAGGAGGCGCCCGTGCCGCGGAGCGATATCACCGGCCCTTTTTTTGTATGTGGGTACCAGGAGTTGAACTCAGGACCTCGTGGTTGCCGGGCAGGCGCTTATGCTGCTGAGCCATCTCACCAGCCGATACTAAATCTTTTGACTCCAAAACTAGTAATCACAAAAGGGAGCAGTATGGTGATAAAAACATTTCAATAGTAAATTAAGGAATGTGCCCATCTGTATCTCACCAAGTATAAGAGACATAAAAAGTGGAGAGAAATAGGCAAGGATCCATAATAAATTATGTAAGTACTTGAAGTTTGGGAAATGGGATTTAAGAAGCATAGTTATCAAGTCTTCAGGGAAACATCTACAAACTTCAGGTACATATGGTGTTATATATAGAATGGTAACTAGGTGTATCGTCTTCGCCAAGGTCAGAAGCTGAGGATATAAAAGATGCTACTTACTAGTTAAGCATAAGTATTGTCCTATGTAGTCCTATAAGAATCATTAGGGCAATTTAAATCTCTATGGGAAATGTTGAACAGAAAAACAAAATTTGATGATCTTGGTCACTGGTGACATCAAATTTTTGTGAATTATCAATTTCTTTCCTGATGCTGTTCCTAGATATTGGAACGTAATCTTTGATTGATGTACCTGGGGTATAATGTGAAATACATTTGGTCTTTGTTCCCGGTTTCTGATGTAGAGTTCTGAAATCCCTTGTGGTTTCCTGAGTAACAAGGCAGAAAGCAATATCTTTTGGTTCAATTTGGTTGTCGTATAAAGTTCCTAAACCCTGCGGAATTTCCCGGTTAAAGGAGTGTCTTTTGTTTCAAGCTTGAGTTCATAGCTACACCTGAGTTCATGTAAGGAGGTGACTTAGGAGGGGACCCTAGAGAGTCCCAGATTGGAGCCGATCACCAGGAAGACCAAGTGGTTGGGAGATCAGAGGGCTGGAACTTGTAGTCCCACCGCCAACTTGCAGGAAAGGGAAGGAGGTGCTGATGATCAAGCTCTACAGGAGGTATTGGACAGCAAAACTGAGGAGCCCCTGGGTAGCCAGGCACGTGGAGGCTCCTGGAGGACGGGGCACCCTGTGAGGGCATGGAAACTCCGTGCCCCCTTCCAGGTGCCTTGGCCCATGAAGCCCTTTCATCCCGCTTCTTTGTACTATCTTTTATAATAAACCAGTGAGTGCAAGTGCAGTGTTCCCTGAGTTCTGTGAGCCACACTGGGAAGTCAAACACACCTGAGAGTCTTGGCCACCCTGACTGCAAGGTTCGACCTGCAGTGGCCAGTCAGGAACACAGGCCATAAACTGATGCTTACAATTGGCACTGAACTGGTGGACAGTCTCGTGGAACTGGGCCCTCGGCCTGTGGATCTGGTGCTGTCTCCAGGGAGAGAATATCAGAGCTGAAGGCTCTGGTTGGAGGCATCCAGCTTGTGTGCCCTGGAGAGTGTGCTACTGAGCTCTTGCTTGGCATGTGGGGCGAACCTTCAAGTATCTACTGTCAGAATTATTATATTGAGTGTGTGAGTAGAAAAACAACTTTTTTTCCTCCTCTATGTCTTCCTAAAAGTTATAGCATCTAGATGGTCATGTATCTATTTTGTTCTGGGAAAACAAAAATTTCCTATAATGGTATAATAAGAAGCATATTATTATACCGTGAGGGCTTCAGCATAATACCCTCCCCAAGCCCTGTGATGTTTTGCTCAACTACTTGCCGTAACTTACATTAGCCTCACTTTTAACTCCACTGTGTGGAGAGGCAGCACAGCATAGTGGTTAGGAATGTGGATTCCGGATCCAGCCAGTCTGTCCAGGTTTGATTTCCGCCTCTTTCACTTACTAGTTGTGCAAATGTGTACAAGTTATTTATCCTTTGTACCACGGCCAGATGCAAAATAGGGGTAATACTGGTGATTGACTTCTATGGTTATGATGATTAAATAATTAAATTAATTCAAAGTCATCAAGCACTTTGAACACATAGTTCTTGGCACATAGAAACCCATTTATGACACAATCTCCCTGTCTGCACAACCCCATTCATAAAATTACATCCGCATATTTATAAGCCTAAATGCCTGGAAGAATGCAGTTCTTTTGAAATGGTCCAGTGCACGCACCTGAAAGTTATAAAAGCTTTCAAATATGAAGAAAATCACAGCAGACACTGGAAACTTGCACATTTTCATTTAATGCTAAAACAATAAAATGCCCAGATTGGGGAACCTGTCACTGAACCCTTGCCTGAGGAGTGGCAAAGACAATCCCAGCAGACTGGAGCGAGGACTGTGACTCACATTTTCCTCACTGTAGAACCATCCTCTCCCACATTTCCATTCTCACCTGAAAGAAATAAATCTTTGCACAAAACAAACGCAAAATGGGAAAATGCCAGGTTGCCTAATAAAATGGCTTCAAGAGGTTCTTACTCCCATAAGAACCCAGAATGACTCAGAGGACACTCTCGTAGTTGGTGCTCAAGAGTGCAAGAGTCAGAGCCATCCTTCTGAAAGCCAGGAGTCGGGATCCTGTGTGTATTGCCTGCCAATGCAGGGGACAGGAGGGGAGTGGAGGTGAAGGTGGAGTGGGGAACATGAAATTTTCTTCTAAAAAGAAAAGGGGATTCAGGCAAGCCAGTGTTTCATGCATTTGTGAATGTAAATTTTCAGGAACATTTTCCCACTTAACTCTGTCTCCCAAGATGGTGCTGATTTGCTGGAAGCCATTCATTTGCTTGGGAAGAAAGAGTGAGTGCTGAACAAATCACTAAAGTCAGTGGATTTGGGAAGTTCATTTTATTTTGCTTTGAACTTGGTAATTTTAGAACACTAAGCCAAAAGGTATCCAGAGATAAGTTCAGAATTCAGCATTAACAGTATACTGTGCTTGCCAAGCAAAGCAACATGTTCTGTAGCCCCCTCCCAATTTCAGTTTCTATAAACCTCCCTCTGACACACACATCAAATGATATACCCTCTCCTTGTTCACATTCTTGACTCCTTTAGTCACACTTTCTCTTTTCTGCCCTCTTCCTTGTTATCTGGTTAGTCTTTGTGTTAGCTTCCCATCGCCATGGCAAAAAACCTGAGGAAATGAAGTCAGAAGCATGAGATTTAATTGCCTCACAGTTATAGGGGTTCCGGTCCATGGTCTGCTGACTCCATTGCTTTTATGTCTGTGGTGAGGCAGGAACAACATGGTGGAAAAGTGTGGCAGAGGAGAGCAGCTCACCTCATGGAGGCCGGGAAGGAAGAAAAAGAGAGAGAGATAGGGAGAAGGAGAAGTAGAGGGAGAGGGAGAGAGAGGAAAGCAGAGAGGAAGGCTGGGGATAAGGTATGGTCCCAAGTTCATGTGCATATAAGCCACTTCCTTTAACTAGGCCCACCTCCTTAAACTGTCCTCACTTCTCAATATTGCTATCAAGTTATGAATCCATATCACTGGATTAACCCACTGATAAAGTTAGAACTATAATGATGGAATCACCTCTCAAAAGCCCATCAGGTGACAACCAAGTCCCCAGAACATGGCCCTTGTGGGACATTTGAGATCCAAACCATAACAGTCTTACTCAGTCTTAGTGGTGTGCAGCAGGGAGTCCTCCCTGTGGCTTAGGGTATGTTATGAGATATGAGATAATGTGTGCAATAGCTGTGATGGTTTATGTTAAGTGTCAGCTTGACCGAGCCACAGGTGTTCGCACATTCCCTCCAGCATTGTTTTGGATTTGCCTGGGAGGCTGTTCCTGGGTGAGATTAACATTTGAATTGGAGACTGAGTAAATCAGATTGCCTCCCAGGTGGCTGGTTGCCATCCAATCACTGGAGCATGTAAACAAATCAGCAAGGCTGCGTGATGGTGATATCAATAGCGATAGCGATAGTGATAATGATAGTGACTGATAGTGATGGTGGTCTCTTTCTGACTTACCATTTCATTTGAGATATTGGTCTGTTTTGGACTTTGGACTTCGACAGAAACATTAGCAAGAAGCTATGTCAAGACCAAGCAAGAAGCTATGTCTAGCTATGACCTAGACCATCCAGGTTTGTGTAAATCAATTCAGTTATGTTTACACAATGAGAAGTTGTCTAATGACATATTTCTCAGAATGTATCCTCGTCATTAAGTGATGCATAACTGCGCATATATGTAAACTGTATGTTGTACATTTTGCAATATATAGTGTGTATACTTAAAATATGCAGACAATATTTTGGTGTGTACATATGTATATATACCTATATCTCTATTGTAGGTGTCTATATATGGTTGTATATATATTTATGGTATATGTATTACATATAGTTCATATATGTAATTTTTACATGTAATTATCTATCTATCTATCTATCTATCTATCTATCTATCTAATCTCTGTTTCCTGGAGAACCCTAATACAACAGTAAGTTATAAAGCTAAAATACTAAGTGTTGGCAAGGACATATAACAAATCTTGACACATGGGTAGGAGTATAGAATGGCACAACTACTTTGGAAAACAGTTTGATAGTTGTTTATGAAGTTAAACATACACCTAACATATGACTCAGCAATTTTAATCCTTGATATTTACCCAACTTAAATAAAAATACATATTCACAGAAAGATTTGTGTACAGATATTCATAACAGCTTTATTCATAATAGGCCAAATTAGAAACAACTTAAAATGTTGACCAGTAGGCGAGTACCTAAACCAATTGTCATTTTCCTTGTGATGGAACACTATTCAGCAGTGAGAGGAAGCAAACTACAAGAACAAAATAAATAAATTTCAACAACATTATACTGAGCAAAAGAAACCAGGCTCAAAAGCAGGTATCAGTTCACACAGTACAGTGGCGGAGGACCTAGCTAGGAAGGGTGTGCTTGCATGGGATATGGTTTGTGAAAACTCATTCGTTGTGGGCTTAAAAATGCGTTGAAGTCTACTTTATGCATGTCTTACATGAATAAATTTGATTTAATTTGAAAAAAGTAAAAACAAACTCTAAAGTTTGGATTTTATAATAGTATCACATTCCTTTTCATCTTTTTAGTTTATATTTTTTGGAAAGATTCATATCATTAATGTCAGAAATTAATACCAAGTTTTGCTATTTCTGCCTCTAGCAATGAAAAATTGTGCAAAATTAGTGTGGAAAAATAGTTCTTAAAGACCTTTTTGCATTCCATGTTCAAGCATTGATTCACCATAGTAGAGGCTTCCATTGTGCCACATATTGAAAAAATATTTCCTAGCTTCATCAGTTGTAAAAACAATTTAAAAGTTAGCTGACACATAGGGATTCAGCAGGATTCTCATTACAAGAGGCGAAGTAGCAGTCATGCCAGAATTCATGCATCAAAGTTTTAAATTAGCCTCATTTTCCATGATGCGCAATTCTAGAATTATGTAATTTACTAAAAAAAAGGTCTCTAAGAAAATATTTTGTGGATTTTCCCAGAGCAAAATTAGGCAATCAATGAGTATAACTATATAAACAACAATTGTGTGGTTAGAAAATACTCCTCGAATGTAGAAGGAGTAAAAAGTGGCTCAAGAAAAATTCTTAATGTTCTACCTACACTTTTCAGTTTTTTAACCATTATAGTTAGCACAAAATATATTTTATCCTGCCACTCACTTGAATGTGAATGAAGATCTAGTCCTTACATACGTACTGTGTGTTACAAATATCCAGAATAAATACACATGTAGAGGGAGAAGGTTGACTGTCACTCACAGTGTTGGAGGTTTCGGCCCGAGGTTGGTTGGCGTTCTGCCCTGAGGAAAGCGGCACGCTGTGGCAGGGAGTGCATGTTGGAAGAAGCTGTTTGTTCACCTGGTGGGAAGCAAAGAGAGAGAGGAAGACACCAGTTCCCATCACTGTTGACCTAGGTTCCATCAGCTGCCTGTAGCACCACAGCCTTGGGACCACAGCTTTGACTCTCGGGCCTGTGGGGGCCACTTACCCAAGCCATAGCGTGCACATAGGAAAAACCAAGACAAACTTCCAGAATCAGTGTTTTGTCATTTTGCAATGCACTGTGATATTCTTTATTCATTAACGTAAAAATGCTTCATTGTTTCTTTCTAGGATATCTGAGAGTTTTTTGAAGTGCTGGTTTGGTGGTCATGAATTTCTTTAGGTGCTCTTTATTATGGAAATACCTTATTTCTCCATCCATCCTGAAAGATATTTTTGCAGGATATTTCAGTCTGGATTGAAAGTTGTTTTCTTTTAGGGTTTGAAATGCTTCCCTCCAATCTCTCCTGGCCTTTAACGTTTGTGTGGAGAAGTCTGTTGTGATTCTAATGGGTTTACCTTTAGAAGAGATTTGTTCCTTTCCTCTGACAGCTTTTAAGAGTTTGTTCTTGTGTTGGATTCCTGGGATTTTGACTATGATGTGTCTGGAGGAGGTTCTTTTTTGATCGTGGCTATTTGGGGTTCTATATGCCTCACTTGTCTGTGTATTTAATTCTTACCCTATATTTGGAATGTTTTCTGCTATTATTTCTGCAAACATTTTTTAATGCCATTTGTGCTGTCCTCTGATTTTTCACTAATTCTAATTAGTCTTGGATTAGTCTTCTTTTAACATCTAGCAGCAGTTGGGTCCATTTTCTGCATTCTTTTGTTGCTTTTAAGGTATCTCAATAACAGACAACGGCCTGTCTTCTCCTTCTGACACTGATCTCATGTAGGTCCTGCTGCCCACACTTTCAACAGAATTTTTAATTTCTTGAATTTCCGTTCAGTGCCTTTTCATGAACTCTAATTCTTTCCTATGCTGGACATTGTTGTTTTGCATCACATTGTTTAGCTTAGCTGGCTTTTCATTAACACCCTCTGTAGACTCATTGAATTTTGTTTATTAGGGTCATTTCTGTTTAGTTATATCTGCTTCAAGATCACCAAGTGCCTTACTGATCTACTTTTTCTTTCCTCTGTTATCCTTTTAAATAATTCAGCTGTGTGGCTTTTGATTTCCTCCCCTCCATGCTCTGTGGATCAGCTTTAGGGCAGTTGGGAGTTTGGGGAGGGATTTTGTTGCCTTCTCGTGTTTCAATTTTTGGTTCTATTTTTTTTTTTTTTTTTTTGGGTACCGGGGGGTCGACCTCAGGACCTCGCGCACCAGCAGGCTCCCGTGCCTCTGAGTGATATCACCGGCCCCTTTTTCGTATGTGGGATCCGGGAGTCGAACTCGGGCCCTTGCGCTTGACGGGCAGGCGCTTAAGCCGCTGAGCCATCTCACCGGCCCCTGGTTCTATTTTTTTTGTGTGTGCTGAGGCCTACAGGTTGATTATGGTGGGAGACTTCGTTGCTAGTAGGTAGACCTCTTTAGGTAGTGCCTGCTTTTCAGTGATGCACATGGATGAGCCTATTGGTCTTTGCTCTCTCTGAGAATCCCCCTACCTCCTTTTACTTGGGAGGGGAGGCTGCAGTGTGTTGGCTCAGTGCCTGTTCTCTGGGAATGGGCCGTAGAATTGCTTATGATACCAAAGTGATCCAGACATTGGCATACAGAGAAAACCAGTTGATGGCAACAACTACATTACAGTACCTTGGCTAAAGTAATAAAATCAGCAACAATAATAATGTGAAAGACCAACTAGATATTGACATACTCTACAAATGAATAATGTGCTACTCTGAACCATAGAAAAGAGATCTACAATTATAGTGTGAACAGTAAGACAAACCAAATATTGACCTATATTAAATAGCTACTGAAATAGAACAACTTTACCTCCACTAACAATAGAACAGTATTCAACAGTAGTAGTGTAGGGTTAACCATCTAAAGCTTCATAAAGCTTAGTGATTTACTAGTAAAGACAAAGGTGGTGGCGAATAGAAGCATGAAAAAAGTAGCATGTGAAAAATTAAGTAGTGGAAGATGAGGAGGTGAGACAAATGAAATAAAGGATCCTATTAAGGAATAAAAGGAAATTTATAGTGTTAGGTAAAAATAACAGAAAAGAATAAGCAAGAAAAAGAAGAAAAAAGAAAAAATAGTGCAAACAAAAGGAAAAAGAGAAAAAATAATAAGAAAAAATTAAAAGAGATAGAGATAGACAGAAAAAAAAGACCCCAGAAAAGAGGAAAAAGAAAAAAGGAAATAAAAAAACTCCAAACACCAGTAGGGCCTGGTGGCACATGCCTATAATCCCAGCACTCCAGGAGGCTGAGGCAGGAGGCTCACCATGAGTTCGAGGCCAGCCTGAACTACATAGTGAGATCCTGTCTCAAAGCACAACACAACACAACACAACACAACAAAACCTCTGAACATCAAAAGAAAAAAAAAAAAAAAAGGAAAAAAAAGAAAAAGCCAATAAAGGAGAAAAAAATGAGAGATTTCCTTCCAGGCCCTGCAGTCTTGGAGTCCAGCAAGCCATGGTCCTCACTGCCCAGCTTCATATCCTGTGGGTTTGTGAGGTCCCCTCAACTCCTCTAGAGGCCTTTCTGTCCAAGAACCCCAGGTCATGGCAACTTTCCAAGGCAAGATGTGTCCCTGCTCATGTTGGTGAACAGGAAAGCAGTCAGACCAATGGTTTCTGCTAGATGTAGGCAGTGAAACGGGGCTCATGCAGACCGCTGGACTCAATGCCGGCACTTTTAGATCCATCCCTCTCTGAAAGCCACACCTGCTGGGCCTGGGCTCCCTCCACAAAGTGTGGTTTCTCCATGCCCTTCCTGGCCTCGGCTTGGACTTCTCAGGGGATCTATACCTAGTCCTCCTCCTCTCCCCATCTGTCTCCCATGACTGCCTCTCACCTAGTCACTGTCATAGGGTATTGCTGGAAATCTGGGAGTGGAGCTGTACTGGAGTTGTTCTGTGGCTCGGTCCCAGATAATCAACCAAGGAGAATCAAAATGGTGACTGATTCACCTTTCTCTGGCAATATGGTGGACACTGCACTGAATTTCTTCTCCAACTCTAGCCCGCCATGAAGGAGTCACTGTTGGAGTAAACTCTATGGTATTTTTGCAGTTTGCACCAGCTGTGGGCTTTTCTTGGGCTAGCACTGCTGGTCCGTCCATTAGTTTTTCCCTGGAGCTGCTGGCTCTCCGGTGCTCACCTGCTCTCTCAGGGTGTTGGCCTCATCCATGATTAGGTTGCTTTGTTGGTTTTGTCTTCCGTGGCCCTGAGCTAAAGGGAAACAAAATGCAGAGCTGGTCGGGAGTTGGTAGGAGACACAGCCGGGGCATGGAATCCATGGCACTCTTCCTGGCCTGCAGCACAGCTGCTCTTATTTTATCTTTTTTTTTTGGTACTGGGAATTGAACTCAGGACCTTGCGCTTGCCAGGCAGGCACTTGTGCCACTGAGCTATATCCCCAGTCCTCATTTTATCTTTAATGATGTGATTTGATAGAACGGTATTCACTTTTCAAAAAAAAGTTCTGAAGTATTCTCAGTGTCTGTTAAAGTATTAGATACATGTGTAGGTCATTAATGTTAAATTTAATAGGTTAAAATCCTGTAAGATTTTTATCTAATGATCATTTATAATATTTTATTTAATAAATAAAAAGGTATTAGAAGTAAAGTCTGATTTTATCTAAATTATTGATGGTTAAGGATATTTTGATCTATCTTACATTTGTATCTTCTTTTTTTATATTTTGGTATCTTTAGTACCCTTAGTAGCTTTGTAGCCTGTAAATTTATTATAAACTGCTTGGGAACCATTAACAACCAATTTCATATTCTAAACCATGCTTATATGAAAACATTATTTAGTAAGCTATTTATGACTTTCCCCAATAGGACATTATTGGCTTTTGATATAACATATTTTCAGAAGACAAATATCTCTGACTTGCTACTTATTTGTACATAAATTGGTTGTTAGAAAGTAATAGTCTTTTCAGTCCAATGGTAATAGTTATTCAAATAATTTCATGAATCAGTGTGTGTAGTAAATTTGATCCTTGTTTTCCTTGGCCATAAACTTGATAAGGTTTAAATACAAGGGCATTCCAAATAAGTGAGGGCTCCTCTCATAAAACTAAAGTGACAACTCGAGGAATAGCCTGGACTTTTAAAGTTAATCATGCAGAGAGCGGTGGTGAGAATGATCATGTCCTGCGAGTGCTTTACAAGTGAGAGTGTGATGATGGCATTCAGGTGGCAATATTTTTGGCCAGTTGAACTATATGTTATGATTTTCAGATACATTATCTAGCTTCTACCTGAGGAAAATACCCATTCTAGATTTTCCTCCAAATTAAAGAAAAGATGATTGATGAGTGACTTGGTTTTCCTAATTAAATAACCCTGGTTCTTCAGTCTTAAGGTGCAAAGAGTTGGAATCTAGGAAGGAAATCTATTTCAAGGATATTGTAGAGGTAGATAAGTTTAACCCTCCATATATTTAATTTAAAAATATGCGTTGAAAGGCATGTTTTTAAAGCACAAATGCTGAACACTTCAAACAAGACAAATGAGTGGCAAGTAACCATAGGAAAAAATGCTTTCCATCAAATGACATTACACATTAAAATACTGAGTTACAATTATACATCTATTAAAATGGCCAAAATCTAGAGCGATGATAATATAAACACAGAGAGGGGTGTGGTGCAACAGGAACTCTCATTCATTGATGGTGGGAATACGAAACGGTATAGCAACTTTTGAAGACAATTTGAGAGTTCTTCACGAATCCCCAAATACTCTTGTCATTTGATCTAGCAGCTGTTCTCTTTGATATTTACCCAATGAGTTGAAAACCATATCCACCCAAAAATGTGCCTGTGGCTACATAGAATAGTAATTCACAATTGTTAAAACTTGGAAACAACCAAGATGTCCTTCAGCAGGTAAATAGATGAATATTTGTAAACTGTGGTACATCTGGGCAATGGAACGTTACACAGAGCTAGAAGGAAACAAGCTATGGAACCACGGACACACACTGGAGGAAACTTAAATACACATTGCTAAGAAGCCAATTCAAAAAGACTATGCGATGCATGAGTCCAACCATATGACATTCTGGAAAATGCAATACCATAGAGACAGTAAAACAATTAGTGGTTATACTAGGAGTTAGTGAGGAGGGAGAGATTAATGGGTAGAGCACAGCAGATTTTGAGGGCCGTCGTGTTATTCCGTGTGATACTAAAAGGGTGGATACATGTGGTTGCACATTTGCCCAGAGTCAAGAAAAATGTGCAATACCGGGAGCGAACCCTAATGTAAACTTTGATCTTTGTGTGACCCTGATGTGTCAATGTGAATTCATCGGTGTAAGTTATTCATTGCAGCAAATATACTCATCGGTGCGTTATATGGGGGTGAGGGCAGGAGGAGTACAGGAAACCTCTGTGCTTTCTGCTTTATTTTGCTCTGAACCTAAAACCTATTTTAAAAATAAGTCTATAAAAACAAACACACACGGCACAAGCGCCTACCTGGCAAGCGCAAGGTCCCCAGTTCGATGCCTGGTATCAAACAAACAAACAAACACACACACAAAGGAACACAGAGAATTATTTTACACAGAGAATAATTATTTTACACAGAGAATAATTTAAGAAAATAGCTACTTAGAGATCTACAGTTGCTGGCCTGGTTGGGAAGTCCTGAACTTTGGAACACTCTGGAATAGACTTCAGGTTTTGTGTGTTGAAGGGTTCTTGCTGTGCCGAGAAGTGGAGGTGGATAGTTTTGTAACTAACAAAGAACGTGCATGGAGTTTTTTGCTCCAATGTCCACAGGCAGATTTGGCTCATCTTCCTCATGCTTGGAATTATTTACTGTCTCTTCACTATGTGACCACCCCTGCTTATAATCTACACAGACAGCTACAGTTGTCCACAGACTATCAGTGTTTGTCTCTATCTTGACGCTAGGCTTGAGCACAGCCTAGTAGAATGTCACCCTTGAAAGAGGACAGCCTGTCCCCCTTCTAGAACAGCCGACTCATTTACTTGGCAAATACACATTTAGTTGGCAGCAGTCTCTGAAGAGAGAATTATTATTATTATTGTTGTTGCCGTTTGCAGCACTAGGGTAAATGTAGGGCTTTTGTGTGCTAGGTGAGTGCTCTACCATTGAGCTAGGCTTCCAGCCCAGAAAAATTTCAGGAAGCTTCCAGGGATCAGGGTCCGCATGGACCTGAGGCTGTACCTGGGATATTTTCCCTGGTTGCTCTGAGGGGCTTGGGCTGTCTCCACCACCAAGGAGGGTCTTAAAAAATACAGGTTGTACACATGCATCCTCTTCCTCAGACACTTGAAAATAAGGAAACTAGTTAGGTAAAATAAGAAACCAATGAATCAATTTCAGGGCACATCAAAGGATATTATTTAATTGATTTCATTGTTAGAAAACTCCCTGGCATGCCACTGATGTATGGTCAATAAAATTACCTTGGAATAACAGAATGTCATGTCTACATACATAAGTTATATACTACCAGAGAGGTACTGAATATAATTTTGTGGAAATATGATGTAAACCTTGTTTGAAATGGTAAAATATTCTACAAGAAACAAGCTTATGTAGTGGTGTTGGAATTTATATAACACATACATGGTCAATGAGTGTTATCTTTATTTTAGAGACTCCAAACTTTTATGATGAGCAGAGTCGTAAACTTATTTTATCACATAAATGTGGGTTCATGTTTAAGATAGTCTATTTAGCATCAGCCTAGTGTATTTTATGCAGTAGCCAATCAAAGCACAAACTGTATAACAGGCTATTATTCTACTCTCTCCAGTTCCTTCCTCCCATGGTGCCTGTGTAGTGAGAAACTGGCGTCTTTCCCATGGGCATCGGGGAGTGTAGACTGACTCTGTGTTCCTGGTGTCTTCCCTCACTTTATGGTGTGGACAGTCTGCACTGGCCCTTGAGTGCTGTGAGCTGGTGTCCTCTTGGGGGTGATTTGCTATATTTTGGACTCACTTGTGTAGCTGTCGCTGAAATCTATGGTTGCTGCCGTGTGCTTTGGTCCTGGAGCTCCTGTGTCGACAGCCTTCTGGTCTCAGGGGCTCGACTGTTCTCTCTGTCCCTTCTGTGCCCTGCGCAGGAGCCCCTGGGCCTCCTCTACAATGAGGGCTCAGGGAGGCCCTTTAGACTCCTCTATTGTATTGGTCAGGATGTCTTCAGAAAAACAGGATCAATAAGATGAGTGTATGCAGAAAGAAAGTTTATGTTTAAGGAATTAGCTTGCACCAGGTGGGGACTGACAAACTGGAAATCTGCAGGGTGGGCTGGGGGCTGGAGACCTAGGAGGAGTTGACGCTGTATCCCGGGACAGAAGCCCTTCCCCCTCAGGGGACATCCATCTGATCCTCTAGGGCCTTCCCTCATCATGTCGGATGAGGCTGGCCCATGTTACATTAGTGTAGACTTCTCTATTCAAAATGTACTGAATTAACTGTAATTGTGTCTGAAAAATACCTTTAAGCAATATGTACCCTGATGTTTTTACCAGTTTTAGTGGTGTCAGTCAGGCCCGTAGCAAGCTGGCAGACACCTAGTAGTCATCATTCCATTTATCCGGAATGGATTCACCCTTCAGACTTTACAGCCTGGTCGCTGCTTTGCCGTGAGGGACAAGGTGGGCGATGGATGCTGCTGCATCCTCTCCGGAACCTGTCTGGGATCATGCTGGAATTGCTGTACTCCGTACTCTAATTCCCTTTGATCGAGACCCTGGGAATGGGAGGAACAGATTCCTCCTCTGGGACTGGGTAACACTCACGTTGTCTCATCATCTCTAAATCCCCCCTTCTTACCATTTCGGAAAGGTTCCTATTTCTCTTCACAGTAGGAACCGCCTTTACACTATGTCTTCCGTCGGTTTCACACTGTAACTCTTGTCAGAGTCGGCCAGGCTTGGCTCTTAATATGCAAGGAATAGTTTTGAAATGGACAAGAATGAACATCCCTTTCATTCTTAACAAAGTTAGGGGAAGAGAAAATCGGGCTTTCCTTTTTTTTAAACTCTGGGAGGCCGAAGCAAAACATTGTTTCTATATTTATGTTATAAAATCCTAACATTCTATGGACAAAAGATTAAAAAAAAGAAAGATCATGAACAAGAAGTTAGCAAAAAAAAACAACAAAAACTAAAACAAAAACCAAAACCAAACCAACCTCCCCCCAAAGCTCCAACAACACTCTAATCTGCTTAAAATACATTTTCCTTGAATATGGTAATCATCCTGATTTGATTATCATATAACATATACATTTGTTGGGTAAATATTTATCATTCCTTTGTCCCACAGTTTGGAATACAGGTGGGCAGGTAGTGAGCCTTTTAAAATAAATCATCTAGGAAAAAAGTGTGTTACATGGTGCGGTGAGAAAATACTGTCTTTCTTTTTTCTCCAATGCTGAATCCTTACAATGTCGTTTATTTTATCCAGATTGACTAGCTGGTAAAGAGTATAGATATGGGGGAGGGCACGTGCAAAAATTTTCAGTTCATAGCAATGTATGATTTAGAATTTTAAAATTAGGTGGCAAAGTTCCTTTTCATGCTTTTTATTTATTTATTTTATTTTATCTTTTTTTTTTTTTTTTTTTGTGTGTGTGTACCGGGAGTCAAACTCAGGACCTCACGCTTGCCAGGCAGGCGCTTATGCCGCTCAGCTATCTCACCGACCCTATTTATTTTATTTTAAAGAGAAAAAAAAATACAATAAAAACAGTGGTACAAAATTTCCTTTCCATGCGTAAAAGCTAAGGACTAAGAACTTACCACGTGAACAACAAATTATGGAGACTGATCATGCAGATATAAAATTTAGTGCCAGATCAAATAAATAGATGACGCTAATCTAACACTTACCAAATTTTATAAGTAGCATGGGGATATGGAGATGCATATTAACTAACTGCACGCAATTATAAAAACCTGTTATGGTGATTTCTAAAAATGCAAAGTTAAGCATTTCTGGGAGAGAAGGTAGGAAAGATGCTCTTGCGGAAGGGCGAAGGGAGCAGCGCTTTTCTTTTTGAAGCAGGGGAGCAGGGCCCGACCTTCTCCTCCCTTGCTGTACACAGGGATGTCACACCGGCATCCCCAAGTTATCCACACCATGGCTTTGGGGTACAAGAAGTGGCTCCCCTCCCTTGCTGCATCTATTAAAGTTCTCTGACTCCATCCTCAGTAGCACCGGTGCCCAAGTGTTTAGATTCTTCCAATGGAAAAAGCGCAGTTGTCACGACGTGAGTGACGAAGCTGCTGTGTTAATGCGCCCGCCCGGCATGTCAGCAGGGCTTAGTCTGTTGGTTCCTTAACAATTTTTTGAGTCCAAACACTGCCCAGCTTCTCTTTATCTCCTGCCGATGCTGTTCCGGCCCTGCAGGCCCCCCTTTGTCATATAGCTTTCTGTTCCTCGCTGAGAAATCCCATTCCTCGTTCCCATCAGGACGTTTATATAAGATTCTTCTGAAACATTACAAGGAGAGGGAGTCGATGACATTTACGTCTTGTTAGCATGAATTTCTGTCCACTCCAGCAGCCATGTCGGGAAATGTCGTGTATGAGGCCTGTCCTAAATAGCTGCCTGGCACAGTGGGACACCTGGGAAGAACAGCTCTTCTTGCCAATTTCCACAAAAACAGAAAAAGATATCCTGGACAAGCACAGCTCCAGTTGGCTAGTTTCTTGACATGCTAACACCCTTTCAACTCCCACAAAATTCTCTTTCACGAGCAGGTAGAATGATCACGAATGTCACTCAGAAAATGCAATTAGTGCCTTTTCTGTCTCAGCAGTTCTGAGATTATACACTAGCAGGAACTTGGTTCCTCAGCATATTTTACAAGCTTTTTGGCTTTTTTGGACCAATTCATAATTTCATAGTGTTGGAGTTTATGTGATGGCCTAGTCGCAAATGGGTTTACTTAAGACAATCTTATTTTCCCCTGATGCCTTCTCGAGGTTATCTCCTGGTAACACATCCATCACATTTTTTACTGGGATGCTTCCTGTGAAATTACAGCCTTCAGCACATAGCTTTAGGTTGGTTCTGATCAGCACATTAAAACTGTGAGAAAGAAAACTGAGAAAAAATGCGCAGAGTTCACAGTCTTCCTTTCATATAAACATAATAGGAAGAAATCGCCTGCAGCGACGTTTTTATCCTATATTCTCTCGCTGCATCAAATTCAGCTATATTGGACACGGAAGGCTAAAATGGTGCTCATTTTTCTAAAGCCGTTTCTCTAGGTGCTCAGCCACAGTCCCCAAGGCAGATAGCAGTTATTTTCTTTTGAGAGGTCATTTCTCTTCACTCTGTCAGCTAATATCCTAACCGGTCACTCATTGGCTTGACAATTACACAAGGCAGGGCTGCAAAGTCCACGTGTTCCACCATGTTAGGAAGGACAATCTTATTATGCATATTTGTGAGGACACACACATGTAACATATTTATACATATTAAAAGCATCTAAGTACTTTTCTCCCTTTATATAATCATTGCAACAAATGGATAGTATATAAATTTTACAACTGATAAAATTGAATATCAAGAAGTTTAAGTGAGTTACCCAGAGTTGTGGAACTATGTCTCTTAATATCTTGTTTAAGACTGATTTTTCTCCCCTTCACAAAATTGCTCCTGTTCTCAGCATTAGGGTAACTTCTGTGTTTTAAAATAGAAGCTTTAAATGACAATTATGAAAATTCATAAATGTGCTGGGAATGGAACTACCAGTCATGAGTGCATGGATAAGAATTTGCCAAGTGTTCACCAGAAAACTGAGGTCAGGGGAGAGGGCGGACAGGGAGCAAGGTTCTGATGTGGGAGAGGGGCGCAGGTGTGCTTGGGGCAAGGCAGGCTCGGGGTCCACTGTCATCCTGACAGGGTGTGGAGTGGAAGGCGCTCAGGCGGGGTACGGAAGGCTGCTGTGAAGCGAGAGCTGAGGACAGCGCTGGAGACAGACTCGCCCTACCCTTCCCCTTGCTGTAGTTACAGGAAGCTACTTTTGGTTATTTTCTCAAAGAGGAACTCATACCTACAACCTGTAACGCTGTGTGTCCTACAGTGATCGGAACGCAATCACATTATCTAAGCGCATACTTTCTTTTATTCTCATTCATTTTTGTTTAAAGCAATCCACTGGTCAGGAAAGATTTATACTATATATTTAAAGTTTCTCACCAGTCTTATAAAATATCCAGTTAAAAGCAAACCTTTTTCTCTCTTTGCCTCTACAGATTATTTGGTACTCTCTGCTTGCAGTCGTTTAAGATGGTTTTAGTGTACTGAATTTGTTTATGGCCATTCCTTGCTAAGGGAATAGTTGAGCCACACATTCTAAAATGAATTTCCAACACTTAGAGTTTTAGGAAAAAAATCTAATGATTACAAGTTAGTTTCTAGGATTTCCTGTCTCCCTTTCATGGAGACATGATGATTCCCTTCAGTGAGGCATAAGCCTTTAGAACAAGAATAAGATAAAAGTGCCCATATTCACCTTTTAAATATTAGAGAAGCAAAAAAAAAAAAAAATCTACCGAAAAAGTACGGAAAATGCATTTGAAATAAAGAACTGTGTCTTAAACAGGAAGACAAGTATCCTTGAGTAGGCAGAAATATCCAAGTTATTTTAAAGAGTTTAAGATATATTTTCTAAGGTTGACATAGTGCCACTGTAATTAGACACAGGTGCATATAAATTAGGGCAGAGAGAAGACTTACTAATGAACCATTTAAGGTAAAAACTTAATGAAATGCATAATTAAGCATTAATGGCCAAAAGTTGGTAATCTTCTTTCATTTCACTTGTGTTAGAGTTTGGCTTAAGGTGAAGCCTAATTTATTACTAATGCGAAGTGTCAGGGCTCCTGTAGGCTTGTAGAAATAAACAGAACAATGGATGTAGCTTTAAAATGCTGATTTTTATATGCATTGGCAAAGGTGACAGTTTCCTGATTAGATGGTGATAGAAGGGAACACTGCGAACTTTGAACCAAGGATGTGTGTCTGACAGCAGGGATTTCTGTAAGCAAAGGTGGCGTCCCTCCATCCAAGAGCTATGGAGATCTCGCCTGACAGGGTTCAAGTCTTTTTGGATCATGAAGTCCTCCATCATTGTGATGATTCTTAATCTTGATTGCACAATAAATTACCTGGAAAGCTTTAAAACTTCCCATGTTCAAGAATCACCCCAGAGCAGGTAAGCCAAGTGTGCACTGTAGGTATGGCTAGTGCCCGGGCATGGGTCATTTTCTAAACCCCTTGGGAAGGACCATTTGTAGGGCTTTCTAAAGGAAAATACAGTAAGGTGTGCTCTTCCCTCTGCTAGGCTTCCCAAGAACAAATCACTTGAACTTCTGTGGTGTTTACTGTAGTTTGTACATATTTATTGGCCTTAGTAAGTCTTTCAGAATTTATAAATTATACATGTCCTTTTCTTTAAAGATTCGGTTTAGTGGAAATGTTAAATTCAGGGCAGCCAGTTCCCAGGGGCTTGGAGAGCCCTTGACCAACATGACATTTCCAGTCTATGTTGGCTGCGCGGTTTGAATGTGGATCCTCGATAAATCCTGCTTCCCTGACAAGTTCACTTGATGCACTCTCGTGATGTGCGTGTGCAGCGATTTTCCCTGGAGTTTGCACACGCAGAATTCATGCCGTATCTGTGTTGACAGAAGTAATGGAGAAGTATTTTGAAAAAGGTGTGATTGTTTAATTTAAAGCATTTAGTTTTCAAATTTGTGACATGTTTTTATAAGTTTTCAGCACTACCAAAACTTATAAGGAGTGTTTAGTGAGAGAATTTTCTACTTATGTTCCTGTGAGCTATAATCCGTAGATTAGGACACTTTTCAATTCACAGCATGGGGAAACACTAACTAAAAATTTCTGCTTCAGTTCTAAAAAAAGTACTTCCTTTTTTCCACTATGGACCTACACATTTCCATGAGAGTCGGCTATTTTTGTGCTTGAGGTGGAACGATGTCCAGGAAAGTATAGAGTTAACTTTAGTTTGAAAGCCTTCAGTGGGAAATAACTGTCATGCATGAAAGCAAAAAGCACTCTTAAGGAATAATAAACTACTTGCAAAATTATTAGAAATTTATTTTTTAAATTATTAAAAACCAACAATTTATTTTTATTTATTTATTTATTTTTGAGACAGGGTCTCATTATGTAGTTTAGGCTGGCCTCGAATTCACAGCAATCCTCCTGCCTCAGCCTCCAAAGCTCTGCGATTACAGGCGTGCGCCACCACACCTGGCTAAACCAACCATTTAGGATGTTATAATGGTACATCCATAGAGTAGGTTTCTAAAAACTTTGAGGGATCTCCAAGATGTACTGTTAATTAATAAGACAAAATACAGAAGCGTGTGTATTGTAACTTTCTTCTTGTGCAAGAAGTGTTGGCAAGCATATGTTAAGTGTAATTGTGTGTGTGTATGTGTATTGATAATATTTTTTAAAAAGATGCCATACAAAGGAAGACCGAAAAGTACCAAAAATGATTATCTCCAGCTACAGGGAGAATAAAGAGGGCAAGAGATAGTGACAGTGCTCGACCTCACGTTATGGCTTCAGTTTGGAAACCGTACGTACATTCTGTAAGAACAAGAATTACAAACAGGAAACAACAAGGTAGCTTATAAATACAAAACAAATAGAAACTAATGAACCTGACTCTAAATCACAGAGAACCCTATGACTTCCAGTGATGTTAAAGCCCTTACATCACTCATGAGATCCACTCTAAAGACAAAAGGAAGCACAAAGACGTCTTGAACTGCCTTCTATGGGATTATAGTTGGCAATGTTGGCGTTGCTTTTAAAAAACTATCATGAATAGATACGCAGATCAAACCAATACACAGATGAAGCAAGTGAATAGGAACAAGTAAACGTTAGGAAATATTAGGAAGCAGAATATTTAGAGAAAGCAGAAAAATACCAAATCAAAGTAGTAAAAATCCTGTGAATCATTCACTTGAATCAGAGCTGTATGAACTCATTTATATCTCTTGGTGTGAAAATATGTTTTCTAGTTTTGTTCCCTGAAAAGCTCCGTAAGCAATGACCACACCATCACAATGACTACTTTGGAACTCAGATAGAGACTTTTTAGAGAAATGGTTGATTGCAGCGAAGGTCAGGGAGGAATTGTGCAAAAATCAGCTGGCGACATCTTGCCAGAACAGATAGGAGGAGGCTAACTCGGGGTCAGTTATCCGGTTAAAGTGTGCGGGAGTCGACCCGAAGGCCTCGCCCTGGCCAAAGAGGCAAAGAACAGCCCAGGGAACACGGTGAGACACCCACGATGCCAGAACAGAGGCAAAGAAAAAAGTGCGAACACAAAACCCTTCTGATGCCTTTGGAGGTCGCCAGGGTGTCAACTCCTTTTGCTGATAACTGATAAAAGGAAGAATTCAAACATTTATTCTGCCTTTCTATATGGAGTATATTTCAGGATACCTAATAGTTGATAAAAGAATTGGTTATTTATAGAAAAATCATTGCTGTTCCATGCAGGGAGAAGGCTAAGCACTGGCAATTTCACAAGCACTAATGAAATAACGGGCCGAAGTAAGAATCACACACAACTGTAGGTGGCTCAGTGGAAGAGTGACAAGAACCTCACCACGACTGGGTCACTCTCAAATCAAGATAAGTGTGGAAACTAAAGCACATGCCTCCTGAAGTCAGACACGAACACCTCTATCCATCAAGTATTCTTTCCAAAAGAAATAAAAATTAGTAAAGTAGACCTCAATCAACAAGGCTTCTTTTTTTTTTTTTTTTTTTTTTTTTTTGGTGGGTACCGGGGGGTCGACCTCACACACCAGCAGGCACCCGTGCCTCTGAGCGATATCACCGGCCCTTTTTTTGTATGTGGGTTCCGGGAGTCGAACTCGGGCCCTTGCGCTTGCCAGGCAGGCGCTTAAGCCACTGAGCCATCTCACCAGCCCTCAATCAACAAGGCTTCTATTTGTAATATCAACTTTTATGAAATACAGAGGAGAGAGGAGCTGATGAAATGTCATTATAAAAATCCAATCAGCACCAGGCATGGTGGCACACGCCTGTCATGCCAGCTCTTGGGAAGCCGAGGCAGGAGGATCACTGTGAGGTTGAGCCCAGCCTGGGCTACATAGTGAGTTCAAGGCCAGCCTGAACTATGTAGTGAGACCCTGTCTCAAAACAACAACAATAGCAACAACAACGACAAATCCAATTAGCTGTTTATAGAATAGGGAACAATCTATAGACAAATGATCCAGTTTCTTCAACAAAGAGTTGCAAATGGGAAAGAGATCAAGAGATGGAGGGAGGGGGAAGGGAAGGAAAGGAAAGGGAAATAAAAAGAATTAAGATTTATATACATGTACCAACTCCCCATGATGATGAATGGAATTGTGTATTGCAAACATGTACTGATAAAACATTTAAAAAAAGAAAATAACCACTCCTTTAAAAAAAAGAGCATGAAAAAACAGAAGAAAGAACATTGTGGATTAAGAAAAACCTTAAGAGATTTATCATCCAATTGGACCCTGTTCCTGATTGGTACCAACATTTTGAGAAGTCATTTTTCAGAAAATTAAACATAGGCTGGTTATTTTTTGATATTAACAATTATTGTAAAATTTTTGGGTGTGGTAATGATATTGTAATGTTTTAGAAAGTTCTTTTTGGTAGTTATGGCTGACATGACATGTTTTTTAGAATGTGCTTTTGAGTATCTTTGGACAAAAAAACAAAGGACAAAAATTAGAACAGGAGAATAAAAATAGTTATTGGAGATGCATGGCTGAGGCAGAGGAATTAGATGATTATCTGTACTTTTTTAATGTTTGAAATTTTCTGCAGTAAAACATTAAAATATATGACATTCAATGTGGCTAATTTGCTTTCTGTATGAAAACTTCAGGACTAGATCTTAAAGAAAAAGAAGCAGAGTGTCAGCAAAGTAATACATTCTACCACCTATTTTGACCTTAATGTCATAGCAAAAACTCTTTTTATTTAAAGGATTAAAATGCTTTAATTGAGGAACTATTTGCATGCAGTTATTAATTAACAGTGAGAAGAAAATGTGTTTGATGGAGCATTTTAAAAACACTAGTTTACATCTTTGCCATCTAACGGAGGAGTTGTGTATAAAATAATCTGGACAAATTATGCAGTGGTGCTTGATGCTAGTGTCAAAAATGTGACATTCATTTGTTTTTCCAGGGATAGCTGCATATTACTGGCAGCCAGCTGCAATTTATTTACTTTGTATACACTTACTTGGGATTATTTCTGTATTCTTCATGTTTTTTCTGCTTATGTTCTTTAGAACGTGACTAATCCCTGGCTCCTCACCTTTTAAAAAATGTTTTAGTATCCTTAGATTGGACAAATGGAACAAGAGCCATTTAAAAGCTGCTCTCCAGTTCCTCTCTCCTCTAAAAAAGGAAAACACTTTTCCCCTTCACTGCAATGACTTGCAAACTCCTCTTTTTCAAAGAATCAAAGTCAGACATGGGCTGTGAGATCTAGAATTTCTGTATTGTGGACGCCTTTAGACGGGTGCTCATAGCTTCACATGGTGACACTTTGTGATCCGTCTCCTGACACACATGGCGGGGGTGTCACCCAGGCAGTTACTGGTGACTGAAGGAGCTGTTCTGTCATCTGTGCTGCTGATAAACTGCAGATTTCAGCAAATGCTGGCGCCCAGAAATGGAGACCATTATCCACTGGGCTCTGCAGCAGGGCCGGCACAGTCCCCACGTGCTGCTGGCTCCTCAGATCCGGGGCTTTCGTCTCCCTCTCTGTTCTTGGCAGGTGGGGGCTGAAGTCACCTTAGTGCTCAGGGGATACTGACATGGGCGTGCATGCTGGGTACAAGCTGGTCTGCTAGCTTGCAGAGCAATTCTGACCGATTAGCAGTGTCTATTGGAAGCTTATTTTTGAGAATATTTAGGTTCAGTAGAAAAGAGTGATCTGATTGATAATGTTTATTCTGAGTGTAGAATGCTGATAGCAATTTGGTGTATTTTTACCTTCCCTGTTGTACAGCTTTTTTCTTCTTGTAGTCTCACCTATAATCCCAGGGACCTGGGAGGCTGAGGCTGGAGGATCACAAGTTTGAACCCAGCATGGACCACTTAGCTACTTAGGAGACCCTGTCCCAAAATAAAAGGTTAAAAAAAAGGCTAAGGATGTAGCTCAACGTGAAGACCCTGAATTCAACCCCCAGGAACCCTCTCTCCCCCCGAAAAACTTCAATATTCTTGTGATGGCACATAGGATCTGTGGCCACATGTCAATGGGTTGGAATTGCAAAGACGATGATGATCTATACATTCAGAATTCAGAATGCCAACTCTGAAACTGGCTTATAATTTCGGCCAAATTACTTCTTTATTGACTACTACAGATTCGAGAAATTTTGTTCTTTAATGCCCTAAATGTCCTCACTTATTTCTTCTTTCACATATGTACAATACTGACGATGGCCATACACACAGCTCGCTGCCATGGGGTGAGGAGAGGGAACTAAACGGAAACAACAGGACCCAAGGACTCCATTCTTCATCTAAGGACCTACGATTGGGCCTTAGTCCAGTCTGGGCCGCATGATGTCCACAAGCACTCCTGAACTGACCGTTTGAAATCACCAAACTATGTAACTATACCCTATATAATCGCAGAGCTTGAAGAACTCTCAGAAGATGAATAAAAGCAATAAGCTATATTGAAGAAGGACCAATTACTTTTAAGAATTTAGAAGTCTTTCAAAACCCTAAAGTTTTAAGAAACAATTTCCAGGGGGTATGGCTCTAATATACTGAGAAAACATAATCAGCTGGATGACAGAAAATGTAACCATTTTAGGGCAACGAAGCCTAATGATAGTTCATTAAGGTAGAGCTGGAATGAAGACAGTCTCATTTCTAATTTGTTCTCTGTTGTAGATTTGCACAGACATTGGGCTGGGTTGCGTTAGGAATGTTATGACAGCTGACAGACACAATGGCCAGGTTTATGATCATCTTCAGTGTACTTCATGGATAAAAGGAGCCTTTTGGTTATCTCCATTTTGGGGGAGTGTGGTGAAAATTACACACTTTTAAAAATTGACCACATGTCTTAGTTACTTTTCTTGTTGCTGAGACAAAGTACCTGACACCCAAGGTTAAAGGAGGAAAGGTTTATTTAGCTCAGTGTGTGGAGGTTTCAGTCCATAGTTGGCTGGGTTCAAGGCAGGATGGCATGGCAGAGGGGCAACTGTTCATGGCAGCGGAAGACAGCAAAAGCAACAAGACAGAGAGCAAGACGAGCCTCTTTCTGTCCCTTATACTGCATCCAGTCTACTGGGATTAGGGCGATGCCAATCCAATCAGTGGACTGATCCAGCAATCACCCACCCTTCATCCCAGCACCCTTAATCCCAGCACTGAACCATGAGTCAATCACACACCCTGGAATCAGCCACCTCTGGAAAAAACCCTATGATCATGTGAGGCTTTGGGGGACCTCTAGACACAAACCATAACACCCTGTCAAGGAGAGATGACATATTCAGATTGACCTGAAGGAGTTTCTAGGTATGTGCTTTCTCATAGCCGACCTTTTTTGTTAGCTTGTGGTACTGCTCTTTTAAGCAACACCTATTTGCATTGTAATGTGAACACAGGCATACACAGTTTCCAAGTCATTACTGTTATTTTGGGTAACTATGGATGAGATTTCTCAAAGTAGTTGGAGAACTATTTACATATTTCTTCTTTTTCAGTCACTTTCTTGTTGCTGGAACAAAATACCTGACAATTTAAAGGAATAGAGGTTTATTTTGGCTCCTGGTTTCCATGCACAGTCACCTGGATCCAAGGAGGAGTAAAGATGGCAGCCGGGCCTGGCGGAGGAAGAGATGCTCAAGCCAGGGTGGCCAGGAAGCAGAGAGAGTGAAGGGGGGGTGAGAAGGAGCACGCACAGGCCACGTCCCAGTGACCCCTCCAACTGGGCTCCGGGTCCTAACAGCACACTGGGCTTCCAGCGCATGAGCTGATTGGTTCACGGAGGAATATGGGGCCTCCCCCATGCAATCATTTTCCGGAAGAGCCCCTCTAAGCACAGAGGACTTCTGGGAAACATCCTGGATCTAAACCATAACACCTCGCTTCTATAGAACCTAGAAAAACAAGTCAATTGTGATTGTTTCTAAATTACAGCTACACCTTGCCTTTTAAATAACTAATAGCAATAGAAAATCATCATTTTTCCTTACTTTTGAGTTATGGAGAATGTCAACTTATTATTATCTAGAATGGCCCCTATTTTCTTACTGAGCCTTTTGTTTCTAACTAAAGCTGTATTTTGCACACCACAGATTTAAAAGAAGGCTGGTAGGGAAAGTGACTCTTGAGTTCCCGTAGCTCAAATTACCTGGTTCTATGGCTTGATTGCTGCAGGCTTGCTCCTAGAAGGATGATGTAGTAGAGGGAAGGAGTAAAGAACTAATATTTAGAGTGCTCACACTGTGCCAAAATTTCCAACTTTATCTGTGTTATATAATCATTAAAATAACCTGGTGAAAGGATATGTGTGTCTAATTTTCTACTTTAAAAAACAGAAATGGAGACTTGAGAGATTATGTGATTTCCTGATGCTTACAGTGCTAAAAAAAAAAAGGGAAGTTTAGCCTTGGCTCTGGTTACAAAACTGGACCTCCTCAAAAACATCAAGTCATTTGCATGGCCAACGACTGTTTTATTCTCCTATTCCCATGGCCAACGTGCACAATCTTTCTCTTTCATTTCGGTCTTCTAAATGAAATATTGCTAGCCGGACCCTTTAGAGACCTCGCATATAAGACACTGGCGAAGTGTGTACTCAGATGGTTTTCATAGTCCATGATCAAAAATTTGCCCCATTCCCTAATTTTATTAGGGATGAGGTTCCTTTCTATATTTTGATGCATTATTTTGATTGAAATCTTCTAGACTATTTAATATGTGTTCATCATTTTCCTGATTCATCAAGTTCTTAATCATTTACATCATACAATAGTTTAACTTTTTCAAGTATTACATACAGTTTTCCAAATAACATGAAACATCAAAATACCATAGTGACAGTCTTTCTCGTTGTCCACCCCAGACAGAACACAGTGGGTCAGCTCATACTTGAGGTTACTTTTATGAGAAACTACTATTATATCCCAAGAGAAGAAAACCATGAATTAGGAGGCTGTAGAGGAACGTCTCTTTTAACGACTGTCTCTCGTGTGGATACTTGACTCCCTCCTAGCTTACAGATTATAAACACATTTTGTTGAATAATTTCTGAGTGCATTAAGCACCTCCACGCACCAAGTAATTATTTAAGTCTCTTGAAAAAGGCAGAAATGGGTCAAGTGATTTGCAGCAACTGCTTCATAAATTATACGGTACATAGATTGATATTTTAAACTCTAGACTGCTGGAGCACTTGACATCCATTTATAAAATTTATCATGGATATTAAGGGGAAAAAGAATAACACTTTTCACTTTTAAAGGCATTCATTCTTTTTCAGAAATATAGACCTCTGATATTTACTTTGGTTTGGTTTGATATCCTTCACAGGGAAGGGAAGGAATTTTCTTTCCTAGGATATCTGAACAAAGCCGAGATCTGGCTAAGTGTCCATGGAGCACTCTAGGTACACGGGTCTGACTTCTGCTAACCTACTGAGTCACCTCGATACGCCGCTCATTTCTGTGATTTCAAAAAATTGTTTTCTTTTACTACAAAGGCAGACCACTTGTTCCAATTGTTTTATAACTCAGTTCCTTTGGAACCTGGAGACCAATTAATTTCATTCACTGTTTCTCAACTCTGTTATCCTTGGCTGCCATTCCCAAATTTCCACTTTGTCACATGCTTTAAACTCTGCACTCTACCTCCTTCCCTCCTCCCAGACCATCTTTTCTTATGATTCTGTCATCAGCCATTTTCCAGTGCGACCTTGGAACTAGTTTTCTAGTAAAAAAATTCTCTTGAATCTTGCTTCTATTTTGAACCAAGAAAATCTCTTGGAGGTCTTGTAATCAAGTCTCTGATCAAGCCCATAATAATTAGCTAGCCTTTTTTACTGGTGTCTTATATTGACTTTCTCTACTTCTAGTGAAAACTAGGTACTGAATTTTATTACAGGCTTACATTAAAAAATAATTTCTGTAATTAAAGATCTCTGTGAGGATAGAGATGTAGCTTAGTGGTAGAGTGCTTGCCCAGTGTGTAAAAGCCCTGAGTTTGATCCCCATCAGTGAAAGAAAGAAAGAAAGAAAGAAGAAAGAAAGAAAGAAAGAAAGAAAGAAAGAAAGAATTCTCCATAAGGCTACACAGTAAGTCCTATGTTCCATGCCCTGTGCCATAGTTACACGTATTTTGTCTCCTCTTAAATTTTCCCATTTACACGTACTGCACAATAAAATCATTCCAGAACAATTATTCTTCAGAGTTGGCTTTTTCTGCCATTGTGTGTTTGCTGTAACTTTTTCTTTGCATTAGGATATAATTCCCCACTTGTCCTTACTTTTGAACCCTAACTTTATTTAAAATCCAGTGAAAAGTTTGCCTTCTTTAGAAAATCTCAGATTTAACCAATCTGAACAAGACATTCTTTGTATTTTCCTTTTATTATTCCTTGCAGTCTTTTACATGGTCTGCCCTCTATTATTTTTGAAGTGTGCCTCTATGTTTTCCACCTTGTTCCAAGAATTTTAGGAATAGGAACCGTCCCTAAGTCATCTTTGGACTCTCACGTGACAGTTCAGAGCTTAGGCCATAGCAGGTATCTTAGCCAAAGACATTTTGCTGACATGGAACAGAGAAGTACCAAAAAGCACTTAACAAGAAAGTTACTGTCGGGACAAGTAGTGAAATCACGTGGAAATCTAAGTAAAAGACTCTTGAGACCTGGAGCTCGGGAGACATTAGAAACACAGAATTCTGTGTTTATGTCTGTTTCTCCCTCAGGAGATGCTCACCCCTCTCATTTCTGTCTCCTGCTTTCCTGTGAAACCAGCTTCCTCCAACTGTGGTAGCACGATGCCCACCGTTCGAGTGCAGACTGCCGAGCCTTTAGGTCTCGTAGCTACGTCTCCCCATCACCTAGCAATTTTGCTATGGTCTTATTTCAAACTTCCCCAAAGGAGTTTATTACAGTTGCTACTTTTGAGCCAGGCTATCCTAGTCACTTTCTTTGTCACTGAGACAAAATACCTGACATCCACAATGTGAAGAAGAAAAGGTTTATTTTGGCTCACGGTTTCAGTCCGTGGTTGGCTGGCTCCAAGGCAGGATAGCATGGTAGAGGAACACGGCGGAAAAAAGGTGCTCACATCATGGGGCCAGGAAGCAGAGAGGGAAGGTGCTGGGGAGGAAGAGAAAGCCTTCCAGGTCAGGCCCCCTCTTCTGTCAGGCCCAACCTTCTAACAGCACATTCAATTATAAACTCACCAGTGGAATCCACTGAAGAGTACATGATCCAGTCACCTCCCCAAAGCCACACACACTATGATCACATGAGGCTTTGAGGGGACATCTAGGTATAAACCAAGTTGGTTCTTCCCAACTCTCTAGAAAATGCTTAACACAGTAGGCCTTCTATGAACATTTTTTTGAACTGAAGATCATTGTGTTATGTGAAAAAACCCAGGCACAGAAAAATGAGCACTGCATGATCTCATGCATATGTGAAATCTAAAAAAGTTGATCACATAGAAATTGTGAGTAGACTGATGGTTGCAGAGGGCCGGGAGGGTAGGGGGAGAAGGGATGGGGAAATGTTGATCGATGGGTGCTGATCATGGTCAAACAGAGCTCAGCAGTCCTGTGTGCCACTGCCCAGTAGGATGACCACAGATAATAACTGCGTACGTGAGAAAGCTACAAGACAGAATGCTGAATGTTTTCACCATAAATAAGTAATGAATGTTGGAGGGGACAGAAATGCTTAATCTGTCTTAAACATTAGTGTATACCAGTACTGAAACTTCATATGGCATTCAATTAATAGGTATATTTTTTTATATATCAGTTAAAATTTTATAAATATTATAAATGCATAGCCAACCTCACAAAAAAAGAAAAATCAATGTTAGAAACAAAAGAATGAGTTTGAAACCAATAAAAAATGGGGCACATACAGAATTTGAATAAAAAGCAAGAACAACTCACCCAAACACCTAATATGAACAACATTTTGCTCAACTCTTACTGTGAAAATTAGTTTTTTTCCTCACAGAGTATGCTTAGGATAAGATACTTCATTAAGTACGTATCCATTCAAAGCTAATTACACTATTTAATCATTTTCTATTTATGAAGTCAATTTGTTCATACACAGTTTTGTGACTGAATGCTAAATATATCCAGATTTGTGAAGGCCATTCTTTAAAATGATGCATAACTCTTTAAAATGATGACGATATTTTAAGTTCTAGATCTAAAAAATACTAATTTTCATCCAGAATTTCTTTCTAAAGATCATTGTCAGGTTAAAAAATATGAACACAAAAGATCTTTCTCATGGTTATTATTTGCAGACTGCTTACTTCATTGCTTTATTCCTAGATTTAGAGAAGTACCGTGGGATTTCTACACCCAGAGAAACTTTGCTGTTGGAATAGGAGAAATAATAAAATAGTAACACTTACATTTCCAAAACAGATGTGAAGACTGGGTGAAATAATGCTTGTTCGGAACACAGGAGGTTTTCAACCAACGGCATTATTTTTCAAACAAATACCTCTCACACTGGTTTCCCCAAACTACCATTTTCCTTATTTTGCTTTTGGGAGGTCTTCTTGCTAGTCTCATATTTTCTAATGATTTCTTGCTACATTCTCTACTTACATTGTATTATACTCTTGGTTTTACCCTCCCAAGACATTCCATTTTACTTCCATGTCTGCTGTTTATTTTCTTCCATCTTTTGGAATGGACTTCTCTTGCCTTTGATGAATTCTATGCTTGTTCAGAGGCCAGTTCAAACCCTACCATTTCCAGGAATTACAACCCCGTGGAGTGGGTCAGGCTTGATTTCCACGTCACAGGACTTGGGTTTGAATCCTTTCTTTTGTGTTGTGTGACTTTGAACAAGTCACGCAGTCTTATTTATTCATCTGTGACGTGGGGACAGGAGCCATGTGGCTGTAAAACCTTCCTCAGGTACTTGACTCTAGAGGGACACAGCATTTTCCTTTCTGCTGTTCTCACTTAGTCTGTACATAAAATAGTGGATACCTTGTACTACCTTGTGTTTTCAGTTTTTTCGTCTTTATCTTGGTCCTGTCTCTTAAGAAACTGTGGCTGTATATTTTAAATAACACTTTAAGATAAAACGTTCTGCATTATTTTTAGATGACTAGATTCTAACAGTTGTAGGTAGCAGAGATTGGGAGACTGTTGCTTAGTAGGAGTGCAATTAAATTGAATAAAATGCAGGACTTGGTAAAGTGTTCCCTGTATGGGACCAAATACAATGGAAGTGGTCATCACTACCCAGCGAGGTACCCTGTTTCTGGGACGTCCACCTGGGGTGACTGCATAGTCTTCTCTCTGACTTAAGTTTGAGGTAAACACTGGGAGGAAAGAGACCCAGAGAGGGATTTGGTAGCACTGTTTAGCATGGATTATTTGCCCGGATAATTAGGGTCTAAATGCTGCCATTATAGAGATTAGAGGCTGCCTCAGCCCCCCAGTTTGGGCTGAAGATAATGCTGGTGCTGCCTTCTAAGTGGCTTCCAGCAGGACATGACTGCTGGATTTAAATAATAGCAGCTGAAACAAGGACTGCTCCTGCAGGGAACGCCATAAAAGTGCCTGCATTCTTGCGGGTGTAAAATCTTGATCTTTATCACAGTGTTGCTGTTCTGCAACTGCTAATGGTTTTTTCCTAGGAAAAAAGAGGATTCTTTTTTCTTTTTCTTGTAGTTGGCTGAGCAGAATATTGATTGCCTTCTACCCTGGTTCCTTGAGGAGATCCTGGCTTTTAACATATGTGTCCCAATAAAAAGTTTACTGACTCCCAGTGCCCACTTGCTGTTGCATCCAGATACCTCAGAGGTGTGGCTTAGCTCTACTTTGTCACTCGCCTCTGGCACCGGTCCTCTCTGGCTCCCATTTAGGAATTACAGAAAGGCACAGGAGTAGGTTGTCCAGAGAAACAGAAGCAATAGAATATACTGTGTATATAATTTTAAGAGAGGGTTTGTTAGATTGGCTCATTTGACCCAAGGCTGGAGAGTCACACCCTGGCTGTGTGCAGCTGCTCAGTGCATGAAGCTGGGAGCCACTGGACGAGAGAGGTCAAGGCCGCAGCTCCACTCGGAGGCCCGGAGGTGACAGCAGCCGAAAAACACATCAGCTTGAACATGAGTGGGAGCTGGCACCCGCTCCACCCGCTGTTTCATTCCATTGGGTGCAGCCACCCACATCCGGCCAGGTCTTCCCTGCACGGTCTGCACACCCGCTGCCACTCCTCTCTGGAGACGCCTTCATAGACACATGCAAAAGTAGGCTCCACCAAGCCTCTCTGTACCCCTCAATCCCGCCAAGTTGGCAAACAAATCAACCACCACAGGCACCGTGATGAAGGCTGCTGGCTCTCAGCCTCGCCTCTTCCTCACTGTGACCTTGGCCCTCTGATGTAAGCTTTGCATCTCTGTTTTCTTCCCTATAGCTCCTCATAGAAAACCCGAGAATTAAATGCTTTAACGCATGAGCACTACTCAGAAAAATGCCTCGCGGATATGAACGATAAATATTGATTTTAATGTTCTTGCTTTAAATCTATGTAAGAACTCCCTGGAAACAGGTTGAGTATAATTGAACAGACTTGGAAACTTTGGCTCAGTAAGAATAAAATGCAGACACAAGCTCAGAGCTAGTAAATGGGAGAACAGAATTCAAATGTGAATCTGTCTCTGAAACCTGTTAGCTTATTCACTGTGCTCTGTTGCCTGGGGTCTATTTGCAAATATTTCTTGACTGCATCCTATATGCTGGTTGTACTTACTGTTCGTTAGTTCCATGTGTGACGCTCTTCCTAACTAAAATGTAAGAAGTGCACTTCTATTTCTGTCTTTCATCGAATTCTGAGTGTAAAATTTCCATTTGCTGGTTCCTTTTTGATGTACCTAAAGTCTTGATGCCAAAGAGGTTACTTTACAATAATGTCACAGCACCCTTTACAGGTTTCTATCTCTGTGTTCCCTTGAGATTATAGTCAACAATAAAGGGAAGAAAAATTGGCCCAGCAATCAGGCAGGGGCTCCCTTGATCCTTGCCCTTATGTGATTCTTTTCTCAGGTGTCATTTGTGGGCAATTCCTTGTTCCCATTTCTCTTCAGTTGCTCCTCTGCTCGGTTTATAAAAGCAAACAGACAAAAGGGATGGCAGAGTGTGAGCTCGTGGATACTTAAGATTTAAGAGTAAACAGTATAATCTCCCTAGTTGTAAGCATTTCTGTATTTTGAAAACTAGCACCACTGAATTTAGGGCTAAAGATCTAGTGTAGAAGTGGCTTTGAATGCTTTTCATGTGGCGGCAGGAATACCAGGTGCCACTGAGCTCTGGAGTTCTCAGGGGGCCTCGATTGCTGCGGCAGCCATGGAGCTATTTTAGTGTAGGGCTTTATGCAGGTCTGTGGCATGATACAGTTTAGAAGAGAATCAGGCAGTTACCTGAACACAGAACTTTTAATTTTCTGACTGTGAAAGTTTATCTTTGTAATATGTGGATAGTTTCCTAGACATCATTTCAATGATAAGCCTGTTAGCAGACCCCAAAACAGTTAAATTCTAATAAATTCATTTTATCCAACGATGTATTCTAAACATTGAAATGAAAAAAAAAATAGAAAATTCATTTCATAAAATTATGACAAATGTTTTGGACTAGAGAAAACATCTGGACTTTAAGTGTAATGTAACTGTAATATAAGTATTTCTTTTTTGGCTTTAATCCATGAGCATGTGCTTAAGGAAGAAATTAGCTTCAGAGTCAACCTTCGAAATTAAAAATTAAAAGCCTTTTTTTTCCTCTTGATCCAAATCGTAACAAAATTTTACATTAAGCAGAATTTTTATTTCTTTATTTTTTTATTTTAAAAAGCAGAATTTTTAAATGGTTGGTAAATGGAACTTGGATTAAAAGAAAAAAAGGAAGAAAAAGATGAGTGTTTTTTTTTTTTTTTTTTTTTTGTGGGTACCGGGGGGTCGACCTCAGGACCTCGCGCGCCAGCAGGTGCCTGTGCCACTGAGCAATATCACCGGCCCCTTTTTCGTATGTGGGTTTCGGGAGTCGAACTCGGGCCCTTGCGCTTGCCAGGCAGGCGCTTACGCCGCTGAGCCATCTCACCGGCCCAAGAGTGTTTTGAGATAGATTATGGAGACACTTGTACTTTAGTTCAGTAATGCTATTTTGGTCTAATGAGAATCAAAGGTGATTCTTGATACAGGTAATTTTGGGATTAATCTGTCAGAAAATTGGATTGAAAATATATTGTACACTTTAAAGCTACTCAATGAATAAAAGTCTTATACTGTAGTAAGGTCTTACGTTATGGTATGCAGACTCTGACCTCAATTGTAACCACAGTGATGATAAGTGGTAATAATATGTCCTTCAGTAAGTCTTTATTAAATGCTTACTATTTCCTACATAGTGTTCTAGGTGTTAGGGATGCAGTAGTGAAGGAAATGTTAAATCCTCGCCCACAGGGCTTTTACAGGGGGAGGGGAGGATGGAGAATTAATGAGTAAACCAATCTATGGCCTCTCAGAGGCTGGTAAGTGTTACGCAGAGAAATAAAGAGGCATAAAGAGACTGGAAACGGTATTGCTTTATGAAGATGAAGGCAAGTAGGAAGGAAAATGATTCTAGTCGAGTTCATCATGTTTGTCACATATTTTATTTGCTATTTCTTGTTGATCTTTTCTTGTTAGAATATATTATCTTTATTTTACAGATGCCAAAACTAAGACCCACGGATATTAAATGCTTTGCCCCAGATCTGAGGGAGAGTACCTGTTCAGGTTAGAATCAAACCCAGGTCTCGTGAACTTTGCTCTTCTATGCAGTTCTTGCTTTCCCTCTTCGCCTGGGTATCCAATAAGTGAGTCTATTTTGGCACTTTTCAATATAGAAATTGTATTTCCATACACTGTTATTTAATATTTCTAGTAATACTAAGAAAATAGTACCATCAGATTAATTTTAAACAAGGGGAATTAGACTTGGAGAGATAAAATTTCCTAAAATTAGTAAATGGCACATCCTTAAGTCTTTGGCTTCTAAATCTTTGCCCTTCTTAGAGGGCCAATGCAAGGTCATGTAACTTGGTATTTAGGGAAATAGCCTCTAAAGTCAAAGCCAGTGTTTGAATCTCAGTCCCACCACCTAGTAGTTACTTTGGGATTTTAAATACTCTAACCTCAGTTTTGTCCCCTGTAATGAGAGTAATAATAATGCTTAACTCATTATAACTTCAAGTGAGTCAACATCTAAAGCACTTAAAACTGTTCCTGGCACATAGTCAATGCTACACAAAAGTTTGATGTTAGTATAATATTCAAGAGACTAAAGTAAGTATAATTAAAAGTTATGTGTTTCCATATAATTAAGTGCTAAATGATATAGTCTTTGCAATGGTGGTAGTAGAAGTTCAGAGGATATGGGCGGCCTACACATGTGCATAGCTTCTAGCACTCAGGAAGATGGCCAAAGTCACTGGTAGAAATTGCTTCCCCCAGATTTCCCTTTTGAGCTTTCTGATTTGTTTGCCCCAAACACTTGCCCCAAATCTTGGGGAAAAAAAGGCAATTATTTAAATTGACAAATACAAATTGTGTGCATTTTTGGTATACAACATGATGTTTTGAAATATGTATATATTGTGGAAAAGCTAAATCAAAATAATTAACATATGAATTACCCCATAGACTTATCTCTTTTTTTTTTTTTTTTTGTGGGTACCAGGGGGTCGACCTCAGGACCTCGCGCGCCAGCAGGCGCCCGTGCCGCTGAGCGATATCACCAGCCCCTTTTTCGTATGTGGGTTCCGGGAGTCGAACTCGGGCCCTCGCGCTTGCCAGGCAGGCGCTTAAGCTGCTGAGCCATCTCACCGGCCCCGACTTATCTCTTTTTTGAGTGGAACTGTTTAAACTCTACTCTCTTAGCAATTTTCAAGTGCATAATGTATTGTTATGGTGTGCAACAGATCTCTTGAACTATTTCCTCTTTTCTAACTGAAATGTTTGTATCCTTTGACCAACTTTTCCTAAATATCTACCCCCTACATTTTAATGACTGCCCTTTTAAATTCAACTTTCTAAAATTTCACATGTACATAAGGTCATTTGTCTTTATGTGCTTGGCTTATTTCACTTAATATAATGTTCTCCAGGTTCAGCCACATTGTCACAAATGACAGGATTTCCTTCTTTTTAAAGGCTGAGTAGTATCATTGTGAAGATATACAACATTTTCTTTATCCATTTATCAACTGATAGACACTTAAGTTGATTCCGTATCTTGGCCATTGTGAATAATGTGAATTATGATGAATACAGGAGTAGAGGGACCTCTTTGACTTACACTGATTTTATTTTCTTTGGATAGGTGACCAGTAGTGGGGTTGCTGGGCAATTTTATTTTTAATATTTTGAGGAACCTTTATTGAGTTTTCCATAATGGAAATACTAATTTACATTTATACTATCAGTGTAAAATAGTTATCTTTTCTTTATAACTACTCCAAAATTTTCTCTCTTTTACTTTTTGGTAATAGCCATTCTAACATGGGTAAGGTGATGTCTCATTGTTCCATTAAGCTCCAGGGCTCTCTTGTTGGGCCCAGGCTTCAGGCCCAATTCTGCAGACCCACACACCTTGCCTGCCCATCTGCTAACCTAGGCCGAAGAATAGTCTTCTTGAGGACTCTAGCAGAAAGTCTGCCCACCAACTAAGCCAGAGGATTTGCCCCAAATTTCCAGATATGCTGACTGGTTAAGGGCTCTTCCTTCTGAATTGATTTGTAAAGACTGGAAAAAGACTGCTTTTTTCCAAAAGGTAGACACGAAAGCATGGCCACAAGGATCATGAACAACTGGGGAGGCATGACATGACCATGCAAATTTAAAAAAAGCAACAGATGCTGACCCTGAAGAAATGGAGATTTATGAAATTTTCCAAGAAAAACTTCAAACTGACCATCTTAAAAAAGCTCAGGGAACTGCAAAAGGATATAGATAGACAACTAAGGAGGACAGTATACAAAAAAAATTAGAATGTCAACAAAGAGATGGAAGCCAGAAAAGAGACTCAAACAGAAATGCTGAAGCCAAAGAAAACAATGACTGAACTAAAAAATGCCATGGAGAGCTGCAACAGCAGGTTTGGTGAAATAGAAGAGTCAGTTAGCTCAGGAGAGATCATTTGAAATTATGTTGTTAGAGGAACAAAAAGAAAAATGGATGAAATGGTACAGAAAGACTATGGGATTAAAGGACATCATCAAGCACCAACTCTCATCAAGTACTTCTGGTGGCCACAATCTTTAACATTGACTCTGATTGTTTTTTTTGAAAAATGCTCTTTAGCAAAAGCCTGTTTCCAAGACAGCTGTGAGTCAGATTAAATAAACCTGTGAGAGAGATCTTTTGGAAAACCACTAGATATGTTTAATGGTGCCCATTGTCTCTATTCTGCCCCTTCCAATGATTTTCAGGCTGGTAAATTTAAGCATATTTTTGTGGTATCTATTTTTTAAGGCTTCTGTAGAGCTGAGGAGGGGGAGATGGGAATAGGGCAATTTAAAATGTGACAAAGCTCTATGTCCTTACTGAGACTCAATATTTTTCATCTTTGTAGTCTCTCTTTGTATTTCTGCAAAACTTTAATGTTAAGAATTCTAAAAATTTGTTTCTGCTAAATTTTTCCAATGCTTTTGTTTTGATAGAAAAGTGGATTTTTGGAGGTTCTTAGTCTAATATTTTCACCTACTCACTGGTAATACTTACTAAGTAACATAATTGCAGTAATACTATGGGAATGAACAGTAGACTTTGGGTAAATATATGGTACAATTGAGGGGAGCAGATGTGTGAATTCGCATCTGAGAGGCTTCTTGACTTTGAAGCCTGGAATGCTGTGAAAGATCAGCGTGAAACACAAAGTGTAAATAAATTGAAGAGCAAAATAAGATAGATAATAGGAAATAGGGAGATAAATATTTTGCAAAAGAGAAGGGGACCAAGAGAAGGAGAAAGGGAAGGGGAAGAGGACACAAAAAGAATTAAGATGTGCTATGTACATGTACCAACTCCCCAACATGAATACAATCATTATGTACTGCAAACATATATCAACAAAAATAAAAACTGAAAAGAAAAACAATTACAAAATGGCCTGTTTACTTAGGTCAGTGCAAAGGCCTTGGGTTTAATTTCCAATACATCAGAAGGCAAAAAACAAAAACAAAAACAAAAGCACAACAGAACAAAACAAAACACATCAGTGTGCTTTAGAGAGACACTGGAGAAGTTGTTTTGTTAATCCGTTTGTTTTCTTGCTGTCGAGTGGTTAAATGGATGTGCTTCAATAAAGTGTCTATTGTACACCCTTAGAAAGAACTAAAATATTTTGCTGTGGATTTATTTACTAAGCACGAATAATTTCTGACTTTACTGAGCCATTTGAGATCAGTTCAGCAAATCCTAATAGCTTTTCAAGGAGTCATCTTATCTTGAGTTTTGAGTGCTTAAAGTGGGGAAGCAATTTGCAACTGGCCCAAAACTCAGCTCATGACAGAGAGAGCCTGGAAAAGTCACACTTTGCAAAAAGTAAGGTATGTGTCTGCTTTCAAGTTAGGCTCTTCTCCCATTCTCTGTGGAGGATGTCTCCTCCCATATTCTGTGGCACAGTCTTGAATATTTCTGGATGATTGCTGTGGTAAACTCAGTCTTATGCTCATTACTCAGGGTTTGCATTGCTACTCTCATGTTATGTGGTGGAAACTACACACTGAACTTTTGTGTAATTGTAACAGTGAGCAGGTCATGGCCAGATGGTTTCTTTAGCTGGAAGGAAATTGACTACATCTCAAATTGCTTTGAAATATATTTGGAGCACAATGTAAAATACACTGTCAGATGCTATCAACTTCTATCCTTTCCAGCTGGCTGTCAATTAGAGATATACTTCCAACCTTATATATTTTTTTTTTTTTGTGGGTACCGGGGGGTCAACCTCAGGACCTCATGCGCCAGCAGGCGCCCGTGCCGCTGAGCGATATCACCGGCCCCTTTTTCGTATGTGGGTTCCGGGAGTCGAACTCGGGCCCTCACGCTTGCCGGGCAGGCGCTTAAGCCGCTGAGCCATCTCACCGGCCCCCAACCTTATATTTTTAAAAACAACTGTAGTAAGATACATTTTCCATATTATAGAGATTTACCTATGCCAAGTGTATAATTTAGATCTTTCATAACTTTACTAAATGGTGCAACTATCAGTATAAATCAACTTTAGAGCTTTTTATTAGCTAAATAAGACCCTTTATGCCCATTTAGAGTTAATCTCTTTTCCCACCCTCACCCTCAGACAACCTTTGATATACTTCATGTTTTTATAAATTTCCTTATTCTGGAAATCTTATGTAAATGGAATCATATGATATATGTTCTTTTATGTCTGATTTCTTTCATGTTGCATGATGACTTGAAGCTCATGCCTGATGTAGCACATGTTGGCAGTTTATTCTTGTGTATTGCTAAAGAATATCCCATTGCATGGGATTGTAGGGGATATATTCTGCCCATCAGTTCCTTGATTGATGGACATTTGTTTCCAGTTTGTGGCTATTAAAAATAATACTGCTATTAATATTTGTGTGCAAGTCTTTGTAGGGATGCTGGTATTCAGCTAGGTTCTTCAACAAACTACCTTTCCCCAATGTGATGCCTTGAAACTTTTGTCAAAACAAATTCTGGACCTTAATTTTGCTACATTCATCTGTATATGTCTTTCCTTGTGCCAAAATCACACTGTTTTGATGATTGCAAATTATGCTAAGTTTTGAAAGTGAAAAGTCAAAGACTACCAACTTCATTATCTCTAAATACTGTTTCAGCTATTCTATTTTGTATTCCCATATAAATTTTAGGATCTGATTGTCAATTGCTCTTAAAAAGGCTGCTGTGATTTTGATAAAGATGCATCAAAATCTTATTTAATCTATAGATTGATGTGAGAAGAACTGCACTCTTTTTTTTTTTTTTAATGTGGGTACCGGGGGTCAAACTCAGGGCCTCGCGCTTGCCAGCAGGTGCTTGTGCCGCTGAGCGATATCACCGGCCCTTTTTTCCTTTTTATGTGGGTACCGGGAATTGAACTCAGGACCTCGCACTTGCCAGGCAGGCACTTATGCCGCTGAGCCATCTCACCGGCCCAGAACTGCACTCTTATCAAGAGTGAGTCTCACAATTCATGATCATGAAGTCTATCTTCACTTGTAAAGTTTTGTAACTTTCTATGGACAAAGATATTCTTTTTTCAAATTTATTCCTACATCTTTTATTCTGTTTGATGCTGTTGTGAGTGGAATGGTGTTCTTAATTTCACTTTCAGATTGTTTACTTCTCATATTTGGAGCTCACTAGATCTCATTTATTTTGATGCCTACCAAAGAAATTTATGTGATAACAGGGTTGTGGCTGATTTAAAGTGCTGTTATAAATTCTTAAGGTGACCATAAACCTCTCATGGAAAGAGAGCCATATCTTACTCCTCGGAGTACCCCTGAAACTCTTAAAATAGGTTGTGCACAGGATGGGAGCTTATCATATCGTTATTAAATAAACACACGAATTTTGCAACATTATCTTTTTATTTTAAAATGACCTATCCACATTTGTCAGTTGCTTTGATGGAATCTCTATCTACACAAGGAATGTGAGTTAAGAATTCACCATAGGGTCTTATCACGTCAGAAGTCAAGGATTTTACCACTGATGAGAACTAAAGGTTTATGAATTTACACTACGTATTAGCTTTTGGGATTTTTGCGACAAATGTCTGTTTTAATAAAATAATTCCTTTTTAATTTGATATATGGTAACTTTTAAGCAAGAGTGTATTTGTTCATTTAGAATGTTCCAGGAAGTCTCTTCTAGGGTATAGACTCATCAAAAGAAATTTGACATTCCAGTAGATCCAAGTAGCTCCAGTAGGTCCTACTACTATGTTCACTTTCTCCTCCGCTCTAACATGGACAATGGGGGAGGCATTTCTTAAATTTCAGAGCAGAGTCACTTCTTGGGCTGTCGTAGTGGGTGATCTTGTCCATCTGTTTACCTCTGTGGCCAGAAATCTTTTCCTTTCAAAGCGGAGTCTTAACCTCTGTAGGATGCACGAGGATGTTCCTTCCATGGAACAGAGTGGATGTTATGGAGAGACGATCACTTGTAGACTGCTAACTTTGTCTGCCAGGACACGTGTAAGAAAAATGTCAGTCCTAGTTCCCATCTGTACCACTCATGTCTTGTCTGATTGGTCATTTGTCCCAGGATTCAATTTTTAACGAAGTATTATATTATCAACTTTTGCATTACAATAAGCTGGGATGGGTTTGCATATTCTATTTGGTACTTTTGCCATGGTGTTATGAAAATACTTGTGCAATCACCAAAATTATCACCAAATGTATTTTAGTTAAGTCTGAGAGACAGGCAGCAATAACCTGGCCCGTTTGGGACACAGTGTACCCAACTCTTGTCACTTGAGGAGAGCAGGGAGTGCCCTGGTTGATAAAACAGATTGCAAGAGGGAGTTCAGTCCTCCTCAAGTGATGGAACAAGGTCGGCTTTTGAGGTACCAGCCAACTGTACTGTGGCCCGTGCGATGGTCTGTGAAATTGATGAAGTTGTCACTAGTCCCTGGGTTCAGAGGGAGATGGAGATTCTTCCTTATGTACATATGAAAAATGTATACATGATAGGGGCCAAGCCACCCCGTGTAGAGGGTGTCTGCATGGTCTGATTGCTTTTCCTACAGTAGCATCATCGTTTAGGGTCAGTTATGAATTTAAACTTATTTATACATTTTTGTATTTGGTAGAACTTTTAATTTTTCATAATAAAAATGCATTAAAATGCAGTAGTGAATTTCTGATTCTCAAGGACGACCCTTAGAAAGTAGTTGTGGACATTTATTAACTAATGGTGAAGTTGGGGATCTATACAGAGTGAGGTAACTGACAATGCAGAAATCTGAGGGCACACACTGAAGAAATATTTAGCATCTGCCTCGGAATTAACTGTTTTGTTAAGAAGATCTTATGGCCGTAATAGACCATAATTTAACAGGGGAGTCTGTGGTCTTGGTCTTCATGTTGCACTTTGGAAATGATGGCATTTTATTTGTATGGAATAACTCCTCTTCTAAGTTAGTTTCGCTCTTTTTAGATTCAGTGTTTTTGCACACCTGTGACACAATCCTGCTCGTTCATGTGTCAGCTCTTGCAGAACTCTGTGGTCAGTTAGGTGGTGTTGGTTTTTAAAAAATATTCTGCCATCAGATACTTCAAACAGAAAATTATGTGTTTGTTCCTCTATTTGATATTATCATCCAATTCATAGTAGTTAAAGAAAAGTTTAGGAAGTACATCCTGGCAACTTTGAAGCCACTGATGTTACTATGAATGCTATTGTAATCCACTTACAACTCTCAACATTGTTGATTAAATACTTTGTTTTCCATGGTAACATAACATACCTATTTTGGTGGAGCAGGGTCATGATGAAAGCAATGTTCTTATTGAATTAAAATTCACACTTGGGGTGGAGATCAGCAGTAGAGCATTTGTCCAGCATGTACAAGGCTCTGGATTTGATCCACTATCTAGAGAATTTTTAGAATATTTAAATCTTTTTTTAATAGATCAATTTAAGTTTAACTATAATTACATAGAAATGTTATTTAAACAAATCTTAAATTTTTATTTCTTTTTTTGAAATAAGTTGAAAATGTAATCAATGTAATAAATGAACATAGTTCCCAAAATGTCAGCATATTTGAAACTTTTAGTAAATCGCAGTGATTGCAAAACCTTGTGACATTTAACTTTTTGCAATGACAGAATCGAATGAATTAATTCATGATCTTAAATGGAGTATGAGATTTACATGTGAAATTCTGTAACTGCATATTGAAATAACTTCACTTGTGAGAAGAATCTTTTGATGGAGTTACTATTTTTAATCAGATAAATTTATATCCCATGCCAGGATGGAGTGAAACTGAGAAGGACTGTGATTTTGCAAATCCAAGTTTGGCAAAGCATTAAAAAGAATCATAAGGAGAGATGACTTATGTGATGAGATTAGTCTTGTAAAAATATTTTAAAAATGTTTTCAAAAATACTCTTTGAACTAAAGGGGCAGTACCTAGGAAAACATTTGGGTTGAAATATTCACACATTTCAGTACAAAAAATATCACTGACAATGTATCCTATTTGGTGGAAATTACACTGAGTTTACTAAGCATTTCAGCACTGATGGGCAGAGCTCATTGTACATGCCAATAACTTAAAATATTTAGGAAAAATGTAGACAACTTTATAAAAATAATGATAACACAACAGGGTTATACAGATAGATTCTTCAGGAAAAACCTGGACATGATTTTAGAGACAAATATTATTTAAAAAACTGGTTAAAATGAAGATAGTTGCTCTGCTTTTATTATCTGTTAATTTCAAGTGCTTAATAGGAGTTTTAAAAATTGTGTTTAGTGTACATGACATACATTATTTTCAGTTTTTAAAAACTTTATTTTCAAAAAATAGCATTTCTATCCAGGTAGTCCAATAATATAATGCAAAATATATTGGTCAATATATATTGGTTGATGCAAAATTTGTTGGTCAATAATATTTGAAAAAATTATGCCATTTTAATTTGGTTTAATGCCGTGTTTTACTCCAAGAGGTTCCAGCTTGGTCGATTTCTTGTCTGGACTGCATATGAAGGAGACAATAGCAAAAGACCTATATGAGGGTGACTGAAATATATGATGAATGTTTCTCTCTTTTTTTTTTTTTGAGACAGGGTCTCACTATGTAGTCCAGGCTGGTCTTGAACTCAGGGTGATCCTCCTGCCTCAGCCTCCCAAGTGCTGGGATTACAGGTGTGTGCCACCACACCCTGCATGGTGAATGTTTAAACTTAAAAAATTCATTGCAGTAAAAGACACATTGCCATTAATTCCCCTGAAAATGCTTTCCCTTGCTTTAAATATACTTATCCCATTGTTCTTGCCACTTTCTGAAGAAGTTCTGGGAGTCCTCCTTCATGAGGTATGATTAAAAAAAATACAGTGAATACTACTGCCACTTATCTTCCAATGGAAAGGCAGCTCATAAAAACATGACATTGTGCCCTCATCCACCTTATTCATCTTATTCTGGCACCGTGTCACTTCTGGCTCTTCCCCAAAGCCAAAATAATCATGAAAAGTCAACAGTTTGAATCGATTCAGGACATTGAGGAAGCTGCAACAGTGCAACTAAAGACCCTCGTGAAAGAAGACTTTCAGAACTGCTTCAGAAAGTGGCGAGAATGATGGGATCAGTGTGTTCCAAACAAAGGGGAAGATACTAAGGGGGGTTAAGGGCAATGTGTCTCTTATTGTAATAAATTTAAAGAAGAATTTTAAACATTCACTGTGTTTTCTGGCCACAGCATTTATGTGGCTGCTCCCAGTTCCACATCTGATCGGAACACTTTGCTTATCCCTAGTCTTTCATGCTCTATCTCACCCTTGGATTTTAGATCTCAGAAGCGCTAATCACCACAACCAAGAGAGAAGTGCATGCCCCGGAGAAGTGCCATGGCTCTGTTCTGACCCTGGGGAGCTCTCCTGACCCCCTCAGTGGTCCCACTGGCAGACCTGGTGTTTGTAGTTCTCTGGTGCTCAGTTCACCTGATCGACCCTGCTTAGTTTCCACATTATCCCCTTTTAAATTTGCTCATGTTTTATTTTTCTCTCCAAAAAGAAATGCTTTTGGTATCTCACAGATTCTCCCCCTCAGTACGAAGATGAAGTTACTCACACTTTATCTAAAAGAGATAACCTGATCAGTGCTTACAAATAGAACTCTATGTTTACGTTTTAATGTAACTATGCCTGATCACTAAATTTCTCTTATTTTTTCTGACCATTCTCATTTTAGGAAAATCTCTTTACATAGGCAACTATTTGCTGAATTCATAAAGGCCACAGTTATATAAGGAAATTTAATTAACTGGAGTTTGTCATCCTTCTAGAATACCATGGAAGTTTATATCTACTAGGGTGTTCTGCTAAAAATATTACCAGCTGGAATTATGATAAGATTCATCCGTGAAAATTAATTTGTTTCTGTTTATCCCACAATTAATTACCTTATCTGTAAAAATTATACCTTCCATGCTGATAATATTCAGCCACTAGTTTTATGAAAACACAAAACTAATTATAATGGCCAAACACTTTTAAGGCATATTTCTAAGTTTGTCTCCTTAATTCTTATAAATGTAACACAAATATCTCATATAAAATATAACAGCTGTTCTGTAATACATATGATGTAAAATTCTGCTGATAGCACATCAGAGGAAACAACACTTCGTCACTCAACAAGTTGGTAAAAACCATTCTTAGGACTACTGGGATTAACGACACTTTTCTGTTATAACTTGAGATGTTTGGGGAAGATAAGGAGGGGTGAGTGTGGAAGTCTCATCCCTCCTGATGGTTCTGGCTATGGAAGGGGACATGTCCCCAGTGAAGTCCATCAGGACCCCAGGAGACACATTTGGAGGTGACAGACTTGAAGACCTTGAAGAGGAAAATCCGTCCTCCCTGAAAGGTTCTGAGCACCAAGGGCGCGGCCTGGGGAAGAAGATGGGCTAAGAGGTTTATCTGGAGGCCCTGACGTGGGGAGGAGGCCGGGGTGACAGGGGACGGGCTGGCTCACCTTGTGCCCCCCGCACACACAGAGCTTGGGTCTCTATGCCAAGGCCCCTGATGACACAGGTCTGCTCCTCTCAAGCATCTCCAGCCGAGTCAGTGACACACTAAAAATGTCATCCTATTTCGTCATAAAGCTTTCGTTGTGTGCACGCATATGAATTTTAACTGTCCTGTAGGTGTGTGTAACCATCACCACCACAACAAGCAGGACACAAAATAAGCGCAATGCTCTCCAAAATAGCCCCCTGCTGCTCTTTGGTGGTGAAATAGTCCTCTCGCCTCTAACCCTTCTAGACCGTGGAGCTGTTCTCTGCTTCTATATTTCTGCTTCTCCTAAGACATCACATACATGGATCAAATACTTTAAGCACGTACTGAATGTTGCAAGTTAATCAATGCATAGGACACAAAGTTAAGAAAACTAGTTAATCTAACAGAAATAAGATATCCAATAATGCAGGCATTTCAGATTTCTTGTACTCATTGCCAGATATTGTGTTCCTGTGGCTAGCTGTTTAGGAATCCTGGAAATCGGCCTGTCACTCTTTGACGACAACGGCATAATGTACTTCCTTAGTAAACTCAATTAAAACCACCACTATGGATGGGAAGCGGCCAAAACAAGTGATGAGAGCTCCTAAAGACATTAGCTGTCTAATGAAAAGCAAGCGTGTGCTTCCGCAATCATGGAGAAACGTAAAGCACTTAGTGAAACAGTTATTTGGTCTTAATCAAAGACTATTTTTCTGGCAGTAGATCGTTAGTTGTGATTTTTGTTTATACTGAGTAACTAAATTATCTTAGATTTTCCTACTCTAACAAGAAAGGCTTTCAGGAATGAATTTATGTCCCTTAAAAGTGTCACTTTCTAAAGTATATCAGTTAATTTTTTTATAAAATTTAATTTTTGAAGATAAGGCAAAGAGGGAGAAACTTTGGGAAAATAGTTACTCTATGCGAGGGAAAAGGCCTTCAGTAGGCCGGCTTTAGGATTCGTCTTTGGGACCATAGTGTTAAGTGAAATAAGTCAGACACAGTTTTAAACAGCTCATGGTTTCTCTTTTATGAGAAACCCAAAGTATAAATAAGGAGCAAACTAAAAGATAGATGGTAGGAAATGAGAAACCAGATCTTTTGCAAAAAGAAAGGGGATTAAGAGGAGAGAGGGGGAGAGAAGAGAAGGGAAGGGGATGAGAAAGGAAAGAAGCCAGCGCCCACAAAGAATGTGATCGTTATGCACTGCAAACCTGTACTAAAAAAAATAAAAATTAGAAAAAAAAAGATTCCCGTTTGGTAGAGCCATTTGGGAGAAAAACTGAGCGAGAGGGAGAGCGGAGGGGGGAGCGGAAAAGGAGGGGAAGGGGGAGGGAGGAAGGGGGAGGGGAAAAGGAGGAGAAGGGGAAGGGAGGAAGGGGGAGGGAGGAAGGGGGACGGCGTCCTCGTCAGCTGACCTCTGAACCCGGCAGCCCAGTGCCTGACCGGGGGAGGAGCTGGGAAAGACGTTGAGGTTGGAGCCTGGCTTCCGCCCCACGCGCTCTGACTTAGCCGGTAGGAAATCCGAACTGGGTGTCAGGAATTGAAAAACTTCCCTGCTGATTCTAATGTGTGGTAAGATTGGGGAGCCACCGGGTCACACATAAAGGAAAAGTCTGGCTGAAGGTCACTCTTGACATCTGCGTGGGAAGCAGAGGGGGTCCTGTAAGAAGATTTTAATTGAACTCTGCGAGAAGTTTCCTTATGCATTTTGCCAGAGATGTTAATTTCCTCCCCAAAGGAAGGAAAGTTTGATTTTCATGCCAGGGTTCAGACCATTTTTCCTCTGCAGAGGGAACTGCAGGAGAGTAGGAATTAAGCAACGTCGTTCCCCACTAACGCCACTTCTTCCTGCTGAGTTACGCTGGGAAGTGACCTCCCAGCCTCCAGCGTGCTGCGTAAAGGGTGACACGGGCCTGGAGAAACGTGGTCGTGTTCCCAGGAGCTCGCTGTCCGGGGCGAGAGGCGGACGAGGAGTTACAAGAAGTGAATGCACATCCTGGCTCCTGCTTCGTGGCACCCGGCACCGAGAAGCTTCCTCTGTGGTTCCAGCCGTGCGGGGGCGGCTCAGCCCCTGAGGGATCTGTTTGGGCCACAGGAAAGGAGCAGGGCTCTGAGCCGCCCCGTTCTCTGTCCCTGTCATCCTCCATCCGGCGAAGGGACAGAGTTGGTGTGCGCACGGCATCACGAGGCTCTTTCCCCTCGGGGGTCAGTCCGGCAGGCGCAGGCCGGGGCTTAGTTCTCGTGGTTCGTGGTCCCCGGCACATATTAATATCCTTATGTCAAGCTTTCTCTAATTTGCTTGGCCAAACATTTCCTCTAAAGCAGATGCTGTCCTACTCCTCGTGCAGCTCTGTGTGAGTGTGTGTAATACATGGATTTTATATGTGGGTATTTATATTCCGTTAATTCATGTAGAAAATTTGGAATGAGATAAGGTAGATAAATTCGGAATTAAGCCAGGCATATGAATAAAATATAAACGACTTAAAGAGCAAAGTAAAGAGCCAGGTTAAGGAACAGGGAGGTCGACTCCGTAGAGGCGAGACTGGGATGGAGAAGGGAAGGTGAAAAGGTCTGAGATGGGATGTGTGTACGTGTCCAGCCCCCAAGCTGAGTGTAAACACTGGGTACTGCAAACATGCACTAAAAGCAAACAAAACTAAAACCCTTGTCCTCTTGACTAGACAAGAGCTGTTCTCATTCTGGTAAAAGCAAATCCATACAGTGCAAAGGTTTCTGTTTTGGCCTATAACTGTATTTTTTAAAGCCTCCTTTTCCCAGTTTATTGTGAACCTCATTCCGCACAAACCCCCAAAAGTTCTGATGCTACAAATTGTTAAAATTCTTTAAAGAAGAGCATATATAGTTTTGCCCAAAATTGGGTCCTGTACTAAAAAGAATTTACTAGACTATTTCACCTAATAAAATATACAGGAGCATTGACTCAGAGTTGGACTTACTGTAATTTCACATGACCTTATTTTGAATTTAGCTTTGTGAAGGTTCTCTTGTAAAGACAGATCATCTAAATGAATGATTAGGATGTTTGGTTTGTGTTATAAAATGTTTCAAGAACACAGACGAGTAGGAAAAATACTATGGAGACTACCCATGTATGATTCCTTTAGATTTTCAAAGAAATAAAACACTAATGCTCCGCACCAGTATTTGTGTTTCTCTTCAAATTCATTCCTCTCCTGAATCTTTTCTAAAGTTGTTCACTATCTCAGAACTGTGTCTATTATTCCCATGCATGTTTGTACTTCTATCATATATATAAAAGCAACACAAATATTGTTTTATGATACGTGCAAGTTATGTAAATTCTGTAAAAGTTATATTGTAAAATCACTTAAGTTGCTCTTTTGTCACTCATAGTTTTGAAGTGCATTCATATCGATAATGTACTTTTTGTTTATCCCAAGTTTTATAGGGTATTCCCATGAATGGCGATGTCACAGTTTATTAATTTACTGTCCTATGGATGAACACACTGAAGGGTCCATCCTCTTTCTTTTTATTTGGATTTATGAACAGTGATGCAGAGAACATCCGTGTGCACATCTCTGTTAGATGCACACCCTCAGATGGTCACCAAGTAAAGGTCACTGTCTCTTTGTGACAGACTTCTCTACTGCTGCCCTCCTGGCTTCCACATTCCCTCTCACCTCGCTCGTTCATGAGAGGGACAGCAGCAGTGGTCTACTGTTAGCCCGGAGTTGCTTTTCATCCTGTAGGGTTCCCTGCATTCAGAAGTCTGTAAACAACCTTTTTGCAAAAGGACTAGAGGACCCAGGCGGGTGTGGCTTCCAGGAAGATTTGCTGGGGGCTCTGGCAGGCGTCTCATCTGGACCATGTCAGTGCTAACTTCTGACATCTGGGACTCCCACACCATGTGGTAGTGTATACTAAAATTCTAAATTATGTCATAGCATGGATCTGTTGTTACAAATTCTCAGAGGGGGTGTGTGTGTGTGTGTGGTGTCTAATGGGACCCTAGAGGCGAAGGGTCCTAGTTCTGACTTCAGTTTTTCTCAAAAGACCCCTCTTTCTACTGTCTTGTAGTCCTGTAGGTCCGAGTGCCTGCATTTCAGGGATTGGTGAACTTCTCGGAGAGCCACACCGATGCCTCAGGCAGTGGAAGTCCAGTTCCCAATTCCCTTTTCTTTTCTGGCCCTGGGAGTTTGCCTTATTTACTTTCCATTGTATCTGTGCTTTTCAGAGCATGTTTAGGATATCTTCCCTAGCACTTGAAGTTGCTTTACGGTCCTTGTTTTTGATTGTTCTCTGTGTATGGCTTCAATTTTACTAGGTGTTGACAAAATTGTTCTCCAAATAGTAGTACTAATTTTGTCCAGTAGCACAACCTTTTATTTCATGTCCTCACCAACACTTGGTAGGTAAAGAAAGAGTGGAATAAAAATTATTCAACCATAAAGTATTGTCAGAGAGAAACACATTCTGTCCAGTTGGTTAGTATTGTAATAAACGGCATCTCCGTGTTGTTAATGTACCCATGGTGATAAGTGACGTGACCATCTGAATACACACTCATCTGTGGACGAATACATTGGACATTTGAGGTGCCACGCAGGGCATTGTTTTTACATGTTCTCTGTTAACTTCTGCTGCCTCCCCACTGAGCCTCTGTTCCTTTTTTGTAGTCGCTGTGAGGATGAGCTTGTCTTTGCTGAAGCCACCCTTATTTTGCACCGTATACCGTCCATTGCTAAACCTGAACATTACTAGTGCAGAAATTGGTACCACAGCAGGTCACACACATGAGAGAGTCTAAAACAAGAGACATCTCTGTAGTCTGCTAGAGAAAGGCAGGAGCACAAATACCAAAGCTTGGCTTTTATTGCTTTGGAGAAAAATATCTAATTAAGCTTTATCAATAATTCCATGGAAAGAGATCTTTGCTACAGCACTGGAGGTCATGGAGAGACTGACTGCAAATGCTGGCATGCTTGGCTGTGTCTAGTTGTAAATTACAAGGAAGCCACAAACTCAGGGAGAACTAGAGGGGTGGAAGGGACCTAATGATGGAAGGAAGACTGCAGTTCCCAGCCCCTTCCAACACTTCCACTAGGGCCAGAAAATAGGATTCAGTGCACCAGTGAAGGTCAGCTTCGGAAATCGCCTTCCCACCCGGGGCCGTTATTTCCACTGCCTTTAAGGTGCCTCCTAGGGGGAGAGCAGCCCTGTCCCTGGGGCACTGGGGCCTGGGATGGGGCTTCTAGAGCTCTCGGCGTGGCGCTGGGCATCCGCTGTGCCTTGGCAAAGGGCTCGCCTGGTTTTTCTGTGGCCTTTTCTGTAACGGCTTTGTGTGGTGCTCTTCTTGTCTAACGTCTGTGACTTAGCCGAGGTCCCTGCAGGAAACTCCCGAGGTCTCAGCCCCACAATCGCGTGTAAGACCGTGTGCCAGGTGTGACACGAAAGGAGACTGTGTTCCCGTTTCCTTGTTCTTGCCTCTGAGTTAGACCTGCCTGCTGCTTGGCAGTTCTCAGCTGGCAGCGGCGTGTTACCCCACCCTCCCTACCCCTCTTCTACACGAAGGAGGCCGATGCGGGAAGAAGAGCCGCTGGTTTCCTAGGACCCTGTGGATATGGAAGCAGAATTCCTGTACTTAGTACAGAGCCTGGAGTGCAATAAAAACAGTATCAGGCTCGGCACACACATTGGTGCCGAAGTAAATAACAACAGCCAACCCGTTCCCTCGTCCCGAGCAGCCCTGCCGTGCCTGGCATACTGTCTCCATCGTAAGCCTGGACTAGTGCCTGTGGTCGATGGCTTGCAGCGCCAGCTCCTTAACAGCAAGGCCCCGCTGTGTGCCAGGCCGGCGACGAAAAGTTCATGAAATGAAATGTCACTGACTCGGGGTTTTGAGGACTGGTAGGTTTTGCTCAGACATCTATTCTCCTTCATATATTTAGCTCTTCAAATATTAGTTCATTTATCGAATGGGCCTCTCTTTATAGAACTGGTAAGAACTATGAAGGCGGCTCACAAAGTGCTGCCAGTTAGCCTAGAGATGCTGCAAAACTCTGAATCATATCTTTTTATGATACTTCCCATAGGCTCGATCTCTCATCACGTGCAAAACTACTGTAGAAAAATTTAAGCAGGGCATGGTGGTGCAAGCCTGTAATCCTAGTGTTCTGGGAGGCTGATGCAGGAGGATCACAAGTTTGAGTTCAGCCTGGGCGACTTAGTGACTTAGCAAGAACCTGTCTAAAAATAAAAAATAAAAAAGAAAAAATAAAATAAAAAAGGGCCGGGGATATAGCTCATTGCAAAGGTTCAATCCCATAACTACAAGCAAAGAAAAATTAAAGACTGGAAAACAATTATAATTCAACTTCCGTAGGAATGTAGTGGAAATTCAGTTTGCAAAATCTGTTTTACTGAAAAGGAATGAATTACCAAGGGACATCAGGTTTGATTTTTCTCTTTTGACAGAGCCACAATGGAAGTGGGTCAGCCCTGGATGCGGGTGCCCATGGTTGATATTATAGGTTTTATGGCATAGCTGTTAGTTTTCCTTTTAGGAAAATAGACATGTTGAGAATAGTTAGTCATTCGCACTGAATTTTCACAGTCCAGCTTAGTCAACCAGAATAAATTGTGGTCTTCGGCTGAGTCGGCTGTGGGCGATTTGCGCGGGTGCCTCCACCTGTGCCGCTGGGGCCGGCGCCCACGTGGTGATCCGGAACAAGTCCCCGTCTGCACCGCTTACGTCCTCTGTGTTCAGTCCGGAGAGAGGCTGGAGCTGTGAGGTTCAAGTTATAACTTCGCTCAGTATTTATGTGCTGAGTTGATTGATTTTTTTTTTTTTTTTTTTTTTTTGAGACAGGGTCTCTCTGTGGAGCCCAGGCTGGCCTTGAACTTGCAGAGATCCACCCTTCTCAGCCTCCCCGGTGCTGGGATGACAGGTGTGCACCAGCACACCCAGAAAAGGTAATTGGTTAAATTAAATTTGCAGAAATATTAACGTTGATATTGCTGATGCCGTAGCTCTGGGGGACAAAGCGGCTTCATTTGGTTTATTTGGCTCTTCTCACAGTGCAGCTCATGGCCGTAGCTCACGTCATCACCCGGAGCACTGCAAGCCCTTCTCCTTCCTTCTCTTCTCTCTTTAATTCCTTCCTTTCTTCTCACTTGTCTGCCTGTCTTCAGTCACAGATTCCTGTTGTCAACTCTAGGATGATGAGAAGCACGTGTGCGTGCTTTCTGCTTTGTCCTTGTAGGCAGCAGCTTCAGCCAGTGCTGGTCTGCACAGGGGCGCACAGGCTCTGGACGTGCACGCAGGAGCCTGAGCCTTTTTACCCACTCAGTGCTCCTTCATGTGAAGACAGAACTGTGACACACGATGAACATGCACCCGTCCCAGGAGGGAGTTGATTAGTAGTCACGGGTGGTCCAGACATGGTTGGTACACGCCGAGGAAGGAGGGGGACAAGGAGTACATCTCGAGACGACAGACCTGCACGAGCATCCTAACCTCGTCAGTGAGAAGCAGCATGATCAGAGAAGCACACACTTGCTCCATGGCCTGGCTGCTGAGGTCCTGACTTTGTGGTGAGTGACGAGGTCCCAGGGGCCAGGACATTGGGGGAAGCATGGCTGAGGTCTGAGCTGAGTGACCACAGGGACGACCTTGCAGAGCCCAGGAGCCTCAGCAAAGCAGAAACATCCAGTTTTTAAAATCCCAGCTTGAAACCTGAACACGCACTTGGATTTCAAATATATCGCTGGCATCTGAATGTACCCTCCACATACGATCAGGTAGCAGCAACTGGGTCTGTATCCAGGCAGAAATGTCTTGTAGCCAGCAATGACTGCAAATGACTGAAGAATGACCTTTGGTAGACACTCTGCAGGGGGAGGATACTAGGGACATGGTTGTCAAGACAGAATTTAGTAAGTAATTATTGAATGAATGTCTACCTGCAGGAATGGGCACCATTGCACATGGGAATTGAACTGGGAAATTAATACCATTCGCTTAGAATGCCCAAGAACCTGGGCATTCGTGCCCCACCGTTATCCTGACTTAGTTTTGTGATAATAAGCAAATAGTTTATCTCTCTCAGTCTTAGTTTCACCAACTGTAAAATGCTTGTCCCCTGACATATGTTTGGGTTGGCTTTCTGGTTGCCTTGAGGAGGTGATGGAGCACATCCGTCATGGAGAAGGGGTATGGCTCTGAATGGGCGGGGCAATTTCAATTTAAATAAAATGCTGTAAGTAGGGGTTTCTAATCTCTACTTCCAGCCCTGTTTCCCCCTATTTGCTTGGCTTCCTCAGAGTCCCACAGTTTCCTCTGGGTGCTGGGCCCATGCTGACCTGGTCCTCACAGGCAGGGGCCTGGTGGAGCTGAGGGCAATCAGCAGAGTGAGGTGTTTAGGGGTCCCTTGTTGGAGTGGATACCATGCTGTTGGGCACCTCCAAACTACAAGCCGAGTCAAACTCTTTTCTTTGTGTGATTCCAGTCTCAGGTAATACAGTCGCTGCAGCCAGGAGCCAGGCTCATTGGTCAGAGGCGAAGAGAGAGAAGACCGAGGTGACCCTGCAAGCTGGTGCATTTCCTATGCAATCTCAGGCCTCAGCTCTGTGTAGGGGCCTTAGGATCAAGATCTCGGGGAAGGAGGCAAAGCAGGTGGGTGTTAGACCTCACCGCACTGGCTGGATTCAGGATGGAACTCGAGACACGGAAGGCAACTGGAATGCTAGTAATGGATATGGAGCAGAGTTTCAAGTTTTCATTCCAGTGTTTTAGAGGTGAGTAGCTTTTATATCTAAATGGATTTATGGAGCTCAACTGTGAAGTGGGGCCAGTGCTCCAGAATCCTCGCCCAGCTTACACTGGAACCCAGTCTACAGAAGGAAGCCCAGGTTAGAATGTCTGCCAGTGCGGCGAGGAAAAAAGGACGGCAGCAAGGGGTCATCCACTTCCAATCCGCAGGGTGCAGAGTGCAGAGTTCACAGCACAAACCTTCTCAGGCGAGGTTGACCACCGCAGGGACAGAGGCTGGGGGAAATAACCATTGGCTGGCCTCGGTGAGAACAACGAAACAAGGATCCAGGAATGACTTCGTAATTCAGAGTTCTTTCCTGTAATGGATTTTGGCTTATTAAAATTTTACCTGCATTTCCCATATTGGGTTATATAAGATAAATAAAAATTATATTTTAATTACAAATTAGTCCACAGCTTGTGGCAAAACTACCACCCACATTTACATGCCGTGATTATCCATTTCCCAAACATTAGTCATCACTTTCAAAGGGCTAGCTTCTACAAACAGAAGCTAACTCTATCACTATGTTTTGGTCTTACTTTCTTGGAATGCTCTAGGCTTTCTTCAGCAATTAAAAAGAAAGCATTAAAAAACATCTTGGCCTAATGATTTTGATAAAAGAAACATGAGCTAAGAGGCTCAGTGATTTTATCCCACGGATATTAGTAGCCATTGTTCTTCTGAAGTGCCTATAAAAACACATTCAGTGCCTTTCACTACGTTACATGACGTTGACAATAACTTTCAACTTGTGTGCCTTCAAAGTTTAAAAAAGAATCAGAAAAATATTTAATCTGTTCAGTTCTTTTTGTGTTGTGCCAAAACATATCTTAGAATTTTAGGGCGTAGACCTAGTTGAATAAAAATGAAAGATCAAAGACAATGTTTAGAATTTTGGTAGGAAATGTACAAAGGAAATTTAAATAATACCCAAAATAAACAAGTGGGAGTTTTTGGATAGGACTCAACAGCACAGGCAGCAACTTCTGAACCCTGCTGGGACTTTTTGTCACCAAATGTTCAAGGCTGGATAATGATAATGTTATTTACACTTGGGTACTGGTAGGATTAAATGAGATGATTAATACTTGGTCTATGCACCTCTGGAATTGTACAAAGCCATACACTCCGGGTTGCGGAGATCAGACCTGGGCCCAGTGGTGTGTAGCACTTCTCTGCCCGCCTGCAGCCCCGTCTCCTCGGCTCCTGCAGAGCTTCAGCTCGTGGCAATATTTGGGATCCCTCTTTTTAGCTCCACGGGAGTGGGAGGTGTCATTCCTTGTTCCATAGCTCAGTCTTAGGATACCATCTTCCTATGGCGCTCAGCAGCTGGAGGATCTATCTCTCGGGACAGCCAACTGTCCCTGAACTCAACCATGGACAGATTGATTTAACTAAGTTTATTATGTGTAATTATTTGTCAATATCAAATCGTCTTCTTGGAAATTCAGCCTATTTGGTCAGGTGTTGATCTGGACTCTAAGATAATACTACTAAGTAGGTGGCATTTCCGCCCTAGGAAAGGAGTCCCTTTCGAGCTGAATTCTCTGCGATGACCCAGGACTTCTGCAGCTGGGCCTGCTGGGCTGCCGCTTCTCCCTGGTGCAGTCTGATTCCTCTCCCCCTGCAGTCCTGGGGTGGGCTTTGTGCACTGTTTTTTCTCCTCTCTCTGTTGCCTTTCTGCTTCTCCATCATTTTTAGCTTTCCTCTCCACTGCCTCTTGACCTCTTTTTCCTTGCTAAGTAGCTGTTTTCCAGCTTTCTCAATTCCAGGTCACAAGAAGCTGTGACCTGCTCACTGGTCCTGTTCCACCATCCCATCTCTCTAGCTGTATTTCTCTCATACCATTCTTTGTTCTTCTCTGCATTGTCCTCAGTGGTTTACGTGTATTACATCTACAACCAGACACTGAGCTAACGAGTCCGTCTTCCCATTTGCCACAACAGAGGCATGATTATTCCAGCTTTCCCAGGCATCAGAAATGGTGGCTCCAGGCACCAGCACTTGGGTGGGTCGCAGAGGCTGGACTGGTGGGTGGAGCAGCTGTTGGACCCAGCTGCCTGGAGTGGAGGAAGTAGACGCTGTCTGCTGCCCGAGGAAAAGTGAGAATCGCACCCAAGAAAAGAATCCCTAAGGTTGTCCTAGCTTGTATCACATTGAGAGACACTGCGTGTGAGACCGCGGTTGGTAGCTGAAGCAGGGGGTGTGAGGCTGATGGTGAAGGCGTGAAACAGGCTAAGACATGGGCAACCCCAGTGATTAAGCTTGGGAGTAAACAAAAAGGCCAGAGAGCTGAGACAAAGGAGCCCCTGCCCCCTGTGAAGAGGCAGGGTTAGGCCTGGCAAGGATAGTTTGTTTACCGTAGGCACAAAATGACTTTCTTCTGAGTGAACCAGCAGCGTGAACTGTACATTCCCCGAAAAGCAATGATTAAACAGCCCAGCTGCGAGCCCCAGGCTCTCAACAACGTGAAACAACGGTACTTTGTGTACACTTCTCATCAGAAGTGACGCTTTTCAGAGTGACGTTCAACCTGGACATAATTCACGTCATGCATCAATCAAAGTCATAAAAATTCTTCCTGAGGAGAAAATATTTGGCAAGAACAGCTTTTGTGGAAGTATTTTAGGTACATCTATGAACATCTATCGTAAGAGAGCTGCTTCTGAGATTACCATTTCCGTATGTGGTGGATTAACTGATGGGCAACTTGCGACACCTGGATGAACTGAGCTAGAGTGGTGCTGGTGTGGAAGGCCCGCCTGAGGACTGCTGCCAACAGCATAAAAAGAGAGCTGGAGGGGAAGATGGCGCACTGCTGATTCTCCTGGAGAAGCCTGTCGTGCTGGCTTTCCTGATGTGGACTCAGCTGTTCCCATCATTGGAGGAACAGCTCGCTCGCACTGAGGACAGCTGTGGTTCTCTTCGGGGGAGCTCTGGTCCTCACCTTGAGCACCGCTTCCTGGCTCCGGTGCAGATCCCTCAGCTGCTGGCACAGGTCCTTCACCCCGCTGGTGCAGACTTTCTAGCTTCCACCACTGACCTTTGGGCCTTCCCAGCGCAGATCCTTGGTACAGACTCACATGAGACATTGCCGTGGGCTCCAGGCCTCCAGCTGGACTCGTGCAGGACATTGCCGTGGGATCCAGGCCCTCAGCTGGATTCTTTTCATCTCTACTGTGTGGACAGATCTACTGCACTCTTCTGCATTTGACTCTTTGGGTGAATATTATAAAATAATCCTATAAATTATGTGTTCTGTCTTAAATCTTTTCCCTTGTAAACCCTAACTACAACACCATACAAATTGTTTTTTCCAAAGATGACTTCCATAATATACCCTCTCTTTCATGGCGATTTCCACACTGAGACTGACAACAGTCTCATCAATTTGTAGGGTCCACATTCTCTCCCTTTGAACTGGGACGCTCTTGTGCGTGATGTGTCTAACATATTTCAGACAAGCGATGCTTCTGCATCTTTAGAGGAGGGCACACAGTTAACACTGTGCTCCTCGGATGGCCAAAGTCAGAAGTCAGCCCCTCAAGCTGAGAGGAACCGCAGGAAAGTCCACGTGTAGAAGTTCTGGCCAGGGGCTGCCACCGAGGTTCTGTCTCTCCGTCAGCAATCACCAAACTCTAGGTGTGTGTGTGTGGCCTTCGGCTGGTTCAGCCCCAGCGAAGACAACCCCAGTCGTCTGGTTGTGAATGCCTGTCAGCCTGAGAAGCAGAGATAAGATGCTGCTCACATTTCTTATTTCTAAGCAAAACACATGATTTTTGTGATTGTAAGTTTCTAAATTTGGAGTGGTTGTTTTCTAGTAGATTATGGGAACAAGCCGCAGACAGAAACAAACAGAATTTGCATTCTATAAATATCACCTCAATAAAGACATTTCATCTGAGGAAATTCTCGTGCTCCTACCTCACTTTTCTCTATGGTTTTGCCAAGGGAACAAGTTCAGCAACTGAGTGAAATACTTTTTCGTATTTGATTAAAGTTGGTTTCAAAAATTAAAAATATTATTAGCAATAAATGTAGGCTTCTAATGCAAAAATTTATTTTCCAAACTACTACTAGTTATTAAGAGTTTATCTTTTCTTCTGAAGATTATTAAACATAGTGCATCAAGGATTAAACAAAATCTTAGGTACAATTTTACATGTGTAGTAAGTAAATGCCATCCTTAGATTCTAATTTTTTTCCAGAAATACAATTTGCTAACGTAGAAGCATCAGAGCAAAGTGACAATTAGAAATGACAGTTTATGATTCAATACAGTACTAATTTCAGTATTTTAAAAGCTTAATTACTCATTCAAAGAAATCTCTAGTTTTTTGAAAATGTCTTCTGTGTCAAGAAAAGTAAATATTTCATTATAACATCTTAGGTTAAAAAGGGAATCATTTAACATTTATATTTTAATCTAGTTAAATGTCTAAGCCTTCAATGATAGTGCATTAATTTGCCAGGTAAAATTAAAAAAAAACTTCAGAGGAAAGAAATACTAATAAGGATGGTTTAAAATACTCCCGAAGTAACTAGGTATTGTGCATTTGAGAAATTCTGTTTTTAGAAATACAAAGGATTATTCAGTTCAATTTGACTAAAATGGCAGCTGAAAATGACTGTGAGCTTCTAAAAAGAAGCATGATAACCAAAATGACACTTGAGAAAGATGATTGACTGCCGTGTGCTGTGTGTGTGTGAAACACACGAGCTGTGATTCTCACAAGAGTGTGGAAGAAGTGGGGGGGGGGACACCCACAAACTCACTGCTCCTGCAGGAGAGGAAGCATTTCCCCCACAGCCTCCCTGAGCCACTTCCCAAGCTCCTGGTGCGGGGACCTCGGGACAAGGCTCGCCAGGCTGTGGGAGGGACTCTAAAAGACGGAATAAAGAAACAGGGATTATTTAGAAACAGATCTGGCAGACTGTAGTTTTATGTGGATGTGATGACTACAACGAGGGTTTAGGTGAAGAGCTCAAGGAAAATAGTGACACAGAGAAAAGAACATAAATCTAAGAGAAGAAAAATGATGGTGAACTACTTATTTTAAAAACATAGCATTTTGCGTCTGTGCCATGAATCGTTCAGGCTTCGAGAACTGATTCCATGCACAGCAGGTGATGTTGTGTAACAAAGAAGCTCGATATAATTTCCACACGGATTTTTAAAAGTCAAGTTATGCAATTTAAAGGTGACGAAAATGAGTCATTTTGCGTTGAAATAGAAAATGTTAGTTTGGAGCACAAGAAATAATATTTTAGATGCTGCTAAATTATTCTTGGTAATGTTCTTTTAACATTAGCGAATTCACTGGGTTTTATAATAAAAATGCTATTAACTTCTAAAAAATTCCCTGAGCTCCTTCTGACAAGACAGATTTCTCGTCAGAATGTTACTATGATTCTATTTGCTCTCAGACCTCTTTGCTAATGTTTGACCTTCTTAGGTCTTCCAGGTTTTTGTGTCTCCCCCTCATCTCTCTTTTCACCTCTTCAGTCTGTCCTTTTGCACCCTTATTCCTGACGGCTGACTGATGACCACACCAGAGTTGCTTTGGTGAATACCACAGGTTGTTTGCAAACACCCAATTCCTCTCCATTGTCTTTTGGTACGAAGAGCCCAGTCTCTGTGAACTGGGCTTGCTTTGATTTTTGGTGATGCTTCTCATTCTAATCAAGACGGAAGTTCATAAATACCTTTCCCAGCTTGGACAAAGACATATTCCAGACACTGTAACAAATAAAATAGAAAGCTTTATGGGGGTCCCCCAGATGCCTGCTTTCCAGCTTTGAGTGTTTTAAAACCCAGCACTCAGAGAAGGGACTATGTGGAAGGACTCTTTCACTTTGCCACCAATCAATGTTTCAGCCTTACGGAAGTCTGGCCCTTAAAGAAGTGCTGAGTCTCGAAATGTCAAAACATTCTCCATTTTGAAGGAACAGCTCCTTTTGTGTGCAAAAGGTCTCCCTCCGACTCACTCACTGTGCTGTCCTTAGCATTAAAAAATAAACAGGAGCGACACATCCTTAAAATAACTATCTGAACTCCAGCCACCTGTGCCTCGCTGCAGCTCTCTAAATGAATGAACTGTCAAACATCACACAGAGGTGGGAATTAAAACTGCTGAACTCGAGGTATTAGAGACAATAGAGTTCTTCTTCAGGGCCGCCTGTCTGCCCGGGGTCACACAGCTGTGGCGACACCAGTGTATTAAAACATTCCCTGTGCACAGTGCGGGCTCCACGCTACATTACTTAACCTCTGGGAGGCTGCAGACCTCCAAACCGTCATCCAATTAGAGCCAACACTCTTCTAGTTAGCTACCACCTTTAAAGAAAAGCCCGCACAACAGGGAACTCACCAGCAAGACACATTGCTTTGGCGGGATAAAGGAACAGAGATTAATCGTGCATTTTGTTGGACCGCGAGCATTTTTAATGAAGAAGCATTTTAGTTCAATGCAGTGTTTACTTATTAACTGCTTAAAAGCTATAATATTGGTTTTCAAAGTGCCTGTTTACCTTGCAGTAATAGAGATGTTGATGTCACCCCTCCACTTCCCGCAAAGCACAGATTTTAATAAACCTTAGCTACAACTGGTTGCAATTAACAAGTTATTCTTTGCAAATTTTTCTTCCATGGGCTGTAGGGTTATAGCTAGTAGTGACCAGAGAGGTCAAAGCCCTTCTTCTCTGCCGGAGTCCCCCCAAAATGTGGAGGAAGACTCACCTATTTGTCTTCTCCCTTTCTCTGATGATCTTGTCTCTTCATCAGACTTACATTCCAGGTGAAGGTTCTTGTGGTGGTTATGATTAATTGTGTCAACTCCACTGGTATGGGAACCATCCAGGGGATTAGCGCAGCATGCTCCTGAGTGTGTCTGGGCAGGTCATGGAGGTGTGGGGTCTACATCTGGGTCCTTGTCCCTTCCTTTCTGGCACCGTCCCCCTGCTGTGCTTCCCTGATACTTGTACTAACCAGCTTTACTTTTCCAGGCCCTTCCGCCGTAATGTTTCTGCCTTGGAGCCAACTGACCATGAACTGGCTCACCTGAAACCATGAGCTAAGTTAAACCTTTTCTCCTTTAAGTTGTGGGTGTCGGGTGTTGTCTCCAGCAACAACAAAATGACTAATACATTCTAGGCACAAAGTCAGGGCCTTCGCAGGGTGGAAAGAGCTGTGGAGGCTGAGGTTCTTCCCTCCCTGCATTACCCATTTAGAATGGCTCTCCAAAATACTCTGCACAAGTTTGACTCTCAGGAGCCTTCTAGTCTTTTCACGGAAGTGTGGCTTGATTTTTTATTTCCCTCTGAGGTGTCTACGAGAAACCTCTATTTTGTTTATTTTTGGGCAATCTGGCCTGTGTAACAGGGAGGAGAGATTTCTTCTTCTCTATGTGCAGTCTGTGTTGCCCTAGTCTTTCAGGGGCAATGGAGCCACTTGGTTGACCTGAATGCATTTTGAGCTTCTATTTTTTTAGCTCTAACACACAATACTTTTTAAAAGGCCATTCTTCTAGTCACCCAGGGACTGTCTCCTGAGCTTACTAAATGCTTAATTGAGAAGCTGATTAGACAGAAAAGGAAATGGTTGCTTATTTTATCAACTCTCCATCTCTACCCTGGATTGGTGGGTATTTATTGATTCCTGCCCATACCCTGTTTCCACATTATGATTTACATTCATTTCATCACCAGCCTGTCTTCGTGTCCACATCAGTGCACGGACGGCTCCCTCTTCCTCAGAAGATCGCGGTCTCTTCCCGCCCACCAGCTCTCACTCTCTCCACCAAGTGCAGCCCAGCAGAAGTCATCTCAGCTCCTCCTTTGGTATTTATGCTATGTTGGTCTTCTCAGATGCTACAACAAAACCCTGCAGATCTCAAGGTGTCACTAGGAAATCTTATTCTCCCGCCATTCTGGAGGCTCACATCTCAGATCAAGGTTTGCCAGGGCTCTGTTCCTGGGCAGGGTGGTCTTTCTGGTTTGCACACAGCATCTTCTCACTGTGTCCCTGCATAGCCTTTCCACTGAGTGCTCGTGGAGTCAGGGAGGGACATAGCTCAAGGTCTGTGGTGATTCTCCTTATGAGGACACTAACCCTACAGGATTAGGGCCCCACCACTGAGATTTAACCTTATCCACATTCTTAAAGCCTCCATCTCCAAGTGTGGCCACTTAGACTGAAAAATACTGAATGGAATAAGTATTTATATTGGCCACTAGTGGACACTTAATACATTAAATTCATGCTACAGGGCAGGATCAAAAGAGCATTGTCCTAAAGTCTTTTTCAAATATTCTTCCTTTTTTTCCCAACGATCATAACTTTTACTTTCTAATTTTCATGTACAACCCAGCTCTTCCAGAAGCAGTTTCTCTGGACTTCATGAGAACATTAGCTTTTTAATTGAGTACATTTCATTAAAAATTTGTGAAGGAAAATAATGACTAAAATGATAGTGAATATTTCACATAGAGACTGAAAATACTAATGATAATACTGCAAACAAGAGAAGAAAAAATAAAAACAAGGTGAGTAGTCACCATTTAAACTTTTTAGAATGTTTGAATCCCCAGAATAAAAATGTTTTGGTTAGTAAATGAGGTGAAGCCTAAATTGATATAATTATTTTGATAACTGAATCCTTAGCTTCAGCAAAGCTTTCCTGACTCCATTTTACTTATTTTTAAAATGTGTTGCATCTTTATAGGAAAAGTATTTATAGAGGTTCTAGAACTTTCCTTAGGAACCATATCATTTGTTGTTATGCATTCTTGATCTCTAACTTTTTACAGGAACCAAATCTCAGAAAGAATTCATGACTATGCTGAGAGGACTAATACTCGCTCAGTTCTGTGAATTCATGTTTGGTCAAGAGAGATGTTTCTGCACCACTATTTCCATTCAGCAAGAATCAATATTCAATACATGTTTCATGATGTGAAGTAAGTTGATAGGCAAAGGGTACATGGTGATCCCTTGGTATCCATGAAGGATTGGTGCCCGGGTCCCCATAGATACCCAAATTTGCTCACATTCCTTATATAAAATAGTGTGTTATTTGTATACAACATGCAAAGTCTTTTTGTGTACTTTAAATCATCCTTATATTATTCATACTACCTAATGCAATGTAAATGCTATGTAAATAGTTGCACTGTATACTTTAGTGAACAATGGTGAAAACATTTGTATATGTTCAGTACTGATCCCCCCCATATTTTCCATCTGAAATTGGCTGTGTTTGCAGATGAAGAATCCGTAGGCATGCAGGGCCAACTCCATAAGATATAAAAGTCAGGCATGAGGATCCAAAGTTTTCACTAATGGGCATGTCTGTAATGTAGTTAATCATTTTTGGGATTTTGTGTGCATTATTGCTATTGATGTATTTAAAATTGTTAATATTACAAGCTATTCAGCATTTAGGACAAAGAGTAACAAAAGACAGATATAAATGTCACTCTGACTATGAGACAGTAAGTATGGAATTCTAATTATGGGCCTGATGGAGAAAGAAATCTGATGGAGTAAAAAAGTAATTTTTATAAAACTGTTGATAGTGTAGGTAAACGACTTGTTCCTAAAATTAAAATGTCAAACCTACTTAATTATATCTTAGCTAATAAAAACTACAGTGATAAGGTTTATAGATTAGTGAAAAATTAATGAACTCTTTAATGAATTTTTTAGTAAATTATGGAAGTCAGAGGTAACTTAATAAGAAGTCTGAAAATGTTTAGAAGAGATTAGATTTACTGAGGTATTAAATAATGTTAGAAATAGTGAAGCTCCATTTTCTACAATGAACTTTCAAATTAAATCTGTCGTATTGGGTTGTATTTCATTGTCTAAAATAGGCTAGCACTGAGTCGCACTTAATAAACACTAATTGCATGAATTAATATTAAAATGCAGGCACTGTAGGAAAACAAAGATGGTGTGTTCGTGTGTGTCAGGACTCTGAGGGCTACTGGTGACATTTCAAAGTGGCCAAACATTGTCTTCTATACCTCTGCAACTCTTTCCTTATCTTTCTCTCTAAGCACGTTATTTATAGTATTAACAGTTCAAAGCATACATCCTCCAAGTGTACACCCTAAAGCATCTCTCAAAGTGCATGTCTTCCTTCTGACATGTCTGATACTCTCGAATTTCTTTTCCCCTTTTCTATCCTAGTTAAAACAGTTATGAGAGCAGTTGAATCCCCTGAGCAGGTGACTTTCCAGCTATAATGTAAAAGATGAGCCGGTTTAATTCTCCTGGTCTGGCAACAGGAGAGGACGTTTTCTTGTTTTGCTCGTTCACTAGAGAAGGGGCTCATGGTGCAGATATCGAATGTTCTCTCACATCCTGACAGCTTCTTGATTCCTAGCAGCCACCATCCAATCTTCTTTCTTGATGTTTTGGGGGAAGAAAGAGTCTGCCACATGGACATAGTTCTGCTATTCCACCAAATCTACTGTTTTTAGTCACCAAGGTGATCATAGAAAGTTCTAAACATCCAGATTTTGCCAACAAAACTCTAATAAATTTTACCCAGCGCCAAATATTGTGACTGCCTCTGACTGTGGAAAGCAATCACACAGGAAGCCACTGATGCGTGAGACTCCAGAGTTAGGTGAGTTAAGAGTTGCAGTGAAAAGTGGCAATCACCAAGCACAGACGAGTTCCTCAAGTGGGAAGGTCTGAGTAGCAGCTCGTTGGGAAAAATCTGTGAACCTCTGGTTGACTTTCTAAGGAAACAACCCCCTTGTGTGATCCTATGCTCCAGTCAAACCAGAAGTCAATGTATAGCATACAATTGTGTTTGAAAAACTGAAAACAAAAGAAAAACTCACTTATAGTGCAGGTTTTTGTAAATGTAAATATTGCAAATAGAACCAGTATTTAATTATGTAGCAATCAATTTAAAATGCTTTTAAATTTAATTTTCAAAACCATTTGTTTGCCTTTACTAACTGATACATAAAAATTGTACCTCTTTAAAAAGTTTTAATTTTATTTTTCAAAGTAAATACCTGTTCATACTTTTTTTTGCAGTACACATATAAAATTTGTCCTGGTTTTAAATGGGCTTAGTTCAGTGCTTTTCTCCTTGGATGCTGTGATGATTGAATAATGAGAATCTATATTTTTGTGCCAATGTGTGTGTTTGCAATGTATTAATTTCAATGCTTACAGAATTTTTCAAATTTAGAATTTGGTGAAAATAATGAAATAACATGTTAATGACTGATATAACTTTTCTAATGTGGATAATACGCTGTTTATTAGCTGAATACTTTCTGTAAAATAAGCAGTAGGGGGCTGGTGAGATGGCTCAGTGGCTTAAGCGCCTGCCCGGCAAGCGCGAGGGCCTGAGTTCGACTCCCAGAACCCACATACGAAAAAGGGGCCGGTGATATCACTCAGCGGCATGGGCGCCTGCTGGCGCGTGAGGTCCTGAGGTCGACCCCCCGGTACCCACACACACAAAAAAAATAAGCAGTAGGTTTTGTAATTTGTTCCAGTATTTGATCCAACTTGTCCAATCTGTTGGGTATCCTTTTTTGTTTAAGGAATTCTGCTCTGCTTCTCAAAATTTAACTGTAGTATCAAAACAGTTTTCTTGTATTATTAGAAGCTCTCTTATGTTTGATGTGTGTTTTTGTTTTGAAGTGGCTATGAACTATCGCCTAAACTGAGGCGGGGAGTGATCTTGTTTGTCTTGTAGCTGGCACTGGAGGAACAGGAAACTACACCCCACTCTAGTACTGAATTTTGCTATTTGGGGAGAAGATGGAGTGCATGTGTGTGTTTGTGTGTGTGTGTGTGTGTCTTTAGGGAGTAGGTGGATTCTGTACGTGTGTGTATATTTGTGTCCCTGCACCTAGTTGTCTTAATATCTTTCATGCTGGCACACTAAACTATGATGATTTATTTCCATAAAGTGAATAGAATTAAGCAAAATTTTCAAAGGCAATGTGGTCTATTTTATAGCTGTGCCACATTATTATTATTATTTTTTTTGTGGGTACGGGGGGTCGAACTCAGGACCTTGCGCACCAACAGGTGCCTGTGCTGCTGAGCAATATCACCAGCCCTTTTTTCGTATGTGGGTTCTGGGAGTCGAATTCAGGACCTCGCGCTTGCCAGGCAGGCGCTTATGCCGCTGAGCTATCTCACCGGCCCCTGTGCCACATTATTTTTAGCTGTATATTTCTCCAATTTTACTATTTTAAGTAAAACCTGCTAATGAACATCTTTGTGTAGAACTATTTTCTTTATATGGCATGGTTTTCTAGAAATTGCAACAAAATAGGTTAGAATATATTTTTAAAATGCTATTTATATAAAAAATATTGTTTTAGAAAATTTGTGTATGAAAGAAAATTAAGAAGACAATGAAAACCGTGTTAAATACCATCAACCAAAGAAAGGCATTACTACTATTTTCCTTCAATATTTCATCTATGCTAGCTTAAAAATTTGAAAAAGTAAGATTACAGTGTGCAATATGGTTTACTTTTTGAGTATGGGCTGGTGATTGAATTCTGGATGTCACACATGTCAAACACACATTTTACCACTAAGCTATAACCCCAGCCTCAAATTGTGCCTTATTTCTCTCCAACTAAGAATTTGTCTGTGTGCAGATAGTTTTTAAAAATGACATTTTTACTGAATTGATTTATAAAAATTTAGATTTCTTTTTCCTTATTGCAGATACTTAGATCATTTAAATTGCTTTAGGGTCACGATGCATTGAAACATTCATGAGGATAAGTTTTTTTTTGCATATGTCTATGATTTTTTTCTTTAAACTACATTTCTAGAAATGGAATTCCTGAGCCAAAAGTTATGCGCATTTTGCTAAATAGCTTTCATAAAGTTAGTACCACATTTTCAGTCCTACCAAATGATGTATGAAAGGTGTATATTTATATTCCTGTTTACATTCTGCATGGCACGGAGAACTACCATGAAAAGTTTTGCGAGTTTCATCAGGTAAATTAATATCATTTTAACTTTCGTTTCTCTGTTTATTACTGAAGTTGAACTTCGCATATAATGTTTATTCACCATTTGTGTTTCCTCTGCATGCTCTCCCTTCCTACATTTTGCTCATTTAGCTATTGGATGCATTTGCATTTTAAAAGAAGAACTCATTAACACCAATAAATCTCGAACTAGCAAATATATGTAGGAAGCACTTTCTGAGCAGAGGGCATCTTCCTTGATTACTCTGGGAAATAAAGTGGGAAAACAATGAAGGACAAGGCGGTTGCATGGCTTAGATAAAATCACTGATCTTACAGCTTCTGCAAACTCACTAATTTTTAATTAAGACATTATAAAAACTAATGGAATTCTGTTAGAGAAAATATGGACAATAGCAAAAACAAGGGGCTAATTACCCATAATTCTGTCACCTTAATCCGCCCCTTTTATACTTTTTTATAGCTTTTTCTCTCTGTGCACGTGAGCATACTCATAACCACGCTCTCCACACTTCTTTGTAACTTGCTTTTCTACTTAGTACTAAAGTTTAACCTAGTCTTTTGTCAGTATAAGTCTTTTTTCTGATGGCTGGATGTCTCTACAATTTAGTTAATTGTAGTCATATTTTTGAACATTTAGATTTTCCTTTGATCTGGTATAGTTTTTTATATCAGTCTATAATTATTTCTTGGCAACTTTTCTTCCCACTTATAGCCATCACAGCACAACAGGCAACTATTTACATTTCAAATATACAAACATACTGGAAGAGGCTGGCTACAAACTCTGAAGAAATAGCAGAGAACACCATGTTTTGTGGGTAATAATTTCTGGAGTGGTTTCTTGTATACCCCAGCTCATACGGCGTTAGGGCTTGTTTCTATCACAGTGGAAAACACTTAATTCATTAGCACAGCACCTGCCTCACACCTCACTGTGTAACCTTGGGTACATTGTATTTTTAAAGTTTCCATTTTCTCATCAATAATGTGTGACTCTTAAAGCTTATATCATGACAATATTAGAAGGATTTATTAAAATAACATACAATGTCTACTGGTGGGGTATACTCCACATTGGTCAAGTTAGTTTTCATTATTTCCTCTTTCCTTTGATCCTTCTCTTTTATTCTGGTTATTTGGGAGAAAAATTGGAGTTCAGGTTGCCTTGAGGGGTTATGTTTCTACATATTTTTTTCACATTCTTTGTTTTTTCTTACGGTTCTGAGAATTATACCCAGGGCTTGGCCCACTACGCTAGGAAAACACTGCACCGTGGAGTTACATGTCCAGCTTTTTTCTTTAAAAATTTTTGTTTAGAGACAATATCTCACTAAGTTGCCCAGGTTCGCCTCCAACTCTAGATCTTCTTGCGTCAGCCTCCCATGGAGCTGGACTGCAGGTGTGCACCACCGCACCATCCTAGGAATGGGCTCCTCGGTCTCTTGAAACCTCTAAAAATCCAGCGAGTACTGATTTTCCATCAGCTTGTTCTGACACAGTATGTGAACATAATTTTGGTCCAAAGGAATCTTCTCTGTCTTCATTTCGGTCGACAGAGACGTTGCCAAAGTATCTCAGGCACAGCCAGGAAACTGTCACAGCTCGTGAGTGCGCTGCTTTCGGCGAGGCCAGGATCCTGGTCCCTTTCACTTCTCCTAGACTTTATTCTCCCTAATCATATTCTGGGAAGTTGTCCTTTCCACATTTTGATGATCAAGTGATTCAGATGTTTGAAACCACTGGAAGAGAATTATTCAAGATATTTTTTCCTAATTCCACGGTGAAGTGGTGTATGTTATATTAGGAGCTGAATGTGTGTGTGCTCCCGAAAATTGTTTATATTGAAACTCAAACTTCCAAGGCAATGGGTTTTAGAGGTGGGGCTTTGGAGGAGATAATTAGGTTTAGATGAGGTCAGGAGGGTGTCGCATTTATGATGGAATTATTGTCTTCGTAAGAAGGGAAAAGCAGATCCATATTCTTTCTCTCTCCCCCTCCCTCCCTCCCTCTTCTCCCTCCCTGCCCAGCGAGACAGCCACATGATCACACAGCAAAGAGGCCTCTATCGAGAAACAGAGACAAACCAGGCCTCACCCTGGTTTGCCAGTGTTGGTCTTTGAGCCCAGCCTGCAGAACTTTGAGATGTAAGCGCCGGTGGTGGAAGCTTGCAGATGTAGTATTTTTATAGCAAGACAGAGTAAAATGAGATTCCCAGACCACATCGGCACGCAATGCATTTCACTCAGGAGAGAAAGGATTCCTGTGCCATCCTTACCAGATCCATAAAGGCTTTGGTGAAAGAGCCTGGGAAATCACTAGTCTGGAAAAAAATTGCTGTTTTAGAACCCAAAGTTAAAGAGAAGGAGAATTTTCTTTTTATTTATTTATTTATTTATTTGTGGGTAAGCTCAGGGGGTCGACCTCAGGACCTCGCGCGCCAGCAGGCGCCCGTGCCGCTGAGCGATATCACCGGCCCCTTTTTTCGTATGTGGGATCCGGGAGTCGAACTCGGGCCCTGGTGCTTGCAAGGCAGGCACTTACGCCGCTGAGCCATCTCACCGGCCCAAGAATTTTCTTTTTATCTGTAGCAAATGTGTCCTTTACTACAGAGCATGTGCTGTACTGGGGATAAAGCAGATCATAATGTCTATAGTCGGCCCTGAGCAGAATGAGAGAATATTATGCACATATATTCAGAAGGAAAAGCCAGGTCTCCCAGGCTAGTTTTGAAAAGTAGAGATGATACGAAATTCTTTCTTTTTATACTAGATAAGCATGTTTTAATATAACTACTGTACACTATGTGCAGTTTATGTTCTCTTTTTTATGATGTGTTAGTATTATGGTAGAAGGTGAGGAAGAAAAGCACAAATTCTACTGCATTCGCTGGGTTGAATGTGTAATGGGGTGGGGTGGGGGCAGGGCACAGATACAGGGAAAGAGCGAGACTCGAATCGCGCTTCAGAACCGGACTCCCTTTAAATATCATCTCGACTACAAATACCTGCTACAACTTGTGTAAACTAAACTCTCAAAACCTCAGTTTGCTTCTCTCTCGAGTGAGGATAATGATAATGTCCCCTCCACTGCGTATCATCCCTGTGAAGATGAAATCACTTTTGTGGGATGCCACATAGTAAGTATTCTTGTGGTGGAGGGTTATTATTATTATTATTATTATTATTATTATTATTTTTGTGGGTACCGGGGGGGTCGACCTCAGGACCTCGCGCGCCGCCAGCAGGCGCCCGTGCAGCTGAGCGATATCACCGGCCCCTTTTTCGTATGTGGGGTCCGGGAGTCGAACTCGGGCCCTCACGCTTGCCGGGCAGGCGCTTACGCCGCTGAGCCATCTCACCGGCCCAGGGTTATTGTTATGATTAATAAATTCTTACATCTCAGATTCTACCAGAAAATAATTTGATTAGGACTGCGTAGCTTCGGATTTGATTAACTGGGATAGCTCAAGAATTCAAAGGAATCATTATTTCTTTGAATTATTATTCCTTTTTATTAGGAATTATTATTCCTTTTTGGTTATTAAAAACTTTGTCCCGAACTATTCATCCCATCAAAGTTATAGGGAAAGAAAAAATACAATACATGATTTAACTACTGCATATGAAACCAAGTTAGAGAAAAAGCAAATTCTGGTAGAAATTTATTCATTTATTTAGAGAATGGTGCTAGGAGTTTCAATATTGCTTAATGGCTGTTTCTTTTGAAGTGCAGATTTTTGAAGAAGAGTTCTGGATACTTCAAGTCACTAAATGAATTAATATAAATTACTTTCTTCACTTCCTGTTTTTAATTCAACAGAAAAGACTGCAGGAGCTCAGTTGGAGAAGAAATGGATAAAATAAAGGCAAGGAGAAAGTGGGACAAGCAGAAAGGAAGAAATACCTGCCATGCTTGCCAGATAAGTCACAGTTTTCTGAGATTAGCCATGTGCATACTTTTGCTTGGTATTTTTCTAGGATTTTTTTTTGGAAAAAGCCTAAAAAGATGGCAAATAAATTGCTCTGGGAAACTTTAAAAATTAAGCATTTTAAAATTAGCATGGAATGTTGCAAAAATAATTCCTGAGTCTAGCACATGCACGAATCAACTACCCAAACACATTGCTTTCATTTTTAGCTAAGCTTCTTTTGTAGGTAAACTTTTAATTTTAGAATGATTAAATCTAGGGAAAACTTGTAAAGACAGTGCAGAGAGTTCCACATACTCTTCACTTCATTTCTCCTAGAGCTGACATCTTGTGTAACCATGGTACACTTGTCAGAACTAAGGAATTAGCCTTGGTATGACATGGCTTGCTAAACTCTAGACTTCATTTGAATTTTAACAGGCTTCCCACTGAAGTCCTTTCTTGGTTCCAGGATAAATCTAGCGTATCAGGCTGCATTTAGCATCCTCTGGTCTGTGATAGTTTTTCCTTGAGAAATAGTTGCCTGCCAATGTTGTTAACGAGTAACCACAGCTTGGTGACTTTAAACAATACACATTGATTATTTTACAGTTTCAGAATCAGAAGTCACCACAAGGGTCTCACAACTAAAATTAAGGAGTCCGTGGAGTATAATTCTTTCTGGAGACTGGGGAGGAGAATCTATTACTTCTCCTTTTCCAGTTGCAGAGGCCGCTCACGTTTTCTGAGTGGGGTTTAACCTTCAAAGCCTGCAGTGGGCAGCCTAGTGCTTCGCACGAGCCATCTCCTTGGTTCCGACTCTTATTTCAAGATCCATGTGGTTATAAATGGAGTAATCCAGGATAATCTTATTTTCAGGTTCCCCGATTGGCAACCTTAACTTTGTTTGTGTGGTGGACTAACTAATGGGCAACTTGGAACACCCAGCTGAACTGAATCAGCATGGTGCTGGTGCGGAGGGCCCACCTGAGGATTGTTGCCAATAGCATAAAATGAGAAATGGAGGGGAAGATGGGGTGCTGTTGGTTCTCCTGGAGGAGCTTGTCACGCTGGCTTTCCTGAGATGAACTCAGCTGTTCTCATCTTTGGAGGAGCTCGGGTCCTCGCTGTCACTGAGGATGGCTGCAGTTCTTTTCAGGGGAGCTCCGGTCCTTACCTTGAGCATCACTTCCTGGCTCTGGTGTAGATCCCTCAGCTGCTGGCATAGATCCTTCACCCCGCTGGTGCAGACTTTCTAGCTTCCACCACAGACCTTTGGGCCTTCCCAGTGCAGATCCCTGATACAGACTTGCATGAGACATTGTCGTGGGCTCTGGGCCTCCAGCCGGCCTCATGCAGGACATTGCCGTGGGATCCAGGCCCTCAGCTGGATTCTTTGTGTCTCTAGGGTATGGACAGATCTATTGCACTCTTTTGCGTTTGACTCTTTGGGTGAATATTATAACATAATCCTATAAATTATGTTTCCTGTATTAAATCTGTTCCCCGTAAACCCTGACTGCAACAATTTGCAAACTTAACTGCCTATGCTTTGTTACAAAACATCTCTACAGGTTCTGGCGATGTGGACAGGGTGTATTTAGTGGGCTATTGTTCTGCCTATGACAGTCAACCCTGTAGCTACTAAAGACTGACTTTTCTTCTATATACAAAATACATTTACCCAATCCCAGGGTCTTCACAGCACCTCAAACCCCAAAACTCATGTAAATTTCATTAGCTCAAAAGTCTCGAATCTTTTCAGCATGAGTGAGTCGGAATATAATCCATCTGGGGTACACCTCCTCTCTACCTGTAAATATGAAACTCAAGAAACAAGTTATATGCTTTCAAAATATCATGATGGGAAAGGCATAAATACCCTGCTCAAAGGGAAGAAAATGGAAAAAGAAGAAGAAGAAGAGGAAGGAGAGGAGGAAGAGGAAGAGGAGGAGGAGGAAAAGGAAGAAAGGAGGAAGGAGAAGAAGAATCATAGTTTTCAAACAATTTCTAAATTTCTAACTTTGCTGCTCTCAATTCTGCCTTCTGGGTTTCGTTCTCCACCCTTGGAATCATCTTTCCTTTTTCTTGAGAGGTAGCACTTGTTTTCATCTGAGGATGTCTGTTTCTTGCCTATAGAATTTTGGGGAGTTTGACAGATTTATTTTGTGGTCCTTCTGTCTCTTTTATTCCAAACTTGAATTGTTTCTGATAAAATGCCCGGGAATCTAAGAACTGCTTGACTGCAGTGCAGTGAGACCCCGGGGAGACCTCTAATCTGCAGGGATGTAGGACAATTTGTGTTGGTTTGAACAATTTCTTCTACCGGAATAGGAAACGCTTAAACTTGGACTCAATAATATAGAAGTTGTTGCTGTGGATAAAGATTGTTTCAGGGCAATGATGGGAGATGGAGGCTTGGAGCAGGGATGTGAAAGAGGAAGGGAGAAAAATTGGAGAGAACACACGCAGACCACCCCGGGGGTTGCCCATGATTTCTTACGTCTTGGCCGTGGCTCGTGCCTTCCTTAATTGGCTTGTCCTTCCTCCTCTCCTCACTTCCTCCATTTTCGTGATGGATTCCTGTCTTTGTATCTTCCCTGACTCAATCTGCCTTAGCTCTTTCTTCTCTGGGTTCGAATCACCTGGACACTTCCGGTGTTACACGGTGGAAGTTCTCGCCTCTAACCTCCTCGGTATGCTCAGCCCTCAGCAGAGCATAATAAATCTCAATATATGTTTATTGAATTAATAACATCGGTGAGTTCTTGTACATTTATAAATTAAGTAATTGTAAATATAACCTCTTATCCCAGAAAGTTTTATTTTTCTTCTTTAGGTACAGTTCAGTACTTAGGCCTCTCTTCAAATATTTGGTAAGATAAACAGAAAGATTAAAACAACAGAACAAAGATCCATCAAATTTCAATCAAATTAGAGTTTCAGCACACAAAATCTATTTGCTTACATGAAATCTTTCTCAGGGAAATATTTGTAGATCATTATCCTAAGTTTAGAAAGTAAAGTTCCAAGCCATCTCACCGGCCCTCTACTTACATTCTTACCAGTGTTACGAACCCCGCCTTTGCCAGCAGGCTATTTGTAAGGTTTTTTATATTTACCATTCTTCTAGGTGATGGGGGAAAAAGGCACCCAGGGTAGTTGATTTCATATGCCCTTTATTCTGATGAGCAGCATATCTTGCCATGCCTTTGTGAGACACTCCTCCTGCTGGTGGTTTACTTTCCTGGTCTGAAGGTCTTCTGGGGGTTGGTCTCCTCTCTCTCTGACTCTCCCACATCACTTTCACAAACAAGCCTTTGGGGAGCAAAAGTCTTAAGGACAAACTTAGGGTGGCTATCAGTGTCATCAACATTCCAGATGTCAGAGGTGGAAGGGGAGGGGGAGGCCTGCAGCACTTCAGCATTCTGCTCCCGACTTGGAGGAGTAACCTCCATAAGGCTTATGCTGCCCTCTTCCTCCACGGGGCTTCTGTTGACACAGGCAGCCTCATGTTCCTCCAGCATTTTGATGGGGACTACGTGGCAGGCATTGTATTTGCAGCTGGCCATCTTCTTGGCTTTCTTGGGATTCTTTCTCCTGCACGATGCCAGGTGATACTGGAATCTGCTGCGTGGAATTCGGTGGTGAGGATCGTAAGGACAAATTTTGAAGACCTCTGGATCCATGAAGAGTCCTTGAAGTTGAGTATCCCAATGCCCAGAGTCTACAGGAAGTGTACCTCCCAGTAGAGCCTTTTTGTAAGAAGATGGAGCCGTCCTCTGCCCAGTGGTGGCCCTTGGAACTCTGCTGGCTCTGTCAGAGACACTTATGGGAGGACAGAGTTAACAAATAGTGTGCAAGGCAGAAGAGCAAAACCCACAGCAGCCACACTGGGAGGTGGAAAAGGTATGTGGCACCCCCTCGCTCAGAGGGAAAGGATACATTGTGACGTCAAGGAACAGTCATGAGGTCACAATGGGCAGCTTGCATCATCAAGTAAAGGCTCCCGCTTGTCTCTTGTGTGAGAGGAGTGAGTGGCTTTGGGGAAATATGCTATTTAAAATATTCATGGCATCAATGTTGTCATTTCAGTCTTCTAACTATGTTAGTATAATAAAACTTCCAGTATATTTGTGTGTAAAAAAAAAAAAAAAAAAAAAAAAAAAGAAAGTAAAGTTCCAAATAAGTACTAAGTTACAGTCTTCCATGGAGAGGAAAAGAAAACATATCTATGAGACAGAATACGGAGCTATTCAAATTTCAGAAAAGAGGATGCTAGGAGATGCTATAAACATTTGAAACACACCTGCATCGAAAGGTTAAACACATAAACATAGGAACTCAAGATTTAAACCAATTAAAATAATCAGGAAGCAAAATTTTCCCAAATACACAAGATCTGGGTTTTTTTTTTTTTTTAAGGTGTCACAGAATCTCACTTCTTTGAATGCAATTTACTTGTTAACTTTCTCACTTGTTCCTATCAATTTCTCTTACTTCCTCTCAGGAATCCACCCCTTCAATAAACAAAACCTCCTGTGGCTTCAGAAGCCATGCCATTCAGTTAATTTTTCCTGCTGCCTCACTATGCGCCAACTCCCACATTTGTCTTTCTGTTATTTGATAGACACTGAGATTTGCTTTGAGTAAACAGTGCCATCTTGCATAACCAAGTGTCTTTCATCTTGCACCTTCGCCCATCTGAAAGACTGGAACTAGGGAGACAGCAAGGGGTGTTCCCGAGCAGCGGACACTGTCAGAAAGCAGATCCGACAGCAGATAAAGTCCACTCTTTGGAGAGTTTCCTAGACTCTCACTCCAAGTCTACTCCAAGTCTCCATTTGTGGACACATCCTGAGGACAGTAATGAATGATGGCAGAAAGCTGATGTTCATCAGTGTTGACCTTGAGTCATAAGGAATGAGTTAGAACACAGTAGACCAGGAGTGGGAAACCCTTCCCTGGATGAGTTCTGCCCAGAATGGATGAAGTAGAGTACATGTCAGCACTCAAGGAGAGTTTCATTAGTTCACGAAATAGATTTTTGTGGAAAGTGTCATTTCCTAACTATGCAGAACATATTTTTCAATTCACCCACCAACATTACCTTGTGATTTCAAGTTTATTTTAACTTGGATGTGCTTGTAATACAGCATGGAGATAACTAGAGAAAACTTAGGGATCTACAAACCTCTTGGGACTCATATGCTGCAATAGCTGGGGAAGGAAAGTCTGGTGGACAAGCCACCTTGGCCCAGTGGGCTTCGACTTCCAAGCTTGGGTTTAAATCACTGCTTGGCCATTGAGCTGTGTGAATTTCCATTCTCTGCCTCAGTTTCCTCAATTGTGAAAAGGGGATAATAAATGTAGCCATCTTTTAGTGTGGGTCACAGAGGAAAGTACAGATAATTAAGATAACCTTAATTATAACTGTTTCCATATATTTTAGTTTTACCAGTGTCTGATACACATATACCCGATGTACAGAGGGTTTCAGAATTACCAAAACCTTGTTATTAAAAGGGGACTTAGAAATTATTCACTGAAAAGAACTTAGAAATTTTCTAGTTCTACTCTTGTAAACTCTCTTCTCAAATTCCAACGTAAAAATCTCTTCTCAATTTCCCAGATAGTCATTTAGCTTCTGCATGGAAAATTCATGGAAAGGAACAAACCAATTCAGAAGCTGTTTTTTCTTTTGAGGTATGGGTTTGCCTCCTTCATCCACCTCTTCTTCTACTTTTTAGAGAAATGATAATAAAAATACCCACCCTTTTTGAGTATGGACTATGTTCAGGTAAAGTACTACCTACTTACATGTATCTTTGTTCGGTCTTATAATAACCCAAAGAATTGATATTCTTAGCTCTAGTTTAGATATAAAACACTGAGACATAAAAGGGCAAAGATCTTTTCTGAGGTCCTAAGTTAATACGTTTAAAAATGATGAAGTGTTCTTATCAGTAGGAGTCCTTTAATATGCTTGAAAATATGTATTAGTTTTCCATAAGTACTCTTTCCTACAGCAAGCAGTTCCCCCAGCAATTCCTTATATAATATGAAAGCTGTATTTCCTGTCACCTTTCTTTGAAAACTTAGAAAAAAATTAATATTGTTCCTAAGTATGGCATTCTAGGATGAATACTGTTCTACAAATGATACTGCCTATCCCGATGTAGATAATGCTCTATTGCACAGCCTAAGATTTTTTGCGCAGCTGTATCAATATGTTGAGTAATGTTTAACTAGAGATCAACACAAGCCTCTAATTTTCTTCTTCCCTCATTAGAGACCTGCAATACCTGGTCTCTCTGTTCTTGTGTGTGCGAGTGTGTTTATTTGTTTGCTTTTAAATCATAGCCTGTCTGTTCATTTCATTTTATGGTTTTCATCTCAGTGTTCTGCCTTGTCAAGATCATTTTGATTCTTAATCCTGTCATCTGACATATTAGCTCTGCCTTTCAGTTTAGCCTTATTTGCAAATTTGATAACCGTGATTTCTACGCTGTCATCAAGATGTTGATAAAAACATTGAACAGGGAAAAGGCAAGGGTATGATCCAGCAGCCAGCACCGGAGACGTCGTGGTTCACGATGGGTCGTCTGAATGAATAACGGTCCAGCGATAAAAAGCAAGGCAGCTTGGCTCCTACAGAGCTTCGCAGTCTCCAACCGCATTCCTATCCCATGACACACTGCCGGGACCTGATTCAGCCTGAGGGGTAGACAGAGAAATTAGATTGCCAGGGGCGCAGTAAAGTGGCTGCTGTGTTCTAGGATTGAGGACACGGCAGAATCTGCGTCTTCTCCTCCCCTGGTTCATGACCAGGGTGCAACTGAAGAGGCTTTATTCTTGGATTCACAGAAAGCGGGATATTTGTCCTCTTAGGTGACACGCCTTTGTGTCTCATCGCCGTGGCATTCGCCATCACGCCGTACACACTCGTATCGCCTGTTCTGCGAGAGGGTCCGCTCCATGAGGCAGGACTTATTTTCTTCTTTTGCTCGCTGTTATTTCTTAGGACCCAGAACACACAGTAGATACTTTAGTAGATGCTCAGACATGTACAAATAAATACTTTAAAAACTTCAAGGGCCGGTGAGATGGCTCAGCAGCATAAGGGCCTGCGTGGTAAGCACGAGGTCCTGATTTCGACTCCCGGTACCCACACAAAGAAAAACAAACCAACAAACTTCAAGTCTGTCAAATCTGTTCAATAAATGTGTTTGAAGTACTTTGGGGTGATTTTGGACAAATTCTGCCCCTCCAAGGCAGCGAATGCGAACCGATTAATGCGAGCTCTGTGCTGCTGCCACTTGCCCTCCTGTGGGTCCTCCGTCACCCTCCTGCATCTCCGACCTGGGACGTGGGCTTCCTCTGTGTTCTCCTAGTTTCCTAACACTTTCTTCGTATGGCCCAGGTCTGAAGATGCCACTGTTCCCTACCCTCAGTCCTCCTCCCCACACTCATGCCCGTTCCGGTCTCACGGGTTTTCTGGAATGAGGCACAGTACTGCGAAACACAAGTGCTGGGTGCTGAGTGCCAGTTCCCACTGCTGCCATTGTGGGCTTGGAATGGCTTAGCTTCCCTCAGAGAATGTGGTCCCTGTGCCACACGACTGCGCAATGCGCTGTGCACCTGGAGCTTCACCACAGATACCTAACGTGCCCAGGACAAAATAAAGTCCTGGCTTGAGCTCGGTCTGCCCGACCCTTCTCTCCTACTCCACACACTTGTGCAGTGATCCCAAGGTATGAGTCACCAACAGGCGCCAAGGGGAGGAGGCGTGAGATCTCTCAGGCCTGCAAGATGAGATCCCCAGGAACAAACACTGCTTCCAGTGGGATTTGCAAAGAAGGCTCCGACTTAGTATTATTTCTGAAACAGTATATGCTTAGCCTTTCAGAGATGATTAAATATGATTATGAAGTAAAATACAGTGCATGCAAAAGAGAACCCCAAAGATTTTTCTCTTCCTGTTTTGTGCTGGAGAAAAAGAAGTGACCTAATTATTGTTTGCAACTGCCTGACGGATTGTGTCCATCTGTTTTTCTCCTCCACCAGGAATAGAACTAGAGGAAATGGGCTTAATCTGTAGCCTGGACTTTGTAGTTGAAACATAAAGCAGCATTTCCTGACAGTGAGTAGTGGATTATGGAATTTGTTTCTGATGGGATTTAGATTTCCATCTGGCGGGGCTGTGTCTGATGTTGTCGTCGAAGGTGATGGAGGTGGCTGTGTAAGTGGCCTCTGGACAGTCCAGCTCCCGAGACCATCTGTTTCATTCCGTGGAAACAAAGAGCTACAGTGGCCTCATGTTTTCCTAATACTTTTAATGTAGGATAATAAGCATTTTTAATTGGAGGAGTACATTTAAAAATAACTTCAAAAGTGAACATTCTGCCACTTCTAGAGTGTAAGAGGCAAATCTTTGAATTTGGAAAAGATTGAATATGGTTTACTGGAATATGTTTTTGGGCTTGTCCTAGATGAAGTTGTCATTTATGTAGTTGTGTTTTATATTTCTAAAATTGAGTTTAAATTTGAAATGAACACTTTCCATGTGCAAGCATTTGGTTTTAGACAGAACTGAGTAGCGTATTTATTTCTTTTAATGCCCACCGTCTTCTTCCATGGATTGAAAGAAAAGCTTTGTAGATTTTACAGTTATGATTACTTACTAGCTAAATGTTAGATCACGCTAACAGAAATAAAAACAACCTGATGAGCAAGTTACACAACATGGTTCTCTGAATCGCATGAGATAAAGAATAACAGGAGTAGAAATACATAATAATAAATAAGGAAGGAAGATAGCATTCAAAGTGACCTCAAGATTATTCTAGAATTTTGTAGTAATATCAAAGTACTGAAATCCCGCTAAGCTCACATGTGACACTCGCAGGGAAACTATTCTCTCAAAAATAAGTGCAAAATGTCAAAAACATGAGCTTCTGAGTCTTGATAAGAAATATTGCTTAAAGACTAATAAAGAGGACAGTTTTGGGAGTAGGCTGAATACAAATAACCACATCTGACTACTAAAAATTCTATAAATGATGCTTGCTTTCTTCATTCTACCTTAAATTGATTTGTACAAATGGAAAAAGAGATGATTTACTATGTCAACAACAATCTGTTAATCATTTAGTCAAGAAATTTTGAAAGACTGCTAAAATTATGCCAAAGGTACTATATTGAATACTAGTATTTGTAAACTAACTTAGAAAATGCAAGTTAATCTTCAAGATAGGTAGTTCTTAAATACACAAATTGATGCAAAATGTTCTTTAGACACATCTAAAATAAGTAGACTGGTAGGGATTTTACTAGGGTGATTGTTTTTCCTTCCTGCCTTTGTTTTACAAAAAGGAAAGTGATTTAATTGGTCCATGCAGAATAAACTAATATTTTTCCTAATAATAAAAATTAAAAGTTTAAGAAATTACTATGTACTACATAGATATTAAAACAAGTTCCTAAGAATTTCACAATTCTGGGGACTGTTGGTGAGTTGCAGGAAGAATTTATAATATATTCAACCGAAATTCATGGCACTGTGAGAATTATATGACTTTTATTCTCTTATTCTAACAATTTTCTGCCTACATATTTAGTTGGTGTGGCCATCATTCCTTCAGTTCCAACATGAATATATTTTGCCTATATTTTATTTTACCCAATATGACAGGGTTTTATTCAGTATCTTGGGTCGATTTACACATCCATACAATAACCCTTGTCCTTTTCAGTACAAGTAACAAATATAAAGCATGCTACTCTATTGTCCACTGAAGAACGTTTACTTCACTGCCTAGACTGGTGGAACACAAAAGGCTGGTTGTTTCTGAGATTAGAACATTTTAGGGAGAAAGTGATAGAGGGTCCTACCTCATGTGTTTGAGAAAGAAATGATTTCAGTGAGAGACTTGCTGAGAAATCATCCGATACCATTAAAAATAATCTTAGGATGTATTCAAATACACTAACAAAAGCAGACTTCAGGTCAAGAAAAGATGAGGCCCCTCTGAAAAGAGTTTCCAGAGCAAACCTAATAGTTATGAGACTCATCACCGTATAAACTCTTAAAACTAAGGAAATCTGCAAAAGCTGTAATATGTAGCAGAATACTGCTAGCTGTCCACTTTCCAAAATCTCTGTTTCTTTTTGTTTTGTGGGGCCCACCCAGTCACACAACAAGGGATAACCCTGGGCTGCATGAGGGGCTCCTCGCAGGGCAAGTGTGGGCAGGGGGCCTGCAGTGTGGTCCTCGCCCCTCACGTGCTCCGGGCTCCCCCGGCCGTGTCCTGTGGGCTGGAGGGTGAGGGTGCTCACGACCAGTGTGGCTGTGAGACTATGCTGAGGGCACGGCAGGGCACAAAGGCGAAAGGATCATGGGTCCTTGACAGTGGCATGGGGTGCAGCCCCGACCAAGCTCATCGCCATGAGAGAGAGGAAAGCCCCTTCCTTACTGATAGAGCAGTGCTGGGCCTGGGCAGGGCCCCAAGCAGTCAGCCGAGTGCTCTCCCGCTGGGCTACACCCCAGCCAACACGCCCACTTCTTCAGTGCAGTGCCTTTAGTTGTCTCTTCTTTTAAGATAGAAGTTTATCTTTACTGATATAATGCTGTGTGGACAAACCATTCGAGCCAAGAAAAATGATTAGAAGGAGGTGGTAAATAGTTGCGCTAAAATGAAGATTCATAAGTAACAATTTCAGGTTTTTAAAGTTTTTAAAAGCTCTTTACTCTTTCTGTGCCTTCTCAGATCCACTCTCATCCTCTCTCTGGCCTGTTTGCTCCCTGGAGATGGCCTTGTCGAGACTGTAGAAATTGACTTCATTGCCAGCTGCTTTCTGGTTGGGTTGCGGACGAGATTGGAGATAGGAGATAGGCGAGGAGTCATGGTATTTGCTTCTCTGGTTCTCTCCGTGTAGAGGTGGCTTGGGCTGATTTAATTCTTCTCACTGATGGTAACTACTTCTTTCAGAGTAGCTTCCACTATATGATTCTCCCCTCCTTTATAATAACTGTCGCTTCCCCTCGGGACCTGGGTGTTAGTAAACCTGGGTTATAGAATCATCCTTTGTGGGGCCCTACCACCATAGTGATATCTTTATAAATAGTCACTTGGTTATTATCTTGAGTGTTGAAATAACTTTCCTGAATTATCTTTAGGGTTCCATCTGTTTCCCGTCCGGGACCTGACTAAAATACTATTTGTGCATCATTCTTTTAAATATAATGGCATCTGAATGGTACAAAAAAATCATTTGTGATCCCTTCTTTTTTTTTTTTTTCTGGACAGGGTCTTGGTATATAGTTCAGGATGGCCTTGAACTCACTATGTAGCCCAGACTGGCCTGGAATTCACAGTGAGGTGATCTTCCTGGCTCAGCCTCCCAAATGCTGGGATTCCTGGTGTGTGCCAGCATGCCCGGCCTTTGTAATCACTTCTAATTAATTTTATTTTAATGAAGACACTATTCTACCTGAATGACAATTGGAGGGAAAGCATGTTATTTATGTTTAGCTAACTATATCTATATGACCACAATTGTTTTATGGCAAAAACTTGACTTAGTCCTATTTCCTTATATTCCATAGGGGAAGCTCATTTAAACTTCGGAGAGAAAGCTTGGGAAAAACAAACTGAACACAAACAAAACTCCTAGGAAGTAGTGTTGAAATTTGTCCATTTTTTCTGATGTAACTAAGGAGTTCATTGTTTTACTGATCAATTTTTTCCTACCTAATGATTTTAATTTGTTCTGTGCATTAACTTTATTCTTAGGCATGTCTCCTCTTTGTTTTTTTTGAAACAGGGTCTCACTATGTAGTCCAGGCTGGCCTCAGACTTGTGGTGATCCTCCTGCCTCAGCCTCCCAAGTGCTGGGATTACAGGTGTGCACCACCATGCTTGGCATGGGCTAGTCTTTTCTGTATGTTAGGAGAGGTGGCTGCTGATATTCCTAACTAAATACACATCTTCATAAAGTACCATTCCATGAGACTAGAGCCTTTGCTTATCAGAAATATGAGATTCAGGTAAAGGTGTGCTAGAGGAAAATTTATAGCCATGAATGAATATAACAAACATAAAAATCTGAAAAGCGGTGAACTAAGCAGGCATCTCAAGAAGTTATTAAAGAACAAAGAAGAATAACAAAAGAAAGTAGACAAAGGAAAAGAATAACAAGAACAGAAATTAATAAAGCAGGAACCAAACATATGTTGATTTCTTTAAATAGATTAATAAAAATAATGGCCACAATGCAGATGACAAAAGAGATACTTGGGTGGGTTTCTTTTCCCCTAATGTTAGATTTTCAGGTTATTTGTCAGTCTCTTTAAGATGAGAACCACAACTTTTTCAGGTGTTTTGGAGATGCTCTGACTCACAATGGTGGTGACTGTGAGGTCAAACTTACTAAAGCAACAAAAATAGAATAAAGTTGTATGTCTGATATTCACATATAAGATCATTAAAAGTGTGTGCCCACACCTATGCACACACGTGTACACATGCGTGAAGACACCACATAGGTTACTTATACTGGTTTCCTTGAAGCAGAAATGTGTGGTGAAGACCACAGGCAAGGGTAGGTCTTGGACAGGGATCCAAATCAACCACGGTCTACCATACGAGATTTTCTTTTTAGATAGGTTTTCTTTGTTCTGTGCTGACTTAAGCATTTACCAAAATTTTTAAAATTTGAAGATAAAAAGGAGCAACATAAATGAGAGTAAAATATTTTAAATGCAGAATAATCAAACATTGTCAAACGCCGATGTAGTACTAGGGTTTTCTAGAAGCAAAGCCCCGTGAACAGTGCTTTGGGAGAGCCTTTAGGAGGGACGGCCTCGTATTCCCTGGCTATTTGACAGCAGGAGGATCCAAGAAGGGCCTCGCCACATTTCACTCAGCAGAGTATGCTGCACGGGGAAAGCATGATGTAGAGAATCAGGATCAGAACATTTGCCGTGGGCTCAGTCCGACTCTGGAGGGCGTTACAAAACCGATCTCTTTCAGGGCCCCAACGGAACACTTAAGTCATTCCATCCTCACAAGCCAAGGTGAAGGCAGAGTAAATGAAAGTCTGAAAGCCTCAGTTCTTACGGTAACTGTTGAAGGAGGTGAAGCACAGGTGGAATTTCAGGCGAACATCTCTCTCGGCATTGAATTCTGGGAAATGAAACAATTAAAGAACATATTTGATGCTCTCATCTTAAAAATTGCATTTTATAGTATGCAAAAATCTCAGCCATAAGAAGCTGTAGATCCCATTCTTTATTTAAGAGAAGAGCTTGTCTGACAAAGAAAAAGCACTGGACTTTTGTTTGTTGATCTTTTCTAACACCAGCAGCTTTCGGTATAGGATACTCCGTCACACCAAAACCCAGCTGGTTTAAAAATCATTAAGAACAGATTCAATGATTTTGAACTTACTTATTGTTGGTTATTTCAAAGTAGATACCAAAGGGAGGTAAATTAGTATAAAATTGCAGTTTTCTACTCAAGATGGCTGGAAACAGTATTTCAGCTGTTTCTGCAGTTTGAGATAAAAAAGGTGGCTTAGCTTTTCATATATTAGAAGGACTCTGACATGTGTGGACAGATTTCAAGCACATTATTCTAGAGAACAGCTGGGGAACATAAAAGAGTCAGATGGATAATCCAGAAACAAAACAGGAGATGTGAACTTGAAATTGTACCACCCTCTCTTCTTACCTACATGGAAACTGGACACAGCCGGGAACCCATTTTATAGAGTTTTAGAACAGAGCAGCTAATCTGGAGCTGCCTGGGGAGGGACAGGCTGGGATTACTACTGATGTGATCAGAGAATGCAAAGTCATTTGTAGCAGACTTAATATAATTGAAAACAAGGGGAAAGGTTCAAAATATTTCCTGGAGGTAATTTTTACCCCATCCCAGGAAATATGTAGAAAACTCCAAAGTATTTCCAAAAATTGACATAACTTTGAAGAGAGGAATTCGTGTAGTGGCGCAATAGTTAAGCGGGGGGTGGGGGGAGAAATGGACCCAACAGCTCTGGGTGGCCAAGATTTGATAAACACGGTGACTTTTTCTTAGGAGAGGTGTCCCTGGGGGCAGCTGCATAGTAAACACTGTGTGAGTTCTTTTATAGTTTGTTCTGATGCTCAGAAAATGGTGGAAGGTAGATGGATAGTTTTGATCACATATATAGTTTTTTTTTTTTAAATAAAACATTGGGAGAACTTGATTACCTTCCATGGCTTTTTGTGTTTCTTGTTTTAATTGAACTTGCACTTAATTTCCAGGATTAAAATAAGAAAACCGTGACCGGAACAAAAATAGACTGCTGTTCCTCCATTTAGAGGTTATTTATTCACAGAAAGAAAGAGAAAATAAATCTTATTTTATTTTTCACCTGTAATGAAGAATTCAGCTGATGTTTTTCAGGAAAGGGTCATGTTTTTCTGTTATGCATGGATTCTAATGATTTGCTCACAGGACAATTCCAGTATTTACCAATTATGCTGCTCTTCCTCTACACATAAATTTATTTTGGGTCCTGCCTGAGGTGGTGAAAACTGTGTGGGAGGTTGTGTGGTGAACCCTGTCTAGAACCATCAGTCGAGGTATTTTATTTCATTCTCTCCAACTTCTAATGTGGATGAGAGCATTCAAGTCCTTTAAATTCGCTGAGGAGCACTGTCCCTCCTTTTAAGTACATAGGAATTGATAAATTATTTATGTAAGTCAGACGAAGCCTTGAGGGCCAGTACTAAAACCTGTGAGGTGGGGACAGAACCCCAGGAGCTCTGTTAAATCCATCTGGCCACAGCGTTCCCTTCTGAAAACCATCCCCGTGTGAGACCCTGCAGTTGTGTGGGATTTAAGAAGCTCTAGCACCTTCCTTCAACACGACCTCACTCCTGCGAAGCCCTGCGGTGTGCTTCGTGTAAGAAGAGAGCACAAGTTTGGTCCTAAGAACTTGTTTTTAAATGAAATTACTTATGTCTCTGATCAGTCTAGCATTGCATGTGACAGCATGAACTTTTTTCACTTCCGGTGTAACTTTGTATTTTAGCACGCATTCCATAAATGGAAAACAACACAACCACGCATCTTCTGCTTTTTTCTGCCCACTTTTCCTGATGGTTGTGGACTCCCATGGTTAAGCTTCAGTTAGGGGTTAGGGAAGGGGACAGAATTAGTGTGGCAGGTCTTATTCTCCACCTGGCTTTGGCGTAGATCAAACAAGACGAATGCTCAGCCATGAAGAAGCAATGAGACCCTTGCCTCCTCCAGGGTCGCTGTCCTCGAATCTCCGTGTGCACAGCACCAAGGGTCTTCACCTGTCCCCTTCCCTTGCCTACCTCTTGACTCAATCTCTTTCCAAATGCTGAGTTAGAGATTTTTAGTCCCCCTACTGTCTTGGAAACTCCTCATGGTGGAAGGCTCTGCTGCCTCTGCGGGGAGGGCTGAGATGAGGAATGGAGAAAAGATCACACAGAACGCGTTCTCTGGTCTTTGCAAGACGATCGCCAACCGTCAGTCACTTGCACGATTATCTTACGTGAATCACTCGTTTCCGGTGGTGGCGATTCTGTGGTTTGGGGTCTTAACGTTTCATCTGCCCCGAGTCATCACCAGCTTTCCAGAGTAAGCAGCTTCTACGTGTACAAGCTCAGCGAGAATAACATGGTATCCTCTCAGGTCAGCCTCACAAACGTCATCGGCCCATGGAGGTTAGGGTTCACAGAGAGTCATCAGAATTGATTGGCGTCGGCTAACGGTGGAGCCAATCTCAGCGCGGAGCAGCAGGTGCACTTGGTCTCTGGTCCTCTTCATCCAGCGCGGCTCTCAGCAGCCTGCTCCCCGGGGTGCTTGCTGGGCAGCTCCTGTCGCCTTCAGTCTTCTCACAGGCCAAGTCCCGGCTTCCATTCTTCCACAGTCACAGGTATTTTCCTTAATTATATTTTCTGGAAGTTCTTCAGATATTCCAGGCTTTCTCTGTTTTTCCTTTTTGTCATTGACATTTTTCTCATCTGTATCCTAAAATTTTACAGCCCTCCCCAGTTACTGGCAAATCGAATGAACAAATTCATACTCAATGAAAATGGCTGGCATCATAGTAGATGTTATGTTTCTATTTGGAGGAAGGAGTTAATGTTTAGTGAATATCAGGCTGCTTCAGACCCAATGAGACTGGTATTTTTGGGTGAGATCAGATCCATTTGCACACAAACTATGTTGGGTAAAATTTCAGCAAGAACAGCCCAAGGTGCACTTGAAAGATTACTGCCCCTGAGCTTCGGGTTGTTCTCAGGTGACCCTCTTTCACATTGCCTTTCCTCTCACTTCACCTTGGGGCTTGATTTATTTATTTATTTGTTATTTATTCATTTATTTATTGACAGAGTCTTGCTATGTAGCCCATGCTCACCTTGTACTCTTGGCAATCCTTCTGCCTCAGCCTTCTGAGTTCTGGGACACCTTGGGGCTTTAAACCTTCTGTGTACAATGTGAAGGCTTCATGGGATGGAGGCCTTCTGTGGGAAATGTTTTCCTTCTATTTTGAATTATGCTATAGCAAATGACAATGGCTAAATCCTTTTGGGGATCAAATGTAATATTTCAGAAAAAGAATTTATTTTTATAATCAGATCAGATCAAGGTGGCATAGATTAATGGCTATTCTTAATAGAGTAATTTTTATATCTCCATTTACACTGTCAGATGAATGTTTTCTACTTGGATTATTAATAGGTCAGGAATTAAAGTCTGTTTAACTTTTCTATATAACATTCCTCATTATGTTTAAATTTAGGATAAACTATGAGAGAGAGGGAGAGAAAGAGAGCCGGGTGTGGTGGCGCACTCCTGTAATCTCAGCATCCAGGAGGCTGAGGCAAGAGGATCACTGTGAGTTCAAGGCCACACTGAACTACATACCGAAACCCTGTCTCAAAAAACAAACAAACAAACAAACAAACAAACCCAAAATAAAAAAAAAAAAAAAAAAAGAGAGGGAGAGCTAGAGAAAAACTCAAAAACATTTATTTTGGTACCTGATTTTGTATCTTGCATTTTAAACAATTGCAGCTACTATGAAAATAATTTAGAAGTTCCTATGATAGAATTGTGAGCACTATTAACTGGAAAACTGCTTTCTTATCCTTTTCGACCTTATTACAACATCTGGGCACACAATAGATCGACAACAGTACTCTTCACCTCTGGGCACACAGACATGAGGGTCTTTTTATTTTATGAACATCATATTGTATTAATTTGCCACATGGGCATTCAACAGAGGTTGATTAGTCCCTGACGTCCAAGGAATTGTAGCTACAACGCTCCATGGAGGGCGGAAACTTTGAACACTGTCGTTCCCAGGTTTTATGATTTTACTCCCCTCCAAAGTGCTCGGGGCTTGGAACAGTCTCGATATTTAGCAAGCAGGGAAACTAAACCGAAATCGTGGCTTACGAGTAATGAAACAGACAGATCTACTCCCGCTGGTGAAATGGAAATAAATACTGTATTAGATACTGTATTAAACAAATACTGTATTAAATACTGTAATAAATACTGTATTAAAACCTTTCCAAATATTTGTTTCTTTGTCCATTTCACTCACCCCACCCATAGGATTAAGTTTTCCCTCCTCTCTTTTCAAGTGGAAATGGCTACAAAATGTTCCCAGCTGAGAAGCTGAGAAATATATTTGCAAAAACAATTTTTTATCCCAGCAGTAAAGAACATTGGATGTTCTCTCTCTGTATACGTACCTCTATATGTATATCCGTATCTGTATCTATCGCAGTAGAGGCTAATGCTGGTGACCAGATATCTGAAATGGGAGAATATTTCCAAATTTAAACTTTCTCCTCTACTCACGAGGGACCTAGAAGTGGCTTCCCGTGCTGCAGGACATCTGGCCTGGACGGCCTCTGGAGGGCCAGAGTTACTCCCGTCTCTGGTTTGTCCTTCTGGCCCTCAGACACGTCCCAGGCTCCAGGCTGCGTGTGATTTAGGGGCTGAGCGGCTGCACCTCCAGCGGAGGAGCCCGGAGGACAAGGAGCCGAGAGGGCTGGAGGCGCCAGGCGGTCACACACCCCGTGTCCCTGCCGTTTCCAGCGGCATCGCCATTCTTATGATGCCGGGGCCACGCTGTCCGCAAGGCAGGCTTTCACGTTTCTAATCTCGCTTTTTTTTTTCAGTCTCTTCTTCTCCTGGCTGGGATAGGTCATGTGATGGTATCTAAATTCCGCTTATTTTGAAATACTATGATTAAGATTGCATGACTATATTGGGAATAAATTTCTTTACGTACAGTCTCAGTGTTTGAATATTTAAGGATAAGGGGTGCATTCAGAAACTGAATTTCTTTCAGGTTTACTTATTCTTCCTGACAAATCCGTACATACTTGAGAGTAACTTTGGGCCAGAGCACTTAATTTAGATATGTTTTAGTGCACGTTGGTGATGCGTAGTGATTACGTCGGCATGGCCTTTGGTATGTATACCACAGCATCTTCATCACCTCTGCTCCCCATAGCTCCCTCGCCCTCCCTCCTCCTCCTCCTTCCCGGGTTTCCTTCCCATCTCTACGGAGATGACCTCCCTGTTTCTTAACACGGCTCTTCATTCTGCTTTTTAAATTGTTTATATAAGTACCATTATATTAGTAATGGTGGGATCCAAGTCCTTGAAAAAGTCTAAACTGAAAGACTGACACTGAAGATTCTATCATTGGGGGAGGGGAGGAAACAAGGTATTTAGCTATTCATGAGCTTAATAGCATAAGATCATTATTTTATTTAAGAGAATTCCCAAGTAGGAGAGCACTGTTGGTTACATGCTAGATGTGTTCGCTACATTATTTCACTGAATACCTAGGCAGCAGTAATTACGGTTCCCATGTCTACATACGGGGTTCAGAGCTCTTAGGGCTTATTAACCAGCCTAAAGGTCACAGAACTTGTAAGAAGTGGAACCAATATTTAATTGCTGGTCTCACTGACTCTACACTGCGTATTCTTACCTGCTGTGGCACCCAACACAGAAGTAAGTGGGTTAAACCACTGTACTATTTTTCTTCATGATTTGTCTTAGCTCCATTACACGAGGACCATTTTAGAACCTGAGCAGGAAATACGCACTTCAGTGATTCCAAAATACATTTTTAACATTTTAATACCTCTTAAATTAGACTGCATATAATAATCTTTGCTGTTTCACAATTACTAACCACTAGGCAGCAATTGTGGCAGGATTGTTGTTGCCTCAATTTATTTTGCTATATTTTATTTTTTGTGTATGCAATACAATGATATAGTAAAAAACTCAGCATCCCAATAAGATTAAAAGAACCTTAAAATAAATGTAAGACATTTTTTAGATGCTAAGAAAATACCTTGTCACTCTTTGTCAGTGTTTTTCTTTCTTATCGGGACATAAAATAGCGTGTTCCACACCTTTGATTCCATGCAGCGCAGCACGTGTGGTGGTTAGGGCGTGGCCACACACTTGTTAGAAACAGAACTACCTTACCGTATTTCTCACCGTACCGGTTAAATTGTAAATGTCTTGCCAGCTGCATCATCTTTATACCTTGACATCACCTATTACAGTGCCATGCAAGTGACAGATACTGAATAATCCATGTTGGACTGAATATGAAGTGAGACTCATTTTCTTATACTTCCTGTAAGAGAAATTCCAAACAAGAGTTGGAGAAATGTTCCAAGCAGCGTTAGCACCACTGTAATTATTGTAGAACCTCTTGTGCTGCTGACCGTGCCAATTTCAATGTCTCTGTCACAGGGAGTACTGGCTTCCTAGGAAGAGTATAATTTAGAGAGTTCAGAGATTTTAATGTGAATTTTGATCCCAACACACCTTCCAGTGACATCTTTAGGTTAATCATTTAACCACATCTTGAGCCATATACAAGAATGTAAGAAACAGTCCTCATAGCTATTAGACGTGGTCAAAGTATTTGTAACTATTAGTGAAATTGTAAATGCAAGATCATTCAAAGGGCTTTAGAAAAGGCCCCCAAATGGAACATAATAAATTAGTGTGAATACCGTTGTCTCGGTCTGCAGCTTGCAGTCTCTAGCAAGGCTAATCAGAAAGGGGACCCAGTTTTTTGAACGTCATTAGCGCAGCAACTGTGTGACTTTTTCCTTGGAGGTGTCTTTGGCAGAGTTGCTGCTCAGGATGCATTTGTTTAACGAGGGAATAAAAGAACACAAAAGCAGAACTAAAAACTGAAGTAGATTTATGGAGCTAGCATGGATTTTCTTCTTAAAATTTCATAATCCTTTGAAAAGGTAGAGTAATGTGAATACTTCATTGTTCCTCAGTGCTGAGCTGAGTTAGAAATCAACATACTGGTATTATACCCTATTTTAAGTCTTGGCTCTTTGTCTTTGATCTGGTATACTTGAAATGCCTGGACAGAAATAAAAACATTTTGTATTTGAAAACTGTCTACTGGAAACTATGTGTATTTCCATTTCGTAAGTCACTGTGTAGCCAATAATGTTTGGAAATTGGGTTTTTTATTAATACTTCTTTCTTACAAGTGCCATTAACTGTGGATATAATTTCTATTTAAAAAATTACTACAACAAAATTGCTTATCAACCTAGCAAAATATACTTTTAAAAACAGAGCTATAACTTGGACATCTGAAGTCATGTTTTAATTTATGCAAACGAGCCTATCTCTCTTCAGAGTCCAAGTGCAACTGGCAAAGGAAAAGTCTTTTTGGTTTTTTAAAAGGAAAACCAAATTGCTTTTAGGAGTATGATATATTGCCACTTGGTGGCACTCTTTCCTCATTTAAAGGAGGTTTGCTGATGAGAGAAAAATCTGTTTGTAATAAAGGAAAGTGACAATCCAGGGAGAATTTCAATAGTCTAATTTTAGACCGAGCATGCAGGTGTTTTGGAAGCCTGATAGCCTGGATCCGCGGTTCGGGGAGCTTGCTGGGGCACTGGGGGTTTAAGGGATGCCACTCAGGTTGTGAAAGGCATTGGGTTTGCATATAATGATGTTTGTACTCTGCAAAATTTGGCATATTAGATTTACCTCTTTGATTTTCTTTTGTCTGCATTGTGGAAGGCATGGTGTTTAAAACCTGACCAGTTTATAGACAGTAAATTCGTAATGAATGATTTTCCAAAAGAACATTCTCCTTTTAGGAAATAACTTGGGTCATTAAGAATTCAATAAAGTCGTCTATGGCAACCTTTTGGTGACTGAATAGCTGAATCTTATTTACAATTAAGATTTAGAAAAAGGTAATCAGACAACAGCTGCCATGAGCCAGTGTATTGGTTAAAGAGCATTTTTCAGGAAGTGCAAATTGGGGTTTATGCTCACACATTCTGAACGCAAGGGGTGGTGAAGTGAGTCAGAATGCAAACTGTTAATAACCACATCCTGGCCAACTGTCACTCTTGCACATGATCAGCAACCATGGCAAAGGTTTAATTTGACATCAATCATTTTTAATAGAACATTAGAAAAGGAATTATATTAGAATAGCATCACTGTTCTGGCTATGTGTAAAAAGACTCAGTGCTAACCATTTTGCAGCGTTTGGGGTCGGGGGTGGAATGAAAGACCTGTACCTATCTTCATTAAAATCCCAGAGTCTGGGCAGCTGTCCCAGCCTCCAGCATGAAGAACCTCCCAGAGCGCAGCACATTAGTGAGTGCAGTTCAGCTTTATCAGCTGTGGCATCAATCACATTCAGAACAGTTATAGCAGGTCCCCACCCAAGCCACTCAATTATGAAAATCTGTCCCATGCAGAGCTAGCATCCCTCTGCATTTGAAATCTGTTTAGACAATCTCATTGACATGAAGATACTACGATTCCCATTTTAGTAGATGAAATTCCTACAGAAGCAATCATCTACTTGGGAGATTATTTCTCTAGTACAGCCCAGGAATGAATGTATTTACAAAATACCCAGGTGATGGTAATGTTCCAGACCCTCATTAAGAGTAAGTATTAGCATAGGGTGTCACTACTTTTGTGAAGCTCACTGGGTGATTCTTATGCTTACTAAAGTTTGAGAACCCCTGTTGGGTGAGAAACAATTCCTGTGACTGTTTAACATCAAGCATAATTTCTGACCCTGGCAAGATGTGTTTACCACTGTTCCACCTTAACAGTGAGTAAGTTTCTAGTTTCAGTCACTCTCTTTGGAACCATGGAGAGATTTAGAAATATGGTGTATGTCAAATATCACAGAAGAATAAAAACTATAGTTGCATATTCTGCTTGAATTTTTTTATTTATCAGCAATACATTTTTCCACAATTATTGCTTGTGGTCTATAAAGTATCCAAGGATAGTATTTAGGAATGGTACTTTCCTGAGGAACTGGCATTTATCGTTCATCCACTCTACAACAGATTCTTACATTGTAATATTTCGGTGAAACAAAAATTGTGTTACTTGACTCCTACTCACCTATTACATGAAATGGTGTGAACGCTGTCTTTGACACCCACTAACAGTTCTTGGGGATACTTTGCTTATCATTAATATGGGTTTTTCAGGAACATTTGAATTATTATTGTTAAGATACACTTTGAAGGCTGTTAAAAATCTCAGAACCGTTCTTAATTGTATCTTCTTTTTATTTTGAGAATTCTGTATCATAGGGGAGATTTTTAGGTCCTTCCACAGGCTGCTTTTATCTTTCGTTCTGTGAGCCTACAATAAAATATGGCCTTGAGCCAAAACGTTTCATCATTTATCTCCCCTTTAGAGTTTCTGCCATGATATTTCTTCAGCTACTTGTAAAAGTTTATGTTGCTGGATGGACAAGATTTGTGTGCTGGAAATGCCCGAATAGGCAAAAGGGACACACGATTGTGCAGGACAGAATCTGATTTTAAGTCTTATTTCTTTTTTTTTTATGCAGGTACCAGGAATCGAACTCAGGACCTCGCGTGTGCCAGGTAGGCCCTTATGCCACTGAGCTATATCACTGGCCCAAAGCCTTATTTCTTAATTCTGTATTTCTAGGAAGACATTCCATTGCAATGTGAGGCTTAAGAAAAGCAGTCATCACTTCGCCTTCATGATCACTACAAGGGTCCGTTGATAATGCTCCTTCTTCCCAAGAATGGTAGCCAGGAAATCACATAAATTGAATTTAAAAGCTCCTCTTTGATTCTTAAAAGAAATTAATTCTATGAGGACTGTTGTGTGATGTGAATGGAGCCAACCCTTCCGGGTCCATCAACATTCTGTTTTGTATTCCCAGCCTATTGGTATGGAAACCACGTTTCTAATAATTGAGACTGTTTGCTTCCATCATTTTTCTTTGAGGCTTGCATACCGATGGTAGTTGGGAATTAACAGCTTCTGTTGTTCCAGTTCCTGCTTGCTAATGAGTGTCTAAAAGTGGTTTGAGAGTAATTTGAACAAAATCTCTTAAAATTGTCCACTTTGGTAGCTACAGTAAATATAGTAAATATAATCTATTAATTGTTGACTTTTAGAATTGAAATGAGCTGAGGCAATCATGTTGTTCAACCCCTAATTTTACAGAAAAGGAAACAGGTTTAAAGAAATCAATTTTATTTTTACTGTAAAAGCAAATTTACAGGTTTAACATAATAAAATGCTAATCATATAAACTGCACAGGAGTGAGTAAAACTTGAATATTCAGGCTTACACTTCATGGCTGAAGAGTTTTTCATTTTGTTTTATTGTCTTTTGACTTCTTTCTGTAATTATTCATATTAAAACTGCATTTCTCTAAATGAGATATTGATAAAAGCCTTAGTTTTCTCCAGTGGTTTTTACATTAGGAAACACATTTACAATATACATTCATTCTGACCACCCAAAAGGGCGTTGGTTAATAATACCCATCTCAATTCACAACAATAATTCTCACAGATTTTCTTTTGGTATATTTCATTTTGCCTTGTCTTGGACTGAGAGAATTTGACTTTGAAGAGGGGATCGCTTATACAATTCTCCCGTTTATAACACTTTGGCTGTGCTCTTGTGCTTCTGACAGTACTTGCAAGATATAGCAGGGAAATTAACTCATTATTAAACAGACTGGATGGACTCTGGTGTGCTGAAAACATCATGCTATTGATGCCAGTCTGCCTAGGGTTTTTGGTTCGATTCAGAAGGAAATCATAAATTGGCAAAGTGCAGCTCTCTGATCACCATGTGGCACTGGGTAATGCTGGATGCCAACTGTTGACATAGCCAGCTGCTGGTCACTGCCACTGCTGCCATCACTGTCCGATGCCGGTTTGTGGTGGACACCACAGGTCGACTCTACCAGGAGCAGCTCCTGCTGTTGGACTTCGCTGGCTGCCGGTCTCTAGAGCTCTTCAATGCTAATAACTCTGAGTGTTTTTCCCTCTTTCTTTTGAAACAACTGCTCTGTCCACACTACTCAGGATAAAATCCCCAGCTAGATTTATAGGACTTTTGGAGACCATACTACCTGAGAAATAAATCACGAGCAGGTTTACAGGAACACCAAAGTGGGTCTTTTTTAAAAAAACAGGGCCCGTGCTGAAGCGCAAGGCATCAGTATACAGGATGGGACTCTCATAGACCAACCCGAGAAGGGGCTGGGAGCGCTGCTTATACAGCGGATGGCAGGTCTGTTTCAGTGAGGGCGAGGGCTGAAAACTCACTGTGAATGTTGGACATGCAAGTAAGGGCCCCAGATCCCCCCTTCCTGATCTCAGCCACTCCAGGGAGCCCCCTCCCTTCTTTGAAAAGGCAACAGTGTGGTCTGAAGTGGTGGGAGCTGGGGAGGGCACCATGCTGCCTGTCTTGCTGCACTCATGTTGGAGTGGAGAGTGGAGGTTTGTTAGTCAGGAAGACACAGCTATGTAGCCAGGGAGGACACTGAAACCAGTTGTCCCGGTCCATTGTTGAGGGGTGAGGGGGAGCAAAGGGAGGTCAGGGGGAGGGGTGCAATGGCAGTCAGCCAAGCCACGTCCCCCTTCCAGCCCATACAGGAAACTATGAGAGAGTCCGGTGCATCTTGTCTGTGTCATTAGGATTCTCCTTTCTGTCCTCTGTCTTTCTGCATCTGGTCATCTATACACCTTTGCCATTTTCTTCTTCACTATGTCGTATGTCTTTGTTTCTATTCAATGAGCTATTTTACTCTGAAAGAATATTACAGGTGATCCTAGCCAATCACATATCCATTGCAAGAATCACTTCTATAGAATTATTGATTGGTAAACTTCCAACTTGTGTTTGAATATGTGTAGTACAGAATTATTCACTACTTTTTTGAGAATTTTAGTATTGGGCAATTCTAATTGCTCAAAATTATTTCACTTATGGCATAGTGAAAATCATTTCTTCTGCAATGTTCAGCCTTTTGGTGTTGTTTTCACAAATTATTCAAAATAAATATGGCTTTTGTTTTACATGGTAACTCATCATCAAACATTTAGTTACTCATAAAGCTCCAATCACTGCCCTAAACCCAACAAATCCTGTGTTAGCTTTCCATTGTGGTGACAAAAATAACCTAAGATGAACGACTGAAAGGAGGAAAGGTCTATTTTGGCTCCTGTTTCCATGGCACATAGCTGGCTGGCGCCATTGCTTTTAGGTCTATGGTAAGGCAGACGCATCATGGTGGAAAAGTATGGCACAAGAAAGCTGCTCATTTCATGGTAGCCAGCAAGCAGATGGGGCGCGGGCCCAAGAGGAAGGGCGTGGGGACCAGCTATAGTCCCCAAGCTCGCGCCTGTGTGATGAGACCTAATCTCTTCAACTAGGCCTGCCGCCTAAGTGTCCGTTACCTTCCTAATGCCGTTCACTTAAACTCTCATCGCCGGATCAATCCACTGACTAATTTAAAGCCCTTATCCTCTCGCCGCCTTCAGAAAACCCTGACTCCTAACACGGAGACTCTGAGGGACATTTCAGATCGAAATCAGAACAAACACGTGCACAGAAATACACTTTTCTCTTTGCCAGGCCAAACATCTCCAAATTCTTCCTGTGGCACTGTGGTCATAGCCTGCCTGGCCACCTGTTTACTTCTTGAGTTTTTATCGCAGTGTATTAGGTTCTCTCTGGAAATAATACACGCGGAGTTGAACACAATGATTTTCCTCGATCTGAAGATGATGCTCAGCCCAAGTGTAAGTTTGAGGCTGCACCCACCTGTTCAGCTGCTTGCTTGGAGAAACTTGCACACTGTCAGCATTTCCGGTCCCAGAGTCACCCCTTCCCTGGCTGCTTCTTCACAGAGACTGAGGATGCGTGCGTCCCCATTGTGTACTTCCACAATCCGTGTGTTGGATGTCAGGTTTCTAGTCGTTTACTTTCACTGTTGAAAGAAATTTAAATTAATTGGGTTGATTGGCATGGTCATTTATCCAGCTTTGTGCAGTGTGAGGTGCTGGGAAGAACGTCCTCTTCCACGTGGGACGGTCCCGAGATATGGCACACAGCACCCTGGGGCCACATAACCGCATCAGGGCCACGCCGGATGCTGTGAGGACCATGTCGCAGCTCCGCCATCAACAGTCTATAGCTAAGGCTACAAGGACTTGTCGGGCCCCTTGTCAAGATTCCGCCCTTCTCTCACCAGTGCTCCGTCTGTAGTCGCTCTCCATCTGTGGTTCCAGATTTCATTCAGTTTGCTCTGAGCTACCCACACACATTCCCACTGGGCGTAGGCACTTTCTCACCTAGGTTTTGTAGATGTGTTGTCACTGTTTTCTTCCATACTACTCTTCAGCAAGTCACTGAACCAGGGCAATAGTATGACATTTGTAGAACCTAAGTATTTTTATTTTTTGTGGGTACCTTCCTCCATAAAAAAAGTGTTAAAATTTTTATAGTTGTGTTGGACTAAAACTTATTTCTTATATATATATATATTTTGACCTAAAATTTAATTTTTTCTTGGCATTATAAAAGCGATTAAACGTTGCAGGCCTCGTCCTTGTTCCTATTGCTCCTAGGAGACGGGTCAACCTTGCATTGATTGATCAATGCAATTGATCAATTGAGGCTCGCTCAAGTGCCTGCTGCACGCCGAACCCCACAGAGCTGCACCCCCACCAGGTGTTTTTCCCAGCGTTACCTGGGCTGTGCTCTGTATGTGCTCTGGGCTGTGCGCATCCTGAGTTTTCTGATCATCGACGTCTGTTCTTTCACATTCCGTGGCACGTCATGTACCAGCTGTTTACTTAGTAGTCGTAAACACATACCTCCCAATTTATTTCTTTTTGTTAAAGGTAATAAAAACTGTACCCAGATATCTAATTTAGAATTTAGAATTTATTACGATCATTTGGAGCTAACGTGGATCAATTAATAAGTACCTGAGGAAATTTTCTTCTTTAACTGAAAAAAGTTTTTGTTCTGATTCACACATACAAGATCAATTAAAAATTTGAGAAAATATGAAAGTTACAGAGAAGAAAACATAGATCACCTAGAATTCCCTCATAGAAAGAAAAAAGTAGCTATTTTTTGTACTTTTTATGCATTAAATTCATTTATACTTTTAACAAAATTAAAATAAATTTGCTATACTTTTTTGCACTCCATTCTTTCCACTTAACATTACACAGAAGACGTAAGCTTACATTATAATTTTGTGAGGCTATGATTGTAATCACTGCATTGTGTTTCTTTTCTGAAGATGCCATATTTTTACTCCATTTATCATCTATTTTGGGAACATATAAGTTGTTTCCAATTTTTAGGAGGTTATAGTCAGTCTGCCAAGCTTATTTATTTTACGTTTGTTATTCTTTAATTACTGCTGAAAAATTCAGGAGCTTGACAGGTGGTGCTAAACAGGAAATTTGATAAATGTGGTAATTATTATCCTCATCAATATTCCTGTTTTTTTTTTTTTTTTTTTTTTGGTATTTCTCAATATAGACTTTTAACATGGAAAATATTTTCTTGAATTAAAGACATCAGATGTGAAGGAAAATCAAAGATAGAGGCAGTTGTTTCAAAAATCAAAATTTTTATAAGATTGAATCTTTCAAAATATTGTAATAGTAATGTTTTGGAGTGAATGTCTAATCTGGCTGTAATGAATGAAAGGGCTTATCAAAATGACCCTGGTTTTTTCATAGATTCAATCACTGGAGGAACTATTCATTGCTTTGTGTGCTGTATCTAACAAATGTTGCTTAAGAAACAAACCAAAACAATTCAAAATGACAAGCTCTATTATGCATTGCAAGTGCATTGTGAGAAATCTATTAGGCACTGTCTACCATTTGAAGAAGAAAGATGGGTTGATTCCAGCTATTAAAAACTGGAATTAATGCATATTTTATGGACTCTTCAACATTAAGGGGAAGATTAAACTTAAAGATGGCCATTTCAGGTTTTACACAGCAATTTATAATTTTATTTTCCTTCCTTCGTGTACCGTGGGTGTAATGCCAGCAGACCAATTATGTTCCACATATGAAATACCCATCCGCAGCAACTTGAGAATGGAGGCTCTGCTGTCTAAAATCTTCCTGGTGTTTGTAATGTAAAATTGTTGAGGCATCTGCTTTTTGATCATGGCAGAATTCATATGGTTCACAATGTCCATGGCCTGTATATCAAGCTGACATTCCACCACTGTCCAAAGACATTTTATACCAACACGCAATGTGGTCTCTCATAAAGAAAGTTATAGCCATGAATAAAGGTAAAAGAGCTGAAGTATAATTCTATGAATGAATTAATCCATGCACTGATTTATACTACAGAAAAATAAAAATGGCAATGTTTTCCCACATAATGTGGACATAATTTTATTTCTTTTTAATGCATCCAGGCACCAGCCATGTCTTTCAGCATTCACAGAATGTGCCTCTTTGTTAAGTAACTTTTCTCCCTGACAAATCACTTAGGACAATTTCCTCCAGGATTCAACCTATGAAGAAACTGTCTGATGCAATGGAGGGTTGGAGATATAATAACAAAGACATGATAAGGTAATTTGGATGTAAAGAATGATGAATTTGTAGATTTTGGGGTTTTGGTCTTTGTCCAAATTCAAGAGTTTGTTTCAGAAGAGCAGTACCCATACCAGAAACAGTAGATGCAGTACGGGGATGAGTTGGATAGGTAGTTCAGGGGAGGGCTGAGACAGGTGGGGGAATAGTAAATTGAATATAAATTGAAGATGCTGAGTTGATAGGAGAGTGTTTTCCTTGACACATAACCTAGTGATATTCAGTGTTAAAAAGCCAATAATAACAACAGTAGTTGTAAGCTTATAGCACAATTACGTATCTTAGATTATTTATATATATAATATCACATCCTTAGAAAAAATGGGCAGAGTGCTATTATTATTTTAAAGTTCAAATGAATTGAAATCTGGGGCTGGCAGTGGAGGAGTTGGTGGTGGAAGGATTAAGTTATTGCTGGTATTTCTAGCATTTCTGTAATCCCCCAAACCATGCTCTTTCCAGCAGACTATGTAACGATTGGGCAACCAATGGATTAGTGTTAGTATCTGGAGGCTGTAGTTCACATCTGATAACCTCTGATTTTTTTGCGGAGGGTATTTCCTTCTCAACTGTAGAGTAAACTCTTAATCACCCACAACACATTTTGTTCTGTCATGATTGACTCGTTGTGGTTTATTGTGACAGATTCTCGCTGGTGAACAATTTCGGTATTATTCACTGGCTGTCAACCTCCCGCAAACACACAGGGATGCCCCAAGGGTAATTTTCGAATTTCTGGGGTAGTCAAAATTCTGTAGCCAGAGGCCGGCCTGGGGTGCAGGCGCACACACGCCTTTGGTGGGCAGACGGACACTGGAACCCTGAGGCCCAGGAGAGGCCAGGCCGGGCCTGTGGAGTGATCAGCGAGACCAGCAATGTGGAAGAGTGGGAAGCAGCAGCGAGGAGAACTCCAACGGAAGACCAGTCCCAGCCCCCGCTTCCAGAGGCCAAGACCAGCTCCACACCCAGCACCGTTCCCACGGCAAACCCGGCTGGAGCACACAGTGCACTTCCGGGCTCTCACCTGGACACCGTCACGGAGCGGTAACACCAGAGGTATTTTACGCTCTCGTTCCCCCTTGTTTGTCTGATTGGCTACCCCTTTCTTGTCTGGCTGGAATTTATCTTGTTTTGTCTCGTATTTTGTGTTTTTTTATTTCCTTTTTCCTCTCCTCTCTTTCTCAGGTCTACTTTCTTTCCTTTCTTTTCTTCTTTTCTTTTCTGCTCTCCTTCTCTTTCTTCCTCCTTTTTTTTCACTGTTTAGGTTTCTTACCTTTCTTTTTTGTTTTCTTCTATCCATCCTCTTTCTCTCCTTCCTCAGCTACTTTTTGAATTTAAACTTTCAAGTGAGTAAACACTGTCTCTTCCCTTTCTGATTACTCCTTCACATTCTATTTCATTCTTTCCTTCCTGTGTCCTCCAGTTTCCCAAAACTCGGGTGATCATCCTTTGACCTCCAGCCTTGACTCTACTATATTTGACCTCATTCACTACTTTATCCTGTCCCCTACCCATTTTAACTCCTCTGCCCCCGCAAAAGGGTAAAATCACTTCACTAAGGGGAAAATCACTGCATACAAGTACATGGTATAGGTTTGATTTTGTTATATAACTTTAGAGTTTGCTTCTGTGATTGGAGGCAGCAGGTTAATGGTTACCATAGTTTGTCCGTAGTTAAGCTGTACTTGAACCTATTGTTATTACTAACTGTCCTACTTTAGCCAGGATGTCATACATGTTATAATCAGTTTTTCTCCCCTGTATGATAATGCTGTGATAGTATGGGGTCATAATCACCATCACAGCCCAGTACCAAAGGATTGGGTGCTGAGCCAAACAGTAACTTTGCATCCTTTACAAATTGGGAAGGTAGGTTCTTGGGATAGCTATAAAGAGCCAATTACATCTGGAGGACATCCCTGAAGAACAGACATCTCCTAGGGAAGCCTCAATACTAGTGATAAAGCTATCTATCATAAGAAAATGGCAATCATCAACATAGAAAACAAAATAAAATAAAAAAGAGAAAATAGAAAATGACAAGATGCAGAAGCCAAATGCAACCCCAAACCCCCAGCCCACACAGGACAAGCCTGGAACACAATGACATAGATGAAATTGGAATTCAAACACTGGAACTTTCTGAAATGATAGCAACAGAAGTGAAAAAACAAGTGGAAAAGGCTATAGAGAAAATAATCTCCCAGGTACAAAAGAAATAATGCTTAAAATCAAAGATATTAGAGAAGACACAGATAAAAGAATAGATGAGCTTGGAAAAATGATAGAAACAAAAAATGCCCAAATAGGAAACAAATAGAATCCATGAAACAGATGCAAACAGAAATTCAAGAGATTAAAACCTCCATTGAAAGTATATGCAACAGATTGAATAAAGGGGAGGATAGAATATCAGATCTTGAAGACAGAATTGCAGCAAGGGATCATGAAAAGAAAAGTATCCTAAAAATAGCAAAAGACCATGAAAAATCAATCCAACAGCTACAAGATGATGCAAAGAAAAATAACATAAGATTGGTTGGGGTCAATGAGAAGGCTGGAGACAGCACAAATACCATAAAAAAAAAAAAAAAAAACCAAAAAACTCTTCACAGAAATAATGGTAGAAAATTTCCTAAGTTTGGATAAAGAATTTGACATACAAATAAATGAAACATATAGAACTCCAAACAGCCATGGCCAAAATAAAACTACACCAGGACATATAATAATTAAGATTCTAGAAATGCAGCACAAGAACAGAATATTAAAAGCTGTTAGAGAAAAGGAACAGATCACCTATAAAGGAAAGCCCATCAGAATCATGGCAGACTTCTCAAGACAAATCTTCAAGTCAGGAAGAGCTTGGAGTGAATATTTAAAATCCTGAAAGAAAACAACTTCCAACCCAGATTGATGTGCTCCGCAAAACTATCTTTCAAAATTAATGGAGAAATAAGATACTTCCATGACAAAGAACAACTGAAGAAATTCATAACCACCAAACCAACCCTACAAAGAGTACTGAAAGGTAGTCTAGACAGAAGTAAAAATGACCACAATTGGAAGTACAACAACAGAAAGAAAATACCAGGCAGGGCAGGCAATTAAACAGAGGGGAAAAACAGGGAACCAACAGCAGGAAAATACCATGCTAAAGATAGGCCAGTGCATATCAGTTATAACCATCAGTGTAAATGGCCTCAGTTCACCAGTCAAGAGAAACAGACTGGCAGAATGGGTCAAGAAACAAGATCCAACAATATGCTGTATACAAGAAACACATTTAACTCAAAAAGAAATTCATAGACTGAAAGTAAAAGGATGGAAAACAATCTTCTGTGCAATAGGAACCCAGGAAAAAGAAGGTGTACCTATCCTGTTTGCAGACAATGTGGACTTCAAACCAAGAATGATCAAAAGAGATAAAGAAGGTCACTACATACTTGTTAGGGGAAAACTTCAAGAGGAAGAGATAACAATCATAAATATGTATGCACCAAATACAGGAGCACCAAACTATATAAGACAAATATTATTAGACATGAAAAATCAAATAAGCAATAACACAATTGTATTGGGCGACCTTAATACCCCATTGTAATAAAGATATAGATCAACTAGACAAAAAATCAGCAAAGAAATAACATGAGTGAACCAAACCTGTGAACAAATGGACTTAGTAGATGTTTTCAGAGTGTTCCACCCAACATCATCAGAATACACATCCTTCTCAGTTGCACATGGGATGTTCTCTAAAACAGATCATATACTAGCCCACAGAACATGCTTAACTAAATGCAAATTGAAATTATCTGCATATTATCTGACCATGGTGCAATGAAATTGGAAATTAATGGCAAAAGAAACCACAAAAACTCTGTAAACACATGGAAATTAAATAGCACCCTCCTATGGGCCGGTGAGATAGCTCAGCGGCGTAAGCGCCTGCCTGGCAAGTGCGAGGTCCTGAGTTCGACTCCCGGTACCCACATATGAAAAAAGGGCTGGCGATATCGCTCAGCGGCATGGGCGCGTGCTGGTGCGCGAGGTCCTGAGGTCAAACCCCCATACCCACAAAAAAAAAAAAAAAACACCCTCCTAAACAACCAATGGGTCACAGATGAAATTAAAGAAGAAATTAAGCAATATCTACAACTAAAAGAGAAAGTCGATACAACATACTGGAACTTATGGAACACAATGAAAGCAGTCCTAAGAGGGAAAATTATAGTGGTGAATTCTCGCATCAGGAAAACAGAACGAGCACAAATAAATATCCTAATGTTGCACCTCAAGCTTCTAGGAAAAGAAGAGCAAGACAAGCCCAAAGCCCATACAAGGGAGGAAATTATGAAGATCAGAGCAGAAATTAACACAATGGAAACTAAGAAAAAAATACAAAGAATTAATGAATTGAAGAGTTGGTTCTTTGAAAGAATAAATAAAATTGGGCCAGTGAGATAACTCAGCGACATAAGCGCCTGCTTGGCAAGCGCGAGGTCCTGAGTTCAACTTCTGGAACCCACATACGAAAAAAGGGCTAGTGATATCGCTCAGTGGCATGGGTGCCTGCTGGCATGCGAGGTCCTGTGTTCGACCCCCAGTACCCACCAAAAAAAAAAAAAAGAATAAATAAAATTGATAACCCTTAGCCAACCTTATTAAAAAAAAAAAAAGGAAAGAAAAGTCTCAAATTCATGCATCAAGGAAAGAAAATGGTGAAATCACTACAGAGCCTGTGGAAATTCAGAAGATCATCAATACCTACTTAAAAAATCTTTACTCTCACAGGATGGAAAGCACAGAAGAAATGGACAGATTCCTAGATATGTATGAATTACCAAAGCTGAATCAAAAAGATATAAAAATTCTGAATAACCCAATATCAGTGAATGAGATCGAAAATGTAATTAAAAACTTACCAACAAAAAAAGGCCAGGTCCTGATGGATTCACAGCGGAATTGTACAAGAAATTTAGAGAAGATTTAATGCCAATACTCCTCAAACTCTTTAATGAAATTGAAAGGGAAGCAATACTCCCTAACTCATTCCTGGAGGCAAGTATTACCCTGATACCAAAACCAGAGAAAGACCCAACCAAAAAGAACTACAGACCAATGTCTCTAATGAACATAGATGCAAAAATCCTCAATAAGATACTAGCAAACCGAATGCAGCAAATCATCAAGAAGATTATACACCATGACCAAGTGGGATTCATCCCAGGAATGCAGGGATGGTTCAACATATGCAAATCAATAAATATAATACACCATATCAACAGAGCCACAGACAAAAATCACATGATCCTCTCAATAGATGCAGAAAAAGTTTTTGACAAAGTCCAGCACCCATTCATGATAAAAACCTTACAGAAAATCAGAATAGATGGTCTTTACCTGAATCTGATAAAAGCTATCTATGACAAACCAATAGCCAACATCATACTAAATGGGCCAAAACTGAAAGCTTTCATTCTAAAATCAAGAACAAGACAAGGATGTCCACTATCCCCACTCCTATTCAATATAGTTTTGGAAACATTAGCCAGAGCAATTAGACAAGGGAGGGAAATAAAAGGAATAAGTCTAGGAAAGGAAGAAGTTAAATTATCATTATTCGCAGATGACATGATATTCTACATAGCTGACCCTAAAAACTGCACCAAAAGACTTTTAGATTTAATAAGCAAATTCAGTAGCATAGCTGGATACAAAGTCAACACTCAAAAATCAATAGCACTCCTGTACACAAACAATAAACTCACCGAGAGAGAAATTAGGGAAACCATACCCTTCACAATAGTGTGCAAAAAATGAAATACTTAGGAATCAATCTAACAAAGGAAGTAAAAGATCTATACATTGAAAATTACAGTACTCTGAAAAAAGAGATTGAAGAGGATATCAGAAAATGGAAAGATATCCTTTGCTCATGGATAGGAAGAACCAAAATTGTGAAAATGGCTGTACTCCCAAAATTGTCATACAGATTTAATGCAATCCTGATCGAAATACCATTAGCATACCTCACTAAACTAGAGAAAACATTCCTAAAATTCATTTGGAACCAGAAGAGACCTAGAATAGCAAAAGCAATTCTGAGCCACAAAGGCAAGGCAGCAGATATCACAATCCTTGACTTGAAATTATACTACAAAGCTACTGTGATAAAATCAGTATGGTACCGGCAAAAAACAAAAAACAAAAACAAAGCCAGACCCGAGGACCAATGGAACAGAGTAAAAGATGCAGACACAACTACAAACACACTCTGCCACCTTATCTTTGACAAAGGGGCCAAACATGTTCACTGGAAGAAAGATAGCCTCTTTAATAAATGGTGTTGGAAAAACTGGCTCTCCACATGCCAAAGACTAAAACTAGACCAATGTCTATCACCATGCACTAAACTAAAGTCAGAATGGGTCAAAGATCTAAATATTAAAACAGAAACACTGAATCTACTGGAAGAGAAAGTACGTAGAAATCTTGAAGACACAGGTGCAGGCAGAGACTTCATGAATAAAACCCAAACTATGTGGGAAATATTCCAAAGAATCAACAACTGGGATCTCATCTTATTAAGAAGTTTTTGCACATCAAAAGAAATCACCAACACAGTGAAAAGACAACCCACAGAATGGGAAAAAATTTTAGCCAATTGTCCCTCAGACAAAGGACTTCTATCTAGAACATATAAAGAATTGAAAAAAAATCAGAACCCCCAAATTTAAAGACCCAATCCAAAAATGGGCATCTGAGATGAATATGTACTTCTCAGATGAAGAAATACAGATAGGAAATAAATACATAAAAAAATGTTCAACATCATTGGTCATTTGAGAGATGCAAATTAAAACAACACTGAGATTCCATCTCAGCCCAGAAAGAGTGGCTATTATCAAGAAATCAACCAATAACAAATGCTGGAGGGGCTGTGGGGAAAAGGAACCCTTCTCCACTGTTGGTGGGAAGGTAGACTGGTGCAACCACTGTGGAAATCAGTGTGGAGATTCCTCGAAAAACTAGGATTAGAGGTCCCATTCAACCCAGCTAGTCTCCTTCTGGGCATTTTCCCAGAAGAATTAAAAACATTATACCACTGTGATATATGTGCACCCATGTTTTTAGCAGCACAGTTTTTAATAGTTTAATCTTGGAAACAACCCAAATGCCCATCAACCAAGGAATGGATATAAAAAAGTGGTATTTTTATACAATGGTATGCTACTCTGCTATAAAGAAAGATAAACTTGAGACTTTTATAGGTAAATGGATGCAACTTGAGACCACACTCATAAGTGAAATGAATCAGTCTCACATGTGTAAATATTGTGTTGTCGCCGTAGTGTAAGAAGCTGAAAGAGTAAATAAGATCCAAAATGTACAATAGATATTGGGAAATGGGAAGGAAATGTTCAAAAGGAAAGAGAAACTAGGATGGGGGAAAGGAGAAAAGATGGAAGGGAAAAGGAAAAGTAAGTAAATATATATGTATACATATATACACAAGATAGTTAAGATAGCTATACTACTAATTTCTGTAAGTCCATTGAAAAGAACTTGTGCTTATATCATTTAATCAATTTTTCATGCCTATATCTTGTAATCTGAGCAACTACTTTGAAGATAACAGTAAGCAATGTACTAACCAATTTACTTCCTACTATCTTGTTTTGAAATTTTGTATCATTGTTTTTATTATTTTTTTCTCTTTAAAATGAAATAAATTTCTGTAGCCCATATAATTTCCACAGTAATTTTTTAGGTAGGTTCTTTTTACGTGTCCCAGGTTGTCTTCTGGAGAGTTACTAATCATCATTAAATGTATAATTCCCAAACACCAGTGCAGACTTTGTGGAGTTGCCCCTATATGAAGCAACTTCATAAAAAATCAGTGCTTGCAAATCCATTCATCATGAGCGCGTGGGCATTTAGGGCACTTCAGGTTCATAGATCGTATTTTCAATTACTGTTTTCCTATCTCTCCCAAATGGCAATTATTCCAGCCTTTTAAGCCTGAGGTAGAGTTTCTTTGAAAAACTCCAGTCTAATATCCTGAAGGGCCCCCCTGAGATCCTCCCAAATTATTTTTATATGTGATATATTATCTGCATTTTAATTCTGCCCAACCCAGGCAGTCTCCAAATTTGCTAAAATTCCTCAGAGCTATTTTCACATGGTGGAAAAAACTTTGAAATTTCATTTTTACTTAAATAGATTGCAAATTTTGGTAAGTTGACTACTCTTGCTTTTGTAGTTTAAAAATGTGGAAACTCCCTTCTGTAGAATATTTTGAGGATTACAATAAATAATGTAATACATGCAAAGTGACTTGGGTACTTAGACATATTAAACATTCAATAAATGGCAGTGATTATTAGTCTCTAGAAACGTGAAATTCCCCACCTTCTCTTGTTTCATTGTTTAATTGGTATAGATTATGACAGAGCACAGAGCTAATAAGGGAAAGAGGAGCGCTGAGAGTAAAGGCTCCATCACAAGGCAAAGGGACAGCATGACAGTAGAGAGTGTTTTGCTATAACTAAATTCCTGAGGCTGAGTATCCTACAAAGAGAGAAAAGAGGTTTATTTGGGTCACAGTTCTGGGGGCTGCAAGTTCAAGGTCAGGCAGAGCTATCTGATTTTCCTCTGGCTAGGAGCCCACTGTCTGCTCCACACCACAGTGGAGAAATGGAAAGGGATCTGGTGGAGTGCAGAAGGGAGATTCAGGGCAGATGCCAAGCTCCTTCTAGTGACCAGTGTTCCCCAGAACCAGCCTGGCCCTGCAAGAACTACGTTTGTCCCTTCTGATGGCGGCATCCCCGTGACCTAATCACTCACCCCCTTGGCCACAGGTTTTAGGTTCCACAACACCTCAATGTCACCACCCTCAGACCAAGCCTCCAGCTCATGGACTTTTGGGAGACACATGAACTGTACCCAGACCCTAGCGGAGAGAGGGAGGGAAGGACAAAGAAAGAGAGAAGAGGCGAAGAAAGGAAGTGTAGCAGAGAAAAGAAAAAGAAGAAGGGAGAGGAGAAAGAGGAGCAGGAGGAAGGAGGAAGCGTGCCTTGGTTACAGAGGTCTGGACGCAGGCTGCGGGCAGTGTAGACGGGCAGGAGGGGCGAGGGATCACACAGGTTTTCATTACCTTCTATTTTCAAAATTTTGTTTTCAGTAAACTTTTAGAATGGCTTATCTGCATTTTTCTCAAGACAAAATTTTCTTGTGGTTGGCATACAACTAAAATGGGAAGGGGGACGAGAAAGTAAGGATGGAAGCAGGGGAGTGGTCTCTCTTCAGTCCTAATTATTTCTTCTTTATTTTACTCAGCCTACCAGCTTTGTAGTGTAAGGGATTTGGAAGGTAAAAACATTTCAAGTTCTCTTTCATTTCCAGTAACTCTTTTTTTTTTTTTTTTTTTATGTGGGTACTGGGAACCAAACTCAGGACCTTGCACTTGCCAGGCAGGCGCTTGTGCCATTGAGCTATATCACTGGCCCCACATTTCCAGTAACTCTTGGTCATAGATGCATTTGAGACTAGAGAAGTTCCATATACCTAACCTTTCCCCTTTCCAATCTTAGTCCCGTTTCATCACAGATTCATTCTAAATTTGTGTGTGTGTGTGTGTGTGTGTGTGTGTGTAGGGCAGATTATGCTATTTAATTGTCAGGAAAATTGGGGGACTTACAGTGGGCTAGAAAAATGAGAAGTCATGGACTTGTGATTTAGCAATGAGAAAAATTCTGAAAAAAAGAAAAACTTTGATTAGCTTTTAATTAAAGTAATGACAGGTTCATTGATAGAGCTTATAAATATTTATTGTATTGACTTCTTTTTTTTTTTTTTTGTGGGTACCGGGGGGTCGACCTCAGGACCTCGCGCGCCAGGAGGCGCCCGTGCCGCTGAACGATATCACCGGCCCCTTTTTCGTATGTGGGTTCCGGGAGTCGAACTCGGGCCCTCGCGCTTGCCAGGCAGGCGCTTAAGCCGCTGAGCCATCTCACCGGCCCTGTATTGACTTCTTTATAAGAAAATTGGATGTAACTAAACCACAATAACCCTAGACTATCTGCCAGGATCCAGAAGTTCTCAACATGTAGAACTTTACCTGTCCCAATCTATTGCTTGGAGGATTTCATATTTTTACAACCTGTATTGATCTATCTTGTATAACTGATTACAATAGGCCACTTAAGTCCCAGGGGATTGCATCGACATGACATGGTATATAATCAGTTTGACAAAACATAATTATATCACTGTATAATAGGTTACACCTTATGTGTTGGAACCTGGATGACTACAGATAAATTTCCCTCTGGAAGGTTACAGAATCACCCTCTTTGGGAGCTGAGTGCTGCAAAATTTCCTATGGACTTTGTTAAAGCTGTCCGTCACTTTCGCAGATCTATCGTTAAATCTTTATCATTTTAGTGAGCACTTAATAGATTTCTTAAACTAAAATTGCCTTCTTAGAAGATGAGCATTATCTTTTAAGGAAAGTATCTGCTTTGTTTCTTACCTTTAAGAACGTAAGATTCTATTTGTAACTTGTTCAAATAAGACAGAAGACATTTCGGAGCTCACCCAAGTTCCTCATTCCCAGTGACCTCGGTAACACGAGAATTTGTTTTCTGAATCCAGATTTTGTTCTCTATTTCTAGGATCTTTGCAAAATGACACTTACATGCAATTAAACCTCATCATCTGCAGAATGGTGTCACTTCAGCTCCAGTTGAGGCTGAAGAGGACAAACTGTTTTACAATACTCCACGTGATAGTCTGCCAGAAAGCCAGCTTAGAACACGACGCAAACGTTGTCCTCAGCACACGTTTTATTGCCAGCTTCACTAACAACCAGTACAATGAAGACACAAAATTAGATAGTTACTCTTCAATTTGAACTTTTAATGAGCTCCTAAAAATTTGCTCATAAGTGCACAAAAGTGGAGAATTTTACTCCTTAGCTTGTGAGATTAAAAGAACAGCAAGAGAGCAAACTAATATGCTCATCAGGCAAATCCAGATTATGTTCAGACTCGGACGTGAGAGCCATCACTGACAACAGCTCGTGTGGTGGCTTTATCGTCTCCTGTCTTCGTGTGAGTAATTTTCCCCAGGATTTTTAGAAGAAGCCCATCCCAGTCAGAATGTATACACAATGCAATTAACAAATCCCACCTGCTTATTGAACATATGTTGACATCATGATTTTATTAATTTCATCCTCATAAAGTGGTTTCAGGTACAGTGGGATCTTAGTAAATTCTTATTGCTAGCTTAGAACCTCCATCACAGTCAGTGGGAGCTGGGATTGCATGCCAACCTCTAAATGTGCCGCTGTGCTCGTACCTGAGCAGACAGGAAGACAGTACAGTGATGGGGCAAAACTGACGGTATTTTATGTAATTGTATTCCAATGATGCAATAAATGAATACTTCTGATTTAAGTTTTCTTCCTTTATTTTATTATTTTTTTTTTGTGGGTACCAGGGGGTCGACCTCAGGAGCTCGCGCACCAGCAGGCGCCCGTGCCACTGAGCGATATCACCGGCCCCTTTTTCGTATGTGGGATCCGGGAGTCGAACTCGGGCCCTCGCGCTTGCCGGGCAGGCGCTTAAGCCGCTGAGCCATCTCACCGGCCCAGTTTTCTTCCTTTAAAAAAATGAAGATATTTTAACATATTTAAATCTTGAATTTGACTCATTATTTTTGTTATTTAAATCTGGATTGTTTCACTTTGCTTATGTGCCAGTCTGTCACTTTTTCTTCGTTGCATTGTTAAATTTCCCCAAACAGTGTCTGTGTGTGCGGTATTTTGACATTTCCTTTGGTATCATAATGCCTTAAAAATCACAAATCAAAATACAGTTTTGGTGAACTATAGAGTCTTCCTTTTTAAAATTCTGTTTAATGGCGTGTACACTCGACGTCTGTGATTTTAATTTCGGATTTCGTGCTACAGATAGGCAACTCCCGTTTTCTGACCAATAATAAAATAACCATGACCGCTCCTGACATTGATCCCTGGAGAGCCGTGCGGGAGCTTTCCGAGCGAAGTGTCACTGGAAGTTGAGAACGTGCTGCTTCGACTCCTGCCACAATCAGGGCTTCAGGAGCTGAAGCCTCAGCCAGGGACCAGATTTCTTTTCTTCCCTCTCTTTATTTTCTGTTGTTGTCTTTGAGAGAAAGAAAATAAAGGGCAAGAAAAGGCAAGAGGAGTCTGAGTCAGCAGGAATGAGAGAGGGATCACGGCGCAACACCCGCACACTCTGGAAGTGTTAATAAGCACCTTCGTACTGACAGTTAAAGTACAGAGGCACAGAAGGAATTGGCTTTACGTCCACGAGCCACCAGAGCGGAGGCATTGCCATTTTGATTTCCCCGTGGTTTCTTCATGGATGTAAGCTGCGTGAGCCACAGTGAAAATTTAATCTCTAGGTAGAAGGGATGGGAGTTAAGTAATCAAGAGAAATAATATGAATCATACTTAACATTGCTTAGGGCCTTATTATTTTTCTGAGGCTAAGAAATTATTCTGCATGTGTTTGCTAATTTAATTTGATTTGCATAATAATTCCAGGTGGGAGCTGCTATTGTCCCAGTTTCACAGAGGAGGAAACTGAGGCACAGGAAAGGTAAATAATCAACCTCAAGCACGTACTTCAGGTACGAGTGGTTTATTTCCAGAAAGTTTGAATTCAGAGCCCAGTTGCACTTGACTTCCTCTGGCCTGAGAGACAGGAGCAGAACAGAGTTCTGGCCACTTCAGCTCTCTCAGGGGTGCCAAGGCTGGGACTTTGTCAAATGACCTCACCAAGAAAACATCCACATGGGCCAACGTTGCTCCTGGAACAGGCCTCATGGCGCCCCTACAAAGCCACATCTCCATCCATTTCTCTTTTAATTTCTAATATTTTCCCATCTAAGAAAACAATCATTTTCTGGCACAACATGACATCCTAGATGTTGTCTAATATCTTTCTTTATACACTGGTGTCAGGTAACTCTAGTCACAGAGGAGTAGAGCGAGGGAATGGTCTCAAGGTTTCCAAGGAGAAAATTTCAGGCGGGATTAAAGCAGCTATTCAAGTAGTTGTTAAAAATTCTATGTTTTACTTATTTCTGGCTGACCGGAATAAGGTTTTGTTTTTTTACTCTATCTATTCAGTAGTTGGAACTCTGAAGAAAAGAAAATGCCAGAGACTTGGAGAAGCAGCAACAGACCCCGCCAGCTGCTCCCCTGCCTCCGGCCTCCGACCGGCTGGAGCGCCCCGTCTCAGCCTGCACACTGTTGGCCCATTGGGCACTGTTTCTACTCCATCTTATTTCCATGGTCAGCCTACTTTTCATTGCTGAATATATGTATGTAAAAGAGGCGTTGTTTTATTAAAATCATACACACTTTCCACTTTGCGAGAAAGCTCACTGGTGATTGCAGCCACGTTAATAGTGTCTTTCTATGTTTAACAAAGCCTGTGCTTTGGAAAACCCTTAGGAGGAGAGATATTCATCTATCAAATGCTTAGAGGAGAGTGAATTTTTTTAATTTTTCATTTTATTAGTACGTGTTTGCAGTTCACACAGTTTACAGTCGGCTTGTGGAGTGGGTACGTGTACAGACCACAGCTTATTTCTTTTTTTTTAATCCCCTTCCTCTTCTCTCCCCCTTCCTTCCTCCCCCTCCTCCAATTCTCTCCTCCCCTATTTTTCATTCTTGTTCACTTTATTTTTATTTTATTTTATTTTTTATGTGGGTACCAGGAGTAGAACTTAGGACCTCACACTTGCCAGGCAGGCGCTTATGCCACTGAGCCATCTCACCGGCCCTCTTGTTCATTTTATTAACCTTAGCTCCTGTTATGGCATATAATGCTTACATTCCTTGAGGTGATTAGGTTCCTACACACGGCACCTCTTTATTCTACCTATTTTCCCCTTCCCCTCCTCCTCACTCTCACCCTTATTCCCTTGGACCCCTTCCCTACTGCAAGAGATCTATCACAATACCCCCTTTTATCCATCCTTTATTGTTCTCTTTGTTTGTATTTTGCCTCACTCAAATGAGAGATACAATACAGTATTTAAGCCTGTGTGTCTGGCTTATTTCACTCAACATTATATTTTTCAAGTGCATCCATTTTCCTACAAATGTCTCAAATTTGTCATTCTTTATAGCTGAGTAGTAATCCATTACATATAGATACCACCTTTTGTTTATCCAATCATTTGTTGACAGATACGCATGCTGCTTCCAGGGTTTAGCCATTACAAGTTATGCTGCTGTGAACATGGGTGTGCATGTGTCACTGTAGCACTCAAGCTCTTTGGGGAAGACACCTAGCAGGGGGATAGCTGGGTCATGTGGAAATTCTAAATTTAGTTCTTTTTTTTTTTTTTTGTGGGTACCGGGGGTTGAACTCAGGACCTCATGCGCCAGCAGGCGCCAGTGCTGCTGAGCGATATCAGCAGCGCTTTTTTCGTATGTGGGTACTGGGAGTCGAACTGAGGACCTCGCGCTTGCCAGGCAGGCCCTGAGCTATCTCACCAGCCTTAATTTCAGTTCTTTGAGGAATCTCCATACTGATTTCCGTAATGGTTGTACCAGTTTGCATTCCCAGCAACAATGCAGGAGGGTTCCTTTTTCACCACAGCTACGCCAGTGTTTGTTATTGTTTGATTTCTCTATTGATTGCCAAGGGTAGAATGAATTTAAATAGGTCAGATCATTAAAGGGAGAATTGTGATCATCAATGGTAGAATTTTATGGTTAATTAAAGCTTAAAGAGAGGCAATACTTTTATTTTTATAAGCTTTAGGGATATCTTTATCATCTCATGTTACTCTCAGAGGAACAGGCGACTTGCCATGTTAAGATAAAAAACCACTGAAAATTTTAGAAGAGCACAAAGAGGAATGTGAACTCCATCTATGTCCTCTCATCTTCAGTATCAGTGTTGAAAGAAAACACTGATATGTTTTTGATACACAGTTTTGTGGCTTCTGTGTGTGTGTGTATATAAAAGTATAAGAAAAATCATGTAAAATAACGGAATAGCTTCATCTTTTAGTTTCCCATTTAAGTACACTGAAATATTTTCTCATGTTGCCTATTCTATAGTAGGATTCTTTACCTTTCTTGGAACTGAGTCGCTCTGGCTGTCCCTGGGAGCCTATTTCCATGGCTTAAACTGTGTCCTTCCATGAACGATAGGCTGGGGTCCCCTAGAGCTTCAGAATATGACCTGAGGCGGAGTGAGGGTCTGTTCAGGGATCAGCAAGCTAACAAGAGTTTGTCAGGGCGAGCCCTAGGCCTGTGTCCCTATGACCTGGGGAGGAGAGACACCCATGGGGAGAGTGGCATGTAGGACGTGGGGACTGGGACCAGCTGCTACAAGCCAAGCAGCGCCGGCCATTGCAGAGAAGGGGAAGTGAGGGGGAGACGTGGGCAGGTCTCTCTCCCAGAACCCAGAGGGAACCAGTCCTGTCCACATCTTACTCTTGGACATTCTGCCTCTGGAAGTGGAAATAGTCGTTGTCTGTTTTTCAGCCACTAAGCAAGGGCTACTTGGTTACAGCAGCTCTCAACGTAATGCACCAATAAACCTCCTTCTAAGCCTCCGAAAATGTGTGAGGATTAAGAAGGAAACTAATTCTGCTGAAATGCATATGAAGATATTACAAACATTCTGTGCTACTGTAAGAAGGAACCCGCTATGCTATGGCAGGGGGCCTGGTAGCAATGTGCCCGAGGGATTTGTGACCAGCTGGATGTGAAATGCCCGCGCTGTGGCTTCCAGGGCGGGCGGTGCCTCAGATGCTGCCAGCGCCACAGCGGTGTGCTTTCCTGTTCATAATTAAAATTTCATTTAAAGGTTAGTGAATCAAGGATGGCAGTTTGTGTGTTCTTTGTTTGCTTTTAACCCAAAGTCATGGACCCCAGATGGAGACGCTTTGCTCCATAATATGATCATTTTTAATGGTTCTGTACCATAACACTACTGACTGTACGATCGGTGGCTCGCAAATAGCAGAAAATCAATGAAAAGCTAACAAATTTCTCAGTTCCAAATCTAAACTAATGGGTCAAAGAATTCAAATCATGCCCAGCACAGGACTTCTCACCATAAAAGACATTACCTTTAGCCAGGATATTCCAAGTTTTAGATTCCTACATCTATTTTCTTGGATGTTTTCACTTGGGTCTCCTCCAGGAGCCTTAAACTCAACATGTACTGCTGTCATGTTGCTTTCCAGGATTCACCCCATTTCCTAGAAGAGAGAACAGGGGGGAGTGTGCATGCTCAGCATGCTGAGGTGCAGTCCGGAAGCCAGAGTGAGCAGGAAAGGGGAAAGTGGTGAGGAGGAGGCAGGGATAAGGCAGCACGCAGTGGAGGCGCTACGCCCCGCTGGCTTCAGGTTCACAGCACATTCTGGTTGTTGCTCATTTTTACATGATATCCTCTGAGAGGCAGGATGCAGCGATTGCATCGTGAAACAGGTTACTAGGGGAAGTTATTCATTTTATAGATCTTCTCATTTCCTGTGTGTCATTGAACTGTTTATCTAACCTACTTTTTTTTTTTTTTTTTGGTGGGTACTGGGGGTCGACCTCAGGACCTCGCGTGCTAGCAGGTGCCCGTGCCGCTGAGCGATATCACCAGCCCCTTTTTTCGTATGTGGGTACCGGGAGTTGAACTCAGGCCCTCGCGCTTGCCAGGCAGGCGCTTATGCCACTGAGCTATCTCACCGGCCCCTAACCTACTTTTAAACTGTCTGCTCTTCTAGGCTGTGTTATGTGGCTTCTTTCTCCAAAGCAGCAGCAGCATTCCACATGGACCCACCACAGGGCGTCCCACCTTCCACAGGCTCAGGCGGGTAAATCTGAGTGCATGGGTGGGCACTCAGTGGTCTCCCACGTGGCTCCAGTGGTGAACACGAGTCCCCAGGATAGGAGGCAGGGGACCTATGTTGTGAGGCATGAGATGGAACATGCTCATGTGTGCCTCAGGGGATTTGGAGGATGACGAGGTGGCTGCTGCAGGTGGAATTCTACGGTGATCTATCTAACCTTGGTCGTAATGAGCCTGTATTCACTGAAAAGTGAGCGCTTCCTTCTGGGGCTACCAGAATGAGTTCGCACCAGATAATCCTCCTGGGGCAGAGTGACCTTGGGCTGGAACCATGGTTGAAAAATCTTTGGAAGTCAGTAAGCTGAGTCTGGTGCACTCATCCCATTTCTGCGTCATCCTTCCAAATATGCTCTTTCTTTAATATTCCTGTTGTGTCTGAACTCTGAAGTGGTCAGAGGATTAGATGCAGTCTTTAAGCATGCTCCTTTACTGTGCTGGACGGTTTGATCAAATGAAGCACTCCTGGCATTAGATACTTTAAAGGAGGGACAAGTGTGGGGGAAGACAAAGAATGTGACCACAGCTTTCCTTTGCCCTTTTCTCTTCTCTCTGGGCCCAGGGAAAGAGCTCATGGATCAGTCATTCTCCCTCTTAAAGGAATGAGCAGTAGTTCCTGGATTACACTTGACTGCACTGGGTACCCGGCTGTCTTTTGGTAGGGGGTTGTGTGAGGAAGGTTGGGGCGGGTCATCCCACCTGCACTGGCACCGCCTCCAGAGGCCTGAACCTGCTTGCCAGGTGGCTGTGGTGCAGGTCCTGCTGTTGGGAAGAAGCCTCAAGAGGAATGTCTGGGGCAGACACAATCATTCCTCATTGCTTGACAGGACTGAATTCTTGAGATGATTGGCTTTAAGTCAATTAATGGGATCCAGAAGGCAGTAGGTAATTTGTTGTATATTCCTGGGAATTCGTAGAGCATTTAGAGGCCCTTTTCATAAGCATAAATCACCATCTCAGACTATAAAAGTAATATTTTAGTTTTGGGTAGCTCCCTTGTCCTCTTTTCTTACAAGCTCTCTTCCAGTTTTCCAAGAAATATAGAGGCCTGGGATTAGAATTTAGAGCGTAACTGGCTTGAGCATCTGCCACACATATATCTCGAATCTCTTTATCCCTTTTCTCTACCCTGTGAATTATTCCCTCCACCTTTGCAGATGTTTTCAAACAGAGGGAGTAGTTCAATTCTCAACACTTTACAGAGCCACGCTGTGGGAAACACAGTTGACATTAACATAGAAAGAACTTCACCTAATTTTGATGGACTGGTTCTGTTGGCTACTGCAGGATTGTCTAGGGACATGGTCCTCACAGAAAGCAGCAGGTAGCACACATTTCATCACCTAAGATGTATTTGGTGATGGTGATAGGGTGACTTTCTTATGTGACAGCATCCTGAACAAGCACTCTATATTTTTCCACTTGTCCCTATTTCATAGCCCTCCCCCTTTGGAGTTAATAATTACTGGTCACAAACAGTGTAAATTTTCCTGTATAATCTGTGAACTATCACTCATCTTTCTTGTTCGTGGCTAGGATAAAAATCAAGGGGTAGGGCCTGAGTTCAACAAGATTTTAGGTAATGATCAAGGGATTAAGAGAAAGTGCTTACATCAAGAAGTCTAACGATCTATGTGGCACACAAAGATTGTTCCCTCATATTTGCCTGAAACTTGCAGGTTATTCATATTTCAGGAAGAACAGTAGTTACCTCAGGGCAAAGCAGCTAGTTATTCCCCAGCAAGAACTCAGTGGCAAGTGTGCACATCTTTAAACTTGGAAGTTTTACTTTAGCCTTTACCCCTCTGCCTGCTAAGTCCATCTGAGCTGTTTTTTTCCCTATTGTATTTGGAAAAATATCTAATAGTAGGATGAGAGTTATGTGAACACATCCTTACAGGGTGGACCCTGTACAAATTACCTAGAAAACCCTGGAACAATCAACCGCATCCTTCATGAGCTTTTCCTCAGAATCCACTAAACAATAAAAGGACTGCGGATCTTTTAAAAATTTCTTTCAAATTTTTTGGGAATATCTCATTCCCACAATATTTCAAATATTATTTTATTTAAAAAAATTAAATATAAACAACTTGAATCACACTCTTGAAATCAAAACTTTCTTCTTGACATTTAGCAGATTTCTGAAACACTAAGAGCCTTTGAAGCTGATGGGGCGTCCTGAACTCCAGAGAAATCTGCCCAGGACTGAAACAGAATTAGAGCCAAAGGAAAAACATGTTTATCAAAACCTTCAAATGTGTTTTTTTTTGAAATAGATTTGCCTGCAGTCTGTTAGATGCTACAGACCTCAAAACACTTAAGGATCCAAAACTTGATAGTTTTATAATCTAATTTGATTTCTAGAACATTTATTTTTCAGTAGTGAAATTGAGAAGATGTATGCTAAAGAGTGATGAATTGGCAATTATTGTCAGTCCTGATCATCCCTGAGCAAATGTGGAGGAGATTAGTTTAAAAAAAGAAGGTGAAGATTTATATACACCTTGTTTTTAACCAATTCTGTCATGAAATTATTTAATCTTCCTTGCATACAATTTATGGGTTGAGGAGTGAATTTGTTAATGTAGAACATATTTCCCAACTTTATTACGGGGCTATATATTTTCTTGTCTGCATATTGTAGGCCACCTTCATCATTTTTATGTACGTTTTTTGGAAAAAATCTTCAACAAGCATTAATGAGTGACTCCGTGTTATACTTTTGTTCTCAAGCCTGTATGCATTTCTTATCTGGTTTAATGCCTATATGGTTAATGTCTACAAAGTATTAAAACATAAATTTTATAATCTCTTGGACAATTGAGTGCTTTATTGTCTGACACACCAGGATTAAACTCCAGGTATTAACTTATCCAGTCTAAAGCCCTCTTGCTATGCTGTGATGCTGACATGAAGCAAGTGTATCGATCTTTCCTGACAAGTGTAGATGTTGGCTCAGGTACTAATGGGTGTGCATATAATCCATTGCTACCAGTGTTGACTCTTTCTTCACGAGAATCAATGCATTTACCAAGGATTATTATTCAGGTACAGTTGTGTTTTAAAAACTTCTCCAATTTATTGCATTATAATGATCTCTCACACACTATCTGGTGTTGCTGATCAGGGGTAGAAATTTGTGTTTGCATCTTTAACGCACAGAATGCGGAGTCATTGATTCTCTGTATTTTTGTTGAGGAGGAAGCCATGTTTTTTGGAGGAGAAAAGACAAAATGGTATTTAAGGTTGATTAAATATTCCTAAATTATCATGCTGTTAAATTAATCTAGCATACTGATTTCAGGGTGGGAGTGGTAACACAAAGTGCAAGAACAACTTCGTCAGCACCGAGGGACACGGAACACAAGGTTTGCCGTGTTAGGCGGAGAGGGGGTCATGTAGCATCTGTGGACAAGTGGCGTAAGTTGCTTTTGGCTTAATGTTTTGGAACCTCTTGACTTCACAGAGGCTCATGAATAGATATCCAGGCAGGATGCACTGTGTGGCATCACATGGACGCAGAAGACTATGTATGTGCACGAATGGTGAGATTTGCACCCAAAGGAGACATTTCCTCCACAACCAAAATGCCTCACCTCTTGAGTAGGACAGTGTGATGAGTGACTTCCCAGCTCAGCGACACAGCACAGCAGTCTGCAGCAGAAACCAGGGTGTACTAAGCAAATAATGCAAATTACCACAAACCAGATATATTGTACCATTGCCCATGATTAGTAAAGGATTCAGCTCATTTTGCAGAAGGCACTGTAGATTAAATTCCAGCTCAGAAATGTACGGCTTGATCAGTAAAGTTTGTAAATGACTTCACAGATGAGGGATGCCATTCAGTAGTGAATGTGAACCTCAATTGCCAGAGCGTTTTAAAAGCTCCACAGCTGAGATGCGCTGCAGCCCAGAAGCAGGTGCCCGGATGTGTTTCAAGTTAAATGGAATCAGCAGAGTATTCATCTTCACCAAGCGCACAGTCTGAAAGGACAGTAAATCATACACAGTGAAGGTCTTCATCGTTCCATTCTGTGGGTCAATTAGCAAAGTAGGCAACTGGCTATAGGTACAGTGTGAGACTAAATGGAGAAATCGTACCTTTATGAGAAGGAGTCATAACATTGTACGTCTAGCATTCACCCTAAGTCACAGTCATCTTTCCCTAGAGGGAAATAGTCACGAGGAAGAATGACATTGAGGAGAAAAGTACCACTTCCTTTTGGCTGATGTTAGGTCCTCAGCTGTAGTGAAAGGACTCTAGTGGGCTGTGGCTACGTTTTTCCTGAACAAGTGGGGGCTGATAGCTTCACATGGAGACAGATGATGGGTTGGTAAGGACGGCTCACTTTTAAATCCTTCAAAACCAATTTTCAGATTTTACCGCTGAGCTGTGCATAGAAAGAAATCAAATGGGGAGGTGGGGGAGGTGGATTTGGGGAGTGAAGATGTGGGATGGGGAGAAGAAGAAAAAAGAGAGAAAAGAGGGAAGGAAGGAAGAGAGAGGATGAACAGGAGGGAGGAAGGCAGGAGAGAGAGAGAGAGAGAAAGAGGGAGAGGGGGTTTCAGATTCTCTCATCTGTTTTGCTTTAGCTCTGTCGAGTAGAGAGGCAGAAGAAAGGGGCCCGGAAAGCCAGGAAGTCCCTTGATGGAAGGAAGACCTCGCAGTCTGTGAATGCACAGCCTCACCGCCCTCGCGAGTGTGTCCAGTGGATGTGGAGATAGCAGCGGCGTTGACCCCCAGCCCTACTCTCCTCTGAACTACAGCTTCCTGCACCCATGGTCAGCCACACCTGGAGGTTTCACCAGTTCTCAGATGGGAGATGTTTGAAGATTCCTGATTTTCCCCTTAACTATATCATCATCTCCTTCACACCCCTAACCCCAGTTTTCCTTCTTTTGGTAACCGACTCCTATCAGCCTATCTCGGTCACTCAGTTCAGAGAGAGAAGTGCACCCTTGATCGCCCCCTTTCCCTGCCCCCACGTCATGTCTATCACGTCATCCTGCCCATTCTTCCACCCAGCTGTGTCTCCCATGCGATTGTCGTTTTTTTCTTAGGCTTTGCTAACATATCCTCTGTCTTCATGTAGAAACAGGAGGACTTTGTCATGGCTCTGGAAGTTTCAGAAGTGTGATTCAAGGCACCGGCAGAGTTTGTGTCTGGGGAAGAGCTCTTCCAGTCTGCAGACTGCTGTCTTCTCGCAGTGAATTTCCATGGTGGAAGGGCTGGGGCTCTCTTGGGCTCTCCTCAGCGAGGGCATTCGTCTCATTTATCAAGTCCTCACCTTTATGAACCCATTTCCTCCCAGAGACACCCTCCTCCTCCCGATACCACCACAGTGGGGACTAAGTTTCCACACAGAACATTTGAGGGGGACACATTTGCAGCACCTTCCTCCTGGCCAAGTCCTTTCTCCCCAGGAGCAGTGCAGCGCCTCCCTGCCGTGACTCTCCGTCCTCTCCAGTCCAGGTTCCATAGTGCAGCCAGGCCAGATTCTTAAGACACAGGTCCACTATGGCCTCCTGCTGGCCTCAGAGTCATGGCCTGATGTCTGGTCACAGCCGAAAGAGCTCCGAATGACCAGCCTGCCTGCCGGCCACTTCTTCCTCTTGCTCAGTGTGCTCCTGACGTTTGGGGCTGCCCTCATCTCTTAAACGCACCAAGTTCCTCCCGGGCTGCGAGACTTCCCCCTGTTTTTCTCTCTCCCCCTTCCCCCTGCACCTCTCATGACCCAGTCAGCAGAGCCCTTCTCTGCAGCTTCAGCTGACCGGCCCCCTCGTCAGCGAGCTCATCCCTGACCGCCTTCCCGAACGACGCGCTCAAGCACCATTCTCATTCTGCTTATTTGCTCAGCAGCTTATTTTTCTTCCTTTCCACATCATGACTAATGATTTGATTTATTACTCTAACTTATTTTATGGAGATAACACCGTGTTCAGATATTTGGATGAGTTGGGCTCAAACACAGGTAAGTAAGTGGTCTTCTCGATGCCCATTTCTCTCCTCACCACCTGTCTGGGTTCCACGCAGCAGGGCTGCTTTCTGATCATCAGTTCATGGTTCTCCTCTGCGCCAGTCCCTCCCCAGGCCATCGGACACCTGAGGTGGGGTGTTGTGCTGAGGGACGTGACTGCAGAATAGGTCTGGACTGGAGGCCACCCTGTCATACATGTGAGTAGAATATACTGTCCCTCAGAGGTACAGGAACAAGTGAGTAAAGGTGAAACGATGAAGGAAAGCGTTAGAAATTCAACTCTGCTTTGTGCATGCTGATGATAAACATTTCTCATGCTACCTTACATTCATGGAAAGAAGCTGACTATTGTGCTTGACATTGCAGAGTGGCGGGTTTCCTGTAATTAGTCATTGCTACCTTCGTTTATAACGGTGCACATCCTCAAGGCTGCACGGTTGCTGAACTACCCTTTGATGTGTCCATACAAAGAGTCTGAGGTAGAAAAATATAAACCTGGATACAGTAGACACAACGAAGAGCCAAGAGATCATCCTTCCAGCTTCTCTCATAGTTTAACCATTCAGGTCCTCTCTCCCTCCATCTCTCCCTCCATCTCTTTCTTCCTCAGCACCCACCCCTTCCATTTGTCTCTCTTTTAGTTCTGGAGCGGAGGAGCCACTAGGAAGAGCACCCACCATCTATGAGATGGCTTCCAATGTTCCTGTTCTTGTTTTGATCTATGTGTTCCTATTTAGATTTGTTTATTACGGATGGCCAGGGTTATGATGTTTTCCAGATTTTAGTTCTTATTTCTTTATTAGAGTTACAATTAAAATAAAAATCTGTAGTGGAAAAAATTATATGCAAGTTAAAGCTTCTTAAAGCAAAACAAAGAAGAATTTTAGACAATTTTAAAGCCATATACCAGTCATGAAAAATAATATTTGTACTTGATTTTAAAAATTGACTGTGTTCATTTATTTATTAATTTATTTTTCTAAAATATAGTTATGGAAAAACTAGTGAGTGCTAGGTACTACATTAAACTTTGGGTATACAAGAATTAACAAGATAAAATTGCTCTCAGAAATTGTGTATTCTTTGGGTAGTGTCATAAAATAGGGAAACAGGAAGTTTTCTGCTATAAAACGACAACGAACATAGGAGAAGGAGGCTAGACCAGAAGGACTGTGTGTGTGTGTGTGTGTGTGTGTGTGTGTGTGTAATGGTGCTATTTGTTTCTTCCTCCTCCTCTTCTTCTTCTATTCTTCTCCTCCTCCTTCTTCTTCCTCTTCTTCTTCAGGAGAAAAGATGACACTGTAATAGAGATCTGAAAGATGTAAGCAAGACCTGCCAAAGAGAGGGAATAGAATGAATGAAGGCTTTAAAGCACAGTGAGGAAGCCAGAACTGGGTAGAGGAGAGAAGAGCCGTAGTAGCACCACAGGGGGGAAGTGGGGTTGGAGTCACAGTGGAGGCCCAGATGATGAAGGATTTTGTAGGCAAGGCAGAGACTTTTGATAATGACTCAGCATTGTAAGAGAAGCCATTGGGCCGGTGAGATGGCTCAGCAGCATAAGCGCCTGCCTGGCAAGTGCGAGGTCCTGAGTTCGACTCCCAGTACCCACATATGAAAAAAGGGCCGGTGATATTGCTGAGCGGCACGGGCGCCTGCTGGCGTGCGAGGTCCTGAGTTCGACCCCCGGTACCCACAAAAAAAAAAAAAAAAAGAGAAGCCATTGAAGGGTTTTGAGGAGAATTGTTACATTTTATGCCTAAGAACCACATATACTGCACACATATATATTTTCTATCATCAGTGAAAGTATGACAATGTATTTGCTAAAGTCAAAAATTTTAAACATATTGTAAAAACTCCAAGTAAACTTCATTATTTACTAGAGGTCTGTTTCCTTAAGATCTTCAGACTAAATATTTCATATGTTGGTGCTGGAGGTGAAGGCTATTAAGATTTCCACTGTCATGGGATGGGCTTTTCTCTACTGGAATCATCTTTTTGGTGATTCTAGTAGAATAAGATTTTAGAAAATATTCTGAATACTACATTAATGTAGTAATGTAGTAATTGTCATTTTGCATTTCAGAAGCAAGATATTAAGGTTTTGAGATTGAGGTCAGAATAACTTTTTATGAGGGAGATTTTTGTGGGGATCTAAGTTATTTGGTATAATGCCAAATACTTAAGATCGCTGACTTTGCACATTAAAAACTACAATTTTAAGGCTAATTAAACCTACATACTTTTATAAATTAATCATGATTAAATGAGTCCTTGACCTGCATGGAATCTTGTACAATTTTAGCTAATGGATTATTTCCCCTTGAAGAATAATTTCTTATTTATCTATAAAAGAAGATCACTTTAGGTGAGACCTTATATTAACACATGACTACTTCAATAGTGGGAGAAAAGAAAAAGGGAAGTCAAAGTAGCTTTGGTGTCTTTGCCTTTGAAAAACTGCAATAAATTCAAGGCTGAAGATGGAGAGTGGCTGTCTGAAATTATATGGACTCCTCTAAGCCAAGTTATATTTCACTGACTCAACCCAACAAGTGAAAAGTCATAATAACTAATTGCTGCTATATCAGTTTAATATCCACACTCATTTTGGGAACGTGATATATCCCAACTCTCAAGGGTATGCCTGTGATTATGCTTTTGAGGTGTTCAAATGCTTTATCACAGAGAGACACTTGAACTCCAGTGTGAGAAGGTTAATTGTTTAGAATATCCTTGAAAATATTCTCAGGTATGAGTGGATTACACGACAACACCTTGAAGTGACTACAGAAGTCCCAAGAATGATAAATGCAAGAATGATAAATGCAAAATTCAATGATTTGTCTATGCTAAGTCTCAGAGGACTGCTTTGGAATATCAATGACATTAGCTACTAATCTTGTTTATTGAAAATGTTTAAAAATATTATTTCTTCCCCTGACAGCACACATCCATGGAGGATTGTGCTTAAATGCAGCTAAGACTTTGAATTTCCTGACTCTTATTATGGCATTCATCCATAGAAATTCATTTGTCCATTAATAAATGTGGTTTATCCATCATGTATGTCTCAGTGGTCTTCAGTGTATGATTCTATGATTATAAGTTTTTAAAATAATTATAATGAGGGGCAATTATTCTGAACAAGTTAGAACACTGTGGATTTGGTTCATTCTCTGTGTTTGAAAGTCTTATAGGAGAAAGAAATTATATAACTTTATAACCATAAATTGGGGGAAAACTTGAAGTTTTAATAATCAACTTCTTTGCCCACTATAAATGTTCAAGAAATATTTAAGACTGGCTGTCCCAGGGCTATGGAAATGCAGTGCTAAATACTTATTCACATTTTCCTCTTTAATGGAAATCCTTCTCTTTTCATTAGTGATGAGAAATTTCCTCTACAAGTACAAAATTTGCTTTCTTCATTCCATGAAATGACATTGAAGCCCTGGCCCCCTTCCCAGGCAGACTGGGTATTCGTGTCTCTTTGTCTTCATGTGCTCAGTGGCCCACACAGAAGGCTTCCCTCTGTCAGCCAGGAGTGTGGGTTTCTGTGGAGTGTGGTCTCTCCCGGGTCACCAGCTGGGCAGCTGTTGCAACTCACAGCTGCACTTTGCTCAGCCTAGGTAGCAGATCGTGTGACAACCTCTGCAGCTCCGAGGCAGAAGGAGAAATGCCTGAGGAGGCTTCTGGCACATCTCACAGAATCTTAAGATTTTAAACAACCAGGGCAACACTGGGGACTCAGAAACAGAATCTGTGCTCTTCTGTTACCACACTGATATTTATATGATTTTGCCTCCTTGGCCCCTAGATTCTCTAAGAACTGCTGAAAACCACAAATCCCTAGGAGAGAGAATGTGATTGGTGGTCTTAGTGTCTGGTGGTCCCTTATGTGTGGCTGCACATGGGGTCTTTTCATGGATGTGTTAGAGTCCCACGCCAAGAGTTGCCTTCCTGTCTCCAGGCCTCTCTCCTGGGAGATCCACAAAGAGCCTTTCTGGCTTCAAGTGCTCTTCCGATCTTAGGTTTTCTTTTGCTTCTAGTATATGACGACTTCTGTTTCTCCTGTTTAGTGAATCAAACAGAACTGCATTGAGTGGGTGCTGAGAACTAGGCCTTGGGCTGGGGAGGTCCAGTTTAGGACTGCAAGGACTAATGCTGTCCAGTACAAAGTAGCTTTCTGCTTTGTTGCTTTAATACCTTTCCTCAAACTTTGATCAAAGATATCAAATTCTAATTATATGCTAACAGTGCTGTGCATTTTAGCTGGCCTTCGTGTATATTATCACACTAATTCCTCTGAGATACGTAGACCAGAGAGTGCTATTCTTCTGCAGGAAATGAAGTGGAAGCTCTGGAAGTTCAGTGCTTTATTTGAGTTTCATTGCTACTAAGTGGCAGATCCAGCCCTCAGGTTGCTTGTCTGACAGCAAACTCACTGTCATTTCATATTACGGGTTGTGATTTTACTGTTCTTTCCCTCTAGTATTGAGAAAGCATCAGCACCGAGCACTTGGAAGATATGGGAGTATAAAAAGGAAGAAAACAATAATTTTGTGCTACATGTGTTCCACACTACAAGTCAAAAACCTGTTCCTAAACTAGGAAATGGGTGAAATGATATGGGAATTCACTGCTATAAATTCCCTCGTAGAATTGCTTTCATTGCATCCCATAAGTTTTAGTATGTGGAAATGGCATTATTATTTAATTTCCATATGTTTATGAAGGTTTTGTGGTTTCTTTTGCCATTGATTTCCAGTTCATTGCACTGTGGCCTGATAATATGCATGGGATGATTTCAGTTCCTTTGCATTTACTTAATCATGTTCTATGAGCTAGTATGTGGTCTATTTTGGAGAACATCCTGTGTACAGCTGAGAAGAATGTGTATTCTGATGTTGTGGGGTGGAACACTCTGTAGACATCTCCTAAGTCCATTTGTTCAGAAGTTTGGTTCAGTTCTGATATTTATTTGTTGGTATTTTGTCTAGTTGTGGCAGTAGAATATTGAGGTCCCCTATTACGATTGTATTAGTGCTTACTTGATATTTTCATGTCCATTAATATTTATTTAATGTAGTTAGGTGCATTTGTATTTGGTGCATATGTATTTATGATTGTTATTTCTTCCTCTTAGATTGTTCCCTTTACGAGGATATAGTGACCTTCTTTGTCTCTCTTAATTGGTCTTGTCTTGAAATCCACTTTGTCTACAAAAAGAATAGCTACCCCTGTTTTTTTCCAGGTTCCTCTCACATGGAGTATTATTTTCCACCCTTTGACTTTCAGTCTATAGATTTCTTTTTGAATTAAATGTGTTTCTTCTGTGTAGCATACTGTTGGATCTTGCTTCTTGACCCATTCTGCCAGTCTGTTTCTTTTGATTGGTGAATTGCGACCATTTACATTGATGGTTATAACTGATATATATTAACTTATCCTTGTCGTGTTATTTTCCTGTTGTTGGTTTCCCCCTTTTTTCTCCTCTGTTTAATTATTTGCCTTGCCTGATGGATTCATTCTTTTGGGGTTCTTGGAGTTGTAATCCTCATTATCTCTAGAACACCCTTCAGAACATTTTGGAATGCTGGTGCTTTGGTGGTCATGAATTTCTTCAGGTGTTCTCTGTCATAGAAGTATTTCATTTCTCCATGAATTTTGAAAGATAGTTTTGCAGAGTATGTCAATCTGTGCTGGAGTTTGTTTTCTTTTAAAGCTTGAAATACTTCACTCCAAGCTTTCCTTGACTTGAGGGTTTGTGTTGAGAAGTCTGCAATGATTCTGGTGGGCTTTCCTTTGTAGATGATTTGTTTCTTTTCTCTAACAGCTTTTAGTATTCTGTTCTTTTGTTGTATTTCTGGAAACTTGACTATTACGTGCCTTGGTGTAAATATTTTTGATAATGGCTAATTAGAGTTCTATATGGATCTTACTTATCTGTATGTCAAATTCTTTTTCCATGCTTGGGAAGTTCTCTGCCATTACTTCTGTGAACAGTTTTTTTTTAATATCATTTGCTCTATCTCCTGCTTTTTAATTGACTCTAATCGATCTGATGTCATTCTTCTTTGCATCATCTAGCAGCTGTAGGATTGATTTTTCATGGTCCCTTGCTATTTTGAAGCAATCTTTCTTTTCCTGGTTGCTGACCACAGTCCTGTTTTCTATATCTGATATTCTGTCCTCACATTGGCTCATTCTGCAGAACATACTTACAATGGAATTTTAAATCTGGATATCTGTTTGAGTCTGTTTCATGAATTCCATTTCTTTCCTATGTTGGGTATTCATGGTTTCCATCATTTTCCTAAGTTCCTGTATTGTTTTTTTCTGTATCTGCTCTAGAGTCACTAACCATGTCCTTCATTATGGTCACCCTCTCAGAAGTTATCTGAAAAATTATTTCTGATTTGATTTTTTTCTGGAGCCTCATTCATCTGCTTTGCTACTTCTGCTGTTACTACTTCAGAGAGTCCAGGTGGGTGGCCTTCAAATTGTTCCACCTCATTGGGGCCTGAGTTTGCTTTTGGCAAACTGGATGTCTGGGTTTGCATCTTGCTTCTGTGAGTTCCCATTTTCTTTTCTTTTTTTTTTTTTTAGTTTAATTCCTGGGTTTATGCTTATAAATTGCTTATAGCAGGTGACTTTATTGCCAGTATTGAGAACCATTAGGAAATGACTACTTCTCTGAGATGTCTTCTGGGTGTAGCTGGCTTTTGGGTTTTGAATATGTTGCAAAATTCCACCTTTTCAATTTATTGATGATGAGAAGTTGCTACCTATTTGGCCTAGCCCCTGATTCTTTGGCACTGGCCTATAATATTGTTTATGACCTTCAGGCAATCAGTCTTGGCATATCAGAAAAAACAACTGATTAGAACAATTATGTCACCTTGGCTAAAGTGGTACTATCAGTAATAACAATAGCATCAAACACAGCCTTGAAAATGACAAACTGTGGTAACTATTAATTTGCCACCTTTAATCATATGAATTAGATTTGCAGTTATATAACAAAATCTAAAATAAACCAGAAAATTGTATGCAGTAAATATGCCCTCAATATGGTGATTTTACTCTCAGAGGAAAAATTCAAAAGGCGTTGGGGCAAAAACAGAGAAATAGAACAACGGGAAGAGATTAGAAGCAAGGCTGGAGGGCAAAGGAAGATTACATGAACTTTGGGAAATTTGTGAAGAAGATGGAAGGAAAGAGAAAAGGAAGAAATAAAAACAAGAACAGAGCAGAACAGCAACAACAAAAAACTAGCAACAATGTTCAAACACATATAAAAACAAGAACAAACAATCAAAAAAAAAAAGAAAAAAGAAAAGAAGAAAAAAATGTCTACTTCAGCGTGTGTCTCTACTGTCACTGATAGAGTGGGCAGACAGAGCCCAGATCCATGTTGATTAATCCCGGCGAGCCTGCACCTTTAGTGCTATTGAAGTTCAGACTTATTTCTGGATGTGAGGCTGGAACCTAGTTTGTTTAGCCTGTCACACTCCATGTGTCTCCTGCCAGCTTGAACTCAGTTCCCTGCTGACTTGAACTCTGTTCCTGCACCTCCTGCTGACTTGAAATCGGTTCTGCCTCAGCTTGACACTGGAAGCCACTAGATCAAGCCAACCTGCAACTGCTCTGAGTTCTAAGCTCAATTGGCCCTTCTCCAAGATGGCAACTGGCTGATCACCTCTCCTGGGCGATGTCTGAACCCAGATGTCTGCAGCATCCACTGCTCTGTTCCACTGGTAATTTTTTCCATGGAGGCCTCTGGGGTCTCCAGTAGTTGCTGTGGGTCTGCAGATTTGAGCCACCCCTCCCACACAGTGAGTCAGGGCTCAGGGAGAAAGAGCTGCTTGACTCCTCCTTCTTCTGCATTGAGTTCTCTCTTCATTCTCCCCGTGGGCTTCAATTCTCACTTTAGATCCTTGCTGGGTCCTGGGGACCCGCTTTTCTCTTTCTCTTCCTCACATTGCTATGTTCCAGCAGGACACCAAACCATGGAGAGGCTGTTTCTCTGCTGTTCACCACTCCGCCATGATGTGTTTTTTAAAGTTCCATTTTCCAACAACCTCCAACAGGTGCTTTTTCAAAGTGTTCTCCTGTCAGTGACTCCTGTTCCTGAGGAGGAACAATTTCCCAGGCAGGTGCATTCTTGCCGCTAATTTGGGAGTGTCCACATGGCCACGGATATTCCTCACATGGGCAGATGGGGACTGCATGACAATTTACTCTTCTTCCCAGGAGCAAGGGTCGGTCTGAAAGAGATGTGAGTCCTGCTGTTAGAGCCAGGTAAAAACACTTGCCATCTGAGTATGTATGCCCGTGGTTATCACCATCTGGGAACTTGTATCCTGAGCTTCTCATGTAAAATCTCAGCATGACACGAGATGGTGTCTCCCACACTTTGGATTTATGTGTGTATTTCTTTCATTTTCTGCCTTTCCTTAAAAGGACTGCATCCTTTGGCTATTTTTTTGAATGAAATATTTCCAACTTTCAAACTGCCTAGAGAGTAATATAATCAATAGTTTGGAATGCACTATTCAGCTAGGGAAGAATACTTGAAAAAGATGTTTCTACCCCCTTTAGATGGCGTTTCTTTCCATACCCACTGGTGAGCATCTCTTTTGAATTGCATGTTTCCTGCCCTTGTGCTTCTCTTTATGTTCTCACCACATGTACATTAAGGAAAAAGTGTCGCCAGGTTTTAAACTTTAAACAGTGCACAGTTATTCAACAATCGTTGCTCGGCTTCACGTCATTCTTCTGTGTTCTGCTGTGTGGTGCTGGGGTATGGACCTCATGAATCAAATCTCTCCTTCGTCAGCAGTTTTTTTGCTAGGCTCTGCCAACAGAGGCACCAGGTGGGTCACAATTTATTTGTCCATTTTCCTGGCCAAGGACAGTTTAAAACCTTGTGCTCTAAATATTTCTCTAATGGAAGTGCAAATGTTGGTTGAACACTTTATGCACTCACTAGAGATTCTCAAAGCAGCTACCAAGTGCTGGGTTTGCTGATCTATAGACTTCGTGCTTTTGTGCTTTGTGCAAAACGAGGTCAGGCTGCTTACCGAAGTAACTGCATCAGTTTGCACGCCCAGGAAACAGAGCATGAGAGTATCTACTGTCCTATTCATGTCATCGGGTTCCTCACTTTCTTAACTCTTAGTGTGAAGTAGTATTTTAATGTGATTTTAATTTGCATTTCTCTAAGGCCAAGCATTTTTATCTGTGTTTCTTGCCATTTGAGTTTCTCTTTCCTTCAAGTATTTGCTTATCTATTTAGTCTGTTCTTCTTGAATTATGGGTCTTTACCGATTTGTCAACATCTTTGGGTTATGGACTTTAATTTTATGCTTTCAAAAATGCCTTTCAAGTATTGTTCGCCAACCCATGGCACCTCTTTTCATTTTTAGTGGTATCTTTTGGTGAGCAGACATTTTAGCTTTGAATGTATTCAAATTTATGAATCTTAGTACTTAAGATTTTTGTTTCTTGAGGTCTTAAAAATTCCTTGAGATCACAAAATCATTCAACTATATCTTTTTTAAAAACATTTAAAATTTGCTTTTTATCCTTTGGTTTTTAATTTACCTAAATTTTTTTTATAGATTTAAAAACTTTTTCCATATACATAGTTTATTATTTATTTAATGGTCTGTCATTTTCTTGTAGATCTGCAATGCCACTTCAAATCTATTAAATTTCCACGTGTGATTAAGAATGTGTCTGGGTTCTATTGGTCTATTTTTCTGCTACTAGGATGCATAATCTTCACTGTTACAATTTGTAAATTTTCCTAGTACTTTTTTTTAGAGGCCATTATTACCTTCAAATAATGACAGTTTTAAAAATTTTCTTATCATTATAATTTAAAATTATTTTACTTTTTAAAAACCCAGTTAACTAGGACCACATCTGTACAGTATTAAATAATCAATGTCAGAGGCTAATCTGGCCTTTTCTTTTCCTTGCTTTTTAGTGGAATATCATTTGAGCTTATCAGTCAGCATAAGTTTTTCTTCATGTGTGTGGTAGATACTGTCTTTGAGGTTAAGAAAATGTCTTTCATGAAAGCAGAAGGGAGACTATTAGAGAAGAAGGGGAGGGGATGAGCAGATTAAAATAAGAATTAGATGCAATTAATTTGTGTTTTAAATTGTCTGCTAATGATGCTCCTTGCCCTCATAATTAAAAAAAAAAAAAAAACTTCTCAAGGAATATCAGCTCTGAATCTCTTTAGTTGAAGCTTGTATACAGTGTAGGTAAATTAAAGGAACTATAAGATTCCTCTGTACTCATGGTAAGCAAATTATTCCATTATACTAAAAATGGTACTGCTACGATCCATAGAATGAACATCTGGGGGACCTGTTCTGGCTTGTTCAAAAGTTGTCGTTCTTTAATTCCTAACATGTTTTGGAAGAGTTAGTTTTCAAAAACAGCCAAAAAGGGGAAATTATAATTTCCAAGTTGGATATTGCTTTTGGTAGAGATCCTAACAGTAATAAAATATTAGTAGGATAAATTAAAACTGACTTACTGCCATATTCTTCCAAGATTTTTACAGACTTTGCCATAACTGCTGATCTCCCACTCACTCTGTGTTTTCTGAAAACTTTGGTTTCTCTTTCCCAATCTTTAATGAAACACATTTCTATCGTCACATTTAATTTTCTCCCTTTGCTCTGTATCTGCCTTATAACACTACATTATTGAACAGATTCTGGTCCAACTTTTGAACACAACACACGGAAAACAGTGAATAGATGGCGGACTTCTTTATTCTTCTCATTCCTTAAACGCGAGCGTAATCAAGGTGTATCTCAGGCCGTGGATCTTGTCTGTATCTTCTTCAAAGGGTTCTTCTTCCTCACAGTTTCAATGACCTCCACTCAGTGCCCTTAATGTCAGAGTGTCCTGGGCTGTGTTAGAACTAGTTTGCTGAACACTGCCTACAGCTCTTTCAATCCTTGGATCTGTAGACTTTTAAATGTTCCATTATGGGACAACCAAAAGAAATCACTAGGTGGAAAATTAATTTTCTGGAATATAGCAGCAGTGGCTCTCACAGCTGGATGAAATGAAGCTATAGACTTCATGCTGTTTCAGATCAGAGCTTTTTAATTCTCTGTAGGTTCTTAAACTCTCTTTGATGGCCAATGAGGAAAAGTGATTTGTATGAGAGTCTGGGGACCTCATCTGAATGAATCTAGATGCACTAAAAGAAAGTGATTTAAATTCCCTGTATCTTTCTTTGTTCTGTTTTCACTTGCACAGCAGTCTTTCCTTTACCTCCTTCTTCAAGGTCTCTTCAAATGCAGTCCCAGCTGGGATTGCTTTGCTGGGACTTATTGCCAAAAGCGGGTATTAGAAGAACTTGAGTTTCATTTAGAAGCTTCTCGCTCTGCTTTGAGAAGAATACCGTGAAATGGCTTGGTTACCTTCTTTCAATGTATCCCTACACTAAGAAATCATTTTGTACAAAAATGATGGGAGTGGGAAATTAGGTTATAAACTAGCTGTGCCATCTACTTGTAGAATTTCATAGTTTTTATTTAGTAAAACATTTCATGGGAATATTCATATTTGTATAGAAGTCCATAGATCTATGGCCAGGTTTATTTAATCAAGAATACAACTGAAGATATAAGAAATTTGCAGGAGAGAAACTACAACCCCTAAAGGGAATTGAATGGGTAACACAGCAGTCTATAACTCATTATCTTGCTGAGTTGTATGGGGGGGCGTCCCTCAGAAAAGAATGAAGCAGGTGACCTGCATCAGTCTCCTTCTCCATGAGCTAATGATAGAGCCCAGGCAAACAAAGTCCTGCTATTGCTGGGAGGGAGGCCTTGTCTGTGGAATGTTTTGTCCAGATGTAATTGTCTAAGACTGATCATAGCAAGCAACCTACGGATTTAGGTGGATGACTTTCTATGAATTGTCATGTAAATGATATAACCATCTCATATAATCTTTCTGTTGTGTTTGCGTTTCTTTACTGCTTAGATGCTTGAAGTTTAGTAAAAATTGATACGGTGGAAGACAGGTTAACAAGAGAAAAGCAGAACACATTTATTTAATGAAAGTTTTACATGGCATGGGAGGCTTCCAAAAGGAATAACCAAGGATTCCAGGGAAAATTGACTGTTTTTATGTTTAACTTTGGAAAAAAAAAAAAAAAAAGAAAGAAAAGCCAGGAAGAAATGTGATGGGGCAAAGGTGCATGACCCAATGGGAATGGACTGAAGTGGGAAACCAGCAAGTCCTATGTGCTCAGGCCAAGAAAACTAGTTCAGGTCTAGATCAGTCTTCTTGGCTTCTCTGCTTAGCATTTCTTCCTCCTGAGTATGAAGCTGAATTATTCTAGAGTAAAGGGCTAAAGATCTATTATCAGACACTGTAGGTCAGAGAATTTCTTTATGGCCAACTGGCAGGAAAAGATTGGAGCAATATTTCTAGTTTTGAGCTGGTGAGATGGCTCAGTGGCATAAGCACCTGCCTGGCAACTGTGAGGTCCTGAGTTTGACTCCCGGTACCCACATACGAAAAAGGGTCGGTGATATCACTCAGCGGCACGGGCACCTGCTGGCGCCCGAGGTCCTGAGGTCAACCCCCGGTACCCCCCATATATATATATATATATATATGTATATGTATATATATATATATGTATATGTATATATATTTTATATATATATATAAATATGTATGTATGTATACATACATATATATATATGTATGTATATATATGTATGTATATATATATATTTTTTTTTTTTTAGTTTCTATGACCTGCCCCAAGGAAGAGGAGTTCTGCTTCTGTGAATCATTTTGGAATGTTGAAAGACGGGTAGAAGATAGGGGGACAGGAGAAGATCAAGACGAGACCTTCTGAGATCCTGAGATGTCATCAGTTTAAACTGCTTGCCATGCGATAGTGCCGTACTTTGGGGTATCATCCTCTGAGCTCCTGCATGTTGAAATAACTTTACATTGACCACCGACAAAACAGTACAATGTGTTGTTGTACACTAAGAAATATGACTAGAATGAAAGTCACAGTTAGATTTGTAAGATGAGGGGCAGCTAATGTTGAGTGCTGGCTAGATTTACAAGTGCTTGCAGTCTTTGGGATGGGACAGATGTTTTTCTCTGGAAGGATATTTTTCTTCCAGTTGTGGTCATCCACTTTCCCTGGGGAAATCATTTCAAGGATTCACCTTTGTTCAATCATATTCACCAATGAAACAATTTAAATCTAAATTTAGTTCATCATCAGAAATAAACAGATCACTAAAAAAAATCCCCTGTTCTTCATTTAGAGAAGGTAAGAAATAACTTGGTTCCACAAAAGCCTTCTTTTCTCAAACTTGAAACTGCTAAACTCGTTTGACAGGGTCAACATTTTGAACTTTTTTCTAAATTAAAACGCTGTTATTTTTATCTATAAAAGGGATCATTTAGTCTTTTTTAGAACAAATCTCATTTTTTAACATTCCAGATACTGTATGGCATCCTTTGTTAACACAGCGCATTTATATAGTGCTTTGGGACTAGAAGTCTCCCGGTGAGCCATACGACCTTGGGCAGAGTAGAAAACCAGCACCCACCAGAGAAAAACAATAGCATCCTCAGCAGAGCACATGAGAGGCATTCAACCCGTAACACACAGAATAATGATCATAGATGTGATTTGTAAGTGAGCACAGCCTGAATTCTTTCAAATCGTTTCTTTTCTTCCCTCACGCATTCTTCTTTTGGAGTCAATTAGTGCTTTCATTTGACAAGGGATTAATGAGGTAAATTTCTAAGATTCTTTTGCCAAGTTGACTTTTAGCATGGCATTCTGCTTTTTGGTAATTTATTATTTTTAAGTTAATTGTGTGTCTGCCATGCAGTTAAATGTAAGTTTTGATCAGTGGAGTAATACTGAAATTGAAGTTTTTTGTTAAAGCAAACCTCAAAGTGGCTAGGCAAACTTATTTTTATTGCACCTACAATTTCCTGCGTATATCAATTTTTATTTCCTTTAGAATAATGAGGCTAGTGTCTTAATAAAATACATTATAAATGAAATAAAGTGCATTATGAAGAGTACAAACTATGAAGAAAAAGAGTGCCTAATTTTACCACCTGGAAATTATCACTGAGTTAATATTAGCTAATTACAACTCAAGTTTTTTTCTACTCTGTGTAAGAAATAAAGCTTGAATGAAATAATTGTTTTTATAAAAATGAGATGTGGTAAAAGCTGTTGAACAATTAGATACATTCATTTTAATTTTACTTGATTTTAGCAGATGCAAAAGAAATGTAAACTACAGCCATAGCTAAAGTTGTTTTTCATTGCAGGGATTATTAGTTTCTGAAAGATCTAAGTAATGAAAAAAGATAGGGCCGGTGAGATGGCTCAGCGGCTTAAGCGCCTGCCCGGCAAGCGCGAGGGCCCGAGTTCGACTCCCGGATCCCACATATGAAAAAGGGGCCGGTGATATTGCTCAGCGGCACGGGCGCCTGTTGGCGCGCGAGGTCCTGAGGTCGACCCCCCGGTACCCACAAAAAAAAAAAAAAAAAAAAAAGAAAAAAGATAACAAGAGACAATTAGATTATTTATTGTATTGTCCAGTTGTATATCACTGACATATTTTTGAAATGTAATTCACTCAGTTGTTTAGTTTCAATTCTATATTATGCACATTCAGGGCTCATTTCCTGAATACTTTCATGTTTGAGAATGTCTACATTTTGACTGAAAGACAATTTAGCTGGGTCTAAAATGCCTGATTCCCATTTTATTCATTTTAAAAGTTCGTGAACATTGTTGCAATAGTATTTTTTGGCATTGCATGCTGTTTGTAGTAAAATGAGGCCAGCTTAACTGTTGGCTCTTTTTTTTTTTTTTGTGGGTACCGGGGGTCGAACTCAGGACCTCGCATGCCAGCAGGTGCCCATGCCGCTGAGCGATATCACTGGCCCTTTTCTCGTATGTGGGTACTGAGAGTCAAACTCAGGACTCCGTGCTTGCCAGGCAGGCACATATGCCACTGAGCTATCTCACCGGCCCTAACTGTTCACTCTTTAACTACTCATTTTCCCCCTTGCCTCAGTGTCTCAGGAAGTATATCATGTCCTGGAAATTCAAGTAACTTAAGAATTTTTTAGAAAGGTCATTGATGATTAATTTATATTAATTTTTCCTGGAATATGCTGTATAAATTTCTAGTAGAAGGCTCATGTTTTCCTTTATTTAAGGAAATTTTTCTTTTATTATGTATTATTTTATTTTTTATTTTTTGTGATCCAGTTGACTTCAGCACTGCAAGAAATATACTTATCTTTTATTGAATCATCATCCGTATCTCCAACCCAGTTGATGGTCATTTCTCTATTTGCTTTTATCTCTTTGACATTTTGTCTGCATTTATTGAGGACAGAGAACCTTAACTTTATTACAGGCCCCTTACTTAATTGCGTTCCACTCAAACAACCTTCCAGATTAACTGACACTCTATGCTCATTTCATTCCTCACTGAAATAAGTAATGATGAAGAAAAGGAGGAACTAGCCTATAGACCCATACTAAAAAACAAAAACAAAAACGGAAACCCTCCTTGATCCTATATCAAAATGCTGTCAAGTAAAGGTATGCTTCTAAGCTTTTAATTAAAAAATTAAAGCACATGTATGATAAACTATTTCTGCACTCCGGAACAACATGAAATTAAGCAGTGTGTATTCTTAATGAATTTTCTTCTCTAGTACAATATCATGTTTGTGATATTCCTCTATGTTATTGGTTGTAGATGGAGTTATTTTTTATTTCGTTGTTTCATATCTCAGTTTATCTTTAGCCTCCTGTTCCTCAGGATGCTTGCTTTCTCTATTCCCTTGTAAACCACAGTTTATTTTTGCTTGTGTGATTATGGCCACTTTCCTTCCCCATCTGCTTTTCTTCTAGCCTGAGGACACTACAGTGAAGGTCTCTAACTCTGTATTTTGCTCTACTGAGAACATGAGGTGACAGAGACCAACTGCTATGTCTGGTGGATTTTCTTAACTTTTCCACAGAGTGAAACCCCATCTTTTATCGGCTTTTCTCCAATGGAGGTAAGGAAGGGGCATGGGGATTGTGTTATTGAGAATTCTTAGGATTTTGTTGAGTCACTTTCTTTCCTTGGTATTAGTTTAGGGTTGGTGGTCTGGGAGGAGGGCTAAGAGGAGGAACAAATTTTATCAGAATCATCAATGTGCAAAGTTTGTTTGATGAAGTTTGACCATTTTTATTGTTTTATTGCTCCTGGAACTTTATATTTGTTCGGGTTTACCTTTTTTGAATGAACAATCAGTTTCATTTAGTTCTGAGAGGAGATTGGGAATCCAGTTCCAATTTTGCCCCCTCAAAAAGCATACTCTTCCTTGAGGAGTTCTTATTATGTGACAAATCCCTGATTATCCCTGTTGCTTCTTATATTTAAGGTTCATATCTTTGCTATTTGCATGATTAAACTCTTAATATTAAATTGATTATCAGAGTGTTATTATGAGCCTTCTGTTATTAATAATAGCTAAAATATGCTATGATCACATAAGCTTTTAATTAAGGAAATATCTTTAAACCCTTTGAGTGATGGTGTTTACTATACCTGTTAGTGTTAGCTTAGGATTCATGTTCCATATAAATATTTTGTAATAAGACCCCATAATAATAGTCACTAGTGCTTGCTGTGTATCTGGGAATATATTTTGCAGTTCAAATGTTTCATTTTATTTAATTCTGACATGAACTCTAAGACACAGTCCCTAATGTAAAAGTTGCAGAAACAGGAGCTAAGAAAGAAGAGCAATTGTTTAGGCTCATTGTTGGCTTGAAATTGGTCTGGCTCCCTAGACTTATCTTCTAGTAGCTATGCTTTAGTTGGGCTTTAACATCAATGATTCTCCACCTTTCTTCACACATTAGAATATTTGCAACCTTGGACAAAGAGCAAATGATTTTGATTTTTTTAGAAGCTGAACCGTAGCTGTCTGAAGTAATTTAGAGTTAGGAAATTTCATCGTTACTTGGGATTTTCTCCAAGGGATATTAAATAGCAAATGGCCTGGATCAACAGCCATTCCCTGGGACACTGAGACACTTTCTTAGTTGGGGGCCCTGCTCTGAGTGTGACCTTGGCTTTCCATGACTTCCTCCTCCAGCTGAGGCTAAAAGGTTCATTAAGTTTTTCTCTTTCACTGGATATTCTTTTCTTTCCTTGTGCTCTTGCTTTCCAACCTTGCTGTCCTCTAAATGATGAGCCTTTCAGTCAACTGAGTTTGTAGGTCATCGACAGAATTTTTCTCTCTCGGAATACCTGTATATGTTTCTCTCTCTACTTCCAGGGTGGAAGTGACCTTCACACTCTCTCTTTCTTGTACCGTACTGAAATCTCTAAGGAAAAAAAATGAACCCGAACATTCTGGGTTTTTCCTACTGCTCTCCCTAGTTTTCATAGCCTCCACTGGGACTGTTTGAACCTTATGCCTACTTTTTAAGTTATAGGTATAATCGAATCAACATTTCACGGTTGTATAGTAAGAGTCCCCAGTGTCTTTACTCTTTTCTGTATTCATACAGTTCTACATTTCAGAGCCTATTATTCAATGGACCCCTACATTTAACTATCTCATTTGGTAATACAATATTTAATCACAAGTGACCAAAACTGTTCTGGCTAATGTAAGCAAAAAGGAAGTTTAATAAAGAAGACGTTGAATCTCTGGGAGGGCTTCAGGCACGCTCCACTAAACTGATCTCGTGAGGACACTGCCAGCACAGCGCTCAGGCATCAGCATTGTCTCTGAGCTCTGGATCCAGCTACCCAGGCCCTGTTGTTCCAGGATGAGAATAAACTCTGCACGTGACCAGCTTTTGTTTGGAAGTCTGGGATGACTCTACTTGGGAGGTAAATATTCCTGCATGTGACATCTCTATGGTAATCTGCTCTGTTTGGATGGATAGATACTGTAAAGTGGGAAACAAAGACAAGCTAAGCATGGGCTCTTCCTTGCTTCTGAGGCTCGTGCACCCCATCCTCCCTTGGTAGCACCCGTCAGTGGGTCCTGATGAACACCTTCACCATCCCCATGGTTTTCTTCGGTCTCTTGGCGACTCGCTTCACTAGCCCAGCACAGCTGCACTGCAGTTGTGACAGTTTCAACAAAAAGAGGAAATTTTCACAGCAAAACAGCCTCACATTTATGGGAACTTATTAACAGTATTGAGACAGTCATTCTTCTATTCTTACCTACCCACATGATACAAATGTAAATTTGACTTTTGCTTTTTCTACTTTATAAGCTCACTTTCCTTTAACAGTCACTTACTCTTATTTCCATTCATTACTAGTTTTCAACTGGACACCCCTCCAGGGTAATATTATTAGCGCAGCAAGATCTAATAATGACTATAACTGGCCAGCAATGTGAGTCTGGTCAGCGCTTTGCCATCCATTTCCATCGTAAGGGGTAGTGATGGATGAGTGAAATCTCGTGGGACTCTCTTGTCCACTGGGTTGGGAGAAAGTAGTAATTGTTAATCTCAACCTAGACCTGGAAGAAAGAACAACTCCTAGCATCATTATTTTGGGGGGAAATTCATACAACAATAGATAAATGATCATTGTGTCATATTTAGTAATTTATCATCACTCTGGAATACATAATTTAGTTCCTATTTCCACAGGATTAAACAAAGAAAAGATTTGTAGAAATAGTTATGAAATTAAAATAGTCCCTATGCATTCCTAGCTCCTCTTCCCTATCTTCTGTGCTATTCCAATGGTCTATGCAACAGTAATCCCACTCCTGTGCGTGTTAAATATTACCAGCATTCATTTGATCTTGCAAGTGATCCCTTCAATGTATTATCACTCCCAATTTAGTAAACGTATTTTTAAAATCGTGCCCCAAAAGTATGCCATGAGAAATCTACTCTTAAATATTTTAAATGCACAGTACAGTATGGCTAACTACATACAGAAACATGCAGCAGATCTCTAAAGGATTTGCATCTTGTATAATTGAAACTTTACAACCATGGGTGGCAAATTTTAATTTCCCTCTCCCACCATACCCTGGAAACTCCCATTGTCCTCTCTGCTGCTCTGAGTTTGGCATCTTTGGATGCTTCATGGAAATGGAACCATGCAATCATCTGTCCTTTGGGGATTGGCTGTCATGTAGCATAGGGTTCTCAGGCTCATCCACGCTGTCACATGTGATAGATTCTCCCTCTTTATAAAGGTGGAATAATATTTCGCTGCATGTACACACCACGTTTTCTTTGTGCATTCATCTGCTGATGGATACAAAGCTTGTTTTCACACCTTTGCTACTGTGAACAATACTGCAATAAACATGGGATGCAACTATATATGTCTTTGGGATCTTGATTTCAGTTCTTTTGGATAAATACTGAAAAATGAGGTTGTCGGATCTTGTACTCTTTGTATTTCTAATTTTTGGAGGAAGCTCCACATTTTTCCAGAGCTGCGGGACCATTTTGCATTCCCAACAGGAAAAAGGGTTTCAGTTTCTCCACTTCCTTGCCAACTTTTTCATAAAATGGGAATGGCCATTTTTACATGTGTGAATGGATAGCTCACCATGGCTCTGTTTGCTTTTCCCTAATGATTAGCGACCTCACATACCTGTGGGTTATTTGGAGAAGTATCTATTCAAGTAATTTGCCTATTTTTTCAATTTTTTTTTAAATTTAAGGGTTTTATTTTGGCAGGTTTGTATGTGCACATAACATATTTTGATCATTTTTGCCCCCACCTCCCCTTTTGACCCACAGTCTCACCTCATTTTATATTTTGGGGAAGTCTTATGTGTTTAATATACTGTGTTTTGCACATATCACCTGCCTTACACCCCTCCTGCTCCCCCTTATTCCCTCTCTCTTGTCTAATAATAGTTTGCCAATTTTGTAATCAAGTTTTTTTGCTATTGCTTTTTAGAATTTCTTACATATTTTGAATAATAATCCCTTATCAGATACATGGTTTTTAATTTTTTACATTCAGTACATTGCCTTTTCACTCTATTTTTTAGTTTTTTATTGTCATTAGTACAGGTTTGCAGTACATAATGATTACATTCATCGTGGGGGGTTGGTACATGTGTGACAGTAAAAAGAATTAAGATATGCCTTTTCACTCTATTGACTATTTCTTTTGCTGTACAGAAACTTTTTAGTTTCATGTAGTCCCAGGGCAGTATCATCCAAACGCCTACCCTTTCTGGGTTTTATATCAGAAATCATTGCCAAGATCAATGTAACAAAGACTTCTTGTTAGGTTTTCCTCTAGGATTTTTACAGTTTCAGATCTTATGTTAAGTTTTCAATCCATTTTCATTTGACTTTTTTGGTCCGGTGTAAGAGAAGGGTCCGCTTTCGCTTTGTCATAGGCTGCTGTAAAATGAGTGGCGCTGCACAGTCATTTCTCCATCTCTGTGGAGTTTTGGTTCCAAGGCCTCCCACAGATACCAAGCTCTGAGGGGATTTTAGTCCTCTATACTAAGTGCAGGGTAAGTATTTGCATATAACCTACGCACATTCTCCCATATAATTTAAACCTTCTGTAGATTGTGCACAATACTTAAGGCAATGTAAATGCTATATAAATAGTTGTTATACTTCATTGTTTAGGAAATAATAAGAAGAAAAGAATCTGTTAATGTTCAGTACCGACACAATTTTTTTTTGGATATTTACAATCTACAGCTGGTTGAATCTGTAACCAACTGAGAAACCCAAGATACTGAGGGTTGACCTTATATGGGGGGGACCCAAACTGAAATTATGTTTTTTTCTCCACACATTGAATAATGGTACAAACACTGTTTTCATTGCCTGATATGCATATCTAAAGTGATGATGAGCATTTTTCCAGTCAAGAAATATATACCTGTATTTAAGAATAATGAGTCATTGGCTCAGCTAGATGCTCTCAAGAGGCAATACATAATTGCTTGTAGTCTCTGATGTTAACGTTAAAAAAAAAAAACAATTGCGAATTGATTCTTGAACTTCCAACCATAAAGGAACGCATCTGTTTGATTTTTTGATTGACTGAGTGAATGCCTCTGTGACTACTCGTTTTGTATACATAAGAAATCACTTTCAAAGAACAAATTATATCTCTGCCTACTGACTCCTACATTCATTCTAAATAGAGAAGTTTCTCTGTGGGCATCAGCCTGCCCCACTTTGATGTAACTGCAGAAGTCTAGGAAGGTTTCCATAACAGGCCCCACACTGAGGTTTCTCTTACCTTCTAGCCATCTACAGCACACTTCCTGGACCATATGGCTAACCACAGCTACTGCCTAGGAATTAGTACAGGTGCGTACCCTGCTACTTGTCCTCTAGTCCAATGGGAAGCTCAACTCTTCATTTTGCTTGCAGAGTGGGTTTGTTTTCAAAGTGACATGATTAGCTGGTGTATATGGAGTTGACTTCCAGGTTGAGTCTGGTTCTGTATGCTTGAGCGGTCACCTATGGACCATGATGCTTCAGAGGGAGTCTTAAGTAACATTCCAACCCAAGTTCACGACTTCAGGGTGGGATTTTGCCAAAGGCTCCAGTCACCTTGGTTTGCTAGTTGCCTATGTTTCTAATATTATTTAAGCACACACTTAGAGTGTGTTTTCTGAATCAGTGGCCATTTGAAGATTCAAGAAAGCCTGATGCTATTGGAATACACAAATTAAATATTTTTTCCTTGTTACTATATGAATAAGACTAATAAACTTTAGATATGGTGATTGATTTCTCCAGACTAAATTAGTTTTGTAACTATTATTTTAATTTTGGAGCTAGAGAGAAAAATACTCACTGTGGTTGGTGAGGAACACTGCTAATAGTTCCAGCTCATGTAATTACCCAGAATTTTAACATTTATTCTGGACCCTATATTTTAGCTGGGTTAATTGGCTACTCCCTGGTGATCATACAATTAGTCAACATTCGAAGTTCATGCTTAGCTTGATTTTTAGGTTTAGATATTAAATTATATTATTGATGCAATGAAAGACAGTACTTTTGATTAAATTAAATCAATGTTGCTTCTCAACAGGTTGTAGCAATAAGCAGGATAATTAAAATCTTCCCATAGAACAGAAATGTGCACTGGAGTCTATGTCACAGGAGTTCAAATTTGATTTTGACTTTCTTTCAAAACAGGACTCTAAATGGAAGCATTAGTCAAATTGATCACAGAACACTGGTCTCCCTGAGCTGTTCACCCAACTTGAATTTTTAATACCATATGAAGCATACATGATGCAATTTGACTCTTTTTATTCATTTCTTTCCCATTTTTCCTCAGGTGCTATACTGGATTGTTAAATAAGGAATTTGTGGATACCAATTTATTTGTATCTAACATATTTTTAATAAAAAATGAATTTTCTCAATGCTTCTTTCTTCTTCCTTTCCTCAGGTGTCTTATATTGTTTTATGTTAGCCACCTGAGAGGCTCTAGGTAGCTCTAAAAGTTGCCACATGTTTAATTAAAGAGAGTGAAGAGCAGGTTTTTACGACACTCTTGTTTCTGATGGTTTAGAGAAGGCAAGAGTCCCTCACTCAGATGTCAAGTCCATTTCGGTGATTCGCTCTGTAGGGTTGACGCCACAGACCCACGTAACTGTCCTTTATTGATCTCTACGTTGAACCACACTTTGACTTTCATGTGTTTTGCCTTATCCTAACTTAACTACTTTGCCATTTTCCTCTTCATTAGGTTTGTGTATACTCGTGTATTTTGTATACTGTTTAGAAATGGCGGTCCAGTCACTTTACCATCCTGATTGTTTCTTCACATGCAAATGCAAGTTAGTTTCCATTATGGACTGAATGTGTTCTCCCCAAATTCATAAGCTGAGACCCTAACCTCAGCATGACAGTATTCAGAGGGGGAGTCTTTGGGGAGTTATTAGGATTACATAAGGGCATGAGGTTGTGAACCTCCAGGATGTATAAGGTGAGGAAGAGAGAGCAGAGTTAGTTCTTCCTCTTTGTCTCTCCATCCTCTCTTTCTCTGCTATGTGAGGACTCAGCGAGAAAGCAAATATCTGTGAGCCAGGAAGACAACACGTATAGGGAATCAAATTGGCCATCACCTTGCTCTCAGCCTTCCAGCCTCCAGCACATGGAGATAAATGTCTGTTGTTTAAGCCACATGGTTTATGTTGTTTTGTTATGGTGGGATGAATTGATTAAGACAAGAGTTTGGTGCTGTAGAGTAAGGTGTTGCTGTATCCAATATTTTAAAACATGGAAGCAGCTTTGACATTGGGTAATCATTTGAGCATTGGAATAATTTTCAGATGCATGCTAAAATATCCAAGATTGCTGTGCTAGAACTATTGATAGTGACTACAGCAAAGACTCATAAAGAAAAGAGGGGAGGTATCAAGAAAGTTTCCATCTTCTTTGGGAATTCTTAAATCAGGTATTGGTAGAAATAAGATGGCATAGGCCCTTCTAATGATATCTTCAATTAAAATGAGAAGCATATTGTTGGAATTCAAAGTAATAAAGTATTGCAAAGTGGCAAAGACCTCGGCTAAGTTGTGTTTGTCTTCTAGTATTTTGTGTATAGTTTACGCAAGATGAAATTAGATATTTGGCTGAGGACATTTCTAAGCAAAATGTTCAAGGAGTGGCTTGGTTCTCCATGATTACCTAAAGTGTGAGAAGGTGGTGGTGAATTGAAGAAGGAATTGAAGCTGAAAGAAGCCAGCACTTTGGGATTTGGGAACTTCTCAGTCTGTCTGTATTGCGAAGAACGGGGAAGCATTCTCACCAGAGTATGTCAGGGTGTGCTGGATTACCGTTCAGTAAACAAAACAGGCACGTATGTGAGCAGAAACTCAGCTGATCTGAATTGGAGGGACAGAGATGATATGAAATGAAGGAAGACTGTTGGACTACTTAAATTTTACAAGATGGGAAAATGAGGAACATGCACTTTACTTCAAGAAAAAGGAAAAGTAACTTTGGTGGTTCAGAGATCACCAGGACTTGTGTCTCAGTTTCAGCAAGCCAGCTGGTATCTCACAGGCAGCTCGGGGCAAGGTTACCTAGAACTGGAGGTGCTGTGCGGTTAGGAACCTGGCCTGGTATGTTCCTGCTGCCCAGCAAAGCTGCAGGTGCAGGACCACCATCCAGGGAGGCCAGAAAGAGCAGGGTCAAGCCAGAGAGAACAGTCTTGAGCTATAAGCCAGGAGGGTAATTGCCTTGCTGGTCTTGGCATGCTAGGGGTCCATCACCTCTTTTTTCCTTCTGTCTTCCTCCTTTTGAAACAGAGATCTCTATCCTGTGCCCTCCCACCACTGCACTGTGATCCAGTGGGAGGAAGAAAACATGGATAAGCATGACAGAGGTCTCAGATTCCTACCCAGGGTCCCCATGGTCCTTGCTAACTTTTACAGGACGTGCTTGTCTGTGGACTGTGGCTCACGGAGCTGCGTGGGAGATTCCTCGGTCTCAGGGAAGCCAAAAACAAGCTCCCTAAGGAAAATTTTCTGTCCTACTGGTCAGTAACTAAAACTAGACTTGTGTAACTCATGAAACCAGGTGCAAGCCATCTGTCTACATTCTGATGAACAATGTAGATAACTTGGTATTGGATCCCATTAGAAGAGTTTCTGAATTCAAGCTACACTTTATAAATCCCTGGTTAGAGTATTTTTTTTTTTTTGGCTGCTGTATTTTATTCAAATACTGACCAAGGTCAATATCATGGTTCCAGGCACCCCTGGAGGTAAGCACAGAGCTACCAGTTCCTAGGCCAGCTGCCACATTCATTTTATTTGTACACAATATTCTCTCATGGCATAAATTTTAGTTTTTCATAGATTTGATATTTTATCTTTTTCATTTTGCTGGGTTGCTTTTATATCAATTTTATTTCCCATTATACCATTGCTCATCCTCCTCTAAGTATTCTTTCCAAGGTTAACCCTCCCATCAGTATTCTCTATTCTTTTCCTCTCATTCATTCAACAATTAAATATTGGGTTTCTACAATATGCCGGATGCTGTATTTGCCCCAAGGAGCCTAAAGTTTATTAAGAAAAATTATCATGAAAGTGTATAAATGGGATTGAGCATGATTGTGATCAGGAGGATTGTGCCTTGGGCACATGAAACACAAATAAGAGTGGTTTCACTACTATCTGCCGGATCAAGGAAAGTTCTAAGTAAGATTTGATGCCTGAAGAATGAGCTTCTCTGTGGGATCACTAAGAACAGATAAACCACACTGTGTAATAAATAGGAAGCTATAGAAAGCCATTTAGTTGCAGAATAAAGTAGTGATGGTTGGATAATGGATTGGAATTACCACTGTCCAGCCCCTACTGCTGAATCTTTCTTCCGGTCTGCTCATCCTAACACACTACATGCCATCAGGAAGGTGCCTCGTACCCACGTAGCTGCAAAATCAGTGGTTTCTTTTCAAGACATCCTCTCTGATACAGGATTCTGTTTGTCTCCCTTTTTAAAATGTCCTCCTTTGACTGAAGGGTACTGTATTTGGAGAAAAGGGTTTTCTGGGCTCCTGGAGAGCTGGCGGCAGAAATAATGACCAGGTAGCTTTGATGACTGATGGTTTTCTTTACAGCATGATGCTATAGACTCCTGTTTTTTGAAACCTTTTTATTAATGCATATTAATAACAGAGAAAAATGAGATTTGTTTTGGTGCATTGTTACATGTATATAACATATTTTGATTACTTTCATCCCTATTACCCCACTTCCCTCCCCTCTAGTCCCTTTCATACAGAATGAATTCTCACAACTCAATCAGAAAAAGATAAATCACTTCTTGATGCTGAATTTGGTTCAAGATTCAGGAGTACCTGATGCTGAAAGTATTCCTTGAAACAGAAGTTTAAAAATTGTCAAGATAGACTCTTCTTACAAGGAGGTACAAAAACAAGTAAAATAGCCCCAAAATGTGCATTTCCTTCATTTCAGGGGCAGTGCACTTGAGGTTAAAGCCGATGGCATGGAGGTGTGCTTACTGAGTATTCTGGGTATTCTTGGTAGAATAAATTCGGAAAGTGCCTGTTTAGTTTTGGGGTGCATGCCCTGGTGGTGGCAGGGGAGAGGATTGCAGCAAGGTGTGGGCTTGTTTCTAGCCAGCCTAAACTCTCCTGAAGAGCTGTGCTCTCTGTCCTGGTCTCCTCCTCTTGCCCATTTGGTGTGTCCTTGGTGCCCAAGGCCACCACTGTTGCCTCTACACCTAGCAAGGCTCCAAGACTCCAGGGCATGCTCTTCCGACACAGATGGCCTGAACAGTCAACACAAGTCCTTCGTCACAGTTCACCACGTCTTTCTCCATCTGTAAAACACTCCAATGATCTAGTCCATTTATTTTTAACAGAAAAGCTTTTCTATTTTCATTTTAGGATAATGAAGCACGCTGAGAGGATCCAATGGAAGCAGAACCAGACTACTAGTTTCCTATGCTGAGCCTCTGCTCAGTTAATTCCTGAATCCTATCACTGATGCCAACCAACAGCTTGCCGCTCGTGTGGGTGCCAGGCAGTTTACCCTATTGGGGTCTTTTCCTTGACATTAGGGGCAATGGTTAAGAGGGTTTCAAAAGACTTCTCTGCTGGAATTCAAGCATTTTGTTTAAAAGAGATGAGCCTAGAGTTAGTAAAATAAACAGAAAAGGTAATTGAGAAAGCATTTGTAATATGTTGGTAAACTTGACAGTACCATTGCCCATTCTTTCAGAAAAGAAAGTAGGAACACCCTGCTAGGCAAGACCAAGAGTTGACTTTCTCCTGAGAACCCTGGCTGTATTCAGCTATATTTGCTCTGCAGGGATGAGTTCACTATCCATCATCCATTTAAGGCTTTGGTAACCGTGAACATCTAAAAAGAAGAGTCTTTCGTTTTGCTTTGGGAACAGATGATGATGATGGTGGTGTTGATGATGATGATGATGATGATGATGCGAGTGGCTTACATAACACATGCTTTATTTACATGTATTGACCATGGTAGATAGGGTGCTCGAAATAATGGTGATTTGCATTCAGAAATTAATCACGCATCCAAAAGTATTTTAAAGATGGTTCTACAGAAATCTAATAAAACTGTGTGCCCTGGAGATTAGAATCTAGTCAAGGTGAAGGGGTTCTACTGCTTGAAAAGCTGTTAAGACTCTGAACTAATATTAGGGAAGCTCCTGAAGAAATATTCTGGCAATTTGGTAGAATAAAATAAATGTTTATAGGAGACTCTGTGGATGGGATTTATGGAAGCAGTCAGAACAGTTATAATTATAAAGTATTAGGCCCTGTTTTGCTGAAGAATTTTTGCCCTAATAATCTTAAAATAGCTTACAGAAGACAGCTAATGATAATATTAGGAGAAGCATTTTATAAAAAAAAAGTCAACAAACTATAAAGTGAAAATATGCTTAATAACAGTACATATGACTTTGTAAATAACACACCTTTTAAACCCAAGAATTCAAGTTTCTGCCCTATCACTTTGTAGTACAAAGCCTTGGACATTTTCAGACTTTATTGCAACTCTAAAATGGAATATAAAATTATTTTCTGTAAGGATTGATAAAAATCGAATATATATTCAGGCATTTTATAAATGGTAAGGCACACTATCAATGCTACTTTTTTAACACTATTTTAAAATTTGTGAATTTTAAATGGCCTGTGAATGGCCTCACGTTGACTACGGTATGAAAACTTACTCATTTGCTAGTGAGAGAAAGCCACCTTCCTTTGGTTTATGTAAAAAAGATATCACCAGATGTCTAAAACCAATAGATCCAGGTTCTCAAATGATATCTTCCCATTTCTCAAGTCTTTTTTCCTCTGTGTTGATTTCACTGTCAGGAAGCTTAATTCACCTTCCTCAAAGATTAATTTAGCAACCTCAAGAGAAAAAATAATAAAAGCTTCTCTTTCCTAGTTGCTCCAGTCATTCTGGGTGCTGAGTTTTACCTCGGGTTAGGTGAGCATCTGAAGATGCACCCCAGTGGCGTGCCCTCGGAATACGCTTGTTTGGTGTGCTTCGGTCAAGTGCTCGTCCTGGGGCGTGGGGCACATTTGGTGCTATTTGTTTCACAAGGAGAGAGCAAAGGCAGACGAAACTCTGGAATATGCTGCATCCACGTTATCATCGCTTTCTAGAGTGGCCACATTTAATAACAAAATAGCTAAGCCCCCCCACCCTGTTTTTAGTGATTTATCTGATAATTACTATTCACAATAACTGATATGTTAACATCGCTATCAGAGGGGTTAACAGTATTGCATTGTGTACTTAAACCTTTACTAAGATCTGATGTTAAGTCTGATATTAAGTGTTCTTGTCTCAATCAATCAATCAATCAATCAGTAAGGTAACAGGAAACTTTAGAAGGTGATGGATTGCTTTATGGTGTAGATTGCAGTGATGGTTTTATGGGTGTATATTGATCTCCAAACTCAACAGGAGGTATCGTTAAATATGAACAGCTCTTAGCATGTCAGAAATACTTCAATAATAAGATGATTTTTAAGGAAGTATTGTTTGGGTTCACACGGGTTTTATGTGCCAAAGTATGGTCTCAGATGTGGCTCTTTTCGATTGCAGTGATCGAATGCATTTATCCAGCAGAGTAGTTAGCGGAATGATCTCTGAGCCACAGTCCTGGAACATCTTGTCCATAATTATGCGTGTTGGGGAAGACACTTCTGAGTTTCAATTTTTAAAACTCGTAACATTGACAGTGTGGAACTTGAGTATAACATTTGATGAATGTTAGCCTTGTAACCAGCATCCTAACAACTCGCACCTCAGTCAAGTTATAGAACATTTTTATCCCTCCGGGTGTCCTCGTGATCCTTTCCACTTCACTCCACTGCCTTCCTTCTCCTATAGGCACCGTTACTTTTACTTTTACTACCATTGCACAGCATCTTTTCTATTTTCTGTGGACATCCAGCTTATTCCCAGTTTCATGTGCTTGTGAAAAAAGCTGTTAGAACTATTCAGTTCAGTTTTTTCTTTGGCATATGTGTTTATTTCTCTTGGGTAATTGTCCAAGAGTGGTGGAGCACTCATGAATGGGATTAGTGTCCTCATCAAAGAGATCACAGCGAGCTCTCTCGCCGTCTGCCTGCTGTTCAAGGATAGAATGGGAAGAACCCAGCCCTGGGGGACCTGATCATGGACTTCCAGCCTCGAGGGCTGTGAAAATAAATTTCTGCTCTGCATAAGCCCTTCAGTCTGTAACATTTTGTTTTGGCAGCCTGAACTGATGAAGGTGGAAATGGTCACCTTGCTATTTGGCTTCATGCTTTTCTGGAAGAAGTGAATCTGTAGCAAGAGTTTATTCTAAAATTTGCCAATTTTTTGTGCCTGATTAACTGAATTATTTTGGCCTGAGGGTTTATGTGTGAAGGATTTTATTCCCATAACCATTGATCTATACAGGTAAGAAACTCCATTAAATGAGATTGTATAGAATGCACAGCACATTAGATATATATCAACTATACTAGTGCATATTACACTGTTTTTAAATAAATTGTTCTGCTTAGCATCCTCCTGCATTTTCTTCAGCGTAAGACTCAAATTCCTCTAACTATGAATGTTTCAAAGTAAATCTTTCTTTTTTCTGTTAAGATGATTAGAAGTTGGCAAGCCCTATTTTGGCAGTGAACCATCATAACCCACATTGGAGAGGATGCGGGCACGCACGCATTTTTAAATACACACATACACAGTCTGAGAAGGGAAGCTACTTTAAAGAAACATGAAGTTATAAATAAGATAGCAGTGCAGTATTGTTTTGTAGAGAAGGGGTGTGAATATGTGCAGTCCAATATGTGGAAACGATCCAGGCATGGGTGAAGCCTCAGTCGCAATTTAAAGCATTAGAAAACTTTAAAACGCTCAAGGACTTTAACACTGGGAGGAGAATTTTGGATTGTGTAGTTGACAGTGCCATACTGGGTGGGTGACGACACATGACAACTGTCAAGGGAATGTACAATGGTGGAACATATGATCTCGCATACTTTCTGTAGTATTGTATGAGAAAACCAATTTGTTAACAGAGAGTTACAACATCTAGTATTGTTGAATGCTCAGAAGAAAGTCTTTTGAACAGAAACTTATGGCCGGTATTGGGAATCTAAGGGAGACTCCTGTACTGACAGGGTGGTGGTTGTTAGCCGGCCCTGGATCCTCCAGCCAGACGTGGAGCACCCCACTCTCAGGGCAGGAGGTGGGTGAAGGGCAAGCCAGGAGCGGCCAACACAGCACCGACCAGGCAATCAGGACCAGTGAGGTGCAGGGTTTGGGATTCTCCTGCACACCCATGCCCTGGCTCCCATCCACAAATTTAGTCCCTCAGAAATGATTCCTTGGTTAAATGAAGTGAGATGGTGGTGATAATAAAAAGGTGGTACTTCTGATGGGTGATTAACATCAATAACACCAGGCCAAGGAACCTAGTGATGCCCACCCAGAAAGATGGGGCCCAGGACCAAGGCGAGAGGTGGTAGAAGTGCAAAGAGAAAGGTGGTGGCTACTCAGTTACCAAGGCTTCACAGCTGGGGCATCACCCAGTCACTGGGCTCAGGACTTCATTTCCTGGAGGATCTGGAAGAACAAAAGAAGACTGCAGACCGAGAGAAACAAATCCACCAGCGCAGTTACCAAGGAGGTGCCTGAGGGAACAGAGGCTTGCAACAAGTTTGAGTTGACCTGAAGATTAGAGTGGGAGAGGATTGGCCCTAGAACCTGAGTTAGGTTGGAAGCTTTAGAGAAGAGTCAGTGTTTCTGGCTAGGAGGGGAAATAATTACAGCAAGTGGGTTAAAATTATGCTTGCAATGGCAGTTTGACTTTTCTCTCCAAAGAAATCGCATGGAGAGAAGACTAGCAAAAAGCCACATTCCGAGAAAGTTGCCTGCCACGGAGGGACACATGGAACAGTTCACCGCCACAGACATGAAGCCTTCTGGGGTCACAGGCCGCGCTGAGTGCTCAGCCTTCTTCGTCCTCCCCAGTGTAGTGCTTGTTCTTCCCCTCTCAGCTTCAACCCTGAACAGCAGTGTGGAAGAGCAGGAAGAAACCAGGGAAGAGGCCGATCCAACAAGTCTCAAGGTGCGCTTATGAGCTCACAGGTTAATTAATATGTATTTAACCACTATGCATCCAATATGAGTCATATTCTCAGTTACAGGAGAAAGTTGCTAGCACATCGGTGTTTTCACAAAGGAGGAAAATGGTAATTCGGCACAGTGTTTCTTTGGGAAATCGATTTTCAGATATTCTGACTCCTGAGAAGTGGCTGAGAGCCGTTCTGAGGGAGAGGCGGAGGCTCTGGGTCACAGCTGCCGGCAGCGCGCGTTTCTCCTGCCTTTTGTCTGAGTTGGTCTCTTGGTGTGGGGTTCCCTGCCGTGGCTGGGGGGAAGCAAATGAAAATTCAGAAATCAGAGAGACAGCATTTCACGTTTTTAGAATTTTTTTCTCCCGCTTCCTTATGGATTCAGAAGGAAAAATTAAAACATTTTTATGTATTAATCTGTGATAGTAATGAAAATGAAAGCCAGTGTTAATTTAGAGAGATCTCATAGACTCCTTTCAAAGATATGGAATAAAACAGAGCTCTTTCCCCCGCATGTCTGGGACTTGCTTTGTTAATCAGTCCCAAGCAGCTGCTGTAGATTTCCTGGAGAGTTTTCCTGCCCAGCCCCAGAGAACCTAAAATAAATGATACCAATGGGAATTTTGAGAGACTGTGAAGGAACTTTTGGTGATAGGATGATGGCAATAATGAGAAATAGATTTCTAAATGGTGAAAATATTATGAGATGTTGGTGACGTGTAATTATAAGCCAGTTTGGAAAGGCTACGTCCTGTTTCAAATTTGTTTTTAAAATGTAAAAATTATATATATATAAATATTAGTGAAAAAAATAAATATTAATGGATAACATGATGTTTTGATACATGTACATATTGTACAAGATTGAAGTCAAGTCTATCTATCTATGTATCCACCCATCCATCTAACTATCCTTAAACATCATTTCCTAGTGGGGAAACTTTCCCGATCCTTTCTTCTAGATTTCTGAAATGCATGGTGCATCATCGTTCTCTTCAGTCACCCGACTTTTCCGTAGCGCCCCAGAGCTCCTTGCTCCTGCTCAACTGTGACGGGACCGCTGCCCAAACACTAATCAACTTTGTCCCTCCTCCCTCTTCTCCCCCGCCTCTGGTAACTACCGTCCTACTCTTACCTGCTTTGAGATCAACTGTTTAGACTTCACCCAAAATCATGTAGTTATTATGGAAAGACTATATTTCTATGTACATTTTTTTCCAACATCTACCCAGTCCAAGCACGTGGCATCCAGGATGAAAGCGATCTCATTCTCCTTTTCCTCTTGTAAAAACCAATGATCCTTTAAAAGAAGCATAAATCCTACTCTGCCCACAAATATTTTCTGGAATGAGCCTAAGAGGTCTTTCCGAATTCTAACATCAATTGCTATTTGTACTATATACACATGACAACCATGGAGTGCCTTGGGAAACCTCTTTTGTTTGCACTTTCAACACGCCATTTGAAGTAAATTTATTTAAAAGTGTATGTGTGTTTATATTTTGTCTCTAAATTTAGAATATACACTTTTTGAGGGAAAAAGAAGTTTCATAATTTTTGTTTTCTCTACAGCACAAAAGCAGTGCTTTGAAACTTGAGTGTTCCTTAAATTTCTGTGGATTCAAGTGAAGAGTTTAGAATGATAAGAACAAATAATTACATTGCATGAATTTGCCAAGCACACTGTGTTTAATCGGACTGCTTATTCCCATGCTGAGCTTTCGAAGACACAGATTTAATGTGGTAATTCCAATCAATTTAAAGTGAAATGAAAGAACTGTGAACGGAAAACTGTTGGCATTTTATAATAGCATGTAATAAGTTTATAGACTTTGAGGCAGCATTAACCTTGCCATTGGTTTCTGACTGTGTTTTATTTCACACCGCTTTTGCTAACTACTGGTGGGATATTGGATTATTGAACAGAGGAGTTCATTATGCTCTCGTCATTCATCGGTACAGTGTTTGGAAAACCTGGTGTTCATAGGAGAAGTTGTGATTTCTATTGCCAGTTTTTAATCTCTGTAACAGTCTTCTGGAGCCCGCGAGTAGAGCTGACAAGAAAGGTAATGCATGACATTTTATTCACACAAAGGAGATGATACGACATTAGGTACTGTCTCACTATTTTTGCCATCTGTTTTCATGATAATATTCTTCATTATTCTAAGTAAAAATTAGACTTATTACATTTCCAAAATTAGCAGTAGGCAGAAGCATATGAAATTGCCAATATTTGATCTTTTTTGACTCTCTAAAATGGCAACACTGTATGATTCAACTTACTGAGTGTTTAATGATGTAAACTACTTCGTGTATATATTACTTGAAGAAAAGCTCCCGAGAACAGTCTTTTCTACCTATGAACCCACATTTAGTCTTATTTAGTACATGTATCTGCAGACTACAATGCACTCTGACACAGTGGTTGAGTTTTGTAATTACCTTCCTCTTGTGAAGGAGTGGTACGCAGCAGGACACTTGTACTGTATAAGCGCAATGCGGACACAAGCAGTGGGGTCCCTTACCTATCCGATGGCCAACTTTTGAGCACCAGCTTTTTTTTAACATGTTTCGTTGCTACCACAGTCACAATCAGCTGTTCTGGAGCCAGCCTTATTGGAAGCATCTCTTCTATTTTTTTTTTTTTTATGTGGGTATCGGGAGTCGAACTAAGGACCTCGTGCTTGCCAGGTAGGCGCTTATGCCGCTGAGTGATATCACCGGCCCTCTTCTGTTGTTTAATTACTGCAGTCTAAGCAGCAACTTTTATGGTGGGAAATATAACAGTGGAGATGTTGTCTTTTAATGATAAAATGCGTGACTACTGGACACTATAATAAACATACTTTTGGCCAAAGAAGTTAAATGATAATGTTGAGGACTGCTTTGAGGACAAATCATGAGGATCAGGTGGCAGTGATCTAAGGACAAAAACTGGTAGAAATAGTTAGCTAAAAATACAGGAAATGTCATAAAGGAAAATGTAAAAGATCTTAGTGATAATTTGGACAGTTTGATAAAAAACAATGAAAACTTCCACTTTAGGACACAAAAATTTGTATTGTATTTGTATTGTATTTTTCACATACAAACCATGTACACACAGTTTGTGACATCTGGTCGTTACAGTATTTAACCCCAGAAGACTAAAGTTACACGAATAGATTTTTTGTTGTTGTTGTTCTGTAAAGATGTTTGAGTTAGAGCAAATATAAGGTGACTAAGCTAAAGCAGGCAAGTCGAGCTTCCGCCTCCAGTTTGTCTGTGCAAGGAGATTAAATCTCTATTAAAGGCTACAAAACAATTGTAGAGTATGCACATTACATTTCTAAATGTCACCAGTGTCTGACAGTTGTAAATGAAAATGACCATAGATTTCACCATAGGGTGATAATCAATGGCACAATACAAGCAAACTCTTTCCAGTTTGTCTGATGAGATGCAGTGAATCTTAACACATAATTTAAAAATGAATGCACACCTGTAGTGGCATATACTTCCCTCAGAGGTACACCCGGTGGCTACCTGTCTTTTGATGTTGGGGAAGACAGGCTTGTTCGGATTTACTTTGACACATATACAATGCACACGGATTCAAAGAAATAGAAATATTTCAGCAAATATAGTGCATGTAGTTATGAAACATCTTAAAACTTTTTTTGTGTAGGCAGGAGTTCTACTTCTACTTTTTCGAATTATCACTTAGATGTATAATAAGACAAGACAGCGTGTTCATCATTTAACTTTGTAATAGGATGTGTGATCTGGATTCTTCGTATCTTCAAAGCCTGGTCCTTTCAGTTGTCCGCTCATGGCTCTGTGAGCAAGCTATTTAGTTTCCCCAAGAATCATTTTCTCTTCAGTAAAATGCTGTTAAAATCACCCATCACATAGAGTTTTCATGAGCATCCATGAGCTTTTCCACAAAAGCTCTCGGAACGTTGCTTTGCTCACATCATTAGAAAATGTCAGCGCATGTCAGCACTGTTATTACAACTCCCTGCTCTCAGAAACATGTGTCTTTTAAAGCTCAAGTATTAGGTTAAAATTTTATAACACTTCTTTACTGTCTTTAAGTACACAGAAGAAAAGAAAAAACAAAGACTAAGAGTTTTGGATTAGAAAAGTAGTGAAAGTTATACCACATACAAATACTTTGGGGTGCTACAGACTGAATTTGTCACAGGAAATTTATGTGTTGAAACCCTAATTCCAGTGTGATTATCTTCGGATGTAGAGCATTTCGAACATAATTGGGCATAACTGGAGCTTTCGGATGGGACCCTCGTGAAACAGTTAACGTCCTTATGAGGAGAGGAAGAGAGCAAAGCCTCCTGTTGCAAGGATAAAGCAAGAATGTTGCCACCTGCAGGTCATCAGGACAGTGCTCACCAGGCACAAACTTGGCTGCAGCTTGATCTTGAACTTCGCAGCCTCTGGCTCTGTGAGAAATGAGTGTAGTTTAAACAAAACAGTCTACTGTATTTTATTACAGCAACACAAGCAAGCTAATACAATGGGCAGCCAGGACATTAACCTATGGCCTTTACATTTCCAGCATTTCTACTACTCACTGAGAAATTTCAACTAATTTCTTGACGATGAATCAGTAAAGAGACCTTTTGTCTTGTAAATCATGTCATTGGAGATATAAATTTAATTTAACAGTACATTTACAATTTAAAGGGTATGAAGCTATCAAAGTGAGACACTAAGTGACAGTTGTTTCCTCCACCACTATTCACTTAATTTTCTCTGGAAGCTGACTGCAGTCCTTTGCAAAAGAGACTTTGAAAAAAATTCATTCAGCTAGGTTTGTCTACTGAAAAAGTACTACATTTTTAATTATCTGCAAAATTATTAGCACTTTTTAAAAACTGAGATTCCAAGTAGGAACTTTTTATTTACCAAAAATGTAATTAAGATTAAGCCATTAGACATAGGATTTAGAATATTCCCCTTATTGACATAATTTGTTTGCTTCTGTTAAGCACTACTTATTGTCTCCCCCTCTTTGGAAGTTCTAACTACTCCTTACTGTATCACATGAAGTTGCTTTGGAGAATTTTTTCCAATTTTATGATGCCCACACCAATGAAGAACTATAAATCACAAATTCTGAATGATCCCACTATCAATAAAAGAATTTTAGGATGCCATTTTTAGAAAAAAAATAAGAGCATTTAACATAAATTAGACAGCTCTTTGACATATATTTTATATTTTATTACTGTTTTGCTGGGATAATTTGTGTAAGTCCAGATTAGAGGGGCTTCCTTTCCTTCCCCTATGGAGCTACGTGCAATCACGCTATTAGAGGTTGTTATTTGCTAATTGCTGAAATGAATGCTGAAATGAATACCATTACGTATGCATACTGGATGCTTAACAGACTGTTGGTTTGGAATAATTTTTCTCTTTACAAATGAGTTAATCAAATAAGAGATCTAAAATATTGAAATGATAGTTGTTTAATGTTTAACAACACTTAAACTGTATTTAATATATGTTGAACATGTACGATGTTACCATGTAAGTATATAGCATTTGCCAACATAATGGAGTTTTGCAGTTATTGTAAATGTGTGACCTGACGTTCCTTTACGCTGAGGGAGCAGGTGGTGGAGTGTGGGTGTTAGGAATATGGAATCTGGGTCAGCGGATGGAATTTGGGCTTGACATGGCTATGCAAGAGTCCAGTATTTACTCAGCTATGATTCTATCCATCCATGTGTGTGCCAGAGTAAAAGAGACAAAAGAATATAAAGTTCTGTCAAACCTATAGGGAAAATAATGTACATAGCTTAACTTCCCACCAAGTAAAGATCTTTACCATTTAAAGGAAAATAGGTGTGTATACCTGAAGACTGAAACACACCGGCAAAACCCGGTGAAGCTGTTGACTCAGGCGAGACTGGCCTAAGGTGGGACTGGCGGCTGGAGCTGATGTCTGGGAACCTGGGGGAACTACAGCAGTATGCTTTCTAACACAGCACAGTGTTCGTCCAATGATTTCACTGGCAGATTCCTTGTTTTTGGAAAACAGGAGCAAAGCGAACACCCAGCTCAGCCTTGCTGTGTTTCATCCCCGTTCCCTTCTCTCGCTGCCCTGGACTGCCCGCGTTCCTTGAAGACAGCTCTGTGGGTGCAGAGCTGCTAACTCCCTCCCTTCACACCCCAGCTTCAGTAAGGCCCAGCCGGGCCATGCACCCTAAGACTGCAGCCAGTCTCTATGATCTCAACCTCCCCACCGCTCTGAACAGCGCCCACCGTGGTGAAATGACTGCCTGTCCCTGGGTCCACCTCCTTTCCCCGATAACACGCTGCCTCGCTCTGGGTGAGTTAGGAAGGAAAGAGGTTTATGTGGTCTCGATTCTGGCCCAAGGTTAAATTGCGACACATGGCGATGGGCAGTTTCCTGTAGCTCCCAGAGTCCCACGATGAGGGACTGTGCCCAAGCCTGGCCGAACCGGCTTTGCCAGCACACCTAGTCCAGGTAAACCATTAGCCCACGAACCCATTCATCAGCTGATCGCATGAGTCAGTCCACTCAAGGGGAAAGAGCCTAACCCCTCTTAAAGATCCTAACTCGTCCTTCTTAATGTCTCATAATGGGGATTCATTTTGAGCATAAATCTTGGACAAGAACAACCATAATCAAATTATAGCATTCGCCAACACCCATTTAAAAACCATTGGGCCGGTGAGATGGCTCAGCGGCGTAAGTGCCTGCCCGGCAAGCGCGAGGGCCCGAGTTCGACTCCCGGAACCCACATACGAAAAAGGGGCCGGTGATATCGCTCAGCGGCACCGGCGCCTGCTGGCGCGCGAGGTCCTGAGGTCGATCCCCCGGTACCCACACACACAAAAAACAAACCATTGATATGTACTATATTGTCAATTTATATTCATTTCCCCCTTGATTTTATTTTACTTTACTTCTGCAGCATAATTTAGAAGTAATGTATTTTTTGCTTTGAAATTTTTATATTTACTCTCTGTTTTTTCTTTGTAACAAAATGGAAATTTCGGCAAATTATTTCTAGGCATTGTAGGGCTCCAGGTATTGAAAAATTTCTTCTGAACTGAATTTTTGTTATTATTTTAGTATTAAGTGTAGTTAAAATGTAGTTAAATACAATGTAGTTAAATACAAATTTTTATAATAATTTTAGTGTAAATTAAAATTTTTGAAATTGTATCTCAAGGGGATAAGGCTATTTACTGTATTTTTAAATTAATGGAACTATCATGAATTAATGTTACTTATCACTACAATAATGCAGTGTTCATGTTCATAGCTATAAGCTCTGAAGAACCTTATTTAAATAAATGTGTAGATAAAATGAAAGTTTTGCTATAGCAGTGTGATCAAGAACTTTGATGTGTCATCAACATTTTAATGATCTACTACCTAGCAGCTCAATTAGGACCTTCTAAAATTTACCAGAAGCAAAAATACTAGAAACAACCTAAATTATGAAATGATTTCTTACTTGGTCATTGGTATGATTCATTTTTCAAATTTGGAGGTGTGTAATAAAATTTTCCCAAGAGGGAATCAAATGGCTTTTAATTATATTTGTCATACTTTCACTTAGAGGTACCTTTTTGCGAGGCAAAAATTAGGCATAATTAGGTAAAAACAAACCCATAAGGCTAGAATTTTCCATACAGGCTCTGAACAAAGATTTACTTATTACACAAAATTTTAATTTCTGGATTCTAAAAGAGCTTTAAGGGGGTGACAGCCAAACTTTAGAGTAATTATATATAGTTTGTTGGGTTATTTCCTTTTTGGGTTGAAAATAAATAATTACATGTATCTGACAGTATTAAAACACTTAAAAGAGTAATTCTATTTAAAGGACTGTGGTTTTCCATCATTCAGATTTATAAGAGCATTGCACCTTTGATAATTTTTTTTCCAAGATTTTATTAAGAAAACAAACAAAGGGCCGGTGAGATGGCTCAGCGGCGTAAGCGCCTGCCTTGCAAGTGCGAGGGCCCGAGTTCGACTCCCAGATCCCACATACAAAAAAAAAGGGGCAGGTGAGATCGCTCAGCGGCACGGGCGCCTGCTGGTGCGCGAGGTCCTGAGGTCAACCCCCCGGTACCCACAAAAAAAAAAGAAAACAAACAAAATGGTTAAAGAATTGTAACCAGTCAGTCACAGTCAACTCTGGGGAGATTTAGAATTAGTACTAGAAAGGTTTGGCATCAAAACCAGAATATTTATATTTTTATAGTTAAGAAGAGATCTACACCTATTTGGTATCTTTGTTATTGAAGACATTTTGTCTGAGGAGAAGCATAAAAAGTTTATTGATATTTTTGAAATTGAGCCATTGATCTAGGATTACAACTTGAAAATTTACTATAGTAACATACAATATTCAAACATTTAGGAGAATTTAAGTTTCATCATGGTTATCAGTTTCAGCTATTGAATTTACTGCTGCATGCATTCACTTTCACCCGAAACTCAGCTGAACAATTTGGAGTCAGGTAGATATGGGTTTAAATGTTACTTATTTGTCTTGGGATCTTGGTCAAGTTAATATATAAAATTGTGGTTTCATCATATATAAAATAGAGGTATCACTTATTGTTTACAATTGTTTAAGAACTAATAAAATGCTTATAAAACATTTAGTATTGTACACTATAGTAGCCATACACTTATATTTATTATACTTAAAATGACATAGTTTGTGGAGACTTTATATTTGACATTTTATCATTTTAATTCCTAAACACTGGACTATTTGTGATTATTAGTGTTAGTAACTTTTCTGTTTTATTTCATTATGCAAATAAAAATATTTGGCATTATGGGCTTGTGTTTGAGGTAACGTTTTGGAGTTGTAAGGGGGATTTTTCTTTTTATGAAATTGTAATCAATCTACTTCAAAGTATAGACTTTTCAACTTTTGCTCTACTGACTGACCATGTCAGAGATGAAAATCTGTTAGTGGGTGTGAAATTACTTAAGCAAAGCCAAATGAAAACTGTCTTCTTAATTTCAGTTCTTCAAAGGTGGCCTGATAGAAATGGTTTTTTAAATGACCTAGACAGATGAAAAAAAAGTAAAAAAAAAAAAAAAAAGCAAATCTGGTTGAACAGAAAACACAGCTTTAAATACAGACAAACTTTTGCGGGGCCGGTGAGATGGCTCAGCGGCATAAGCACCTGCCTGGCAAGCGTAAGGTCCTGAGTTCGACTCCTGGTATCCACATACGAAAAAAGGGCCGGTGATATTGCTCAGCGGCATGGGCGCCTACTGGCACACGAGGTCCTGAGTTCGAACCCCGGTATCCACAAAAAGAAAAAAAAATTTTGGGCAACACTGCATTTCAAGGGTGGTGGTGATGGTGGTGAAGGAGAGAGGAGTTTGAAGGCAACTGCTCTGAAATTTCAATTAAAGAAAGCGGTAAGATGATTATGAAAATAGTATAGTAATTTATAAAGGTATGATAGAGTGGAAAGTTAAGTAAAAGGTTTCCTCATTTAAGTGTGCTAGCTTGTCATCAGAAAGGAATGAAGGACCGCTCCAGAAATTATTAGCATCGTGTTCCTGGGGAGGAGGAAGGGCATACAACTGAAAAGATAAGGATAATTCAAATAGGTGCTCTTTGGTTTATTCAATAATTTTTTCTGTACTTTGATCAATCAAATGTCATCGTGCAGATGTAAGCAGTATAAAAGTACGTTCAATAAAGCAACAGACACGTTTGTAACACTGTTACAAATCAATGATTTTTTTTTTCCTGTGGTTCTGGGGATTGAACCCAGGGCCTTGTGCATGCTAGACAAGCGCCCTTCCACTGAGCCACATCCCCAGCCCATCGATGATTTTTAAAAGCAAAATTGTTCTAAACATTCATGGAAACAAATCATTACATCTTTGCTGAGGCATCGAATCTTAGAATTATTGAGTTAGAAGGTACTGAAGTGAAATTTTCTTCCCAGTTTGTATTGATGCACAAGAGGATTATAGCTTTAAGATCTCAGATATGAAATTTTATCTCATATTGAGATAATTGAACCTTCCTCTGTAAGTTGTTTGCATATTCAGCCATATACGACCTGTCAAGTACTTCTTATTTGTATCCCAGATAACTCCTTCCTGCAGCAGTTAGACACATCCTTCTTATTTTGCCTCTAGTGGAGAGAAACTGACAGAAATGCACATTATATCCTAATATATATTATTCTAACCTCCTCCCTGAACCTGGGGCAGAGAAATTGCTCTTTAAATTATTTTCCTCATAGTATTCCTTTCCATCACATCGTATGTCACCAGAGAAATGCAAATTAAAACAACAATGAGGTACCACACACGTTAGAATACACAGCTATCAGCATGGCCAAAATCTAGAGCAACAATAGATAAGCTGCTGAGGAAGTAAAGCAACAGGAATTCTCCATCACTGCTGGGGAGGCAAAATAGGTAGGGTTCAGCCACCGTAGAACAGACAGCTTGGCAGTTACTTACAAAACTAAACATGTTCTCATCTGGTGCTCTAGCACCTTGATATTTGCCCAAAACAGTTGAAAATGTATCTACACGAAACTTGCACATGCATGTTTATAGCACCTGGGCTTATAGCTGTCAAAACTGGGAAGTGATGACAGTTGCCTCCAGTAGTGACTGGGTCAAGTGTGCTACAACCACATTTTGTTATTCAGCACTGAAAAGGGGCGCACCATGAAGCCGGGAACAGACACCACGGGAACTTAAATGCACACCACTAATTTAAAGAAGATGGTGGGCAAAGGCCATGCACCTTAGGATCACAAATATACCCCTTTCGAAAAGGGTAAAACTTTTCAGAGAGTGAAAAAGTAGGTCAGTGCTTGCCAGGGGTTACTGAAGAGGTACTAGGCAGAGAGCAGATTATTAGCGCAGTGAAACCATACTGTAATGGTGGCTATATGTCACCGTCCATTCGTCCAAACCAAGAGAATGTAAAACACAAAGAGTGAACCTGAAGGTAAATTACTGACATTGGGTGATACTGATGAACCGAGCTAGACTGACAAGTATAACACGTGTGTCACTCTGAGGGGGGGTGTTGACAATGGGTGACACGACACATGTGTAGGGACAGAGAAGACATTGGAAATTTCTGTACTTTCTTCTCAATTTGGGTGGGAACCTAAAATGCTCTCTAAAAATTAAGTCTTAAGAAAAACAACTCCAATATGTGGAAGTCTGAATAGTGGGAACATGGACTATAAGGATTTATATTGGATTTACAATGGCCAAAGATTCATCTCTAAGGTGAAAATCTAAATCCCTTTATTTTGTGGAAGATATTTCAATAGCCTTTTAAAATGACATTTCCTCATTGTTTTCTGTAATGTCATTTATGGAAAAGGGATTAAAAACTATAGTCAGGGAAGCATTCAAATGCTATAATTTTCACTTTTGCAAATAACATATTAATGTCACTTTCAGAAAGGTAGAGGTTAAGTGCAGTAAATACCAGTTATCATGATATAGCTTGCAAGTGAAATTAGCAAGAAGATGTTAATAAGTCTTTGAAGTGTGAACTAGAGATAAGAAGAAAAATGTTCCAAATAAAAATTTCTTGAAGGTCAAGGTCTTAAAGTCATAATATTTATGATCATTTCTGATTGCAAGACTTATGTATCTGTGAAACTTTTTAGACATGAGAGTAAAAGACATTAAAAACACAGGGAACAGGATTCGATGAAGTGCTTTTATTATGACAAACTCAAGTGTCATTTCTCATTCTTTCACTCTTCACAGATATGTCACTGGGAAGCTTTGGGAACGATCAAGAAGATCTCACAGATATCTTCAAGGAAATACTGTTTGAATTTAAGGTTTTGAAAGAGGTAAGCCAGTACATCCTCTGTGATGGCACTTACGTAAAAATACTTTTAAAATTCCAGATTGTCCATGAACGGGAATGGAAATGATGTAATTAACTCTGGAGAGGGAGAGGAAAAAGCAGAGAGTGACTTCATTGTCTATAACTTTTTTCTCTATTTAACAATGCTCTGAAAAAAATTAAAAATTTGCATCTGTTCATTCTGTGTTGTGTTTTTTTCCATGTAAGTCTGTGTGTTTGGATACTTTTTAAAAAAATAACAATTTTCGATATGTAGCAAAACATTTCAAATATAAACAGTGTTATGGCTTATATTCAGCTGTCCCCTCAAAGCCTCATGGTGGGAACTTGAGGAGGCGACTGAACCATGGGATTATATATATATCCCTCCTCCTCCCTTGATCTCTCTCTCTCTCTCTCTGCTTCCTGCCTGCCCTGCCATGAGCTGTTTTTCCTCTGTCATGCCTCCTGCCATACTACCCTGCCTTGGAGCCAGCTAAGACCTTAGCCTCTATAAACTGAGCTAAAAGAAACCTCTCCTCCTTTAACTTGTGGGTGTTGGGTATTTTGTCCCAGCGATGAGACAGTGACAAAGACAAATACTGTGTACCATGCAAGCACTATCCATGACAGGAACACTATGCTTGAATAAATAATCGTAAAATTCACAAGCATTTAATATATGACAAGAGTTTTTCTAAGTCTTTTACTTGTATTATTAATGAAATCTTCTCTATAACCATATGAGGTAGCCACTAGTATAGGCTACCCTTTATTGAGAAAGATTCAGAAGGTTAGAGTAGAGGCTTTCTTCATTTTATTGATTGATATATCTTTGGTATCTAGAAACGGCATCTAGCTTTTAGAACACTAATAAATATTTAAAGGCAACAAAATATTCTATAAAAGAAATACATATAATTCTATGGCTGTAACATAAATAAAACAAAGTTTGCTTTCTTAGGATTTATTGTAGAAGGAAAGACAGGAAATAAATGTTGATAAGGGGTGTCATGAAGTAAAAATAGGTTAAAAAGGAGAGGAACTAAATGAATAACTGAGTAATCTAGAAGATAGTTTTGGAAGGCAATGCTCTGGGCTCTCTTGCGCTCTTTCATGTCTTGCTGGGTGTGCCGGACTTCGAGTCCCTGGCAACCAGACTGCAGTTATTTCTCAGAATGAGGGATGAAGTAGTGTCCTCTTCTCTTGGACGAAGAGTGTGCTCGCTTACCCATTGCTCTGAAAACAGTGAATCCTCTGAACGCAGTGGTCCTCGTTTGGGACCCAAGCTTGCTGCTCGCGTAGTACTGATCGGGGGTAGGGCTGGCCGTGCAGGTCTCAGGGGCAAGGAGAACCAAGAGATGTTGGATACGGAGGCTGCTTTCTCTGCTCTGAGTAAAGGAGACATTTGCCTCTCACCTAGGAATTCCACATTGCAGTGGTGGATAACCGATTAACGTGAGAGTGGAGTAAAATCAAATTCCCAACCTGACAGAGTCGGCAAGGTGGACGCCTGGCATTCAAACACAATTCTGATTCCAGAGCGTAGCTCTCACACACTCTGCCGTGGCTTTAGACACAATTCATTGCATTTTAATTCCGGCTACCTTGAAAGACCGCCAGCATCCCTCTGTCAATACTTTCAATTATTTATTTAAATTTTATAAACTGTGGTATTTTTTCTGCCGTGATGGCCTCGTTGACTGTCAGTGGACTTCTCAAGTATGTTGCTTCATACCTCATAAATATAGCCAAAGCATTAGTCAGTAGAGTCTACTGTTCATATACAATAAATCACATTTAAATGAGATACAAGTGGGAAGAGCTTTTGCATCTCCTAGTAACTCACCGATCTGTTCTGAGTCCCTCTGGCTGTCCACTGGCCGTTCTCCAGAGACCACACGATGCTGGCCGCGACCACGCGTGTCATAGTCCCATGGCAGCACGCTTTCTCCTTCTCGGTTCCTGGATATATTGGCTTACGGTCGTGACAAATGCCGTATTTTCAGAACTGTCAGAGGGTCGTCCTGGCGTTTTTGGCAGCCAATGCCAAACTTTACGAGGCAGCTGTGTTACGCAGTAGTGGACCACACCAGCAAGAACACATCCATGTTGAGGATGGTGTTCTCTCTAGAGAATGCTTTTTTAAATGTTTTGTTGAGCTGCCTTTTGATATCTATGCATAGATCTAGCAGAAGGTCAAATGAACCTTTATTTTTTGTTTTTAATGTAAACTGAAGTAATTTTTTGGGGGTTCAGCCTTTTCTGGCTGGTACAGAGCCTATGCCTGCACCATCTGTGTCTTATCGAGCCAGCCTTAGTGGATTTATGGAGGGGGTATGTTTACGGTCTCTGCTCCCCAGCTTGAAATAACCCATTGAAAATGAGACCTGGCTGCCCTGACTGTGAAATGCCAGTGTTGCTTTCCTCGTGTCTCCTGTGAGGCTAATCAATCCCGGAAATAAGCCTTAGGATCTTAAATTTTCCTTGGAGTGACTTCAACATTTCTCCATTATTTGGGCAAATTTGCTAGTCTGTGGGATTGAGTTACACTATGGCTCTTTCTTCACATTTCACTTGGCTACTTCAGTCCCCCAAAAAACAAAGTTTTCCCCTCAGCTTCAGTCTTGAATAGGAAAAGGGAACTAATTTCTAGATATCTTTGATTTATAAATATATTCATTGTAAACATTTTTCACTTTCTGCTATAAAATACAAGTTACTCCTATTGTCTTTTGACTTGTTCAACACTTGAAGTAAAAATCTTGCAGTAGACTTTGTTTCTACTTTAAAGGCTGCACGTTAAAATACTATTTATTGCTCAGTGATTACACCATTATCTCTGATCCAAGGTACAATTTTTTTTTTTTTTTTTTTTTTTTGGTCAAGGTGCAAGTTTTAAAAATGATCTTCAATGCTAATCTGAATGACAAGCAAGTTTTTGCTCTATTTTTCCAAAGTGATATGGCCATCTGCTTATCTATTTCCCATCTGCTTATCTACTTTCATGTTTGGTGATGTCTTTGTATGAGCTGAGCAAACTCATTTTAATTATTATCTTCTAAGTCCATGCATATGAAACCAGGAGAAAAGGGCAACAAATGCTTTAATTATTCTCATTGTGTATTTGATATTAAAATCCAAAATTAGTTTATCTGAAATATGTACACAATGTCAGTCCCATATGATGTTAATTTGGAGTTAGAGTTGGCATTAGTAAAATAAGCATTTGTGTCTGTCGAGATTTATAGATTTATTTTGATGAACCATGTCTGACATTTAGTTCGGCTTGAGAAAGGTAAATAAAATAGTGCCTTATTAGCAGAGGAAATCATGTTTTGTGGAAGTTATAATTGTGAACGTTCACTAAAAGAGCTATGTGAATAAAATATTTAAAATAGAAAAACTGAACTTAGGGTTTAAGTAGAACAGATAAAAGTGAGTTAAAAATCTAAATTTTTATATACCAAAAAGCCGAGTAAATCTGTTTTCACACCTTTCCACAGTGTGACTGGGGCAGTGCTGGACTGGAGGACACTCACCGGTCTGTCCTATCTGCTTCCCTCCAGGCTCTGTCCTGACCCCCTCTGTCCTCGTGACCTTCAGTGCCTTGGGCCGTACTCTGTTTTTCTGTTTTCCCTCACACGAATCCCACCATTCACTTCCTCCATTGTCCCCTCCTTCCTTCACACAGATCGCACCTCAGTAGGACATAATGTAGGGCTTTTCATCCTCTACTGAGCCCTCAGAACTCTTTGCAAATCATTTTTATTCTCCCCTTTCAACTTCCGTTTGTATTTCCGAAATATCCCAGCCCAAACCTTTACCTGGATCTCATGGTACATTCAATCCCACCCTTTGCAGCTTCTTACTTCACAGGAAACCCAGGGTTCTCTGGGTTTGCAGCTCCTCTTGCACACACTCCTGCAGCAATGCTCGTTCTTCTCTGTGACCCAGAGGTAGCCGTCCTCTTCTTTAGTGTAGCTGCTTCACCCACGCTAGACAGACTCCACCCGAATAGCTCTCCAGGGATTCCTTCCCGTCATCCTGTATGGAAACAGAAATATCTTCTTCCTTTGCTTCCCACCTTTCCTTCGTACCCTACCTTCCTCCTT